>JACTTY020000028.1:3600000-4342679 GCA_014595695.2 Epargyreus clarus clarus
AATTCTTAGAACGATCTGTTGGCGCCGATTGTATTGTCACCAATCAGATATTGTGTGTTACAAACATCGTTCTTGGGTTTTACACACCCAAAAACACGTTAAAGTTATACATATTTCAGGTAATCGAGTCATCTTTCGTCTATGAGCGTTGAAACTGCGTGGTGGAGTATGCCTGGCCTTGCACATTAGTGGGTGATCTGTGCCCAGCGGTGGCAGACGAAAAAATGCTGCCATCTGTCAAATAATCAAAAGCCACTCTCATATCTACAATTTTTACCGCTATTTTTCAACGTTTTTCGCTTTATCTGTTAAACCCATAGATTAGTAAAGATCACTCACTCCTAACAAGAAAATGTACCCAGTTTTGAGAATTGAAAAAGCTGCGTAAAAAGTTTTGCCACGTCTCCGTGCTAAAATGTCCTTAAAATATTTTAAATCATTATTTATTTATTATGTTAATTACGCAGTATTAGTTATTTATTCGTAAATTTTCTCTAAAAATGTTTTTATTTGTCAAGAATTCAAAAAAAGAACTTACTAATAAGCCGTTTGTGGCTTCATTCAATTTCAAGGCGGCGAAGTATCTTTACTAATCTATAGTTAAACCGTACTAGGTGGCCAGTTAAAATGTTGTTAAAATGTTGGTTGTAAACTTGGCCAATTATTAATTTGTCTTAGTGGTCAAAAGTAACAAGAAAAACATATTTCAAACACTATAATCTCTCCTAGTATGTGATTGTTATTGCGGTTAGACGATAGTTTAATATTTTCATAAAATATTTTTTATCAATACAATTAACCGCAATAGTGATACAATTACATGACAATTATATATCCATTACTCGTACATACGTTTAGGGAAAATGTTATTATTTAATATTAGACTATTTTAATATTTTCATAAAATATTTGTTATCAATATATTTAACCGCAACACTGATAAAAGTATACGACAATTATATATTTATTACACACGTCGTGGGAAAACGTTAGAGGCCGACCGAAGCGGGTTTTTCAGCCGTAAAATCTTTGACCGAAACAGCTTTTATTGGCCGACACTTGGCAGAAACCGAAACTTCGGCCGGTTATCTGAAAATATATATTTTAACACGTTACCAAACAATAAGTTAGAATAGTTTTGCTGAACGCTAGCAGATAGCCATTTCTATCGTTATACGACAAACAGGCAATAAGTAGAATGTGCAGCAACCTTTATTGATTGTACAATAGCATGATCGCTTGTTGCTTCAAGGACGGAATCAGATGTACGTATGAGCGCTTCTAGATCTCCAATTTTGTCGCTAGGCGACAGACAGGCAATAATGAGTGTGTCAAGTGTGTAAGATGTTTCAAATATTATTTAATGATGGAACCCGGCAGTGTTAGCCTAGTAGTTAAAAAAAATCGGCCTCTAGATCGAGGGGTTCGTGGTTCAAGTCCCAGACCTCTGATTTTGCTAATTTATGTGTGTATTATAAATTAATTATCACTGACTTAAACGGTGAAGGAAAACACCGTGAGGAAACCGGCATACCTGAGAATTCTTAAATCGAAAATATTGAAAAAGCCCAAAGTAACAATCAACAGCGTACACTTTTAAATAATCCAATTGTTAAGAATTATTCTTGGTAATCGAGAGCGCGCTAATCATCTCAAGTGTGCGGGCGCAGCAACTCAGATGGAAACGGCGCTATTATCGTGTTGCGGCAAATTGGTGCTTCCCTTGCCCTATTCTAGCGCACGAGCGGTGGAGACAATGACTTTATCCTGAGACTTTTATAGAAGTAGGAGACGAGCATACAGTTCACCTGATCAGGTGCTAAAACCCTTTGTGGCTCGACTCCGGCGACACCACTACCTTACCTATTTCCACCTATTAACTGCCGTGTTCTGGTTTGAAGGGTGTGGTATGGACATAATTTTTAGTAGGACATAGTTTTTTGAGGCGTTCCATCTTAGTCCTCAGGGGTAGCGACGCATCTGTGCGGATCTCAGGAATATCTAATTACGTAGATTACAAATGCCGATTTCGATTTTTGATAAAAAAGAGGATAGATTGAGGATTAGTAATTGACGTTTGCCTATCAGTACAATATTGATGTTTTGATTTCTCCTACGATAATAAAGATCCTTCAGCGAGGGCCGCATCAATAGGTTCTTAATTAGGAAATGACAATGCCACAATTCCTGTGGCCAATTGATTGCCTAGGGGACTGGTTTTAGTGCTCATTTGTCTATTTTAGTCTACAACATTTTTGAAGTAGCTTCTTTATATATAAGAGCAGCAGAGGAGCATGAAGTCTACTTCATGATAAGTACCTAATGCCGCCCATAGATATCTGTAAACAACCCCAGATAAGATTAAATTTCTATCTATGGTAGGCCACAAATGCGGCGCTACCGCTGATGAGCTGGATTGCCTCGGAAGTATGTCTTCCTTACCACACCCTTCAAATCAGAACACAGCAGCGTTTAACACTGCTGTTATTAGTCAGAAAGAGGTGTGGCGGTGTGGTACCGTTGGAGTCGAACGACACAGGGTTCTACCACCTTAACAAAGAAAATTAACCTTATCAAACAAAAAAACATCGTACACAAATACACACACAAACAGAATTACTTTTCTTTTTACTTTTGAGATGTCGTTAGTCATCTTTCAGGACATGTGTGACCTAAATCTTTGCGGCCAATTAGGATGTCTCGCTGTCAAAATTAACCCTTCAAATTTTTAACTTATAAATGTCGAAACTTTCATCGTTAAATGTTAAGAAATAATATTCCTATATGCTTGATGTATTTCTTATGAAATTACAGAACGTTGCAACCTGAGTTAGGCCAAAGATCTATTGACCTTTTTTTTCTAATTATTAGTGTTTGAAATATGTTTTTCTTGTTATATTATTTTCTAATTATTTCGAAAAATTCCACATAACCCGACGCCGGGTTATGTGGAATTTTTTACCGCACTAAAACCCCCCCAGACCCGGTGGCCGTCCTCAGCGTTTGGTGGAGAACTCCGGGATCTCCGATGGAACACAACCGGAGTCCTCCGAGCGCGACGCCCCAGTCGGGCTCTGCCCTGGAGCACTTTACGCTCCTCCCTCACATCTGGTGTTTACGACGGCATGCGACCACACATGCCGCCGTCCTTACCGGGGTTGCTCTCCGGACGGTTCGAGCTCCCCCTCTTGCCGCTGGCTACCCCGGAAGCCCCCTTTTAGTCGCCTCTTACGACAGGCAAGGGATACCGTAGCCCTATTCCAGTCCCGGAACTACAGGGACAAAGATCTATTGACCTAGCTAAAGATGTATCTATGAGGCCTGTTCGGCACCGCGTTTAATTCCAAAAGATAAATTAAAATCAGTTATAGTTAGTAGTTTGGTTTTTAAGGTACCAAATAGATGTCATATAAAATTTCAGGTCTGCAATATTTTCAAAATTTTTCATGGCAATCAACGTCACTCACATATTGATGATGAAATGAAATATATGTATTTTTTTTTGTATAGGCCAATGGCGGCACTTACAAATTGTCAGTTACAATATTTTCTTAAACGGATCGGAACGCGACCTCTACTGCGAAGATCCGGTAAGAAACTGAGTGGGTTTGTATTTTTTTTAATAATAATAATTCTCTTTTTCCATTTTTTTAAATGCCATCATTTTTACATATAATTAATAAAGCATTAGCTCCAGTATCTTGCTCTACATTTATCTAAAAAATTCTTAAAAAAAAAAAAAACTCTTCTTTTTTTTTTGTCAAAGTGTAGCGTATTTTGCTGAACGAACTTCTGTTCGTTCAGCAAAATACGCTACACTTTGACATTTTCTTAATTAACTAATAATTTTGTTATTGACCAGTCTCAAGCTGTTTTATCATCAATATAATCAGAAATTTTATAATAAGCTTTACGACTAAGTTTGTTTTTGATTATGACTTTAAATTTATTAATGTGTGTTTCGATGTCCTCTTTTGGTCTGCGCTAGGGACATTTAATGCAATAAGGTCTAAGGGGGTGAGCTCTTGGCCTATATTGTCATTGACCTGTATATGTGCTCCATATGACCAAATGGGCATGCCGTCCACTCAACCTAAGTATGCGATTAATATAGTCTATTGTCATCTATAATAATTTTTCGCCCCAGTTTCTACCCATAATATATGCACTACTTTAGTCCAAGCTTAATTTTAGCCTTCCTACTACAGCTCTTACTTCAGATAGCAGCTTAAGTATTACAAGTCATGATCAACCCATTACTGTCCCACTGCTGTGCACGGGTTTCCTCTCAGAATGAGAAGGATTAGGCCATAGTCCACCGCGCTGGCCAAGTGCGTATTGGTAGACTTCACATACCTTTGAGATTTTTTTTATAAATCTCTAGGGTATGCAGGTTTACTCACGATGTTATCCTTCACCATTTAAGCAAATGATAATTAATTTCTATTACGCACATAATTTTGAAAATCAGAGGTATTGAACCTGGGATTTGAACCTCGGACCCCTCAATCGAGAGGCCGAGTTTCTTAACCACTAGGGTATCAATGATATTTAGTACAAGTGAAAGGTTGAAAGTACCCATCCAAATCCATAGCAATTTTTCGAAATGACATCCTACAACTCATTCTGAACTTTAGGTAGCTACCACCACTACAGAAGGTATTTCGCAGGTGTTTCGCTATGCAGAAAAAGCGGCGCAAGAAACTGTTATACATAATAAAACATGTAGACAATATAAAAATATACAATATTTAAAAGACACAACTTAGAAAATATACCCGACCGGTATTTTTTGCATTTACATTTTATTCTAAAAATGATGGAATAAAATTTTCCAAAATTATATTTCCTTGGCCTAAACATTGACATTGATAAAATTAGTCAATTAAGAAGAAAAAAATGGTAATAAAGCAGATCATTAATCAATGACTATTTCTCAACACAATGATCAAATCGATCTTAATTATTTTAAAGCTTAATAGTCAACATTATAATGATAAAAAATAGATAATAGGCATTGCAATATATTAGGGTTCTCTATAAAAATGAGAATATTCTGGTCTTATTGGTGCAGTACAAATTATTTTTGTCATAAAAAATATATACAGGCAGATTTTAGGACATTTTTCCGTATATATTATTTTCAACCGACTCCGGTAAATTTTTCACGCGCATGTATGTATAGTTATCGCCAAACTGCTTGTCCGCTCTGAAGTTGTTACGGGCAGGTCTAGTCATACAATTTGCTATGGCGACGCGATTCATTTCTATATTCAGAGCGGACTAGCCGTTTTACGCGGACTATATATCTCATTCTGTGGCACGCCCCGGTAACCACAACGGTTTGGCGGTATTTAACATAACTATCTCGTTGGATTCGTCTAAATTGTTTAAGTGACATAGGCTATATTTTAAACAATCGCAATTTTAGTTGTTATAAATAATCTCTTGTTGGATTTCAATAGATATTGAACAAACTTTTGAAACCAAATTTGTACCTATAAAGTAAGTTAGTAATAAAAAATATTAAAGACAAAAAAATGAAATCCTGCGTTGTTGATTTAAAAACAGCTTAAACAACGTAAAGCTAATATCAATTAGAAGACACTTAATGATTTGGAGTGATTACACCATACTTAATTAACTGCTAGTTATAAAAGAAGCACTCTTGGTGTCACATCACTCAGTATTGGTGCATTAGTATTGCAAGTATTAGAATCATACCTTTTACATAGTGAAAGCAAACAAAGTTCATAGATGTCGACGAAATAACAGTAAGTTTATTTTTATTACTAGATTTTATTTGTCTTGCCTTTTTTAATATTTATACCTAAACGATGAGGCAGACGGGCTACCTGATGGAAAACAGTCACCGTCGCCTATGGACAGAAGTTGGTAGAACCCTTTGTGGTTCGACTCCGGCGGCACCACCGCCACACCTATTACTACCGAATAACAGCAGTGTTAGGCGCTGCTGTGTTCCGGTTTGCTACTCCTATATTACATATAAAAACAAAAATAAAAACATGCAACTCCATAGGAGTCGCCAATGCATCGGCTTTGGAGTAGACCTCTTGTTATTCCTTTTTCCAAGAGCCCCATGTCATAGCGCTCTGGGAATACCTCAGGAGGAAGCTCATTCCACATCTTGCACGTCCTAATTGCTTGCCTTGTTAAGTCTTACGTATGTGAGAGTAAAATCTTGCAACTGTATTTTAAATTTTTTGCCCTAACCATTGAGTTGAAAATTTGAGACAACTGACAAGTAACCTACACTTTAGATCAGGGACAGATGCATTGCTAACCAGATGAACGAATCCCGTTCTTAATAATCAATCTTAACCGATTTTTGCCTACGGAAGTTCAAAATTTGACAAGTAGGTATTTCCCTACCTTAGTTGTGAAATTTCGAAAAGTGATACCTCCTATATATGTAAGTATGTCCCTTACCACACCCTCCAAACCAGAACACAGCAGCGCTTAACACTACTCTTATAAAACCGAAGTAGGCGTGGTGGATACCTAACCAATAAAGTTGTTTTCTGATGCAATGACTTATATAAAGGTTGATACAATTTCGTGAAATATATTCAAAAAAAATGTTTTTCATAAAATGGGATTATACAACAAAATTAGAAAAACTACGACTTTTTATCTTATAAAAGATAAATGTTTTGTTATTTCGAAACAACATTGTTCTAGGTTTTGTTGTTATGTAAATCGCAGGTAATCATGCAATATCGATGTCATAAAATTGTACGGCAAAATCTTATATATATATTTCTTAGGTGCTTGTGTATTTCACTGACCTCCTCCTAAACGACTGGACTAATTTTGATGAAATTTGTTGTGTGTGTTCAAGGGGACTTGAGAATGGTTTAGATGCACAATTTAGTCCGTGGGAAAAGGTGTTTTTAATTCGTAAGTAGTTGTTGATTTTGGAATGTTTCACATTGGATTCGACAGACTTCGCTACCATCGCAGTTTCAAATATTCTATCTCTTTTTCAAACCCATAAGTGATAAGGGTTGTTCACTCTTAACATTTTTTATTTATATGGCAACACAACGTTTGCCGGGTCAGCTAGTAAACTTTAAATATGAATCAATAGTTAACCGTAAGGAAGTTGGCGTATGGCCTAAAAACCCTGTCAATCTGAGAGAGGACCCGTGCCCAGCAGTGGGACAGTAATGGGTTGATGTGAGAGACAAGATATCGATACCTTAATTCGCAAACCAGCCCACTCCACTTTTTGTCAAAATGTTTTTTTTTATTTATTTTGATAGTAAATGGCGTTGATGAAATGAAAATAAATAAATATAACATTTTGGGTCTCCTCTCACAATGAGAAGGATTAGGCCATAGTCCACCGCGCTGGCCAAATGCGTATTGGTAGACTTCACATACCTTTGAAAGATTTTTCTATATAATATATTTCTCAGGTTTCCTCACAATGTTTTCATTCACCGTTTAAGCAAGTGATAATAAATTTCTAATACGCACATAACATTGAAAAATCAAAGGTGCGGCTTACCTGGGTTTAAAGCTTACCTGGGATTTAAATCTCGGACACTTCGATTAAGACAAAAACGCTCTTGACGTTTGAGTTGTATTTTGCGCGGAAAAAAAAAAGTTGTAAATTGGATCAAGAAATAGTTTTATTATAGATATTAATGTTAAAAAAAACACCCATTTTGAATTTTTCTGTTTGAGAGAACTTGTATATTAGGTATTCATAAGTAAGACCTAGTATAATGTACAGTTATTACGGAGGCAATTTACAAGCACAGTTAGAAGTTTCCCGACAACTTACGATTATTGCTGCTCTCGGAACACCAACTGCAGCCAATCGGTCATTATTAGTTGAACGTCGAACGTAGTGAATGCAATATAATTTACTGGCTAAATGCTATCATTATAATGAATAATAAATAACGCTTACGAAGCAGTGATAATGGTTAGGTGGTTAGAAATTCACCCTCTCAATCGGGTGATCCGAAGTTCAAATCCCAAGCAAACATGCAGCACATTGTATGCATGTATTACATTAATTGATTATCACTTGCAAACATAGATAAGTATAGATATCTCACCGCCATGTAATTGAAGGAAGCCATTAAATGACTTAAACGGCTGACAATTCTGTCAGCCATTTAATGGCTGTCATGGTGTAATTTATGCGGAGAAATGCCGACATGCACAGTTAAGTGGTGCAAAAACACAAAATCGAAGAAAAAGTCCGGAGAAATATCGTACACAATAACACTACATTTTTTAAATATTTTTCAAACACGAAAATAGATGACAGTGACAATTTCATTTGTCAATACTGGTTATATTTTCTTGTTAGGAGTGAGTAATCTTTACTAATCTATGCTTGCTATAATGAAAACAAAATGAAACGATCGTGAAGAAGGTTTTAAGTTCGTCAAAAAAAATATTTTAAAGGGTGTATGGAGGCTACCAATTCGCTTGGCACGTAGTGGGATATGGCTAATTGTATCAGAATCCAACAGTAACAATACAGATATACTAAAGAGAATGCACTTTTTGCCCCGCGCTCGAACCCAGCGTGCTCAGACGCAGTGCGCGTGTTTAAATTTAGAACGCGCCCATCTTGACAGTTCGAACGAGTCAAATTTAGAATATTGTCTTGCACGGACCTCTGTGATTAGCTAGTTTACGATACTAAATAATTTAATTTAATATGAAATAACAAATTAAATTATTTTGTACATCTTATCGTAAATTACATAACAACGTAACATTTTACACACAATTTTAAATTTAGGTAGTGCCTATCTGACAGTTCGAGGGATTCAATATTAGAACATTGTCTCTCACGGGAAATATAAAAAAAAAAAACTTAAGTCGTTCAAAATTAATTGCCGAAAAAACAGCTGTAGTAGGAAGAAGGTACTGCACAAGCGCCCCTGGTGGAATAAATGTACATAATATCTATAGATATACAGTCTTGTAGTTTTCGTTTTTTATTAATTGCAATTAAACGACACTGAATTAATTAATCATTCGCATTCAGTGACCTACAATCGTCGATTAGAATTTTTAAAAAAAAAATTAACTCAAATGATGGATTTTTTCACAAGTTAGTGTTTTCAGGTTTCACACATGACGGACAGGAAATTTATTTGACCTATTTTGGTGTTTTTTTCCAATTCTATTGCAGTAAATCAATTTTTAAAAAGTATGGAATTAATCTCCATTAAATTATCTCGACAATAGTATGCAAAATATCTTGATCCCGTGATAAAAATAGCCGCCAAAATGAAGCGAAAAAAATGTTTCGATCGTAAAGCACTCTCTGATGCTTCGCATCATGAGTCGTGCAATAGCAACGGGCCTTTCTGATTAGGTTTTTAAGCATACTCATTAATTGCTTTGGATTATATTGCACATTAAATTAGGTCGTAAATTCAAAGTACATAACATAATCATTTAATTGTAGTTCATACAATCAAATTTTATTATTTTATTAAAATCGTGGAGAATAATTAACTTTAGTATTTGTTGGGTTGTCAATACTTTGCTAAATAAATGTTAGCGTGTAATCTTTAATGACTTATATTTATTATATCTATCTCGAAATCATGTTGACATTTGTTTATAAGCATAGATTAGTAAAGATATTTCGCCGCCTTGAAATTGAATGAAGCCACAAACGGCCTATTAGTAAGTTCTTTTTTTTTAATTCTTGACAAATAAAAACTTTTAGGCGAAAATTTACGAATAAATAACTAATACGGCGTAATTTACATAATAAATAAATATAATTATTTCAAATATTTTAGGGACATTTTAGCACAGAGACGTGGCCTAACTTTTTTACGCAACTATTTAAATTTTCAAAACTGGGTAGGTACATTTTCTTGTTAGGAGTGAGTAATCTTTACTAATCTATGTTTATAAGAATGTTTTTAAACTTGTACTGTCGTTGTCGTGTCCAATCCTGCCATCTGTTGTCGATATGTTGAACTTATCTCACAATAAAAACTAGCAACTACATGAAAAGTAGTAACAATTCGTGTTTCCTAATAAATAATGATTGATGTAGAGTAAAATAATAAATTATATACTTGTTGTATACCTACAAGTGGATCTATTTTAAACATGTTTACTAACCGGTAGAAATTATATCTGGCAGTTTATATTAAGAAAAAAAACAAGAATGGCGTGACGCAATATATAAGTAATTGTTTTAAATTAAGGCAATATATAACAAGTAGTACTATTTTAATCCTATAATAACTGGTAAAACCACAACGGTTCGTTTACATATAAAAAAAAAAACAAAATGGTGTGACCTAATAAATATGAAACACACTGACATTCATTTCTGTCTCTTTAGTCTCTTTACTCTACACGTTTGTTTACCTTGAGCAAATAAAATCGATCCACTTATGAAACATTCAACTCAGCTTTATTCTGTTTGTATTTTTGCAGTTAATAATGTTATTGTATGAATCATCAATATTAGTGATAACCTGTCTTTTTTATGCTAACTAATACAATCGTACCAGCCAGTGACTATATAGGTAAATGGGCACTTATTATTATAAAAATAACACATCATGAAGATAACACAAAATAATTAATTAAAATAATGCTATAATTATATAATTTGAACATATGTCTAACAATATATCACTATAAACTGAGTGAGCAAGAGGTAAATAGATTTGGAATTGCAATTTTCAGTGACACGAATTATAAGTGGTAGAACTTTTTGTAGCTAGATTCTGGTGTTACCACCGCCACACTTTGTTTTGTCTAGTAACAAAAAGTGTCTAGTAATGATATGCATATGTTTTAAAATATCAGGCAATTATATAAAATAACTGCTACTACAACCAGCTCGTTAAGCTAGCTTATTCTAAAATATATGACAAATAAAAATAACTGCTATTTCAAACAGCACTTAAATACTAGGTTTTAAAAAATATCAAACAATTAAAATAACTGCTATTCCAAACAGCTCGTTAGCTAGCTGTTTTAAATTATCAGTCAATTAAATTTGATTTAAACAAATCGATGCAACAAATGCTGCAGAGGGCGTAGGGAGTGAAGCCAACGGTTGACGTGTAGGTGGTATGCAATAATCTTAACTGGCGTAGGTTAACGCGACTTCTATGTACTCGTATGTTAATGTAAGGACTTAGTAGTGTAGGAATCACGAAGATGATTCTATCATGCTGTTTATAATACAAATAACAAAAAATAGTGATTAGCCTAGTGGTTGAGAACCTCTGATTTTTTCAAAGTTTTATGCGTCTTAGAAGTTAATTATCACTTGCTTAAAAGGTGAAGGAAAGCATACCGGAGAATTCTTAAAAAAATGTTTTCAAAGGTATGTGCAGTCTACCAATACACACTTAGCCAGGGCGGTAGACTATGGCTAATGGCTAATCCTTCTCGTTCTGAGAGGAGACCCGTTCCCAGCAATGGGATAATGGGTTGATGATGACGATGAATTGATGACAGTGAAATAATCAAAAAATAAATAGTTTTAGAGAAAAAGTGATAAAATTAAAAACAATAAATGGTTTCCAAAAATGACCCAGTTTTAAAATATACTTTTAGATTTACATTTTCAATAAAATAAAAGTACAAAATATTGCATTCGGCGATCTAAAATAAAACGCCAACCAGAGCGAATGACGTCATGTCTCAGTACAAATAGTAACTTAAGAAGGTACTTATTGACTTTCTTTGCATACAAAATGCTAAAGACAGCGGGACGCTATGCCACCAAGCATTTTCTCGCATAACTTGTAGTTTTGACTCATTCAAATGATACAGAATTTTCAAAATAACACTGAATTTAAAGCTCATCAGCAGCTTCTATAAAAAAATGAAAATTGACTAAATGAATTATATTAAGACTAGCTGATTCGTTTTTAAATGTTAAGGGTGAACAACCCTTATCACTTAGGGGTATGAAAAATAGATAGTAGCCGATTCTCAGACCTACAGAAATGCATATAAAATTTGGAGTACAGTAACTAAAACTGTGACACGAGATAACGCCAAATATCTGAACAAAAAATAAATCTTGAATATCCATTACGTAGATAATTATAAAAATACGCAATCTATCATAATATTACTCCCATAAATATTATCATCACTAATGTCATCACATACGCTAGTTCAAACATAATTATTAAGTAGTAACAGTCAGACCGGAAGCAGTTAACACAGTTTCTGTTACGATGCAGTTACGCGATTTGAGGTCACCACATCGCGAGACCAACACAAAAATTGGCCAAGTGCACGTCGAGCTCACACACTGAGGATTCCGTATCACTAAATATTCATTTGTTTTTTGTATTCGCAGTATTAGTCATCACAGCAGCCGTAAAACTGAATACATTGTGAAAATTTAAACTGTCAATCTATTACGGTTCAAATAAAGCGAAAAACGGTGAAAAACAGCGGTTACTTGTATGGCGACCCCATTTATTTAAATGATTTGTTAAAGCGAGCACCATTATACATATTCCGTGGAAACTTCAAGTATCTATTTATTACGGTTCCAGAAATAGAGCTCTGTGACAAACAAAAAGACAGCGGTTCCGTTTTAACTCTTTGGGTACGGAACCCTAAAAATCCAATCCGTATGAATGGCACAACCGTTCCGCTTATCTGGCATTGACATCGGATCGTCACACGCATGTCGTGGAACGATCTATCGCTAAGCCATGCGCTCGAGCACTAGCTAAAAACGATAAAGGCAATAGAAACACCAGGGATAGTATAGTAAAATCGCTTTCTATCCACTCATATAATTGGATTATCGGACATAATATAAGAGCTAAAGGAAATATAAAGATATCTAGGGCTAGAACTGAAATATACGTATATGTTTGGCCGAGGAACGGAGTCACTATCTCTGACAGATTTCTTAAGTCACGTGACATAATGATATGATGGTTATACACAAAGTATTACATTAAAATGTTCATAAAAATGTTAATTTCTGATTATTGTAGGTCGAAATATACTTATATAGTCACGTGACATAAATAAATGATTGTTATAGAAAAAGTATTAAATTATAAATGTCAAATATTTTTTTCTATTACTTTTTTTTTATAATATAGGAGTAGCAGACGAGCATGCAGTCCACCTGATTTTAAGTGGCTACTGCCGCCCTTGCTGGCTTCACCTTCATACTTAGCCTCAAAGAAATGTCTGATTATTGTAGTTGTATTTCAAATATTTCAGACTTTTTTAAAGAGATGAAACATTATTTATCGCTTACCATAGCTCGGTTGTATTGAAACAACCACCTTATCCATTATGTAAAGGAATGTTCAACAGCCCCGCCTACTATTAGTAAAACTGATGAGATATACAATGAATATTAATTTGTTTACTGGCTACTGCCGTCCATGAACATCTGTAATCAACCCCAGATTCCTACCTGAGGTCGGCCACAGATGCACCGCTACCCCTGAGGACTAAGCTGGAACGTCTCGGAAAAGTCTGTCTCCCTTACCACACCTTTCAAACCGCAACACAGCAGCGCCTAACACTGCTGTTATTAGGTAGATATAGGTGTGGCAGTGGTGACGCCGGAGTCGAACCACCAAGGGTTCTACCACCTTCAAATATGATATGATATGGTATGGGTCAGAGTAAGAGATGGGGCAGCCTCTGAAATTATTTTCATCCTAGCTAAGGGGCGAATAAAATGTCTGGAATTTTGTCTACAAAAATCAAAAAGGTCGTCTTGTTTGAGACTTTTTTCTCAACTTTGCAAAGTGAGTCTGTAACCTATAAACAACCTTCAAACGCCCATGACCCACTGTATAGGTTCTCAATCTTAAAGTCGTCTCTTACGACGCAACTATAGAGGCATCTTCAGCAAAAATTCGGTGCTTCATTCAGTTTCAAGTACAAAACAATAGTGCCAATGGCCTTAGCAGTTAAAAACCCGTTAAGCACGAGTTGTCGGCAATTTTCTACCGGAAAACCTTTTTAGATAAGCCAAATGCGCGTTAGATCCGAATTGTATTATGAAACGCGAGGAATGGTAACTTGTTTCTGTAAAGATGGATTCTATGTTCATTATAATTGTTAGTTTTTGTATAATTCAGAGTGAGAGGTAAATAGAAATATCTATAAGTACTACGAAATTACAATTAATTGTTTAATTTTAACAAGTTAACCATAGCTAGGGATTTTTATTTTTTACACACGCGTAAAATTTTAAGGTAAAAATTCTATGTAGCCTACGTCCTAATACAACCCTATATTAAGCCCAAACTGGTAAACAGACAACATAAAAATCATTTTTTATATGTTGATTATTGTATGTGATTTAGAAATCATTCCCTACTGGGCTAATGTGGTTTAAATCAAAAAAATACAAGGCCTAAATAATTAAGTCTAGCAGTTTTACGGGGACTATACTATTGAAGACACGCTTATAAATTAAACGAATGTAAAAATATACGTAAGGACTTAAAGCTTAGTGGTAAGTATGCGAATGCATTAAGCGTTTACTCTGCGAACTAAAAACGAGGTCGCACAGCAACCATTAAAGTTATCAATTAGATCGCCAACGGCTAAATTACATACGCGTTCCGGGGGACACGTTATCATTGTATAATAGTTAAACCCTGTATCCGCAATGAATCCTACCCGTGGATTCGATAACAACTCATATTTTTACCACGCTTTTATTAGCTTGACCTGTATGTATGTATGTATGTAACAGAATGTTTGAATTCGATTTTTACCCACTTATAACTGTCCGATTAATTTAAAATTTTGAACAATTATCAAGAACGGATGACAATACCTCGTGTATTGTCATCCGTTAAGTAATTTTATCCCATTCACCTCATCAGTATCGTCAGGAATTAGGATCAACGATTTTTCTTGTGCGATTTTAGCGTGATTCTTAGATTTTGAACTAAGTATAATCATTTTGTTTACATTAATAATATAATATGTGCGCATTGTTAGCGTAGTAAGAGCTACACAGATTCGAACAAGAATAGATCATTACTATTTAATACTAGCTGACCCGGCAAACTTTGTACCGCCTCAGAATCTATTTATCAAATATATTCCATATTTACCTTTTAAACCTTCCCTGGACTTCCACAAATTATTCTAAACTAAAATTAGCCAAATCGGTTCAGCGGTTCTCAAGTTTTAGCGAGACTAACGAACAGCAATTGATTTATATATATATAGATATAAAGGGTGAATTTTTCAAGTATCTGGAATTATGAATTATGAATACGAAACTACATGGATTAGCGAAAAATGCAGAAAGGATTTACGAGGACGATATTGATAAAAATTAAAAAGCTTTAAAAATAATTTTCCCTAGCCGGCAATTGAAGGAGTTGTACTATTAGGAACAGTAACAATGGGCATCTGTAATAAACACCAGATGTGATTGGAATTTTATATATAAGATCAGGCTTCGCTCTCCCTCCATCGGGACTACGACGGGTCGTCGGTACTACGGGTACCACGGGTACTGGTGTACCCGTGGTACCGACAAAAGGCGTGGTAGAACCCTTTGTGGTTCGACTCCGGCGGCACCACCGCCACACCTATTTCTACCTAGTAACAGCAGTGTTAGGCGCTGCTGTGTTCTGGTTTGAAGGGTGTGGTAAGAAAGACATACTTTTTCGAGGCGTTCCAGCTTAATCCTCCGGGGTAGCGGCACATCTGTGGCCGACCTCAGAAAGGAATATCAAATCCTATCCGGGGTCGATTACAGATGTCCATGAGGGGCAGCAGCCACTTACTATCAGGTGGACTGCATGCTCGTCTGCTACTCCCATATTATATAAAAAAAACAATGTAGGGCTTTAAGCGGTTGGAGTCGGGTATATCCTCTATGCTGCCCCTGCAGCAGAAGCAGCCATGTAAGGTTTCCCCACAAAAAAATGGCTTCGCTCCCCCTGTGTCAGAATGCTTCAGAAGTCTAACGAAGTATGTTACAAACAAGTTTTTACCAAACATTAAGCCTAGTTTTTTACCAAACTGTTAGTCTAGACCTAAATCCAGCCAGTGCGTCCATTGTCCGAGATCAACGACCCACCCCGACGTGTATATTTCGTTAACACTGTAATGGATCTTTGTTTACTGGACGACGTTACGATTGGCGGAACTTGGAGAATAGCCAATAGGCCCTGTTCACACGTTCCTCGTAACCTAATTACCAACAGATTTTCTTATAACAACATTTGACGGAGACATCCTAGTGCATTGTTTCTCAAATTGGCGGTTGTAACCCCTAGGGGGTTAAATCTCTCTAAAATCTATCTCTATTAAAATCTTTATTATTTTTAAATTAAATACGATTACCGTGTAATAATTGATTTTTTGATATTATGTGAGAATTATTACACAAATTTCTTAAATGGCAAAGGAAAACAGTGAGAATAGCCTACACACCTGAGTTCTTAATTTTTTTTAAGTCCGACTCCGCGACTCCGGCCTATATATCTCACTCTGACAGGAGACCTGCCCAGTGGGACAGTAATAGGTTGACAACGAACCCTTGTTGCCAACCCATTACCTACCTAGATATGACTTTTCCTAGTTCCTACAAAATTAGTTAATAGCGATAAAAACGAAGTAAACGTATTATAGTAATTTGCGTGTAAACCAGTCGTTAATTAATATAAAATAGCTATTACCCTGTCATAGACCCATATTATATACCGACAGTTCAAAAATAAACTTTAAGTTTAGTACAGAAAGCTCGAAGTATAATATGTTACGCAAATTTTAACCGCGAGTGAAATCATAATAAACGCTAAAACCATAAAAAATTAATGACACTCCTAACGAACGTAATTTTTCATTAGAGCGCTTTAATACCTCCTATTTTAATACGAATTCCATTATTGTTAGAATTAAAATTAATAAGCATTTGTTTTTTTATTATTATTATTATCAATACTATTACCTATTGTAGTGTTGAGTCTGGAGAGTGGAGACACCGCCGTTATACTTTTCAGCGTAATACTAGCAGTGTTAAGCGCTGATGTGTTCCGCTTTTAAGGGTATGGTAAGGGAAACATTAGAGGATAACTCAACGAAGGGGTTGATTACAGATTTCCACGTGCGGCAGTAGACCCTTGCCATCAGGAAAAGTAGTAAATGCTCGTTCAATATGTTTATACAATAAAAAGTCAAGTTCAATACTAAGTAGAGTACTTTTGTAAATAGAATAATTATACATAGTTTAAAAACTAAAAACCACACTATAATCGCACAAGGAAAATCGTTAATCCTGATATCTGACGATCCTGATGAAGAGAATGGGATAAATTATTAAAATCGTGTATTGTCATCGGTTCTTGATAATTGTTCAAAATATTAAATTAATCGGACCGTTCAAAATGGGTAAAAATCGAGTTCAAAGTTTCCGTTACATAGATACATAGATGCATACATACATACAACCCAACCTTTACAAAAAAAACAACAAACAAACAACAACAAAAGCGGGGTAAAAACGCCTCCATTTTGACCGATGACATCGTCACCTACAACATAAGTGGGAAAAACTCGAAAAATTAAAACAAAGCACATACAAACTCCAACTCCAAATCGTATAACGTGAGTAAGCTTCGTTTCGCGATGAGGTGCGCGTGCGCCGATTTCCGGGACGTTTTATTTTAGCGCCGCCCAGATGCTAACGACGTTCTGGGCATGTACTAAATGGCTTCCGATGTCTATAATCGCTTTATATGTCCATTTTATTAAAGCTATGTACAAAAACTAGACGAGCTCTGTCTCGCGGTTTCATCTTTGTTTAATAGTTTAAAAAGTCTGGAGATATATTATCATGGATTTTATTATCTGTGCGCGTATTTTTTAAATTAAAAGTTGACTATGTTACTCCTTATAACATCAATTAACTGGCAATGAAAATCCCATCAAAATCGGCCCAGCCCTTTCGGCATAAACCGAAACAAACATATAACGCACATTCGTGCATTTAGTAAAAAGCTGTTCGATGTTTTTAAGCAAGGGGATTACAATTTATTTCAACAAATTCTATAAATAAATAATTATAATAATTAAATAATATATACTTCGATGTTGCTTATTTGTTCTTTATTAGGAAGAAATCTAATAATGGCAAATCACAGACAACCAATCCATTTACAACACTAGATAGATAACTGAGACTAAATAACTTTCTAAATGACAAGAGATCGCGTGATAAGCGCCACTCGGTGTAAATTAGTCTCGTCCTGGGCTAATGATAAAACCTCATTAATTGGAGGCGTGGCTAGCTGGCTAGCTGTCTTGCAAACACGAAGATAATAACTATAATTAATAACTATAATAAGCATCATGTATTTAATCATCAAGAAGCCTTAATAGTTTAGCGTTTGAAACTCGACCACTCAAGCGAGGAGTCCGAGTTTCGAATCACTTACGGGTTTGAAAAAGAGATAGAATATTTGAAACTGCGATGGTAGCGAAGTCTGTCGAATCCAATGTAAAACATTCTAAAATCAACAACTACTTACGAATTAAAAATTAATTAAAAAAACCTTTTCCCACGGCCTAAATTGTGAATCTAAACCATTCTCAAGTCCCCTTGAAAACACACAACAAATCTCATCAAAATCAGTCCAGTCGTTTAGGAGGAGTTCAGTGACATACACACGCACATAAAATATATATATATATATATATATATATATATATATATATATATATATATATATATATATATATATATAAAGATTTAACCTAACGATAAGGCAGACGGGCTACCTGGTGGAAAGCAGTCACCATCGCCTATGAACATTTGCAACACCAGAAGAGTCGCCAATGCATCGCCGGCTTTGTGTCTAGCGAACACGAATATAATAACTATAATAATCATGGTGTGACTATTTAATCAAAATCCGTGATAGCTTGGTTGAAACTCGGTCTCACGAGGAGTCCGAGGTACTAATTGCGGGCACTACATTTTTTTCGAAGTTATTTATGCATCACAAATTAATGAATTGTGTAGACCACATACCTGTATGTGTTTCGTGTAGACAAAATAGTGATATAAATGTATCACAATACTAGTCTACTAATATTATAAAGAGGAAAACATTGTTTGTTTGTTTGATTGTAATGAATAGGCTCAAAAACTACTGGACCGATTTTAAAAATTATTTCACCATTCGAAAGCTACATTATCCACGAGTAACATAGGCTATATTTTATATGAAATTTATTTGATAAATAGATTTTGAGGCGATGCAAAGTTTGCCGGGTCAGCTAGTAATATATAAAGACGTTTTGTACACTCACAGCCCCACACTAGGACTGACTAGGATTCTCTGCATCGTGGATGCCATGAACACACACAAAGACGAAATACAAACACCCAGACCCAGAATTGGTATCTAAATTTATTATTTTAATACTGTCTGGCCGGGTATTGTACCCGGAACCCTTTGTGCGACATGGTAGCCAAGGTAACTATGACTCAGGCACAAGTTGCCAATAAACGGTTAGCCTAAAAATACCTTAAATTTTCAAAAAACAAAATTATTGTATAATTTCGACCACTAAAAAACAAATTCGTGTCCTTAACGACATTATAGATATTTCTATTCCCTAAAGGCGGCCTAATTTCAGACATATTTCAGGCTGACTGGATATTGAAAGCAGCCGCACCTCGGGTGTTAGGTTTGACATTTCGTGATCGTTAACCTTTGGCCTAAACCTGTTTTGGGGCATCACATGAACCTTATTTAGCATTCAAAATACCTACTCTATTAAATACATTGGATGTAGAAATTTTTGTAGTTAAAAGCATCTAGTAGAAAGTCTAAGCTCTTTCTTAGCTTAAGCATACTATAGCAATCCATTAAAAACCGTTTTTTTAACCTATTTTTAATTTTTCTTGTCCGTCTATATAAATATCTGATTTATATGTATATATGGGCGGGCAAATTATTAGAGCTGCTGGTGTGGTAAGGCAGACATTTCCGAGGCTTTCCAACTTAGTCCTTAGGGGTAGCGGCGCATCTGTGGCCGATCTTAGGCAGGAATCCTATCTGGAGTTCATTATAAATGTCCATGGGCGGCAGTAGCCACTTACCATTAGGTGGACTGCATGCTTGTCTTCTACTCCTATATTACAAACTAGCTGACCCGGCAAACTTTGTACCGCCTCAAAATCTATTTATCAAATATATTTCATATAAAATATAGCCTATGCTACTCGTGGATAACGTAGCTTTCGAATGGCGAAAGAATTTTTAAAATCGGTCCAGTAGTTTTTGAGCCTATTCATTACAATCAAATAAACAAACAAAGTTTTCCTCTTCATAATATTATTACTATATTAGTATTAGTATAGATAAGTGATTTTCTTTAAATCATTTCAAATGAAGGCTCAATGAACTACATTACATCAACAGACGCAGCTGCTATCATAAAAATACCAGCAGAAACATAACATAAACAAAGATAACAATCTAAGGTTTATTGTTATCTTGTTATTGTTACGTTGCGTAAGTCGGTGGCACAATGACTGCGTGAACGCATTCTCACGTGCTCTTAGAATCACGTTGCATGCATTTCCTATTGAAAATAGAATTCTTTTCGCATCACATTTAAGCCTGAGTAAAAAGTAGTCATAGGCTAGCGGTGAAACCGTGATATCTTAGTCGAAGGATTCGATATTCAAATCCCAGGTCTCTAACCTCGGACCCTCCCATTGACAGGCTGTGTCTCAACCACTATACATGGTGAATTTTTCAAATAGGCCTTCAGGGCCAAATCTGAAACACTATCAGATAGTGGAATAATATAGAGGGTGTAATTTTTTTCAAAATGAACTCGTTCGATACCCGGCTAAGGAATAAGATATTTTAAAAAACTAATTATGCAGTTTTAGTTTTTATCAAAATCGGCCTCGTAACTCCTTTCAGCATTTTTCGCCAATCCTTATAGTTTCAGATTTGGCCCTGAAGGCCCTTTTGAAAAATTCACCCTGTATATAAGGCCCGATAGTAATAAATAATAAATGATCTTAACGAATGTTTGTCTACCACACTTCGAAATTTGACAATATTGGGCGGCAAATATTGTCAAAGCTTCCGCTCGCGATTAGAGGTCAATAACAGTAGTTGTTTTTATCAATCCCTCGGGAACGGTACTCTTTCCGGTACAAAAGGTACCCTATGTCCTTTTCTGAACCCCTGACAATATGTGCACGAAATTTCATGATACTTCGGTTTGGTAGTTGAGGCGTGAAAGCAACAATGAAGAAAGAAACAAACAAACACACAAACAAACCCACATTAGAATTTATATTATTACGAACTTAAATCTTTTTTTATAGTAGCCCGAAGTACCTACTCCTGAAGTAATTCCGATGGTTACCCGATATCACAGCCGGCCTTACACGTCTGTTAAAAGGTTACGTATTGAATTAATTAGCAACACCGCGTTTTGGCGGTCGATAATGGCCCGATGCTCTAATTATGACCCTGACTCATAACTCTACCAAATGCTTGCAAAATATTTTCTTGCGTTTTAACTCAAAACAATAACAGACTTCATTAAGTGTGGTATTCCACTCATCAAATATTTGTCCAATTTCAATGTCCAACATTTGGTCAAATTTCTTTGAGAGATGCCAATTGCACTCGTCTAATATCTTTATCCAAGATTTCTCTATAATTTGCGTAGTTAAGAAAGTGGAAGAACGTGGAGCGACTGTTTTTGGCGATTGTTTTCGGCCGGGAAACGAGTCCTAGTTGGAAAAATCTTTGATCAAATATCGGTGTTGCTAGTAAATTGGATGAAGTCATCCAATTTATTTGATCAAATGTAGATTGGACAAAGATATTTGACGAGTGGAATACTACCCTCAGTACGTAGACGTGTACGTATACGTAGATTTTTGTATTTTAACCGATTTGGAAAAAGGAGATTCCATACTTGGCTGTAATATAATTTTACGATCTTTTATTTATCTTGCCTTGTTAGTTCATATGTATGTGAGGGTCAAATCTTGCATGTGAATTTTATACCAGTTAACCCGAAATTATTGAGCTATTTTTTACATTTACTTTAGTTTGAATGCATGAACTTTTGTGACGTAATTCGAAATCCAATATGGAGGACGCCCCAAGATGGCGGAACAGTTATTGTTTATGCACCTATGATGTGTTACATCAAAATAAAGGGTTTTCTGAGAATAATACGAAAATAAAAATTACATTCCATAAAACTTTTTTTCAAAAACTTTTTTTAATATATTTTTATAAATCTACACCATACATTATTTAATAAAAACAATAATTGGCCAAGTGCAAGGCAACCTCGCACATGGAGGGTTCCGTACCACCAATATTTTTAATATATAGCAGCCATTAAAGTAAATGCATTGTTAAAATTTTATCAGTCTACCTATTTTTTACTGTGTAAAAAAATCAAGTGTTCAGGAGATAGAGCCCCCTGGCAGACCGACGAATAGGCATAGGCTTAGTGACAGGGTTTCGTTTTTCGCCGTTTGGGTACGGAACCCTAAAAACTACTAAAATAGACTTCTAAGTGCTAATACTAAAACTTCACCAATATAATGCTAAGCAATATACCGAGTTATATTACATTAGATAGTTTAAAATGTGATCGACCGCTATAACAATTTTGATTACCGTTATTGTGGGCACATTAGCTTCTATATAGCTTTCTAGATTCAACGCAATTACTGAACTACTCTTACAATGTAGTAGAACGGTATTTTTATTTCTTACCATAAAAATATATGTATGTGGTCGAGAATGAAATTTAATGTGAAACTCAAATCATCCTAACAATCCTAACTTAATATTATAAATGCCTAGTTGGTATAAATGCATGGTCTGGTATATGGTTCCTGGTTCGATTCCCGACCAGACAAACATTTCTAAGATAAAAAGTGTACACAATCTAGAATTTTGTTAATCGTCTATGTGTCAATTGTACAGTAACAAACACTGTGGGACGAAGTGTGAAGCGTCACAATAAAACGACATAACATTTCATTAACCAAATAGTTATACGAAACATTCATCGGAGCATCAAATATAATATCCAAACTCATTATCCCGTATCCCATTCTGAACCCATCGGACGTGACGTCACAGAGGAAACGCACCGTGTCTTAGCGGGGAAGTCGTCATTCCCATACCGAGATGCAGTTACATCCAGAAATAAGCAACCGTTATATACAGACCCGCGAATACACTTAGAAAGTATATAAAGAGAGCTCAGTACAAAGTGGACGTCTAAAAACAGCTGTTGAAGGGAGCGTTGGCTTCTTAACGACGATTTCTTTTTTCTAATTTTTATTGTGGCCTATAGTATCACTTTGTACTGCTTTAATGATAGTTTAAGAGCTGAGATAGAAAACAAAATGGTTCAACTTTCGTCATCTACACCAATAAGTTCGTTTCGGAATACATTTTGAATTTAATTGTTTTGAAAATAGCTGTATAACTTATCCGCATTATTTTTGGAAGTTCTTGTAAATGTCAGGTTTGAAGGTAACCCTAAATGGTACTCTTTAGGCACCGTCACTACTTTGTTCTAGTTAGAAGGGTGGTTTAAAGTAAAATAATTTTCACGGGGCATGAACTTAGTTTTTTTCTCCTCGATAATGTAAAATTTCTTTTAAATAATGGTAATTGCATGACTTATAATAAGCAGTCGGGTTTCTTGTTTTTTTAAAAATCACTAGTAAAATAATTGAACGTCAATAATCTACAGCTTCGTAGTAAAAGTAGGTCGTATCGTACATTTATAGAAATGTTCTTACTTTTGATATATCTCAAGTTTATTGCGCCAAGACACAATACATATAGCAAAACCCTTGAAATAAATCTTAAAATCTCTTAAATTACATTAACGTCCGTATTCGTCCAGTTTCAGTGTAACAGTGCGTGACTCATTGCAACCGGTCATAGGAAATCGATCGTGATTCACCGCCACCGCGGAGCGTAAGTATGCTGCACGCACGGCTATTGTTTAAGAACTTCTAGTACTGGTTGGTAGGCAGATAGAAATGTAATTTTTCAATAATTATCTTTATTTTTATATAATACTAGCTGACCCGGAAAAATTTGTACCGCCTCAAAATCTATTTATCAAATATATTTCATATAAAATATGGCCTATGTTACTCGTGGATAATGTAGCTTTCGAATGGTGAAAGAATTTTTAAAATCGGTCCGGTAGTTTTTGAGCCTATTCATTACAATCAAACAAACAAACAAAGTTTTCCTCTTTATAATATTAATATAGATGGAAGTAGCAGACGAGCAGTCTACCTGATGGTAAGTGGCTACTGCAGCCTAAGGACATCTATAATCAACCCCAGATAGGATTAGATATTCCTACCTGAGGTCGGTCACAGATGCGCCGCTTCTCCTGAGGATTAAGCTGGAACGCCTCGGAAAAGTATGTCTCCCTTACCACACCCTTCAAACCAGAACACAGCAGCGCTTAACACTGCTTTTATGAGGCACAAATACAATACATAATTAAAAATATATGTAGTAAGCAGTGATAGCCTAGTGGTTAAGAAACGCAGCGTCTTGATCAAGGTTCGAGGTTCAAATCCCAGGCACACACACATCTGATTTTCCAAAGTTATGTGGGTATTAGAAATTATTCATAACTTGCTTAAAAGGTGCAGGAATCAGAAATATCGCAAAGAAACTGCATACCTCACTGCACAAAAAAACAAAACGTTTTCAAAGGTATTTGAAGTCGAGCCGTGCTTAGCAGTGGGGCAGTAATGGGTCCATGATAACGTATGCTTTCTACACATGAAGATAGTTTCTTTAAAAGGCCAAGAGTACTGGACATTAATATTAAAAAAACCAAATTCCAATTATTGTGGTCCAGTAGTTTCAAAGCAAAAAATTGTCAAAAGTTCTGGTTGTACAGAAACCGATTCCCGAACCTTTAAGGATGCAACCTATAACCACCGCTGTAGAGTATGCTTTAAACCTCCCACAATTGCAGCCTTGCAGAATTCACCTTTAAGACCGCCGTGGAAAAGATATGGAATACCGTGTTTCCTACACCTTTAAAGAAAGTTATAGTAACAACATTTGGTGTACGCACAATTTGTATAAGATAATCAAAAATCTAAGAGGGTCTAAAGGTCGAACAATAATTCGAATGTTATCAACATTGAATAACACTGCTTATCAGAAGAGAGGATGGCCACCCATTATGTATCGCTTGAGCAACGATTTAGCGTTTAAGGAGTGGTTAAGGCGACTATTACTATTTAGTAGCTTCATCTATACAGTCGCGTAGACAATCGACTACTGAGTGATTCTTCGAATAAAATCCAAAATGTATCGATCGTCGCTTAAACAAATTAGACGTCCCAGCGGTAACGGTTTAAGCAACTTAGTCGTAGCTTAAGCGACAAGATTGTAGCTTACGCAACTATCTACAGCGTTAGTAGCGGTCAGCCCTTGAGCGACTTTTATGCCTTATTTAGCTTATCGGCGAACTATTCGCCGAGGAACTCGCCAAATAATTCGTACAGGAATGCGATCACGAAGGGACCCTTTTACATGTCTATATGCCGTAAACTTCATGTACAATTCTTTGATTCGCGCCAAAAAACAGACACTTAGCCGAGAGCGGACTAACATTGGTGGCAAGTGCCAAGTACCCGAGTTAGTTATTTCGACAATACTCGCGTCTATTCGTCTGTCCTCGTCGAATATCTAAACCGAGTATAACAGAACATTTGCCACCACCTGTCATAACATATAAGGAGTGCATGACACGTCCTTCATGTCACGATTTCCTTGACAGTGACGATATTAGTTATGCAAAAACACGTAAGGGTAGAGGTTAGTGACCCCGAAAGCCGTTAAATACGTCCACAAACTACATGCATACAATTCATTGTTCTTTTTGAGGGCACGAACATTTTCAATTTTTAAGCTAAGTACGACATAGAATTAACATTTTTAATTTATGTCGCCAACAACTGTCTCGAATTAAAAGAAATTATTTTCGGATAACAGAGATCTTTATTATTTTGATAACATTATTTAGGATTAACTTGTTAGTCGATAATATATTTGCAATACAAATAAGTAATAAAAAATCATATATTTAATTTTAAAAGGCGTTTTCGGCGGCAGTGTATCGCCATTTTTAAACCAACAAAGATTTTTAAGTGTCGCAGAATTTAGTCACACAACCCGCCAAGGGTCTTTATGAACAAAATATTTATTACAATATACATACAAAATTTCTACAATATATACAGTACGTTGTAGATTAAGACAAAACAGGATTACACAAATAGTAAAGGAAGACAATTTACGACGTGTGTTTGCGCGCTATACCTAGTTAGTGCATAGATCGTAGCTAGCTAGGGAATCAGATAAATATTTTAGTAAAAGAAGAACTGATTAAAAATACAAGACGTATTTTCTTTCTGAATCACCACTGTCACACGCGTGTTATAAATCGACCAATAAAATAAATATGTTTTCTACATTCACAACCTCACATTAGAATTCCCTGAACAAGTATCCAAATTCATTATTCAGATGTATGTCTAGCCGGGAATCAAACCCGAAACATTGCGCGTCAGGCCGTACCGTGACCGCTCCGCCACGAGGGTCATAAAAAATAAAAAAAATGCATTTAAAAGAATATAACAGGCCGCATAACTTTTTTCTTTGTTCTGTCATCTATTCATTATCTATATAATCAGCCTCAATGGAGGTCAGTAGCTTCGCAACAACGGATACCGGCGGCCGGACATCCGGGCGATACGGCGGTGTTGCCAGTACCATCGTTAATAAACTTTTAATTAGATACTTTACATACGGCAGATGATTAATTAAATGCAATTAAATGAGTTGTAATCACAACAAATGGAATAGGGCTTATAAACAATGAGAAAGTAGTAATAGACCGTTTTAAAGGTAGAACCCTGTGTGGTAAGACTCCAGCGGCAAAACGGTTAGACCTAATAACAGCAGCGTTAAGAGCTGGTGTGTACTGTGTTCTAGTTTAAAGGGCATACCAAGTTAGTCCTTATTGTGAGTGCTAAGTCCGGTCTTAGGTGCGAATTTGGTCTTGCCTGGGATTGAAAGCAGGTGTCAGTGTGAAGCAGGATGAAAGCCTTTGTTTTTGTCAATGACCAATATGGCCTTATGTTCGAACAGCTTTTGGAAGACTTGGAATCCAGGCATTATATGAATGTCCGTATATTAATGTTAGTACCAAAAATGTAGGATGAGAGTACTGAGATTCAAATTCAAGGGACACTTTTAATTTTTTTATATCATCTATTTTTTTATATCATAGACTACAGGAGTAGCAGACAAACATGCAGTCCACCTGATGGCAAGTGGCTACTGCTGCTCATGCAAATGGTAAATGGTTACTGCCTCCCATGGAAATTTGTAATCAACCCCAAATAGGATTAGATATTCCTACCTGAGATCAGCCACAGATGCACTTATATGTGTATTTAGAATTAAATTGTTTAAAAGGTGAAAGAGTACACTAAGAAGAAACTTACATAATACCTAAGTGTTTACATTTTTTCATAAGAGTTGAAGACTCATATTATGAATTTTGTTGGCATGGTCAGATAAACTACTTTCAAAAGAAATACTTTATTAATTTGAGACCTATATTAAAACCAATAGTTTTATAGTTTACAGAAATATTTGGACGAAATAAGGAAGTTTCATATTATTATTATATAGTTATATATCATTTTATTTGTATTAAAATTGTTCTTATGAAATTAAATTTCTTTGTATCTGAATTTAAAAAGAAATTAAATGTTCACAAAGTGTACAAGTCAAAATAATTGGTGATTGGCTAGCTCATTCCAGCTTAACCAATCACCTGTGGGGTCACTACCATCTCTTAACACAATATTATTTTAATCATACTTTCACTTTTTTGGCAGGAAATTTAACTTTTTAAGCAAAATATGACAATTTCAGTTGGTTTTATACAAAAGATAAGCAAAAAATCGATAAGGGTTTAAGTTTGTTCAACTGTGTATGACGGAATATTTTACTGTTTTAAGGAGGAAATAAAACTTTCCTGAACTATGATGGTTTTTAAAAGATGGTGGTAGGCCCCCTGGCATTTTTCCCCTGAAGGCAGAGGGTAATGTTTTTCATTATATGTATGTTTCTCATTCTTTGGGATGCCTTGCAGCCCAAATGGCTTTAGGAATCTAGCATATGAGGTCATTAGATTTTTCTAAATAATGGAAGTAAAATTAGCTATATTTTTTAGCAGCTTGGTTTTTCTATTTTAATATAATCTTGTTAAACATCTTGGAAAACATTGTATAAATACAGAAGTGCACCTATTTAGATTCTTTAGTAGTCAAGGCTAATTCTAATCTTCTTTAGTGAATTAAGGTCTCAGACTGTTTACACTTAAAAAATGGCAATATTTATAGTACATATGTTACTATTTCTTAGATGTATAATATAATTTCGAAATAGAACGTAATTATTTATTTATATATTTAAATAATTACTTTCTATTTATATATACGTAATTATTTAAGTATATATTTGTATATTTAAATAATTAAATATATATTAATATATTTAAATAATCACTTTCTACTTATAATTTACTTCAACTTTTAAAGATTCTGTATTTACAAAGCAAAATAGTTGATAACAGGAAGAATTGGTATAATATGTTCTTAATATGTTTATTTGAGACACGGCAAGACATATGAGGTGTCTTTCCGTGTATTCCGAGCACTTGCTATAACGAACTTTACGTTATAAATATAACTAAATAGGCACCTCATTAAATTGAACACCATAACTTATTGAAAGTTTGTTCGACTTACTAAAACATTGTAAAAACCAAAACTATAAGTTCAATTTATTAAATAACTTACTTATTTCTTGGGCTTCAACGGTGTCCTTTGTTATGGCCAATAAAACGAAGAAAAACACAAGATGATAGCACAGAACACTTAAATTTACACACTGAAACATGTTAGCACTAAAACGTTTTGTTTAACACGTAAAACAAGCGTCTTAATATTAGCACAACTAAGAAAGCATGTTTATAACGAAATATAACGATTTAGTTTATCAACAAGGCACTATAATCATCCATGTCGGTTTACGACCACAGGCAAACTGTGTATTTCGGTTTCGATTGTATAAAACGTACTCTCATTCGTTCGGATTTCAAAGTTTTCAACAAAAATGAATCTAGCGTCCTTATACCCAACGCTTGATTTGGCATCAACCAGTACTCAACTTAACTTGTCAGTTCAGTTGAATGAGTTGACACGCTGTCATTATGACAGTATATAAACGCCATCTTTTGACTACTCTTGAAACATCGTTAGCAGTGTTACTATTTTATAAATGATAAATATACATTTCATAATTTTATTATAACGTAAACAATAGTACGAAAAATATACAATTTGTATTATCGGCACTAATTTAATATATGATTTAATTCTAAATAGTGACATCATGTAATAACTTATATAGGGTAACAGCATACAATCTCATTTTAAACATGACTTTAATAGACTACACCTTGTGGGGCACAAAACAATTTTATAACATATAGGTAGTCGCTTAAAAATATTTTTTGTACTATTAACTTCTTGATTCAGGAAATACATTATATTACATAGTATCTAAAATGATTATCGGGGAAATACCGTGCGCAATGCTATAAGTCTGGCTATTGCAAATATGTATTTATTAAAATTAAATATCAAAGTAATGATCCGTGCCTACATTACGGTCACGGAGAAGAGAGGGGTCTAAAGTAGCGGTTTGATGGTAAAATATATACTATGGAAATTAACAAAAATATTGCTACTTCGAATGAAATCATCTTGACCGACTATCGGGCAGTGGTGAATTAAGCTCATTGGAGGCCTGAGGCGGAAATGCTGAATGAAATGGTGAAAAGTTGAATGAGGCCCACAGACCCACAGTCTAAAAGAATTATCTATATTACGAGGATCTACCAATGTTTACACGGAAACTTGTAATATGTGGAGGCCCCTCAGAACAGAGGCCCAGGCCGGAGTGTCCCTGCCGCCCCAGTCAGACCGCTGCCAGTGGTATCCATCACAGGTCTCAAAGTAAGGGCGGCTTGCAATCTCTATAATTCGGTAGTAAATATACTAGTTTAACTTCATCACAATATTCATACTTGAAAGTAGAGTAATATTGCATTCACAGTACAGTAGTCACAGTTTTACAGTTTTATTAATCAAGTACTGATTAAAGTGACTAACATAACTAATCAATAAGAAACTAAATCTAATCAATAATATTGATCATAGAGTAGAACATAAGAATAGAGTATAGACTAATTACTATAAGAATGAAACGGGGAATACCCGTCGGAATTGTCTATGATTTCATTTTAACCTACAAGTACCTATTCATGTTGTAAGTAATCTAAGTATTACGAGCGATAAAGTTTATTAAAACAATCATACAGTCAAAGCAGTAATACGATATCACAAACACCAGTGAGACGTCTCTTAGAGTCGAATTCGATACTAATTTATAGTGTTACAGGCGCTTAACATTGGAGGTAGGTTTTTGAATTTTATTTCCACTAAAGACATTATTAATTCGAAATAAGTATTTGTAATTTAAAAAGAACATATTTAAAAAGAACAGGGATGGTTGAGCCCTTAAACATCTGCCACAGATTTGCGTTAAAGATCTTCAATTTTTTTGTCGTGACATTGTTTGAATAACAATATGGAAGCCGTAGCGACGTCGCTGGAAACTGGAAACGCCGACGTTTGGAGCGATAAGGGAGACATACTTTTCCGAGACCTTCCAGCGTAGTCCTGAGGGATAGTAACGCACCTCAGGCAATAGTATCCAACGGGTACTCACGATATGTGTTTTTTATTGCCGATATTTCGACCCAGTTGTATGGATCGTGGTTACGGCGAAACTATCCTATCTATCGGATGTCTATCGTTACATATCCTGAGTACCCGTTACATAATAAAATGTCTCAATTCCGCGATAATTTTAGTCTAAAATCAAATAATATCCAATCCTCTTTGGGTAAATTACAGATGTCCATCGGCTGCAGTAGCCACTTACCATGAGGTGGGCTGCATGCTCATCTGATACCCCTATATTATATAAAGACGTAACCATATTATTCCTTATAATATGGACATAACTTACCTCTCTTGGCAAAATGGCAACATACGCTTTGTAACGAAGCACATGTATTGTGGCTACGTAGTCGGTCACGTCAACAGTTTTCGTCAACAATTTGCACCGATGACTTAGTAACCTTGCTCTGAAAAATATCTCGTCGAAAGGAGGGAAATGACTTCTTTATAACTTCTAATACATGTGCGCCTTCGAATACTTAATCTTACGTCTAGTATTTTAATTCGTACCTCCCCAACCATAGATATATTATCCTTAGTATAATATATCTATGTCCCCAACAGAGATGTGTAACGTACGTATTTCATAAAATAATATTTTCATAGATAACTTTCTTACTCATTTTATTGTTTTCGAAATCAGTCTGAAGTAATTATGATATTCTAAAAATTTTTGTCATTTTTTTCTCAAAAAATAGGAACATTGGAAAAAAGGATTCAAAATTGTAATTTTATGGAAAAAAAATTAAGGACATGTTTTTAATTTTTTGATACCGGATTTTAAGTTATTAGGAACAAGCAGTTATTGAAATAGTCAAAATTTTAAAACATTTATTGAATAAATTTTCAGTTTCGGTATACTGTACTATATAAACTTACATGGCGGAGCGAAAGCTTCTGGGTTCGACCCCTGGACAGCTACTTTTAAGTAATGAGAGGATTTGAAGGTGGTAGAACACCTTGTGGTTCGATTCCGGCGGCACCACCGCCATACCTATTTCTGCCTAATAACAGCAGTGTTAGGCGTTGCCGTGTTCCATTTTGAAGGAAGACATACTTTTCCGAGGCATTCCAGCTTAGTCCTCAGGGGTAGGGGCGCATCTGTGTCCGACCTCAGGTAGGAATATCTAATCCTATCTGGGGTTGATTACAGATGTCCATGGGCAGCAGTAGCCATTTATCATCGGGTGGATTGCATGCTCGTCTGCTACTCCTATATTAAAAAAATGAGATAATATTTCTTCTTTCCGTATGGATGTTAATGTATTCGTCATTGGGCGTGTGCGTGTGCGTGTGCCATTATACCCAGGGCACAGGGAATCATAGTTTGGAGCTATGTGAGTAGAGAGCGTCTTTTTACAAGTTTTCATCGTTTAATTAAGGCAGAATTTCTGTTACGATAATCGCACGAAATTTTGACGAAGAAAAAGTTTGTATATTTATTTATATTATGTAACGAGTATTCGCCTACGAGTAAAGTTTCGCCATTACCTCTAACGATATCGAAATAATAACTATAAATAACAATGAAGATCTTAATTAAAACTAAGAAATGAGAATGGGTATAGTCCGCGCAAAACTGCCGGTCCGCTCTAAAGTTGTTGCGAGCAGTTGTAGTCAAACAATTTGCTATGGCGACGCGATTCATTTCTATATTCAGAGCGGACTAGCAGTTTTACGCGGACTATACTTACGTTACGCAGTGTAAGTCGTAACGCACTATCTGACGCTGGGTCGAAATATTCGCAGTAAAAAAAATTAAACTGTGTATCACGCGTACCTCTAACATTTTTTGTATCCTACAGGCTACAATGGCATTGTTTCACAAGAATGCTGTGATTACTGGCTTACTGGACTCTTATTGTCTCCTGTGCGAGGTGCATTTGAGGAACGAGGAAGATATACATGACCATATTGCAGACCTCCGTCACAAGAAACATCTGGAATCTAGTGGATATTTAGAAAAATACAAAGATGACATGATACGTAAGGTGTGTTTTATTTTCATATTTTTGTGTGTATGTCTCAATTTGTGGAACGCCCTCAGCCCAAAGTGTTTGTTAATTTTGACATATTACGATGATACTTGATTTTTTTACAGATTATGTACAAGGGTGGCTTCTATAACAACAAATGCTCAAAATAAAAAAGTTTAAAATAAATGGGGGTGGGCATATAAGAAACCGCCATTTTTCGACGTATTTCGCTTTATCTGTTGAAGCGTAATAGGTAGACAGTCAAATTTTCACAATGCATTTACTTCAATGGCTGCTATAAATAAATACTAAAACAAAAAAAATGAAATTTTTGGTGGTACGGGAACCTGTGTGCGAGTTCGACTTGCACTTGGCCAGTTATTTACAAACATAATTGCCAATTATTTTGTAGAAAAATAAAATTCATAATTATGTTTCATAAATAAAGTTCATAATCATGTTAAGTGGTATCTGCAGCCACTGGCGTGGCGGAGCGGTCACCATGCCGGTCTGACGCGAAAAGGGTCCCGGGTTCGATCCCCGGCCAGACAGATATCTAAATGATGAATTTAGATTTCTGTTTCTGGGTCTGGGTGTTTGTGTATTTGTCTATGTGTGTGTTCATGGCACCCACGACATAGGGAATCCTAGTGTGGGGCTGTGAGTGTAGAAAGCGTTTATTTATTTATTTACTTTGACTTTGACTTAGAATGACACTACTTTGAATATAAGCATGTACTTACTTAATTCCAGGTGAAACAAGGATACTATTGCGCTTATTGTAACAAGTTATTTCACACGTTCATGAAAGTACGCATGCATATTAATGGTGGAGAACATCGGAAGAATAAAGGTCTGGAACAGTTGCGACTAGAAGGCGATACGGTGGTCGCATTTGACATGATGGTGATAGATGCGGACGCATGGCACGGCGTAGTGGACGGCTCCTGCGCTATTTGCAACACCGATTATGATGAGAAACAAGCTCACATTACTACACCGACGCATATACTCAAATTAGTCCAGAGCAGCGTTGAAGTCGATTCAAACATGGCTATTTATCGATTGGTAATTTAATGTTTACTAAATATCTTTATCATCATCAACCCATTACTGTCTCACTGCTGGGCACGGGTCTCCTCACAGAATGAGAAGGATTAGGCCGTAGTTCATTACGCTGGTCAAGTGCGTATTGGTAGACTTTACATACCTTTGAAAACTTTTTTTTAAGTATTCTCAGGTATACAGGTTTCCTTACGATGTTTTCCTTCGCCGTTTTAGCAAGTGATAATTAATATCTAATACGCACATAATTTTGAAAAATGAGAGGTGCGGCCTGGGAGTTGAACCGAGGACTCCTCGATACACTAGGCTATCACTGCTTGCAATATCTTTTTCATATTATTTTTTTTACATTATCAACCCTCTATGCCGCATATCTCCGATGTCTCGTTTTCCTGTCGAAATGATGTTTATAGATGTTTTAGCTATATTTGCAAAATTTCCAAGCTGGTGGAAATGATGGTAACACTAATAGCGCATTAGTAGACTTCACACACATTGAATAACGTTTTTATAACTACTTACTACTTTTTATTCCCTATGAATATATCTGATTGTGTTAATAATAATATTGGCTATTTCTCTCTTGCACAACTAAGGCTTGTTAAGAAATTATTGTGAATTTCTCACATAACTAAGTTAATTAATAGATTATGTTTAGTTAAATATTTCACTGCCTTAATGTTTATGATACTACTTGAATAATACTTGTGATTATATTTATCCTTATATATTTTTTTATTGTGACCTGTGTATTTTACTATTAATACTTAACTTTGCCAAGAAAGATTTAAGTGGTATAATCTTTTCTTTGTTATTTCAGGTAGGAGACTCATTCCATTGTCTCATATGTAATGATTTATTTTCATTAAATACTCTGAAAACACACTTGGAGGATCCAGATCATTTAATTTTTCAAATTAAATGTTGCGAAACATACAAAAACAAAGCAAGCCACGAGAAGATTATTAATATAACAACACCGGAAATAATCGAAATTCTGCCACATGATGATGATGGAAATAATAATGAACATAAAGAAGACTCTACACATCCCGAGACCACAAACAATGGACTGGATTCTACGGTAGAAGTATATATTAATACAGCAACACCGGAAATAATCGAAATTTCTCCCTATGATGATGATGATGATGGAAATAATAATGAACATAAAGAAGACACTACACATCCCGAGACCACAAACAATGGACTGGATTCTACGGTAGAAGTATATATTAATACAGCAACACCGGAAATAATCGAAATTTCTCCCTATGATGATGATGATGATGGAAATAATAATGAACATAAAGAAGACACTACACATCCCGAGACCACAAACAATGGACTGGATTCTACGGTAGAAGTATATATTAATACAGCAACACCGGAAATAATCGAAATTTCCCCCTATGATGATGATGATGATGATGATGATGGAAATAATAATGAACATAAAGAAGACACTACACATCCCGAGACCACAAACAATGGACTGGATTCTACGGTAGAAGTATATATTAATACAGCAACACCGGAAATAATCGAAATTTCCCCCTATGATGATGATGATGATGATGATGATGGAAATAATAATGAACATAAAGAAGACACTACACATCCCGAGACCACAAACAATGGACTGGATTCTACGGTAGAAATATATATTAATACAGCAACACCGGAAATAATCGAAATTCCTCCCTATGATGATGATGATGGAAATAATAATGAATATAAAAAAGACACTACACATCCAGAGACCACAAACAATGGACTGGATTCTACGGTAGAAATATATAAATTGACTGAAAACAGTCAGTCCAATGAATCCAGATCCAGCATAATCGAAGATGATTCTATCATCAAAGAATCTAACGAGAATGGAGAGGTTAATGGGCCAACAAAAATAAAAGACAACAGAGCTCGTCGCGCAGAAAGAGCGAAAATATTTGCGGAAGAAAATAAACTAAAATACACAGAGGACAAGTCTAGCGTCTCATGCAGCACTTGCAATGTCACAATATCGTCATCTCTGAAAAGCATGAAGAACCATATCGCCGAAATTTCGCACACGAAAAAAGTTGAAGCTCTTGCCAAATTACTGAACAAAGCTATCCCTACAGAGGATTATCTTGCTGAAGTATATACCATCAGACATTACTACGATATATATGCTGTGATAAATAGAAGATTCTATATAAGTCAATTGAGCTTTACACTTATGACCGATCATATAACCTACTTACGTTGTCAAGCTTGTGAAATGAATTTATACAAATATTTATTCGACTTGCACCGGCAATCGGAAAGCCACTGTGATGCCTTCAAGAAAATACCTGTTGTGTTATATTCAAAATCTGAATTCGTGAGACAGGTAATTACTATTTTTTACTCATATTTAAACTAAGTGGAAGAACTCTGTGGTTCGACTCCGGCGGCACCACCGAGAGTTCAAGAATAACAGCAGTGTTAAGTGTTGCTGTGTTCTGAGTTGAAGAGTGTGATAAGGGAGACACACTTTTTTGAGGCATTTCAGCTTAGTCCCCAGGGGTAGGGACGCAACTGTAGCCAACTTTGAGTAGGAATCTAATCTTACCAGGGATTGATTATAAATGTCCATTGGTGACAGTAGCCATGTACCATTATGTGGACTGCATGCTTGTTTGCTACTCCTATATTATAAGATTCATTATTGTCACTGGCAAGATTTCATTTTTTAACAACTTATTAGAATGACAACATTTCATACACCCTTTGTACAAACATAACCATATGGTCTTATCACAGCACCAATATGTCCACTATTTATGTGAGTAATTAATGTTCATCAGATCATCATACAATCAAAATGACTACCATATACATAAAATCACCCTTGACCAGTGCAGTAGACTATGGCCTAAACCCCTCACACTGAGAGAAGATCCATACTCAGCAAAGGGACAGTAAAGTTCGCGTAAATAGACAATGCAGACGTCATCAAAATATGTTTCAGGTTCGTCCAGGCTTCTACCATTGCGGTTTCTGCAACATTATTGAAGACAGTTGGAGTGGAATGCTACAACATTTAAAATCAGAGGATCATGCAATCCAAAAGGTTCTCGCCAATCGGAGACTAGGGGCAATATTGCCAGAGTATGAAAAACGTGTATTTTTCTACAGATTGGCGCAAATGATGAGAATAAGAGCATTTTTTGATGATTCTGATAGTGATTAATCATTTTATAGAGATAATAAAACTGTTATTATGGAAAGTTCTTTGAAATATATTTAGGAATACACAATAAAGTTATTTGATTTGTTATTGAGGTAGCTCTAGTTTTTTTCCAGGGGCAGGGGCATAACGACCCTTGGGCCCTATGGCCTCTGTAGCGCAAAGGTCCCGAATAAATAACAGAGGTCCAGTACGTGTGTAAGCCAAAATTCCTAAAACAGTCCACATTTTTTTTTAATAAAAAAAAGGAAACCATTTAGCATCCGCAATAAATTTTGATAGTCCTGTCTAAGGCACACCACACCATTGTTCAAGCACTATACAGGTCAAGCTAAAAAAAAACATGGTGAAAACTAAAAAGGGTGGAATCAACATTAATCAATCAACTTATCTGAAGATTATTATTATTGCCGTGATACGGGGGGTAGGCATCGAGCCTCTAAGAGCTTAAACTACCTCATATTATATATTAATTATAATTCATAATTTTATACGTAAGTACAACATATGGTACTTTATCAAAATTGTTTCTTATTAAGATTTAAAATTCACTTTATTATAGTTTTAAGTCATTTCTATTTTTGTTATTTTCTTCACAAAAATATATTATTTGTTATTTGCTAACTGGTCTTATTGCTCTCCTTAACAGTCAATTTGCCACTAACTTCATACTAGAATACAGCCTAAAATCTCCACTCTACTAAAACCTTGAACAATTAATAAATAGATTGATTATGATGATCAAGATAAGAAATTTTTGTACTGTTTTTGAAGTTCAACATCAATAAAAAAATATTTGTTTGTACAATAAAAAACTGGTATCTTATTTCCTAGTGTTTGTGTATTTGTCTGTGTCCATGGCATCCACACTACAAGAATTCTTATATGGGGCTATGAACACAGAAACTCTAAATTAATGTTTTACCATTGGTTGGAAAACATGTAATTTTTCGATTAATATAACAGGCGTTATTTTCCAGGCATAGATACAAATCTGTGACCGAATTCAGACAGGAATCCCGTCCTATCTGGGATTGATAATTTGTGGTCAAAAACTACCATCCAATACACAGGATGATCATTTGTTACTTCAATACAAAGTGTAACTTGCATTTTTTGGGTTAAAATTTAAGAGCACCAAAAGAAAATAATAATAACTTACAAATTTTTATTTAAACAATATTTACATGTCGCAGTTGGTTTATGTCTATTGTTACATAACATACATCTATGACACCCAAATATAACCGTTGAGAGTTAAAACTGTCAACTTTGTCCGTCCACTTGTTTGTAATAATTTATCGAACACGACCTTTAGGGCCAGCCCTAGTCAGGCTATGTTCACGTACAGATCGGATGACAATGCTAAGTTAATTTAGCTACTATACTTAGTAAAATGGTTGTCTACAAACAATGAAAATGTTTCCAATTTTTAAAAGATAGCCCACAATTCAAATTGTCCTACATATGTTTAACCGATTCCGTGCGGATGGCACTACAGTTGTGCCACATCCCCCACAGTTGTGCCACATCCGCACGAAATCGGTTAACCTTTTTTTTATTAATTAGAAGTCTATCAATTAATTTATCTATGACTTTATGCTTTAGAATACTCTAATTGGAGTACCATAATATTGTTTTTAACAACAAATTCAAATAATATTAACCTTTTGTATTATAGCAACATTTTTCTTAACAAACGATTACTAAAAATAACTTTCGTGTACCATCAATCATCAACATTGTCAACAGCTCTGTACAACTACGCAGTATGTACCGATATATAAATTTAACTCAACAAAGACTTACGCTACATCACATGTTTTCACGTGCACGCACAGCCTAACACACCGAGTAAACACCATCACACATCGTGACCGTCAGAATGGCCGTCAGAGTACCCATATTTTACATCGAAATACTTCAAATTTGCTACCTAGTTGCTACTAATCGTTAAATAATTGCTACCTTCGTTTAATAAAACAAACTATACCGACCGGTAACCGGCCATTCTGACATCAGTGTGGCCGGTCACCTATCCAATGAGAAGAAACTGCGCAAACTTCTAAACTTGCTACTAAATAGCTACCTTCATATGCATTGCATTATCTTATATATAAAATTCTCATGTCACAGTGTTAGTTACCATACTCCTCCGAAACGGCTTAACCGATTTTCACCAAATTTTATATGCATATTCAGTAGGTCTGAGAATTGGCTACTATCTATTTTTCATACCCCTAAGTGATAAGGGTTGTTGACCCTTAACATTTTTTTATTTATGTCCCAACACAACGTTTGCCAGGTGAGCATGTTTCGATGTAAAATATGGATAGTCACCGGCCATTCAGATTCACCACACATGAACCGCACAACACTTCACAGCACTTGAGTTGGATTTCACTAATGTAACAGGGGTGTGTCCATATTGAATCTGTACACAGTGTCGCACAGGGCTTGCAATCGCTCCGGGCAATCGTAGGGCGGACACAGGCGGAGCCTGCGTTGCCTACCCTCAGTGTACATGTGCAGTGCGCCCCACTGTCGCAATAACTTCAGGCAGTTCTTTATAGCGTCCGTTGATACCGCCTCACCTGAAAATATAACAATTTGATGTTACTGGGTGTTGCTGAAGTGAATCACTGTACAGTACTCCACAATAAGCGTCAGATCAAATGGGGTATTTGGGTCTCGAGGATCTCTCTTTACCCGGGCAATTCCTAAGGGGTTCACTGTCCCTGGTGATGTGCTGGAGTAAGTTTGGGTGGTCTTTGAACAAGATTCGAGTAAGGTTGAAGGAAGTCCCTTTGGTGATCCCGGGATCCTAGCTCAAAGAATCCTAGGGTGCTCACAGGCGTCAGTCGGAAGGACGAGTGTGCAACGACGCAATGGTTCTCAGATGTGAATGCGACTGCACTATGCAGCGACAGCAGCGACTGACTGTGCAGGTTATAATATCTAATACTATCTGGGGTTGATTACAGATGTCCATGAACGGCAGTAGCCACTTACCATCAGGTGGACTGCATGCTCGTTTGCTACTCCTATGGCAAGAAATGGCATTATATATAGCGATGTGTACCGTATGTCATGCGTTTTTGCGCGAAATCATTAGTGAGTGTGTGAAGAGCTGTGGATACCACTTCGGCCTGTGGACCGCGCGACATGCCGCCGAGTACGCTTCTAGCAACGGGCGCACCGGCAACATCAACCGTATTACGCTTCTAGCAACGGGCGCACCGGCAACATCAACCGTATGTCTCTGATTATAGAGTACACTATGCGACCAGACTTGCCGTCTTGCCGTATGTCTCTGATTATATAGTACACTATGCGACCAGATGCATGTCTCGCCGTATGTCTCTGATTATAGAGTACACTATGCGACCAGACGCATGTCTCTAATTACAACGCACGCTACGCAACTGTTCTACGTGAAGTGTAGCGGAGTTATATAGTCTGCGCCAAACTGATAGTCCACTGTACATGTATTTTCGTGACGTCATCACACCGCGCTCGCTGTCGCACCGTACCGCACGCTATATCCTGACTAAGGTAAAGAGCTACTAATGAACATGTTGCGTACCGTATGTCATGCGTTTTTGCGCGAAGTCATCAGTGAGTGTGTGTAGAGCTGCGGAGACGACATCGGCCTGCGGTCCACTGCGCACCGCCCGACACGCCGCCGAATACGCCTCTAGCAACGGTCGCACCGTCAACACCAAACGCCGCCTGGAAATAAACAACATTTATTGAGTCTTCGTCGTCATTCCATTACTTCTTACGCCACTTGTCTACCGCCACCGTCATCGAGCCGATAATTAATACGGCGCCGAAGTAGCGTACATACATTCACTATAGCCGCTTGTCCACAATAAAAAAAATATTAGAGAAAATTTACGAATAAATAACTATTACTGCGTAATTTACATAATTAATAAATAAATATTTCAAATACTTTAGGGACATTTTAGCATGGAGACGTGGCAATTTTCTTGTTAGCAGTGAGTAATCTTTGCTAATCTATGAGTTTCCATTACACCCATTAACGAGTCGGGTGATTATTTTTTTTTTGGCAACTACACTTAATATATTGTTCTTCATACCACTCTTTAGTGAATCAGATCATACCTTTCAGCGAGCGCATGTGCAGTATCGTTGACACGGTACCGCACTCGCGGGCGATGCGGCTCCTCATCCTCCTCTAGCGATTCTGCCACACGACGCGACCAACGGTGCTCCTCTAGCGTGCTGTGCTTCTGCAAACATAATGGTGACTGGGTTAGTGTTGAGTGATAAAAAATGATTTAAGTTTTAACTCATTCACATTTACAAGTCGCAAGAGCCCTGTACTGTACTTAATTATGATTTTTTTGTACTTTATTGTGTATTTTTTTTTTAAATTTCAGTAATGTCTGTTTATCGAATAGCACACTGTATAACGTTTCGGTGGATGAGCGGGTTACCTGTACACAGTTCTATGTTGGTCACAGACATTACTAAGACATTACTAAGATTAAAAAAAAAAATATATATATACAGGGTGAATTTTTAAAACGGGCCTTCAGGGCCAAATCCGAAACTATGAGGATTAGCGAAAAATGCTGAAAGGAGTTACGAGGCCGATTTTGATAAAAACTAAAACTGCATCATTAGTTTTTTAAAATATTTTTTCCTTAGCCGGGAAACGAACGAGTTCATTTTGAAAAAAATGACACCTCTATATTATTCCACTATCTGATAGTGTCGCTTATAAGGATCAAATTCTGGGAAGTAATGTTATGTGACAAATTAAAGGAAAAGGAAAATTTTGAAGAAAATACGTATTTTTCCATACATTGGCATACTAATCCTTAAGGATTATACATAACAAATGATTTATGTATAATTCTTTAGAAACAGACATTAGTCATACCATTAAAGAATTTGTTGGTTAATCAACTAATTATTCGATGTTATTACTATGACATACGGCTTAGTATGAGAAAGTAATAGTTTGGCAAATAAGTTACCGCCGTTTTTAGGATTTATTTTATAATGAAAATAGATAACTGATTAAATAGTAAATTATTATTGTTTGTTGTTTACAACTTCGTTTCAACGTTAAATATGATTTTCTATATCTCTTTTTTTAGTAATCACTCGGATTTGATTCTAAAAAGTAATTCTCGCAAATTGTCAACTTTACATCTGTATTAAACGAAACTCCGCCCATAGCAAGTAAATCTATTTTAATGGTCCTAAAAATAACCTTAGCTAAGTCGGACATAAAAATATAAATTATTGGGAAACATTTCGAATGATTAGAAACATTGAGCCAAAAAAAATCTTAATACACGAAATGTTTAAATTGATGAATGGCGGGAACTTAACTGCCAAATTAATATGAAAAAAATATGTATTTTCTTAAAATTGAGGCTTTTCCTTTAGTTTGTCATTTATCATTACTTTCCAGATTTTGATCCTTATAAGCAACACTATCAGATAGTGGAATAATATAGAGGGTGCATTTTTTTTTCAAAATGAACTCGTTCGATTCCCGGCTAGGGAAAAAGTTATTTTAAAAAAGTAATGATGCAGTTTTAGTTTTTATCAAAATCGGCCTCGTAACTCCTTTTAGCATTTTTCGCTAATCCTTATAGTTTCGGATTTGGCCCTGAAGGCCCGTTTTAAAAGTTCACCCTGTATATATATATATATATATATATATATATATATATATATATATATTTCAGACATCAACTAAAAAAAGTGTGTGTACTTTTGTAAGTAGTTATACTTTTTTAGCATATTGATAACTTTACTGATTATTAATTAGTAGTGTGTGTGTGTGTGTGATTATTAATTAGTGTGTGTGTTTGTTTGTTTGTGTGTGAGTGTATGTGTGAATGCTTGTTTATGTTTACACGCATCCTTGTGTGTATTTAGCGCTTCCGTGTTTATTTACGTACATTTGCGCGTGTTTTACGCGCATGTGTGAATGTATGTACGCGTGAATGTCTCCGTGCACACATTCATACTAGAGTAGATAGATACATTTGAATTTGAGATGATTGCGTCCATCCCCATTTTCAGCCCGCTCTACTGCTGTACATGTCCCCGTGACGTCACACCCCAATTTCGGCCCGCTCTACAGCTCACACTTCATACGTCCCGTGACGTCACCCACCTGGACGGGCACCAGCACATCCGAGGTGACGAGCGCGGCCAGCGTGTCCTCCAGCAGGTCCTCCAGGCGGGTGCAGGGCGCGCACAGGATGAACTCCTGGCTGAGCACCGAGCACAGCTGCAGCGAGCCCTGCATCAGCTCCTCGTGCTCCACCACCGGCTGCTCGCTCTGCTCCACCGCCTGGCCCTTGCGCTGGTGCTGCACGATGCTCTCCAGTGCCGTCGCTGGAAACATGGATCGTGTGATTAGGATGACTCACACCAAAGGCGATGGGTTTTGAATTGAATGGTCTGAACAAAATTGTGGGGTTCGAGGTCCAAAACCTTAGGTACGCATCTCTGATTTCTCAAAGTTAGGTGTGTATCAGCAGTGGGAAAGTAATTAGTTGACGATTAATTATGATTGTCATAAATTAGGTGACGATTAATTATGATTGTCATTACAGTGAAGGTGAACATTGTGAGCAAACCTACACAACTAAGAGTTCTCTAAAAAAAAGCTCAAAGGTCTATGAAGTCTACAAAGACTACCAATTTGCACTTTTAACGAGCACGGTGGTCTATAGCCTAAATCCCCTGCGATGAGACTTTTTTTTTATATGTAACCTAACGATAAGGCAGACGGGCTACCTGACGGAATGCAGTCACCGTCGCCTATGGACATTTGCAACACCAGAGGAGTCGCCAATGCATCACCGGCTTCGAAGGAGAGCTCTTTTTACACCCCTCTTGAAGAGCCCCATGTCATAGTCTTGAGGGAACACCTCAGGAGGAAGTTCATTCCACATTTTGCACGTACGCAGCAAAAATGAACGATCAAACCGATCCGTGGAAGACCGCCACGGGTCCAGTTGATGTGGATGGAACTTCATCCTCCGGCGAGTGGTGCGATGAAGAAAAGGCGACGTAGGAACCAGATTAAACAGTTCCTCAGAACACTGACAGACTGACAGACTTATAACAGCGGGACCATTGCGACTTACCGACTATAGCAGGCGCGGCGTAGTGCGCAACAACCGCATTGGCGTAGTACGAGAGCTCCAACGAAGCGGCCACAGACAGGTGCGGCTTGATCGTGGCCTTGTCGCCGGTGCCTTCGCGACGCACCAGGCCACGGCCTAGCATGTCCAGCTAGTGATAAAAATTGCACTTTAGATAAATTGAATTTAAGACTTTCTGAGTAGTGGTAGAAGTATGTGTTAAATTTTATACATTCCTCATCAGGTTTATTGGTATGAAATGCTCCAGTAAAAAAATATATGTAAATAATTGTTCTAAGTTTCCAGTTTAGTATTTAAGTAATTTTCTAAGTGAAATTCCGTATCAGATCTTCAATCTTCGACGTGACCTACATACCATAACTACCATGGCATTTGCTCATCATCGTGACCTCAACGCACCACCCAGCACCCTCCAGCCGTAAGGCATCAAGGAGTTCCCTCAACTCTTCATTATCAGCATCACTAACCGCGTGTTGTAGCGGCGCAGCGGCGTACACGAGGTCCCTGGCCTCTGTCCGCAGCGTGGTTCTCTCTACGTGAAGTTTTCTATAGAACATTAAACCTTCATCGTGACCTAGACACCCTAACTGCTATGGCACTTGATCATCATCGTGACCTCAACGCACCACCCATCACCCTCCAGCCGTACAGCATCGAGGAGTTCTATCGACCTTCCATCATCAGCATGACTAACCGCGTGTTGCAGCGGCGCGGCGGGCGAGGCGGCGTACCCGAGGTCGCGGCCGTGCGCCCGCAGCGCGGCGCCGCGCGCGTCGACGGCGGCGAGCAGGCGGCGCGCGCCGCAGCCGCCGCGCTGCTCCGTCAGCAGCACGTACGCGACCACGTTGGTGATCATCAGCGCGGTCGCTTGCGCTGCGTCTGTGGACGGTCGCAATGCGTTCGTTCCTACTACTTTCAAAAGTAAAAGGTGGATGCGACGAGAAAAGGGTCAGCTGATCTATAAAATTCTTCGTCGATAATCGATATGCTAAGGGGAATAAAGAAACTATGAAATTTATCCGGCGAAAAAAATTATAAAATTTACGCTTATAATTTTATTATATTGAAGTAACAAACGAACAATCAATCTAATAGTAAAGCTTATCCCATGGATATCTGTAATCAACCCGAGATATAATCCTACCAAATAACTAATTTAAAACGCCTCATGTAAGTACGTCTCCCCTACTACACCTTTAAAAGCAAAACACAGCAACACTGCTGTTATTAGTTACTCCGATGTCGAAGCACAAAGAGTTCTACCATCTTCAGCATATCAGATTTATTTTTAATTATATATTATATATTTATCTGTGAACCAGTATGTATTGTGTTACAGTAGTGGTAGCATGACAGTCATACCATAGACAAGGTGTCGTCCAATCGCCTCGACCATGACCTTATGGTCATCGCTGACGTCATCCCCGTACATGCTACTATGGCTGTTGCTACACAGCATCTGCCGGTCGAGGCTGGCCGCGAGGTTGTTGTTCGGAGACGCGAGACCACGCTCTATCGGCGTCTTCAGGTATTTGTACTTTTGGAAAGATGTCACCAACTCCTGGAACGATACGATAGCGATGACAACGACGTATTAGGAACAATAAAGAACTGTGAATAAGTAATTTTAGTGAGTGGAGGATGAAACAGGATGGAGAGGAGGATCAAGGGGTATCAGTAATCAAAAATCTGATTAGAGGAATCGGATACAAGGAGAGGGTTTTTGGGGTTTAACCCAGATATTTTCTCCCAGAGTTTGAACTCCTTCCCCGAAATCTTGGGTAAAACACCTCTCTCCTAAACTCTAGAACAGAACGCAGAAAATCCTAAAACCCACAGATTATCCTAGGTTCTGCCATAGTAGAATATCACCTTAGGGTTTCGGGGGTTAAAATAAAATCTTATACAATCGACTATGGTGATCAAAGCCGTAGGTAGAGTTGGGGGTTTTGGGTATTCCACCCACCTACCGGAAAGTTACCGAAACATTAGCTTATAATCCCAACCCCCTTTCCAAAATCCAGACCCCGAGTCCAAATGTTCCCTCGCTCGCTCCAGCCTAGGGTCCACATGACAGACCCTAAGACCATAACGACAAAACACCAACCTTGAGCGATATAGGCTGGTTGAAGTCCACCCTGATAGCCCCGTGGTTGGTGTTGAGCGTCCGCCAGATGCCCCTTAGCGCGGACCAGAAGGTCTCCATCTGCTTGGGCATGCCGAGCTGCTCCCTCACGAAGCTGCCGTCCACCAGCTTGTCGTAGTTCAGGGTCACGGGCACCAGGAGGGCGTCGTCGATGGTGCCGTCCAGGTAGGCGTCCATTATTACCGAGAGGATACCCGCTGTAAATTAATTAACTTATTATTAAATTTATTTTTTATTTAATGTCAAAGAGAAAGGTTTCGCAGAACTAATTATTCTAATTGACACACACAAATTAAATGATATTATAAAACAAATGGATGTCCTCATAAAGAATAAATAAAAATATAAAAATAAACATATAAATATAAAGGTTTACCAATGCAGCATACATTTATATAAATCATATGACAAAAGTATAAGTTAACAGAATGTGTACCCACAAGTACATATATTGGCAGTATTAGCGCTCTGATAAATCAAATATAATAAAATAAGAACATACAATAATATACAATGTATATAGGAGCTTAGATAAATTGAATACATTCAATTTAAATGAACCGCAATAATAATTATGAGAATAAGAATAATATTTTTCTAATAAAATTAACTAAAATATCATAAATTTTCTATAAATATTGACTATATTTGTTACTCTTTGGCGCAAAAACTCCTGTATTAATTTTGGTACACAGATATTAATTTAAATATAGGCGTATCAGATGAGCATTTTGCAAGCCATCTGATGGTAAGTGGCTACTGCCGCCCACTGATGTCTGTAATCAACCCTATAGTCCGATTCATAATTAGGTGTCCCAAATGTAAACAAAGGTGTTGACCTATCAAGAAAATATGTGTCAAATGGCGGTTTCTTATTTTTGACAATATTAAATTAATACATCGATAATAAAATAATAATCTAAATAAATTAAAATCAATTCACATTTTCCAATATTTATATTAACTCAATTTCATTTCATACAGTAATAATAATAAAAAACAAGATTTATGAGAGAAAATTAAATTGTGACAATGGTCACACAATCGGCATCCAAAACATTTTTGTGCGGCCATTTTTAAGTTTCGTAGTTGATATTATTCATTTTCGTGATCGTGATTGAACTCTAATTTTTTCTAGTTTTCTTAGCGCGTTTTTTTTAATTGTGTGCAGTTATTAGGTTTTTGTTTTATGTTGAATTTGTGAAATTTTTCGTTTCTTGTTAATTTGTTAAGGTTTGCAATACCTGTAATCGAATTTTGACAATGACATTTCTTTGTTTACATTTTGGACACCTAATTATGAATCAGACTATAGATTAAACTACGATTCTTGTCTGAGGTCGTCCACAAATGCGTTACTATTATTACCGCTGATCTTTAATAAAATATCATGATTTAAATCAATATTATGTATCATAATCACAATATGTACATATTATAGTTTAAAATATTTAATAGGGTAATTATTTTATTGAAAGAAAACTACTCCTTACCTACCAGTATTTATGTTACCTCGTTCCAGACAGCATGTTAATAAAGAATACAATATAAGATACATGATAATAAATTCACTAAAGTATTGTAAATAAAAAGTAGATAATTGAGTATTTACTATTTTTTTTATAATATATGAGGAGCAGACGAGCATGCAGTTCACCTGATGGTAAATGGCTACTGCCTCCCATGGACATCTGTAATCAACCCCAGATAGGATTAGATATTCTTACCTGAGATCGGCCACAGATGCGCCGCTATCCTTGAGGACTAAGCTGGAACGCCTCGGTAAAGTATGTCTCCACACCCTTCAAACCAGAACACAGCAACGCATGTATGTTTATTTAGGTATATGCTTATGTGTTAATTAACTGTTTTAATTTTTTTTTAATAATATAAGGGTATCAGACGAGCATGCAGTCCACCTGATGGTAAGTGGCTACTGCCGCCCATGGACATCTGTAATCAACCCAGATAGGATTAGATATTCCTACCTGAGGTTGGCCACAGATGCGCCGCTACCCCTGAGGACTAAGCTGGAACGCCTCGGAAAAGTCTGTCTCCCTTACCACACCCTTCAAACCGGAACACAGCAGCGCCTAACACTGCTGTTATAAGGTAGAAATAGGTGTGGCGGTGGTGCCGCCGGAGTCGAACCACAAAGGGAACCAAATATAAATAATAATAAAATATAATACCTTTCGGCGGTTGCGGTTTCCCCGTCCTCGTGCGTCCACCCTCGATGAAGAATTCTAGATTATTATTAGCTGCTAAACTATTCAATATGTATGCCCTGTAACAAACGAACAATTATATATTTTAGTGTGCATGAAAGAGTTTATAGGAAGCTAAATTATATGAAAGAGGAAAGTTGGTTGTAAGTAATAATTGGTAAAATAGAAAACTTTAACAGATGCGCCGGTGCTGTTGACAATGTATAAAACTAAAATAAAAAATCGGCTATGAAAGACTTAACAAAGTGTGCATAGTAGAAATGGTTAAATTTAGATCTTTCATTGGCAACGTATTTTGGTACATTAAAGTTTACTCACTCGACTTATTAAATTTTATACGAAACGGTGTTTATTTTTTTAATACTAACCTCAAAGCACTCTTATATATAGGATCGCCGTGGTATTCCGATCCGTCCACACGCCGTCTGATGTAGAACGCACCGCAACCGCGAAGGAACCATCTGAAAAACATATATAAAAGGGGCAAATTAGTTTAACATATGACGTACATAGTAAACAACTACATTTATCTGAGAGAGAAAACAAACGAGCAACAGTGAGATACGTGACCAGAATGTCGAATTGCAGTCCCACTGTCACAACGAAAAGCGTTCGCTACTAGTGGCGGCCAAATTTCTGTCAGATACAGCGTGACAAACACTATTTGCAGTCCAACTGTCAAATTGGAGCCTGCAACAAGCGGCGACTGGAATTCTGTTAAGTACAGAGCGAAACAAACACAAGCTGCAGTCTGACTGTCACGGAGACACTCACCCGAAGAACGGTATCCGCATGTTGTCCCCGGCGGCGACGAGCGGCGGCCTCAGCCCCGTCAGGTACAGCGTGAACGTCACCAGGATGTAGTCGAAGTGGGATCGATGCAGTGGAACGAACACCAGCGGCAGCCCGGCCGCCTTGGCCCGCCGCAGCCGCTCCACGCACTCCGCGCGGGTGCCGCACCCCCCGCCCGCCACCCTCCGCACTGCCTTGTGGCATAGCCACGCCACCAATCTGGAAAGGATTGTCTCATCATAATCACAGGTCTTCTTTCAGAATGATGCATTATGCATTATGTCTTATGGCATTCTACTCTGGGGTAGTGCAGCTGACATAGACTCTAACTTTACTATTCAAAAAAGAGCAATATAGTCTGCGGCGTGGTGAGTCCCTGAGAGAACTGTTTCCCACTATTAATATATTGACGGTACATAGTCAATACATCTATAAAAATATTATGTATGTTAGAAAAAACACTGATATGTTTAAAAAAATAGTAACCACCATAACTTTAATACCAGATATAGAAATAAATTAACAATTCCGAAACATAGACTATGTAATGTGGCTAGATCTTTCATGGGCGGCAACTCGCTACTAAAATAAAATACCCGACCACATTTTGAATCTCGCAGAAAAAAAAATCAAACATGTCATTAAACAAACGCTGTGTAAAAAAGCGTACTATAAACTAAGCGATTATTTGACTGACAAAACCGTGTGGTCTGAAGTAGCTCCAGCTCCACATGTACCATTACGTTCAGTATGTCACTGTAAAACATATATTTTTAAAAGATGTGTGTTATGGAGTTTTTTCGCTGCTTCTTCTCCATAACGAAACACCTTGTGAAGTGGTGGTAGTTGTATTGACATTCAAAAATTGCTCTGTAAAAAACCTATTTTGAATAAAAAAACATTGATTTGATTTTGATGATGATTAAATTATAGTTCACCACGCCAGCCAAGTGCGTAATTGGAAGACATCGCATAACTATGAAAACATTTTAGGAGTCCGTACGCAAAAGGCAAAAGGGAAGCCTATTATGAAGCTTCCGCTGTCTGTCCGTCTGTCTCGGGTCTCTATCTCTGGAACCCGTAATGGGTAGACACTTGAATTTTTTTACAGAGTATGAATAACGGTGGCCGCTATAACAATTAATACTAAAAATTAAAAATGTTTCAGAATAAATTGGTGTCCTTTACAGTGTTTTTCGCTTTATCTATAGAACCCTAAGGTAGTTGAAATTTTCTATGGCTGCTATAGAACCCCGAAATAGAGCCCTGTGACAGACGGACAGACAGCGGAGGCTTAGTAATAATAAATATAGTTCAAAAAACTAAAAAACACGCTTTTATGATAAAATCAACTAAAATCAACTAAAAACAGGAACAGTAAATTGTATAATTGTGAAAAAAGCGTGGAGTGCTCCACTTATTAATTTTCGAAAAGCACCCCACACTTTTTCCCAAGCTAATAAAAGCGTGTTAAAAAGGGTTCCATTTTTACACTTTGTGTACGGAGCCCTATAAATCATATTATATATTTTTTCCATAACATAATTAATTAATTTATGTAATTAAGTACAAATTAACAGACTTGTTCAGAGGAAGCACTTAAACTAATTGCACAGATAAAAACATAACACCTATATTATTTTTACTATGGTTTTTGTCTTCATTTTTAATCCGTATAAAAACATGAAAACAAGTTTAGTTTTAACGTATTGAAGATTAATGTTTTTGCAGCGTATTTATGTATGTCTACTCTATATTTATGTATGTATGTATGTATGTATGTATGTATGTATGTACGTGTGTCTCATTTTTTAGCACGCCCTGCAGACCAAATGGTTTTACGGATTTTAAGGTAAGGAGATGTCGTTGGATTTGTCTAAAGGAGAATGCCCATTCTTGGTACTGATTTTTCTCATGCGTCAAAATGAAAGTAATATTAAAATTATTTTTTGATTTTTTTACATATTTTGTCGATCAGAATAGTTTCTTTGAACAGGGGATTCCATTTAGAAAAAAATAAGACAAAATGTTGATTGTTGTTCTTAAAAATTAAAGTGGCGGAATTTTATACTCGGAATTCAATAAGATCTATTAGTGTTTTGACTAATGATTTTTATGATGCATCAAAAGGAAAGTAATATTAAAATTATTTTTTGATTTTTTACATAGTTTGTCGATCAGAATAGTTGCTTTGAACAAGGGGGTTCCATTTAAGATAAAATAAGACGAAATGTTGATTGTTGTTCTTAAAAATTAAAATGGCGGAATTTTATACTCGGAATTCATTATTTTAGGTTTTTAGGATTATTTTAGGTTTTTTTACCTACTACCTTTAAAAGTAAATGGAATATGTTAATTGAACTACATTATAGGTACCTACTATCAGTTAAAACCGACCATCAATCTATTGTCGGATATTTTAGATTTTGAGGTTATGTAACATTTCGGTAAATAACTTCAGAACCCGGGTGCTGATCTAAAAAATAATTATTGGTGGTAGTATTTGGTTAATTATACATCGTCCACAACAAGTTTCAATTTGATGCAACTCTGGACGGCGGTCCATACTTTCATGGGCATTGTCCTTTGAGAGTGACATAGGCTAGAATTTTATGCAGTCGATTTGTTTTTTTTTATAGTATTTTGCATGTTTGAAATCTCATGTTTTTCTGCCCTTTAGGTCACATATCACGATTCAAGTCAAAACATTAGTTACTTACCAGTTAAGTTACGAGTATTATTAACTAGCTTTTACCAGCCGCTTCGCTTGCGGTCTGAGGTCAATGACAAAAATTGTTTTTATCTATCCCTTGGGAACAGATCCTGTATCTGTTCCCAAGGGATAGATAATAGCGTTTCCGAGATAAAAGGCGCCTTATATCAGATAGTGGAATAATACAGAGGGTGTATTTTTTTTTTCAAAATGAATTCGTTCGATTCCCGGCTAGGGAAAAAGATATTTAAAAAAAGTAATGATGCAGTTTTTATCAAAATCGGGCTAATAACTCCTTTCAGCATTTTTAGCTAATCCTCATAGTTTCGGATTTGGCCCTGAAGGCCCGTTTGAAAAATTCACCCTGTATAAGCAGTTACAATATTGTTTAGTTGTACCAACCTGAGAACATGATTGGACATAGCCGAGCTGATGTCCATGAGGACCTTCATAGCCCTCGCCTCCACTTTCCTCTTGATCGCGGTGTACCTGCTCTCCCCGTCTCCACCCCCGTGGGCGTCTCCATTCGGTGTCTTCTTCAGCTCCTCCTGGGCCGTCTCCTCTATAGCTGCCTGGAAGTGGTCGTCTTTCACCACCTGGGAAAAAAGACTACGGATCAGTTTTCGCAATTTGACAGTACAAATTTGTTTTCGTTATAGTTTTCCTTCAGGCTTAGTAAGGAAATCCTATGGTAGTGATTTAGTGAAGAATTATACTCGTAATAGATGAAATACAAATTACAATTGTATTATTTCAATTTGTTGTAATTTGTGTAAACATGGGCATAATTATAGCTTTTTTTCCAACAGAAATGACGTCGTCAGTGAAGATTGCCAGCCTTAGAGAAAATTTAAAATTTTAGAGGTTATCTAAAATTTTAATAATTTTCTCTAAGGCGAGAGGTATTTAACACCTTATTACATAAGACCACATCTATCGATATTAATTCAAAAATGTATTATCTACGAAATAGAAAAAATACAAAAAGGTCATAGACACCTCAATTGTTATGTTAAATTCTGGGTTGCTATTTCCCATTTCTCTGTGATCCAATGTATTAATCCGAATAATCCGAAAACTGCCTAAATAAAGATACAAAAATTACTCTGATACTTATCATAATATGCTGATGGTTAATTGTATCAGGCGTTACTTTGCGGAAATCCATGCTATTAAGTTAAGATTAAAACTACTTCGCAACAATCCGCTACAAATATGTATGATGGTATATATTTTAAACCATGCAGTATGTACCACCTAAGTGACAAAGTGAGTAAATAAGTAAGTAAGTGAGTAAGTGAGTAAGTAAGTGAGTGAAGTTAGGTTGACAGCGTCACTTAGCGATTAACCGTCGTAGAGTCTTACCCTGATGATGCTCCGTTTTGGAGCGAAACACGTGTTGGTGGTGGTATGTATGGTGGTGTATATTTTTAATTTTTGCATCTGCATGCATCCTTTGAGGGAGGGAGGGTGGTACATACTGCATGGTTTAAAATATATACCATCATACATATTTGTAGCGGATTGTTGCGAAGTAGTTTTAATCTTAACTTAATATAATATGCTGACTCAATGTAAATAAAGATTACATTAATATTCGCATTGCAAATTATATAAACATTGCGATAATAGTGTTGACCTGTGTAGGTGTATTTTTATTTATATTTTATATTACCCAAACAATGAGTATCAACCGCTTTTGAAGTTAGAGGTTATTTTAATTATAAAAATTAAAAATATGCATTTTAAATTGGAAAACATACAGAAACATAATTATGCAATGAATCACATTATTATTTATTATTATTTCTTACAATTGAATATTAAAATTGTTCATTGAATTGAATTTCTCATGATTGTACAAATAATAATTACTTAGATTAAGTTTAATAAGGCATCTTATTGTCCCACAAAATTAATAGGTAGAATAATTATTATATATTATATTCTTTTATATAAGGAGTGGTTCGATCTATTGACAAATTAATGCAAAAAGTAATAATACGTCGTTCATCCTATACTGTTTATCTAATATATAAAATTCTCGTGTCACAGTTTTCGTTGCCATACTCCTCCGAAACGGCTTGACCGATTTTGATGAAATTTTTTGTGCTTATCCGGTATCTATGAGAATCGGCGAACATCTATTTTTCATCCCCCTAAATGTTAGGGGTAGTACAACCCTAAATTTTTTTTTATTTATATGGCAACACAACGTTTGCCGGGTCAGCTAGTACGTTATAAAATAATTATTATAGTTTACAAACTAAAAACCACGCTAAAATCGCACAAGGAAAATCGTTAATCCTGATTCCTGATGATCCTGATGAGGTGAATGGAATAAAATTATTTAAATCGTGTATTGTCATCGGTTCTTGATAATTGTTCAAAATTTTAAATTAATGGGACCGTTCAAAGTGGGTAAAAATCGAGTTCAAAGATTCCGTTACATACATACATACGAGTCAGGCTAATAAAAGCGTGGTAATAAGTAATTATTAGCCGTATAAAAAAGCCATTTGGATTGTAAGGCGTGTCAAAAAATAACACATACCTTTTTTTTTTTTTTATATGTAACCTAACGATAAGGCAGACGGGCTACCTGATGCAAAGCAGTCACCGTCGCCTATGGACATTTGCAACACCAGAGGAGTCGCCAATGCATCGCCGGCTTTGAAGGAGAGCTCTTTTTACGCCCCTCTTGAAGAGCCCCATGTCATAGTCCTGAGGGAATACCTCAGGAGGAAGTTCATTCCACATTTTGCACGTACGCGGCAAAAATGAACGATTAAACCGAACCGTGGAGGACCGCCACGGGTCCAGTTGTGTGGATGGAACTTCATCCTTCGGCGAGTGGTGCGATGAAGGAAAGGCGACGTAGGCACCAGATCAAACAGTTCCTCAGAACACTCACCATACCTACATACATACAGTAGAAAAACATTACACTCCACAGTCGGGTTATAACAGTAAAAACTATTTGTAAATCAAATTAAATTATTATGTGAATAAGATAGGTAATATGGTAATACATGGCTGTTACACATTTTTGTTGAGTCACTTATTCTGCTAATGAGTGGCTTAATAAGTATTCATTATAATTATAATCCAAATTTAAAGTAACTAAATGTTATGTATTACCGTATTATGTCCACAGTTATTTATTTATTTATTCAGTTGCACCAAAAAGCTTATAACTTTTTGACATAACGTCAGGTCATTTTGGAAACTTTTGAACAATACCTTTCCTGAACATCAGGTCATTTCTTTTGGCTAATTTTTACCCCCAAAATTAAAAACGAATTGTCCTAACTAATGACCTAAATTGAAATACGATTTCGTCCTTAATTAGAATACAATAACCAATCGACCTTTGATGTAACATTCAATTATATTAGGTAAGTACCTTATTGCACTATCCTTTCGTGAAAAACTCAATGTTGTTGTAGAAATGTCATAATTATAAACGCTAAACCACGATAAACGATAAATACGATAGCCTAGTGGTAAGAAACTCGACCTCTCAATCGCGGGTCCAAGGTTCGATTCCCAGGCACGCCCCTCTGATTTCCAAGTTATTCAGTTTAAGTATATGAAAGTTTGGAGTTCTCAAGGATCTACTCTTCCATAGTTGGCCAGCGATAATATCATTCATACTAAGATTACTGAAGAGTGTGATAGTAGAGACATATTTATCCTAGTCGTTCAACCCCTAAGGTGTACCAACGCATATGTGGCAGACCTAATTTTATGTAATCTCTGGGATTTTTACAGATTCCTTGGGCTGTAGAAGCCGCTTATCATCAGGTGTAGCTACATGTAGCTACTTTATTATAAAAAAAACAATTAGAACTTTTCCTTTTGTGACTCCCTCTCTTCGCCATTACATAATCTCACGCAATAGACGTAATAAAATTATAAAACATAACAAAAATACCTTAATAAAATGAATATTCGCCGAGTAGGTACTACCGGAAACGGAAATACTAATCCGGGTCAAAAGTGTGCATTTTTACATAATAATTAAATAAACTAGATACGCAGATGAACTGAAGGTTGACGTGACGTGTTTCTAAAGGTTGCTAAAAATTTATACGACTGTGGAGGGTAATGTTTCTCTCGTTTTCTTTGAAGGGTAATCAAGGGATTTTTTTATAATATAGGAGTAATAGACGAGCATGCAATCCATATGATGGTAAGCACTACTGCCGTCTATTACAGCGTGGTCAAGTTTAGTCGCGATGTGATTGAAGTTTAGTCTTGAATTTTTGATAGACGCCATCGACCTTATGACGGGAGAAATACTTTCCGAGGCGTTCCAACTTAGTGCTTAGGGATAGCGGCGCATCTGTGGTCGACCTCAGGTAGGAATCTATTCTTATCTAGGTTTCATTTCAGATGTATATGGACGGCAGTAGCCAGTAATCAGGTGGACGGCATGCTCGTCTGCTACTTCTATATTATAAATAAAAAAGGAAGGTGTGGCGTGGCGGTGGCGCCTCCGGAGTCAAACTCAAAGGTTTCTTGCACTTCCCATCAGGTAGACAGCACGCATAAATTGTACAAACTTATATTATAAATTTGTCACTTACGCTCGGCACAACATCCTTATAATCGTACTTGATGAGGTGGAAGCACTGGGCCAGGTCGCACAGGTACCGGGAGACCACGCCACCGTTAGCGAAGGTTTGCCTGCCGATGTCCAGGATGTTGATCACCGCGCCACTGCTGGATGACTTCGGGTCCTGCCACGACTCCTGCAACAAGGGGTAACGGTGATATTAACAAAAGGAATAATAATAGCGTTAACGTTAAGAGCAAAGTTACAACTATTGCACTATTATTTCAAATAGTGCTAAGTACTTCAATTTGGACTTTTTTGAAATAATTGGTCCACTGTAAGGGGAATTAGCGTACGGTTGCGTACCATCAAATGTCACTTACGAATAAATAGATGGACCCTGTGACGGACAGAAAGCGGGTTAGTATACTAGAGGATCCGAGGATAGGACTACCTTCACCATATTGGTTCATAGATGGCATTTTTTTAGTCGACCCTTTTGCAATATATTTTTTGACTTATTTGATTTGCAATAAAAAACGTTTCAACCATTAACCAGTTCGGTGCAGGTCGACCTATATTGGGATCTTGGGTCAGTAATAAGGTCCCGTTTTTTTGTTTACATAAGGAACTATAGAAGGATATATAGAAAATCCCGAATTTTTACTCTATATTGATAGATCAATTTTGGAAAAAAAATACCGAGTAGCAAGATTTATCTATATAAGATTGTACGAAACGAATATTATTATTGAACATTTTATTTTAAATATGTACTAATATTGCACTCCTAAGATTAACACGTAATTATCGCACGGATATACAAAAGATTATGGTTGTCATGTGAAATTAAGCACTGTGATTACAAATCGATGCGAATCCGACATTATATTCGAGTATAAATTAGGATTTCTAAGATAACATGTATTTATATTATATTATTAACGACGTCGTATACTAACGAACCGCGTGGCAGAGCAGTCACTGTATGCAGTCGGTTCAGAGTTCGATCCCCGGCCAGGCAAATATCTAAAATTTGGATTTAAATTTCTATTCTGTGTGTTTGTGTCATCTTTTCGTGTATCTATAGCACCCACGGCACAGTTAAAAAGTATTATTTATTTAATATAAATATTGATTTAAAATTGATCACATCTTAAAATTAACTTGATAATTGACAATTCTTAGAGGTAAAATGATTGTCATAAGAAATACAAGAACTTGGCAGTTTATTTTACATATTTTTGAATATGCAATTTAGTTTGACGTACTTATCCTCATAATTTGTTAATATTCAAATGCCTTTAAATAAGCTTACAATTAAAATAATTATGTAGCATTTTGTATTGAATAAACTGAACAATTTAACAAAAAAGTCAAGACGTCGGCAAATTAGTTGGTACGTTAATTAGAATTAAATTAATTAACGGCTGCCATTTTTATATAAGAAACTTTATATGTAAGTAAATAATACGATGTCAATGTAATGTTTTAAATAGGTAACACTATCTCTCTATATTTATACTACTAAATAAAACTGGTGTGGCTTTCGTAATTTCAGAATAATTGATATTTTCTAAGAACGTAAATATTTGGACTATAACAAAACTATGTTTATATGTACGAGCAAATCTTGGATAGGTCTACTGATTTTCATGGAAATCAATAATGGACATCATAGGACTTACTTATATAGATACTTTTTGGGAGCTAATTCGTAATGCCCAGTGTACGCAAATCTATTTTCATATCAACTAGCGATCGATAGATTATAAATCGATTTTTTAAAGTCGTTAGTTCGATACACACTTGCTAGCTACCAATCAGTCGAAGGCATCGATCATCAAGGCTCCACGAAGGTTTAATCATGGATAGATCCCCGATCGTTGTTGCATCCGCCGAACAGTCAAAACTACCGTTATCGATGACGACACAATCAAATCGACCGATTGATTGGTATATGGGCAGAACCGTACCCTAAGGCAGAAGTAGGTGTACCGATAGAGTTACGACAGTCGATCTTCTCCTACTCTAACTGGTAGCAGTAATATATTGATATCTCAGACCACCTCACGGTACACTATGATCGAAATCATTTAAATGAAAAAGTTCTTCCGATATGCTCAATGACAGTATGTTTTCAATGAGTTAATGTACCAACGTACTCTCAATCAGCCCACGCAATGTGGAAACTTTACAATGGAAACGAGCGTAATGTTTTATTATACGCGATAACATTTATCGTTTCGCAATATATACAATGCTTCAGTTATTGTATATACTTTAGGTATTATGATGATTTCGAAAAGTGGTAGAACTTCATGGTTCTACTCCAGCGACACCACCGCAACACCTCCCTCTCTCTTATAACTATAGTTTTAAGTGATACTATATTGTTTTGAAGGGTGCGATAAGGAAAATATACTTAAACAACGAGTTCTGACTTAGTCCGCAAAGGCAGCAACGTATACAGATACAGCCATCCTTTGGGAGTACTATAATCCTCTCTGGGGTTGACTTCGATCAACAACACCAACAATCAATCAACAATTGTTATCGTTGATCGAAAGGGCTTGAATATAAAAACATAGTTCTATTTTTTTTTTTTTTTTTTTTATAATATGAGAGTAGCAGACGAGCATGCAGTCCACCTGATGGTAAGTGGCTACTGCTGCCCATGAACATCTATAATCAACCCCAGATAGGATTAGATATTCCTACCTGAGGTCGGCCACAGATGCGCCGCTACCCCTGAGAACTAAGCTGGAACGCCTCGGAAAAGTCTATCTCCCTTACCACACCCTTCAAACCGGAACACAGCAGCGCCTAACACTGCTGTTATTAGGTAGAAATAGGTGTGGCGGTGGTGCCGCCGGAGTCGAACCACAAAGGGTTCTACCACCTTCAAAAAACTATTATTTTCAAAACCAAAAGAGATCCTTCAACTTGTAAAACTAAAACAACTTATTTAGTGCAACCTCCAACAACGCCGTTCCAAACGCTTTTACGCAAACCTTTAACATGTGGACTAATACAATATTTACAAACATGCAAACAAAACAATGTATGTGTGTTCCGCTCAGGCCATCGGCTGTGTTACCAAACTGGTTACATTAAGTCATCGCTCCAGGGGCAAGGTTTGACGCCGAGGTCGGCAGGTGTGGAGATGCAAAAAATATCGTAACGGTATTCGCCTGTTTCAAGGCTGCGCGCTTCGAGTGGAGAGTTGACAAGGAGATTGATCTGGTTTTGTGATAGGTACCTACGTAGAGCGTTTACAATCATGTGTTAGTCTAATAGTCTAGTGGTTAAAACGCGGCTCGACGTGTCCCACGTTCAAATTCCAGGCACGCACCTCTGAGTCAAATATATGTGCGTATTAGAAATAAATTATCACTTCCTTTAACGATGAAGGAAAACATCACGAAGAAGTCTGTATACCTAAAAGATCTTAAAAAAAAATCTCAAGGGAATATGAAATCTACCAATTCGTATGGCTTGGTCGTTCTGAGAGGAGACGTAAGACGTGAGTGGTAGTGAAATTAATTCGTTGGATCAGTGGTACACTGTCTCCAATACCATAATTATTATCTACATAAAAATAAACAGAACCAAACACTCACTCTCATGTATGTCAAGATATCACAAAAAGTTGTAATTACTTGCGCGTAATTTGGTAAAATTTAATTAACAAACACGAACTGAGTTTCGGCCACTGGCATTGACGATTTTCAACGCGTAATTAACAGTAATTTATTAAGACAAGTTAGTAAATATTATGTATATTTATGTATAACTAAAACGACCTTACAGGTTATTAAAGTTACCTTAAAAGTTATAGTATGTAAACAACTCCGTTTTTCGATCTTTTTGAGCCACTAAAAGGCTTATTTGAATGTACAATCTTCGTTATTAAAAACCTTGTTATACATATTTGTAATAATTATTTTTTAATTAATGGAAAATACTCTATATAAATGTGATGTTTGTTTCAATTTATTGAATACGTAATGTATTTTGTAGTACTGGAGCATAAATATACCGCACTTTATGTACAAAAGAGCAAATATGAAAAATTTCCGAAAACCTATGCTAATTCTATTCTGCCAGGGTACCAAAAGTAGTAACGAGCTTGTTGTTCACCCGATCCATAATAAACCCAAATTTAAAATCCTATCTAAAGTCAGTTAGAGATACGCTGCTTAATTTGATAGTTGCTATCCATAAGAACTGAGAACCAAGTGCCTCATGCCTAAATGTCTCAATATTACCTGATTCGACGACACTCAAACCATAAAACATTAGCTCTTGTTTTACAAGCATTACAACGCATGCATCAAGGTGTACGCATGAAAACACCGTGCATGATATTGAGCATGACAGATGGCATATGCACACGACATTTAGCACGCAAATGAGCACACAATCGATCTATTGAGCGGTGGGGGCGCGGGGTCGACGCACCGCGGCGCGAGCGGCTATGGTTGCCAACTGCACTCTCATTTATAATTATTAAACTATAGGCGCCGTTTATATATACAATAATTATTTATAATATACAAGTGGGAAACGAGCAAGCAGTCTATCCGATGGTAACTGGCTACCGCCATACACATGTGTAATAAGGTCGGCCATGATGTGTTGGCGTTGCTAGTTTACTACCCCTGGAGATTAAGTTATAACGCCTCGGCTAAGTAGGTCTTCCTCATTCTCAAAGCGGAACGCAGCAGCGCTTAACACTGCTTTTTTTAGGCAGAAACACGTGGCAGTATTGCTCCCGTTGAACCACAAAAGGGTCTACCACCTTCAACTTAAAATTGGCATCATTCTATTAGGTGTAGTTAATATCTACAGGCATTAGATCATGTATCAAAATTATATATTGCTATATAGGTAATTGTTGTGTAGATATAAATAGGATAACATATATTGTATAGAATAATTCTATTTGTCTGCCACAGTACGGTCTATGTTATAAAATAGTAAATTTTAAAGTACAACATAATTCCTTGACTGGGCAGGGTATAATTTAGAGTGTATGTTTGCTAGAGACATGCAATCTTTAGCGTATCCTACAGATTTAGTTTTTAACACATGAACATTTTGTTTTATAACTATCTAGTTAATGCTTCTTGTTTTCGTAAAAAAATCGGCTTTTATCTTTTTTAATAATTATCTATTGCTTTCGTCATCCGAGGGTACGTTGGCAACCCTACAAGCGGCCGCTACCGTTGGTCCGCCTCGATCACGCCACCGGGCGCTTTGTGTATATATTTGGAATACAAAGCGACGCGACGCATCGTTGATACGAGAGGTGGAGCTGAACACATGTGTGATAGACATTGGCTTTATCTTATAGTCAACACTGATAAGGATCATCATCTTCATAAACCATTACTGTCCCACTGCTGGGCACGGGTTTCCTCTCTGATTGAGAAGGTTTAGGCAAATAGTCCACCGCGCTGGCCAAGTGCTTATTATTGGTAGACTTCACATACCTTCGAAAACTTTTTTTTCATAGACCGTGTTTCTTAACCACTGCTTCACTGCTAGCACTCATAAAGATTTTACTAACAAACGAGAGTGCAAGGGTAAAAACGAAACCCTAAACAAGCCTCCGCTGTCTATTCGTCTGTCACTGGGCTCTATTTATTGAACGGTAATAGATATACACTTGACACATACAAAGAATAATACCCAAACACCCACACCTGGAACCGAAATCTAAACTTATAATTTAGTCTACCCTGGGTTTGAACCTGGAATCCACTGTATATCGCCACACACTATTCACGTACACGTATTCTTAATACGACAATAAATTCGACTTCCCGTCGCTAACCTAAGTAGCAAAAACTTATACGAGATATACATCACGAGTATTTTAGTTCTGTTTATTTAAAAACACCACCGAAGCTTGATCCACAAAATGCAACGGAAACCGCCGAAAATTTTAGCAGACGTATACACATTGATTCTGTTAGCCTGGCAGACGTGGAAAAGGCAATAAACAGACTAAAACCTAAAAGATCGCCTGGACCAGATGGTATACCGCCGTATGTAGTTAAAGATTGTCGTTCAGTGTTTTTAGAACCGTTACAATACATATTTAATTTGTGCATTAAGAACTGTTCATATCCCGATGTTTGGAAGGTCACACGAGTTGTACCAGTACAAAAGAATAATTTCGGTTCAGATGTAAGTGACTACAGACCGGTGGCTGTATTATCAGTGTTCGGCAAATTGTTTGAGTCAGTATTGCATCAGTTGATAAGTGTCCAGGTTGAAAGTCAATTATCAGATGCGCAACATGGCTTTAGAGTCGGTTGTTCCACGACTAGTAATTTATTATCTTTTTACTCATACACTGCTAAGGCAGTTGATGAAGGTTGCCAGGTTGACACTGCATATTTTGATTTTCGGAAGGCGTTTGATACGGTTGAAAACGACATCCTTCTCCGTAAGTTTTCTGCTGCCGGATTTACTCCTGCCTTACTAAGTTTTTTCTCCTGCTACCTCCGAAACCGGAGGCAGTATGTGCAGTACAATGGATTTATCTCTGAACCGTATTATACGTTTTCCGGAATAAGCCAGGGTTCGAATTTGGGTCCTTTGGCATTTTTAATTTTCATAAACGATTTGCCGGACACAGTTAGTACGGCTCGCTGTCTGTTATTTGCAGATGATCTGAAATTATTTTTTAAAGTCAGGAGTGCATCTGACTGTATTGTGTTGCAAAAAGACATACAAAATATCAGCAAATGGAGTGAACGTAACAAGTTAATGTTTAACGAAGCTAAGTGTTCTGTAATGTCTTTTACTCGGGCCCATAATCCTATTGAATACAAATATCAGTTAGGTGAGGTAGTCCTAGAAAGAAAGGTAGCAGTCAAGGACTTAGGTGTGCTAATGCGTAGTAACCTAAGCTTTGCTGATCATATTACTGCGGTAACTACCAAAGCCTATAGGTCACTAGGATTCGTACTGAGACAAGCTAAAGATCTGGAGAACGAGAAGGCGATGAAAATGTTATACAACAGCTTTGTAAGAAGTTTGTTAGAATCGAACGCAGTTATCTGGAGTCCACATGAATATAAATACAAATACATGTTGGAAAAACTCCAAAATAAATTTTTAAGGTGGCTGTACCGTAATAAGTATGGTTACTTTGTAGGCTTTCCATACGTATATCCAAGTTTATTCTTACTTGGCATGTTAGGTTATGATTCCCTCGCAGTTAGACGTGATATTTCATTGATTGATTATTTTTATAGATTATTAAGGGGTAATATATTTAATCCATCAGTGCTTGAATTAATTTCGCTAAATGTTCCTAATATAAATAATCGTGTGCGTCGGGGTAAATTATTCGCCGTTCCGGGGTGCAGATTGGTGTTAGTCAGTGAGTCGCCGTTAATTCGCGCGTTGACATTGCTTAATGGTGTCCTGACTTCGGATACCAGCATTGACCTGTTTTACACGGCACCTGCTGTATTTCGTAGAACAGCTAGCGCCTATGTTCAATCACTTGCTAATAGAACTAATTGAACGCATTAGGTTAAGAAAATCTGTAATGTTTAGTTAGTATTTCGATGTAAAAAATGTAAATAAATAAATAAATAAATAAATAAATAAATAAATAAATCACGAAACATTTTAATTAAATTCATAATTACTTCAAATCTTTATTTTTTGTTTATATGTTAATGCGCAGATTCAATTGTGACTGCAAACAATTTGTATACGTATAATAACCTTTATACACACTATATGTAATATATAGGATTGAAAAGGTTGATGGCCTTTTTTTACGAGGGGGAAACCTTCAAAAGGTACCCTATGCCGTGGGAGCGACACGAGGTTATGTGGGATTCTTACCGCACTAAAAACCACCGGTGGCCGTCCTCGGCGCTGCGTAGAGGACTCCGGGATCTCCAAAGAAACGCAACCGGAGTCCTCTTAGCGCGTTGCCCCATCGGGCTCCGCCCAGGCGAGCTTGACGCTCGCCACACCGTTTGGTGTGTACGACGGTTCGAGCTCCCACTCTTCACGGTTGATGGCCTAGCAACTTAGGTACTTGAATTACAAATAGAAAAACTTTAAGAAACATAGATATTTCAATAAAATTTTGTGTTCCAATTCAAAAATTATATTTTAAAATATATTACTGCAGACCACAGACATAAGTATCTTTTAGATTATCTTTTTAGATACACGTATCTGGTCTGAGCTAGATAAGCACATAACTTGAAGAACTCAGAGATGCCTTGGATTTGAACCTCGGTCCCCGCGATGGGGGGACGGAGTTTCAACCACTATACCACTAGGTTAAAGTTTTATTAAGTTATTTCTATCCGATGATTGTCCTGTAAATTATGAAAGATCCCCCAATGGGTCTATATTAGGGCTGTAAATGAGATAGGGGCCGGTCGGCATGAATGCACCCGTATCCGTCCTTTTAACAAGCCAGTTAAATACAGAGGCTGCCTTTTATTATCTCATTTTTGTCATTCAATAGAGAAGAAATGAAAATAAAGTGGATAATTGAAAACGTGTTCCGAGAAATTTTGATATTTTTACAAATTTAGTTTTTTTTTTATTTAATTTGCCTTTAAGGTTTGTATAATATAAGTAAGAGTCAAATTTTGCAACTGAATTTTAAACCAGTTAGCCTCAAATTGTGCTGAAATTTTGCATACACGTGTGGTTTACATGACAATGCATGATTAGTAAAGTTATTTTAGAATAACCACTACGTCTACCATATTGGAATTAGATTATCATATTGGATTGAGACAGACGAAAAAACATATTGGATTGAAATACAAGAAAAGAAAGATTGGATTTAGATACACGAAAAGAAAGATATTGGATTTACATAGATGAAAAAAAAAACAGATTCGATTTAGATCCAATATGGTGGACGTTAAGTTAGGGCCAATTATCTTTTATGCACCCCACTGATATGAGTGTCAGAAGATATTGTCAAAATCCTTATCGCCTGATCATAAGAGTAATGTAGATTTACTCCGAAAGAGTTGGAAGTTGGGTTTCTTCCCCTGCATAGAAATAAAAAGTCTGCAAAAAATCACTAGGACTGCAAATTGACGGCGGATAGCATTCATATTAATCGTTTACTATAGCTTATATATATTAAATAATTATTATTATAAATTACGAAAGTGTAAACATACGATACCTACAGGTATACTTACATACTTTAAGAGCATACATTAAATACATTACTTCAAGAATATTAACGTAGGTATTAACCAAAATAAATGACCTGAACATTGGTGTTTAAACTTTGTACACGTGAAGGATAAGTTATTCTCTTTTTGGGTCGTTAGTGACTTTGCTTTTAATTCAAAGTAGGTACTTGGTTAACACAGCTAATTAAGGTATGACTGTTAATTGCACAATTTCATCGTAATTTAATGTTTTGAAAATGTATGACAACATCAATTTATTTACGTTGAACTGTACATGTACGGGCTAATACCGTACATATAATAATTAGTGTTTTGTCAGCATTTTGTGTCCCGCGCGATGTCGTCATAAGCAATATACCTCAGTACGCAATTAACTGTCTACCGCGACGCGTGTACTCTATCTATATTGTATTGTCATAATCTCATTGAATGTGAATCAATAAATCATAGCAAAGTAACTAGCCTTTTCATGATAGCAGCTTTTACAGTGTATGTGTTTCATAAAATAACGTTTAACGCATTCTGACAGAAAGACTAACAGCCGGTCACCCGGTTTAAAAGTTGAACGAACATCCGGTATCCGGGCAAACTGCTATCCGTATCATCTATAGTATGCGTAGTAGAATTTTTTGTAGTTTTCAGGGTTCCATACTCAAAGGTAAAAACGGAATCCTATCACGAAGACTACGCTGTTTGTTTGTCTATCCGTCTGTCACAGGGCTATATCTCTGGAACTGTAATAGATAGACACTTGATTTTTTACAAATAACGTATAACGGTGGCCGCTATATTAACAAATTTTATTATTAAACTAGTGGTGACATATGTATATAAAACAGAAAATTGGTCTTACCAACTCCCAAACCCTCGTGGGCTCGTGGACAACAATTCTGCTAAAGATCATCACTTGATCAAATGCATAGCTTCCGATTTTATAACTACTTACGAATTAAAAATTAATTAAAAAAACCTTTTCCCACGGACTAAATTGTGAATCTAAACCATTCTCAAGCCCCCTTGAACACACACAACAAATTTCATCAAAATCAGTCCAGTCGTTTGGAAGGAGTTCAGTGACATACACACGCACATAAGAAATATATATAAGATATAAAATACTCGTAAAATGAACATTGCGTGGTACGGAGGCCTTCGTATGCAAGTTTCAATTCTTAACACGCCTTTACTAGCTTGAATTGTATGTATGTATGTATGTATGTATGTATGTATGTATGTACGAATATGTCATTGTATGAATGTGCATTTTACTGCTGTTCATAACTATTCTATCATAGATAATTGCCAATAGAATGATTGTAACATTTATAATATCAAGCACCCCACGCTTTTTACTCTGAATTGAAATTGAAACTCTTTACTCTTAAACATTATTTTTTAGTTTTTAGTTCAATTAACAATAAAAGCGTGTTTTTTCAGTTTTTTAAACTATTATTTATTTGAACTCATATCCAAAGTACGTCAATAGATCAATGTCTATTTAATAAAAGTAGCTTTAGTTTTCAGAATGCAATGTTCCATGCAAAGCAAATTGTACTCTAGGCATTAATAAAGATGTTGGTTTGGACAAGTGTTCAGTATTGACTCAGCTACGAAGTCGTCTCCGTCTCCAGCTCTGGGGACTCCAACCTTGTTTGAGTAACAGTTTTTCACTACTATACATTTATGACCATGTTTCTTAATTCTTATATCTTATATATAAAATTCTCGTGTCACAATGTTAGTTACCGTACTCCTCCGAAACGGCTTTACCGATTTACACCAAATTTTATATGCGTATTCAGTAGGTCTAAGAATCGGCTACTGTCTATTTTTCATACACCTAAGTGATAAGGGTTGTTCACCCTTAACATTTTTTAATTTATATGGGAACACAACATTTGCCGGGTCAGCTAGTAATTTATATAAAATATGTATATTAAAGGTAGTCGATTCTTATTTAACACCCACCACTGTCTACTTGCGCTGTACTGTTTTTTAAGAACGATATTTTTATATTATGATATTCTATGAATACTCATAGCAAGTAGAAACGTGTGAACGTATGATTGATCGGGAATACCTAAGTCTTAAATCCTATTTGTATACCTATATATTTGTACAACAGTTCAAGGGCTGTAAGTAGAGATGGGCAAAGAACCCGGTTTAAACCCTGTGCAGGGTTTAAACCCAATAAATACCCGTTTATTTCCTCCCACTGGGTATTTATTTGGGTGTTTATAAAATGAGTTAATAAAATCTACACAAAGCTTTTAAAATAGTTCAAATGTTTATTTAATAGATATACTATAGGTTTTTACTGTATTTCTAATATTTTTGCATTTTTAAATATTACATTTTTAGGGGTTCATCTATTTTTATTATCTTTTTAATTATTATTTGTTTGACGAAACAAATAGCGCACAACTAAAACAAATAAATATACCTCTCGTATACTATTGCACAGGTGGTGTGGGTATGGGTATATAATGTAAAATGTAATTCTTACGTAATATCTTAATAATTATAGCTTTAAGAAAAAAAAATATAAATATTATTTTATAGAAAATTTTAAGTGCTACAACTTTGGTCCAAGCTACTTTTCGATAAAAATTACCGTTTTCGAGAAAAATCCAGAAACCCGAAAATTTTGACGTTTGACCCCGAATAAGTGCCGACACACACATCGATGAGGACTTTTGGAACTTTACTTGTGATGGTAAACCCAAGGTTCTACGGAAATTTAGCTTTATGTTATTTGATTACTATTTTTATGTCTAAATTGACCGGATTATAAAAACTCCTCTATCAAAATGTTTCAATGTCATTTTCTGTAAATTAAGTAGAAAAAAGTTAAAAAAAAGTCTTCCCAAAGTTTAATCTATTATTGTTATTATCTTTTGTTAGGAACGTCAACAGAAGATAGAAAATGTAATCTTAAAATGAGGGTATTCAGTAAAAAGGGGCGTATAAAAGGGCATTGTAGATCGCTTTCTAGGCAGTTATTTTCCGACTATTGTAAAGAACGTTACTCTGCCACTTTTCTTGTCGAATCTGTAATTTGTATGCTTAATTGTTATTTTGTTAACTTTGTAAAGTAAAATTGTGAAGTAAAATGTTCTCGGTTTATAAACGTTTGTTTTTAATTAATAAATTCTTGACAAGTTTTCCTAATACGTTGTTTTTAAATTATTTCCTGACTAATTTTCCTAATATCAGAAGTGGGATTGTATCCGCCCCACGTTCTGATCCACCCCCCTTGTATGTTTGTTCTTAATAATTAAATAAGTAAGCAAGAAGAGTGGCAGACCACGTGTATCGGTAAAATAACAACGGAAGTCGTGAGTATTGTGGCTGTACTCCAGGGGCGATATTGGTAAGGTTTTAGCGTTATAACAGCGGCTTGCGGCGCAATGGAACATATTGCGTCAACCACGTGCATCACCACCGTGGTGACCGCGGCTTAAGTCTGTTCACTACTGGTGGAATGCTCGGGCATGTAGTGGAGCCTGAGCTGGAGGTTATTGCTAGCAAGTTTGATATGATTGGCAAAGCGGTAAGATCAAACCAATATTTTCTTATTACTTTTAATTTCAGAGTTAATTGCTAATATTTAGTGTTGGAGTTTTAAAACATTTTATGTTTGTGACAGACAGACAAAATATTAACTTTCTTGTAGGTACCGACCTTTGGCATTTGGTATATCAATGGTACCAAAGATTTTAAAATTGTTAGTATCTTTTAAACATTTTTAAGTCCTTTAACCATTTTGTTTTGTAATAAAAATCTGAGTAGTTGTTAAAGAAATTGTTTAGAGAAACTAGTGGATGTTAGAAATCGTTCAAAACATTTGTATTTAAATTATTTAATCGTTAAAAATATTATTTTAGATTTGTATTTTGTTAATACCCTTGTTCGTAGACCTATGTACTTAAGTTTACAAGATTGGAAACTTTGAAGGCAATGATGGAAAACTGTACCTTCACTTAACATGTACGTAAATCGGGGTCAGGTTTAGCCGAGCGATGATGATGAAACTTTTATTAAATTCACTGCACTACGTTGTTATGTAAACTGTCTTGTAAATAATTATTCTCAGTGTACAGTGAAATAGTGACACGATGGAGCCCAGTGCTGACTTGTGCGTGTCGTCGTATGGTTTTGGGCAGCTGTGCGCTATGGGCGCTGCCGTTCTCTGCGGACGCCGTTGCTCTCTGCGGGTGCTGCGCTTTGCGGGCGCTGCCGCTCTCTACGGGCGCCACTGCGCTGTGCAGGCGCCACTGCGGTCAGCGGGCGCTGCTGCGCTGTGCGGGCGCTGCCGTTTTCTGCGGGCGCCGCCGTTTTCTGCGGGCGATGCCGTGCGGTGCGAGCACTGCTAGTGCCAACGTGTGCTGCATGGTCTACCGTGCAATACTGGCATTAAGGGTACTTCAAAAGGAATTTAAATTGGTCCTTGGTAAGAAAATGGACGATTTGAATTTGAACCTGGGTGAGTTCAATTAAATTACAATTTTATTATTGTTACACTTTTGTTACAATGTGCAAATAAGTTTGTTCTATCAGTATTTTCCGTACTCGTTACAATGTTTGCTATCAGCTCAATATATACGGGTTTTGTAATGACTTGGGAGGACGGAGCGTGTAAGGCCTAACGCGACTTCGAGAGGACCAAGATCATTCATGTAATGCCTGGAGGTCAACAACGGGTTGTGGATTGGTATAGAAGACTCTTCGAAAAATTGTTATGCTTTCGAGGTGACTATATCCCACGTAATGCCTGGGTACTGTCACTTCAATCACGGGACGGGTTATGGTTCTTGGAAGACACAGTGTAAGACCCGCCGTGGCCTCTGTTGACCAAAATCATGTAATGCCTGGGTATCGTGCGTACAGGACGGGTTTTGGTACTTGGAAGAAACAGTGTAAGACCCGCCGTGGCCTCTGTTGACCAATACCATGTAATGCCTGGGTACTGTTACAGGACGGGTTTTGATACTTGGAAGATACAGGTGTAAGACCCGCCGTGGCCTCTGTTGACCGAGATCATGTAATGCCTGGGTACTGTGTTGCAGGACGGGTTTTGATACTTGGAAGATACAGGTGTAAGACCCGCTGTGGTTTCTGTTGACCAAGATCATGTAATGCCTGGGTACTGTGTTGCAGGACGGGTTTTGGTGCTTGGAATGATACAGTGTAAGACCCGCTGCGGCCTCTGTGGACTAAGACCATGTAATGCCTGGGTACTGTCCGGGACGGGTTGTGGTACTTGGAAGGATACAGTGTAAGACCCGCTGCGGCCTCTGTGGACTAAGTCCGTGTAATGCCTGGGTACCGAGTGTTAGGGCTATAATAGTGACGACAGCGTGACGATATTGAGCTTGTAATAAGACATTTTTAGTATTTAGCACATTTACCGCGGTTCTATTGAACATGTAACAAAGTGTAACAAACTGTGTAATATTTATAGCAAGTTGGAAATAATAAGAAAAATAATGATAAACGTATTAGTTAGTGTACTCAACTACACAATGTGTAGGACTTTGTTCGTAAGTAAAGTTCACTCTGCGGGTGCATATGAAACATACCCTAGCGAATGCTGTGTTTTGCTTTGTGTGCTCGGACGCTGTCTTGGAGTCGCTCAGACATGTGGTCCTGGAGCTGTGTGCAACTGTACACGCAGAGTGAACCCACGGACACCTGTGATGAGTCACGGTGTGTGTGACGTTCGTGTGGCAAACATTTTGTTTTTATTATTAGTTTGGGTTGGAACAACCTTTTATGGGTACCGATTCACACATGCAAAGTTATGTCTCATTCGTAGACCCTTAACGAGTCATGAGGGTGCACTCCGTAGACAGGAACTGCCCCGGGTGATTGGTACTCGTATCTGTTTGTTTTATATCCGCTGAGTTTAGACATTACTATGTCCAATTTTATTGACTTAAAGAATAAACTTTTTGCCGTGGCCTGCATAGAGGTGAGCATCTTTATGCTTTACTTTACCATCCTTTGCGGTGAGGCTGAGGTGGATTCGGCCGGATTTTGCTTCTCCTACCGCAAAAGCGATGTGTTGCTAATGGTCATTGTATCGGTGAGCATTGGGAATACAGCGTGCTACTTTGTTAGAACGTTTTCTGAACGGGCTAGCCATTGTAAAGGTGTCATGCTTGTGCTTTGAATTGCGCAGTTTGAGACATATGCACGACATTCATCTTTTTTGTTTTCTCTTGCCTAGATCTTTGTTATATCTCTTTTCAAAATTTCATATTGAATTACTTATTGCTGATGCTTGAGTGCACGCTTGCATCTGTAATGAGGGTTCTGAATTTTTGTTTCTAATTACTTTCTCAAAAACAACGATCTGAGGACATTACACACAAATAAGTATGAAACCTTAAATGTGTCTGTTCAATTACAGAAGGTGAACAATCTAATCCTCTGAATGCAGCTGGTCGAGGCATGCCGCTGTTGGGTGATGAAGCGGTTGAGGATGCCTCGCCATCAGAAACAGTTGTATTACCGAATCAAAGTTCCTCTGGCGTACTTTGTATCGGTAAGATTAGATTAAGAAGGTTGAATTCTGTCAGTTTTCTTTATATCGTTCTTTCATCTACAGAGTTTGACATTGAAGACGACGCTACACCACCTTGTCTAGCCGTGGCAACAGCTCCGTCTGCTACTTCAGTCAGGACAGTCAACGCGCCTGTGCCTCTACTGCACGCGTACGAGGCAGTTCCTGGATTTACGAGACGTCTACAGGTGCATGAGAAGAGTGTGTCGAGGACGCCACACCGTCAGGAGAGGCCGTGTTAGGAACGTCAACAGAAGATAGAAAATGTAATCTTAAAATGAGGGTATTCAGTAAAAAGGGGCGTATAAAAGGGCATTGTAGATCGCTTTCTAGGCAGTTATTTTCCGACTATTGTAAAGAACGTTACTCTGCCACTTTTCTTGTCGAATCTGTAATTTGTATGCTTAATTGTTATTTTGTTAACTTTGTAAAGTAAAATTGTGAAGTAAAATGTTCTCGGTTTATAAACGTTTGTTTTTAATTAATAAATTCTTGACAAGTTTTCCTAATACGTTGTTTTTAAATTATTTCCTGACTAATTTTCCTAATACTTTGTTATTTTTGGTTTAACGACAAAAAGTTATAGAACTAAAATTATATATAAATCAATTTGAAACCATAATTGTTCTTACTAAATTTCTGTGCGACAAATAGTTTGCCTGGTAGAGCGTAAAAACGCTTTGTGCCCCTTTTTTCAAGATGGCGGCCGAGGGACAACAGTTGGGACTCCACAAATTAGGATTTAACTGTACACTAAGCCCTTTACACTAATCATTGACATCTATAAAATAAAATTGGGTCTTCGAAAATTGCAACCCAAATGTAACACATCCGAATGGACTATAACAGCGTAGTTAAATTAAATATGTGCTTTTAGAGTGCATATTTAGTGAATTGTTTACAATATTATTTTAAAAATGATATTACAAGAAGAAAATAAAAATATGAATGACAATAGTTTACACCCGCTGTTTGGGTGTTTATTTGGGTTTAAACCCTATTTCACCCAAAATACCCGGTTTAAACCCGTATCCACCCATTGGGTTTAAACCCTCTGCCCATCTCTAGCTGTAAGTGACCACTTCTCGTCAATAATACTCAAAATCTTATCGTTATAAGTACTATATATTATATAATATATTACATATATTATATATATTTTACGTCCCGTCCATGAAGTTACAGATTCAAAATTCAAATTCAACTGTCATTTATTCATAAGTGAACCATAAAGAACACTTTTTGAAAGTGAACAAACTACCACCGCTTCGGAAGGTGTTTCGCTATGAAGAAGAAGCGGCGAAAGAAAACATTTGTTGAAGGATTTGCAGTAACCTCACAAGCTGACACTCGCAGCGACAAAACCACAACATATTATTATTACTAACATAAAAGAGTACAAAAACAAATGACAATCATACACCTACACAACACACGTAAGACCTCTCTCTACGATACATTACGATTGTCACGCCATGTGTGTGACGCATGGGGTGTTGGTATGCGAAGTATTCCATAGAGATGGCACTACGACAGTGTTATCGAACGGAAATATAGGAAAGCGGTAGAGTCGCCCATTAAAATCGGTATATTCGTACCCAAAATCTGTATATGACACAATAATAATACTATATTCAATTTTGGAGAAACTTATTTTTCCTTGACAGACCCATATTTCACAGATTATTTCGTCCTGACGAGCTTTTCTCGCTGATACTTGACTATCTATCGATACTGACTTCATCCCAAAATTACCAGGAATGTCTGAATTTGTTAACTTCTTAAAATTCGTCATTTTGCATCGAAAATGGGCAAAAATATCGAGATAATTTACATCCTCTAAAGTCGTGGAAAATTCAATGCATTTCGGTATTTTGGCAGGACGGGACCAAATCGGTAGAAATACCGAAAAATCGGTAGGTCCGAGTACACTGCACTACGGTCTATTTGCGGATAGTTGCCAGTGTTTGTTTACTAGGCCGACACCGCACCGTCGCATCGGATTCATCTTGTTTATATCATTATATCCCCCTACTTTGTACAAGCGGCGCTCTATGATACTATTTATAGTCGTCACACGCCAATACTGATTCATTTTGTTTCTATATTGATAACGGTTATTTTATTATTTGATACGATTGGAAAGGAAATTTCAATCGTCGATCAGTTGTAAGGAAATCTTGTTTTTTGTTTTCAACATGCTTTTTCTCTTTCTTAAAAATGTTTGTAAGATACCTATTTATCTCCTTATTCCTTCTCATAATCATCATCATCAATTTACAGATTGTGTTATTTCAATTTTAATCACGTTCAGAAAAAACACCCAGAAGGGACTAGGATTTTTTATGACTCAACAAGTGCTACTTTAATCAAGACCGATATATTCGGAGTAAGCAGTAACATTAGAATTCCATCCAAATTAATCGCCAATCAATTTACAACAAATCAACGTGTATAGACATCGTAGAGGAAAAGCAACACCTGAACAGCTACAACCGCCACGCCAAGGTGTCCACCGGACGCTCCGAGCTCGGAATACAGACGAGCGACCGCGACCCGCCCTTGTCAATTGACACTCCATTGAAACAACTATGAACACATCACTCACTACGGTTAAGTAGCTTACTTTGATGTATTCGCTCGTATCGTGCGTACGCGTATCACAGAAGTAGGGAATGGTAGGAATGAGGAATTTAGAGGAATAAGAATAGGACGAAATTAGACGAATAAGGGCAGACGTAGGAAACACTAGAAATATCGATCAAATGATCTAGGATGATAAATAAAGCCCATTTTTTGAACTCATTTAAATTTGGACGGAATACAAAATTAAATAGCAATGATTGTTTGATTTGTGTAAAAGTAAAATAAGCCATCAGTAATAAATACTAACCGTAACGCTCGATAAAGAGGTAGGTATTAATATAGATGATACCAAAGATCGAAATTTGACAACAAAAATGAACAATAACATTGAAAATAGACACTGCACAAACAATTCTCCTGAACAGATATCTGTGTATAGGGCTACACTTGGATTTTGTCTAGTTGGTGATTTGATGTTGTTTGCATACATTAGAAAGTAGGACAATGTTCCTGCATTCTTTAAAGATACAAGTATTGTATTGAATTCAAATATAGAAAACACTAAATTAAATGACTCATTTGCAGAAGTAACCAGTAAATAGGGAAACAATACACTGGAATTACAAAATGCGTTCCAAGAGTAAGGTTACCATGATGCATAATTACAAGGAAGTACCGAATGGCTCTACGAGACCAATAAAAGCAGGGTCGAGCGAGTATTGATGAGAGGTGATCCAGGGCCGAATAACCACCTAGTCTATGTTATGCATGCATTTGCAAATGTTAATGGCCAGCAGCCGTTACCATAAAATTACGTTATGTTACAATTATGCCAAAAGTGGCCCGAAAACTAAGCAAAAAATAAAATAAAATTGGATGCAGTAAGATTCTCATGAATGCTACAATAGTTATGATTATTGGAAGTCCGTGATAATGGGCTTAAGAATACTGTTTGTTTTTGGAACTGAAAATTGTTTCGTTTGTTTAAAATTTTTATTTATTTAAACTTTATTGTAAACCTAGTGGTTACAAAGGGCGAACTTAATGCCTAGTGTCATTCTCTACCAGTTAACGCTTGTTGATGAAGAAATGTTGTGGTGGGTGATACATAAAAATAACTGATAAAACAAATGCATATATTGTTAGGACAACAAATGCAGATATTGTTAGAAAATAAATAGCCGAGTACACCGTTGGTTAAAAAACTTAAATTAGATAAAAATACTCATGCATAGTAGTTTGCTTCGAGAATTAAAAATTGGTAGGTAACCGGTAACAAATAATAGCCAATAGCAAAGTATGCTTAGATTTAAGATAACATGCTGAGATTAAAGTCCAACTTATTTCTTTAACATCATCAGTGACTTGTTTAAATTTATTAAAACTACAATGGTCCTCCCAACGTTCATATTACTGACTGACTCACCGATGACCACTCATCATAATATAATTTAAAATCTCTAAATAGGCTTTAAGCTCCAAGTTACTTAGCGTGTGGGATCCGAGTGGGTTCATTGTACGAAATTGCGATTCGCATAGGCGGCTGTATAACGGTACTAGAATTACTGAGGATCTTACCAACTTAGCTATGAAATTTCGTATTGTATTTTGTAACACATTAATGTTTTGCATCTTTTAATAAATCAATTTTTTGTTGTATTCCAATTTTATCTGCGGATAAAGATAATGAAAATGCGCATTCATTTAAATTAGCCTCCTAAAAAGTTGTTTACAATTTGATAATTTTCAATATAAGTAAGATAAAAATCTGTGAATATTTTATTGAAAATTATGGTCACATATTTTTAGGGTTCCATACCCAAAGCGTAAAAACGGAACCTTTTTACTAAGAGTCCGCTGTCTGCCCGTTTGTCAGTGTACGTACTTATTGAAGTACATATATAGCAGCCCAATGGCTGCTATAATAATAAATACTAGAAAAAAAAAAGAGTCAGTGGTACGGAACCCTCGGGTGCTGTTTCGACTTGCACTTGGCCAATCTAATCGATTTCTGAAAGGGAAACTTAAAATATGTTGTTTTATTTCTACAAATATGACTCAATGAAACCTGCCCGTCTGATATATACAACATACATAACAACAATAAAACTGGACCAACAACTTCCAAATCGGCTAACTGGTATTGAGTTCGAAGCATGTATCGCTTACAATTATATAACAGATAATATACATATAACAGCTGTTTTGATTAAATATTTTACAGTCGATGAATGAGTCAGATCGGTGGTTGAGTCGATAAATAATCGGTATTTTGTGTAGCATGTTGCATAATATATTTGCTGACTTTGAGAAATATGGCGATAATGTTTGTGGATTTTTTATAGTAATACAGTAGAGACCGCGACTTCGCCCGCGTTTTAAAAAAGAATAACATGACATACGTACAAATAACGGAAAATTTGTACCTTAATTGGAATGACAGTGGCGCCATCTGTCCAAAATTGGTCATGCCAATTCAGAAGACTTCGTGGGCTCATGCACTACAACTTTACAAAACATGATCAAATGCATAGTTTACGAGTCTATAAAGGATATACAGACAAACATTCCTTTTTGTATATATAGCTAGATATTGCATAACATAATTTCGTATATATGTTTTATAAAAATAATACGCCGAGAAAGATAATATACATACAATTTGTATAGTACAATATATGTTACAGAAATAGAAATAGTAAAAGGTACAGCTTTGTTTAATAATTGGTCAAATGCAAGTTGAACACGCACATGGGAGTTCCGTCCCACATATTCTGTGAAAATTTTAAGTGTTCATCTATTATGGTATCAGAAATAGAGCCCTATGACCGACGGACAGATAGCGGAGTCTCAGTAATAGGGTTCCCTTTTTACCCTTTGGTAACGGAACCCTAAGAACGAAGAGCGACGAATGGACGAAATAGATTTTAATGAAATTTCACAATATTTTCAATGGGGAAAATTCCATTGGAATAATATTCAAAATAAACTTCATTAACCGACTTCAAAAAGGAGGTGGTTATCAATTCGGCCGGTATCTTTTTATTTTTTTTGTATGTACACGAATTACTCCGCTGTTAGTGGACCGATTTTAATAATTCTTTTTTTTATTGTATAGAGACAAGCTGGAAGTTGGTCCCATTTAAATATGGTTAAGATCCATCGATGGGTTCCGGAAAAAAAGAAGGGAACTCCTCCACCCATGTAAATATAACAGCCATAACTTCGCCGTTTATGAACCTATTTTAATGCCTTTAATTTCGTGTGTGGACAATTGTTACAAGTTGGTCCCATTTAAATATGATGAGGATCAGAGTGGGTTCTGGAGACAAAATATGTAACTCCTCAACCGATGGGTATAATTGAGTTTTGTTTGAAGATATTTTGGTGTAGGTTCTAATGAAATTGCAAAACCAGTTTATCATTGACTATTTAAGGGTCTGATAATGTGGCTTGGAGTCAAAATATGTAACTCCTCAACCGATGGGAATAATTGAGTTGTGTTTGAGGATATTTGGTGTAGGTTCTAATGAAATTACAGAGCCAGTTCATCATTGACTATTTAAGGGTCTGATAATGTGGCTCGGAGACAAAATATGTAACTCCTCAACCGATGGGAATAATTGAGTTGTGTTTGAAGATAGTTGTTAGTGAAGGTTTTAATGAAATTGAAAAGCCAGTTCATCATTGACTATTTAAGGGTCTGATAATGTGGCTCGGAGACAAAATATGTAACTCCTCAACCGGTGGGAATAATTGAGTTGTGTTTGAAGATATTTGGTGTAGGTTCTAATGAAATTGCAAAGCCAGGTCAACATTGACTATTTAAGGGTCTGATAATGTGGCTCGGAGAAAAAATATGTAACTCCTCGACCGATGGGAATAATTGAGTTGTGTTTGAAGATATTTGGTGTAGGTTCTAATGAAATTGCAAAGCCAGTTCATCATTGACTATTTAGTTAGGTTAGGTTGGAACATATAAGACAATATAAAACTAAGCGAGCAGGGCGCGGCATGTACTAAACCAACATTTATTTCAATTATTTTTTACTTTGTAGTGACATAGAAGTCGGTTGTATATTTTTGTTAAAAAAAAATTATGCAATTGTATTGAGCTAGAAGCCGTTGTCAGAGAGAGAACCAATTGTAAAGACAATAACGAAAAATTAACATTCGCAAATGCTGCTTTCTTATCTTGCAAATCTTTATCTAGTGTACTCAAATTATTGAAATTTCCTATTTATATGTAAGATATAATAACAGACATTCAGATAAACTAATTATGACAACGAATTTGGCAATACGAACTATTTTATCAACTAGGCCATCACGAACTATTACTATTGATAAAGCATTACCCACAAAATAGTTTCGCTCATAACAACGATAGCTTATAGATATGTATTTTATCGATGACATAACCACCAGCGACCGCGATATCTAACTGTATCGTTATATCTGTTAATATCGTTATAGCGAGCGGTCGATAAACTACAGCATTGACCTTCGTTCCGAGATATTGCCGAGTAAATAATGGACAATGAATGCCACCTTCATTAGACGAGGTCGATGAACCCCGTCACTGCTTCCTATGCCTTCGGTGTAATAAGGAATTTTATATTCTAGGTCATTGAATATGTACACATATGCTGTACGTTGTATAGCACAGAATGATATGACGATTTCTATTTTTCAAGTCGTGGTATGAGTTTTGGCCTTCTAAGCGGATGGTCCAGAGTTCATCTCCGCCAAACACCCATAGATTTTCGATGTTATATGCATAATACGAATGAAAGATACATACTACATACTCGTACTATATATTACCATTGCTATACCTGTAGCATCGTAATGAATACTGAATCTCTATACAAAGACAATATCTTATATCTCAAATATGTGAACTCTACCAATCGGCACATGCGAATGTGGTATTCCTCTCTCATTTTAAAAGAACATCCGTATCTAACCCAGCAATAGAAGTTTGATGATGAAGTTGTCTATTTCAAAAGTTAGTAGTACTATTAGATTGGGATCCTGCTCAAGATTAAATTAAAATTAAATTGAAACTCCCCCCTCTTGTGAACTCACGGTAGACTAATTTGGTCTAATGTGCCAAAAGACTACTCTTTCTTGTCCCACTATTAGTATCTTAGTCGACTTTACCTCAGGTTTCAAGAACTCAAGGTACTGCCCTTGAAAACCTGATTTATTCCAGAATAAACATGCTAAAGGTTGAAACTGACACTAGCTCTTTTTAAGCTTCGCTGGTCACGGACCTGAATTGTTTAATACAGCGGTTCTCAAACCTATTTCATCTTTCGCCTACATTCATTTTTTCTAGTGCCTCTAAAGGGCTGTAAAAAATAAGTTTTTGTAACAATAATCTGCCTTTGACACAAGTCAGAAAAAAGAAGGTCTTACTTCTGCCGGAAAGAAAGAAAATTTTATAATCGATCTATTTACTAAAACACAAGTCAACACAAGTCTGCCCCTAAACTGGTTCAATATATCACTTTGGACCCTACAACGCCCACGTGGGATCGTAGCACACTTTGAAAAACATTGGTTTATCAGAATATAGTGAGAAATGTTAAAAACAATAGTAGGAAATGTGTAATGATCTTCTTAATAAAAGGCTGCTAGGACAGTAACAAAAAAGTTTATGTATTATCTCAAAATCTAGCCTTAATGGAACGTTGAGGTACTTGACGGATACAGACGAATAGACGAGTACGGGTATGTAAACAACTTACTTTAGTGTACTCGGATGTACCATGATTCTCTTCCTTTTCCTGTAGAGTACAGATGTTTCTGCGCGAATCAATGGATTGTACATTTGTACTCGTGCGCGGTGTTCATATACTCGACAGTATATTCGGCGCATACTCGGCGGATTATAAAAAGAAACAACCGTTTGACCGACTACTCTTGGGATTATGTACACATACATGTATATAACAAAAAAACACAAGATAATTTTCCATTCCAAATAACAATTAATTTTTTATCGGCATGACATCTATGTCATGTATGTGTTTATTACCGCCGAAAACCTCCAAGGGTACAAAAACGTCACTTGATTCATATTTATCTCAAGCGAATCTTTATTTAAGCGAATATAATTAATAATTATACGAATAATAAATTTAAAATGCATTTGATACATTCATTAGTCAGTGTCATATGTTTATCTGATTGTAAAGTATACGTTACTAATTTGGCCGAGTAGTGGATGTCCGATATTTTGTGACCGTCAGAATGGCCCGTCACTACCCATATTTTACATCGAAATAATTACTAAAAGTTGCTACCTAGTTGCTACTAGTTGCTATTAGTTGCTTCTAATTGCTACCTTCGATTAAAAAAAGATACAACTACTTTTTAAGGTGACCGGCCATTCTGACATCAGGATGGCCGGTCGCCTATCCAGTGAGAAGAAACTGCGCAAATGAATTGAGCTTTTTTGTAATCAATAGTTGCTACCAAATTGCTACCTTCATATGCATCGTATTGGACTTCATAGCTTTTAAGGATAAATAATATTACGGATTTAATATAAGAGGACTAAACGCCTGTAAAAGTAGTTTATCTTTTTTTAATCGAAGGTAGCAATTAGTAGCAACTAATAGCAACTAGTAGCAACTAGGTAGCAACTTTTAGTAATTATTTCGATGTAAAATATGGGTAGGGACCGGCCATTCTGACGGTCACGATATTTTCCAAAATCATTATTAATTAAAAGTAATAATAGCACAAAAACAGCTGAGCGTACATATTCGTGTTTGTGCAAAGATAATCATTACGAATATTTGACCAAATCGAGCAATTGAAACATTTAAAACAGACTTTTACATAATATTACAATACTAGTTTACATGCTGAACATATTAATTCTATCAATTTATTTCCATCACTAATAATGAAAATCGCTTTAAAAACAACAACAGACTATGAATCAAAAATGGTTATTATGTCGTGATTTTTTACGACGCAAGTTTACACGGCATCGCAAAGTTGTATCAATTTAAGCCTAGTATATTTGAATCGCGTGTGTTAGTATGGGGCGCTATGTCTCCGTCCCGATAATATTTACAATTTGCTATTGCGACGCGACTCGTTTCTATGTTCGGAGCGGACTAGCAGTTTGGCGAGGACTCTACCTGTTTAATTCAAGGTACTCACTCTGGACAGCGGTGCACACCTGCCGCAGGCGAGGCCAGCAGGAGGCCTGATTTGAGGTCTCGGCGCTGGCACCACGGGACCATCCTTTATCCGGTACAGCGCTGCGTTGCGGGCCTGGGGATGACAAAATTGTATTAATATATAGGATATAATATATTGTATTAATATATAATGTGAAGGTGGTAGAACCCTTTGTGGTTCGACTCCGGCACCACCACCGCCACATCTATTTTTACCTACTAACAGCAGTGTTAGGCGCTGCTGTGTTCCGGTTTGAAGGGTGTGGTAAGGGACACAGACTTTTCCGAGGCGTTCCAGCTTAGTCCTTACGGGTAGCGGCGCATCTGTGGCCGAGCTCAGGGAGGAATATCTAATCCTATCTGGGGTTGATTACAGATCCATGGGCGGCAGTAGCCACTTACTATCAGGTGGACTGCATGCTCGTCTGCTACTACTATATTATAAAAAAAATTGTTTAATAAAGATGACTTTCTTCACATTTAGTAGATTACTTATGACACACGATTCTGATGTATAACTCTATCGAGTTTCGCCCTACATGAGTTTATGACGGTTTGTTTTATACTTTTACAACATTTTTTCGATGCAACACGTTAAAATTGGTAAAAGCAACAAAATCGACTGTAATCGTAAAACATAATCGTCGATCTATTTTAATGACGTCTGGGTGTGTGATATGAGCACATGTGTAACGTAAGGTTGACCAATTTTAGGAGACAGAAAAGTTGGAATTCCTGTTTTTCGCCAAGTTTTTTAGCAATTGCTAAATTGCCAAGACCGTCTACGAGTAGAAATACGATTCGAATTATTCTAGTGACTTCGCCATACACGAAATAACTACTATAATAGTGATATAAGTGCTGTGATAACATTCGTAGACGATAAGATCTATTTGATTGATATAGTCTCAGACAGTCTTGCAGCACTCTTCCATTTGGTAACGTCTATGATCATGACGCGTATATTCAATAGTGAATTGAAAAGTTCTCACAACAACTATCTATAACCACGTCTAAATACAGCCTTTATCACACTATCACCGTGCCGAGAACCGCTTTCGCGTATAAAAACTGTTTTCAAATGGAAGGAAAGGTTGTAATTTCAAGTGCAATTAAAATTCGAAATCGATTTTATTGCATTTCAATGAAGAATCATTTTTCTTTATTAACTAGAACGACGTGTGAAGACTAAAGGTAAACCCTTCGTGGATTGATACTGTAGCACCATCGCCACACCTATCTATTTCTGATTTATAGCAGCCATGGGAAAAACTGCAGTTTTTTGTTTTTAAGAGTATTGTAAGGAAAATATATACTCAGTCATCAGATGTAGTAACGCATCTGTAATCGATTTCGAGCAGGTACAAGTCCTCCCCTTCTCAAAAAAAAAAAATGTGAGCCGTCACGGGACGCCTGGCAGATGTGAGATGTGAAACATCGACATTATTTTGTAAAAGTAATATGCAGAAAAGAACATATTGTGATAGGAACTAAATATGTCATAATGATAAAATAAAATATTACGATTTTTTCCAGATAACGATGACTATTTATTGAATTCGATTGCGCATGGCGACGCGTCGCCACACCTTACACACTATATAGACTGTATATATATACCATCGTATAGCGTGGCGGCGTCGCCACGGCATGCGTCGCCACGCCAGAAATCGGTTTTACGTGCGGCTATAGATGTTTCACATCAAAATCTCCTTTCCTAAGAGACCAATGAGTGTTGCGGACTATGAACGCTAAGTGTGGGAGCTCGAACCGTCCAGTCAGCAACCCCGGGAAAGTCGAAGATATGTGTGGCCGCATACTCGGGATGAAGCCTAGTCAGGGCGGAACCCAAGAGGAGCATCATGTAAGTGGATTTGGTTTCGTTGGAGAACCCGAAGTCCGAATTCCAATTTAGTCTTCTAAGGGTAACAACGCATCTGTGTCCGAATTTATCTCCGGGATTGATTACCATCTGCAGGCAATAACCACTTACCAGGTAGATTATGCAGTCTCTCTCGTTAGCTACCTCTATATAATAATAAAACAGATCATTACGAACAAACATACAACAGGATCATGCGTTACATCTACTCCATTTCACAATACATACACTGACATAACCACATGTATTGCGATACGTGGAATCAAATCGCAGTAAGATAGGGTACAAGAAAGAGGCTGTTATCTGCTCAGATTGTATCACATTGCGAAATCTAGCTAACACCGCAGTGTCGAAATAATTACTGTTGATGTTATTTTAGTCAAATTACAGGCGAGGTGGCGTGTCAACCTCGTTGGCAACTTCGTGGGGTAATCTCATAATGAGCGGTTGATGTAAGTGATACTTATTTGCAATTATTTTTTTGTACCACGAAATTATAGTGCCATTTAGTAAAAAAAAAATTAGACGTTGTTATTTTCTAGGGTTGTATTTTTTGTCGCTTGCACGATACTAAATCATAAATGATAGGCTTTAAGGTTTTGCCTGATTTAAATTAACTGGATCTTTTAATTGAACGTGTAACTTGTACTCAAGGAATCCTCTTACAGGGAGTAAATAAAAACATTTTAGAAAAAGTAAACAGCATAAGCTTTTTTTATCCGAAAATATTATGCTAAAACTAATTCATCATCCAAAAATCATTCATTAATAGTGTTGTTTATACCAAAACGAGATACTCTATGCAGTTCCATTCGAACAACCCTCAGTTTTTCAATTTTCAGAGATTCCTACATATTTTAAGGTAATATGTCGCATTTACTCGTATATCATTTACTTATCTTTGAAAATAAGGAAACGTTAAATATTATATAATATTTTTATGTTATAGTGCTAATCGTATACATGTACAAATCTATATCTACAGACATAAACAACACCCAAAAATAAACACAACGTCGCCATACTTTTTGCTCGGAACCGCGCTAAACACGCACATCCGTCGGTCCGCGGCACTAAACACCAATTACAAATTGCTCACTTCGCGTACTGGGTAATGATTCCGCTGATTATGGGAAATAAGATGAAGGTACACGTGTCCTTCAAACTTGAACTTTTAATGACGTTCTTCGACGGTTTTTGTCTTCTTTTAATGTTTTATTGACTTGGGAATTACATTTCAATGGTCTTGTGTTGTTGTGTGTCTTGTGACGTCTTGTGTTGTGTGTCGTGTTGTGGCTTGTGACCTTAACATTTTAATGATTAAGAAAGTCTCAAACGTTAAAATCAGAACGCCTGTCGGAGGAAGAGTCGAATACAACATAGAAGTTATTTAATATAGCTAGACTTACTGTTACTTTAGTATTTTAGTAATGTTATTGATACTTGATCAATCGAAGGGAATATTGTTTTAAATTATAATTAACAGTCATTTTATTGCTATCGTATTAGATGTCGAATCAGAGTAGAGACTTTTAAGAGGTCTCTAGCGGAGTCGAGGTATGTGGCCGCGCGGTGGGGAAACATGGATAAGAACTGATGTGAGTGATCGAGGTGGATCATTATTTTGTTGTGCTTTGGAGCGTGTCGTCACTACCTTGAACCCGCTGCTCAAATCCTTTGTTTGTAACGTAATAGTAATAGTATAGTTACTTTGTAAATCCGAAGTTATAAATGTGAAGAACAATAAATATTATAATTACTGTGTTTGTGCCTGCATCTACCCTATGACAACGCCCACAAAACCCACAAATTCTATCAATGATGTCGATGAGAGCCGTCCTTCTCCGACATATATATTATATGCAGCTTAAGGCATGTGTGCGTTTGTAATATCGTGTTGTATTTTGAAGGATAACAAAGGATGGTAGGCAAATTTACTTTTATGTTTCAACTCAGAAATCTATTGTGGTCAGATTTATATTATACTAGTAGTGCCCGCGGCTTCATCCGCGTTTTAACAGTTATAAAAGTAACATGACATACGTATAACTGAAAATTTGCGCCACTGTCAAAAATTAGTTGTACCAACTCAGAAACCTTCGTGGGCTCATGCACAAAAACCTTTTCCCACGGACTAAATTGTGAACCTAAACCATTCTCAAGTCCCCTTAAACACACACAACAAATTTCATCAAAATCAGTCCAGTCGTTTAGGAGGAGTTCAGTGACATACACACGCACATAAGAAATATATATATAAAGATGGAGTTGGTTACAAATGTCCAGAGTGTGTACCAGCAGTGACAATCAGGTGGACTGCATGCTCTATGGCTACTTCACTGTTATAAAATAATATTCCGATCAACTCACCGTTATCTCGGCGTCTATTTTGGCATACACGTCGTTCTGGTAGCGGCGGCGCGGGCGCACCGGCCGCCTCAGGGTGCTGGAGTCGCGGCCGCACCACCCCCCCACCCTCTCCCCCACCACCTCCAGCATATCAGCCACACGGCTGAAACAAACACACATTTTGAATTTGACACATTTGAAGGGATAGTCAGGTGATACGTATTTCCACCTGATAAATTTTTACCCGACTGCCAAGGAAGGGTTATGTTTTTCGCGCGTATCTTGTATGTTTGTCTTTCTTTATTTGATCCGATCTAACAAACGGCTGGATGAATTTCAACAGTTAAGGTGTCATATTTGTCTCAATGACCCGAGTGTCCTTAGATAGGTGTTAGTAAAAAAAAATCAAAATGGCGGATTTTTGGCGCGAAATAGTAACACATTTAAAAAAATAAGTTAACCGAACATATCGAGTAGGGTATCAAATGAAAGGAAATTAAACGGAGATTATAAAAACATATTTGTATATATATAAAATAGCAAGGTGACTGACTGACTGACTAACTAAATGACTTTTTCATTTTTCAGAAATCAACGTACAGCCTAAACCAAGGACCTTACAGTTCTAAAATTTTGCACATAGGTTCTCTATATAGCGTGAATAAGTACTAAGAAAGGCCTTTTGGAAATTCTACCCTTAAGAGGGTAAAATAGGGAAAAACAGTTTTTTTGAAATCCTTTAATTTTGAAGCAACTTCTATAAAATTTTGTATTTGGCTTTCTGGATAGGAACAAGGACACACTTATTTATCCTCCTCCGAAATCAACCCCGTAGAGGGTTAAATAAGGGTTAAAAGTTCATTTGAACAACCGTCAATTTTGAAACAAACACTATGAAATTTTGTATCAAGCTTGTTGGATAAAAATAATGAAATTGTACCTCTAACGAGGTAAAATAATGACCGAAACTTTGAATTACTGAAGTTATATATTTTACTAGCAGAACCCGCGGCTTCGCCCGCGTAAAAAAATATGATATGACATACAAATAACTGTAATCGTAAATTTGTACCTTTAACAATTTTAACGATAAAGTACAATTAAAATTTAATTAATAAAAGCTTTTTTTTCGTCACTGTGTACCTAAATTGGTCAAGTTTTCTTCAGAAACATACACAAAATCTCTAATTAGTGGTCTGTAATGAACCTTTATTTAAAATATAAGATTCATGTAGGATACAATAATTATTATTTACACTATTCCATAGGAACCGTCCATGTTATATGGGGCCTTATATACAGTGGTTCTTTCCAGGGTCTCTGGCTGGGCAGTTAGAGCTCCCATTCTTGCCGCCCGCAACTCCAGAAGTCCCCCTTTAGTCTCGTACGACAGGCAAGGGATACTGTAGCCCTGCTACTGTATACCACATCACCATCACTAATCCACGCATAACCACAACCATACCCCACGGCAGGACAAAATGTTGGCAAGCAGTGTGTCCAAAGTAGTTGCGATGTACCTAATCAGTATACCAAAATGTAGGCCAATTTGAATAAACTTACGCATTATTATATACGAAATTTGCACCCGTCCACGTTGTCGTGTAGTTTAATAGACGTTATCTGAAATCACGTTTCTAACTTCGAACCTGACAGATTCCCGTATACATGCATATAACACTTCTTTTACCTCCTTAGTAGAATTTCAAAAACATTCCTATGTACATATGCATCAATAAATACTTTATCAGCAAATTTCTAAAAGCTAATATTCAACACCAGCGGTCGGCAACCCGACACCCACGGGTGGTGTGTGGCCCGCGACTTTCCCTTGCGGCCCGCGGGTCTGCGCGTTACTAATAATTGGCCAAGTGCAAGTCAAACCCGCACCTGGAGGGTTCCGTACAGCCAAAATTTTATTTTTTTCTAATATTTAAAGTACACACATTGTGAAAATTTGAACTGTCTACCTTTAACGGTTCAAAAGTTAGTTGGAAAAATATCGAATAGTAGTTTGTGTTGTATGGGGACCCCTTTTTGTTTTCAAGAATTGTATTTTTTTAAAGCTAAATATCTATTATTTTGAAGCTAAATGCTATTTTTACAATCCTTGTTTCCAAATTAACGGATTTTAAAATAAAGTTCTATTCCCTATGTTAAGATACCTACGTAACACGCACGGGAAGAGACGCGCGGGCGGAGGAGGCGGGCAACGTCATCGGCGCGGGCGGTGCGGTGGTGGTACGAGCCGAACATCACTCACGCTTGCGACCTCCGACGGCCACGGACGATTTCTATTTAAATATTGTTTGACCGGGAAACCCTAATGTAATTAAGAGGCCTATTAAACCAGCAAAATACAGTCCACTCTCTCATTTAAGTCCCAGGACCCTAACATTGGTCCTTCAGGATTCGCCGTCTTAATTAACGCGGATTTAACGGTCAGTGCAACTTCAAATCTCGAAGCACTTTAGTTGTGGTCTTCAGCTGTGGAGGAGCTTCGAGGCACTCTTCATTATCATCGTGTCATCGAGGATACTTCGCTTAGCAACCGCACACCTACGCTCGAGAAAACAAGTCGTCCACGTGCAACGGACTTTGGACCCGTGGAATATTCCAAGCGATCGCCACTTAAGACAAAGGATTAAGCCACGTTTTACTGTTTGGTGGATTGGTCATTCGTGAGTCGTTCCAATTTTATTTATAACAATTTCTTATAAAAATAATAATCAGCCAGCTTATTTCTGCGAGACAAACCATTTCTTCACTTTTACTCAATTTCTTACTTCTTTTCCATTATTTCACATTTAAAACCATAAATGTTAATTTCATTGCCTAAAATATTATAGCCATAAAGCTTGCATTAGCGCACAATTTGTTTTTTAGCGCCCGAACAACGGAACATGTGGCACGTGTTTGCAAGTACTTATCGCTAACGCATCTTTTTCTTTGTTATCGCTTCGAGCGCTGCATTCCATTTTTTCATACGCACCTTTTATTTAATTTGACCCTTTTTTGCAATGGCTTCCGAATTGAAATCGCTTATTAGAAAGCGTAGTTGTATGAAGGGCAAGATGACTATTTTTGATAAATATCTTGATGAATTTAAAACAATAGCCCGGCCTACTACCGTACAACTCTTAGATTTAGAAAGCCGCTTTAATAAATTCGATGCCTTATACGCAGAATATGATCAATTACAGGATGCAATCGATGTGATGTCCGAATCGTCTGACGACGAGAACAATGAGCGAGAGGAATTTGAGACGCAATATCACCAACTCGTGGCAGAGGCGCGCAGCCTGCTGGGCGCGCGTCCCAGCTGCTCCACCGAGGCGGCGCGGGACGGCTCGACGGCTTCGAGGACGCATGTGCAGGTGGTCTTAAATCCAATTGCGTTAGATTGCCTAAAATAGATTTACCCGTTTTTCACGGTCACTATCAACACTGGTTAGAGTTTAGGGATACATTTGTTTCTTTAATTCACTCGAGATCAGACATGGATAATATCAGTAAATTACATTATCTGCGCGCATCTCTTAAAGGTAGTGCATTGTTGGTCATCGACAATTTAGATTTTAAAGCCGATAATTATGAGGCCGCGTATAAATTATTATGCGACCGATATGACAATAAAAGATTACTCGTTAATAATCACGTCAGGGAACTTTTTAATGTTGAGCATATGCGTAGTGAGTCATGTTTTGGTATTCGTCGCCTTATAGATGTTACTAATAAAAACCTTCGCGCACTTTCAACTTTAGACCAACCGACTCAATATTGGGATACATTAATTATCCACATGATGGCAGAAAAACTTGACAGTGTTACTCACAGGGTTTGGGAGGAACACAGAAATACTCTCGAGATGCCACCTTCTTTAACAACATTTATTACATTTCTCAATAACAGGGCGGACTTATTAGAAACATTGCAAGAAAGTAAAGGTAAAACGTATAAATCCGAGTCTCATAAATCAAATACCAATCTCTTAATAGCAACAAATAATAACAATTTAAATAAATCATTAAATAAATTTCATAAAAAATCAATAGCGTGCCCAATTTGTAATCAAAATCATTATCTTTTTGCCTGTGACACATTCAGAGCCCTACCTATAGAAAGTCGTATACAAAAGGCCAAAGATTCAAAGGTCTGTCTTAATTGTTTACGTCCAGGGCACTTAGAAAATAAATGTAACCTTGTACCGTGTAAATATTGCAAAAAAAAGGCACAATACATTATTACACATACAATTTCGTAGGCGCTAGTAACGAGTTGGCTCAGTTCCTTTTAAACTCCGATCTTCAAGGTCACGTAGCTCAGGAAGGCATCGACTTTAAATTTGTGCCGGCTTACACCCCCCACTTCAATGGTTTAGCTGAAGCTGCTGTTCGTTCCACGAAATATCACCTTAAGCGTATATTACAAACAACTCATTTTACATACGAAGAGATGGCAACCTGTCTCGCCGAAATAGAGGCTATATTAAATTCTCGCCCTCTTACTCCTTTCGCCACTGATCCTTCCGATTACACGGCTCTTACACCAAGTCATTTTTTGATTGGACGCTCACTTCTGGCCATTCCTTAGCCAGCAGTGCCTGACACCAACATAGTTCGTCTGGAGCGATATAAGAGAATTCAGCTCATCAAGCAGCACTTCTGGAACCGGTTCTCCACGGAATATGTCAGTCTGTTGCAGCAAAAGGTCAAGTGGCAAAAATCCAACAACGAACTGAAACTTGGGTCGCTTGTTTTAATAAAGGATCGGAATCTTCCACCCCTTTTGTGGTCTTTGGGGCGCGTCATCCAGCTCTATCCTGGTAGCGACGGCATCAGTAGAGTCGCGGAACTGAGGACGAGGAGAGGCACAATTCGTCGAGCCTTTAATAATATTTGCCCCCTTCCAGAGTTTTGAAGTCTTCTTCATCGCTTCAACCCGGGGAGCATGTTAAGATACCTACGTAACACGCACGGGAAGAGACGCGCGGGCGGAGGAGGCGGGCAACGTCATCGGCGCGGGCGGTGCGGTGGTGGTACGAGCCGAACATCACTCACGCTTGCGACCTCCGACGGCCACGGACGATTTCTATTTAAATATTGTTTGACCGGGAAACCCTAATGTAATTAAGAGGCCTATTAAACCAGCAAAATACAGTCCACTCTCTCATTTAAGTCCCAGGACCCTAACACCCTATTAATCGAACTTAAGGGTTTATTTTCCAAAAACTGTAAAATATGTGTTCTATTATTTTCAATCAGAAAGCTGAACTACCCCTATTTTACCCTCTTGAGGGTAATTTTCCATAAATGGTATTAAAAAAGTTCTATTATATCCAACAGGAAAGCCAAATAAAATTTTTTATAGTTCTTGCTTCCGAATTAACAGAGTTTGAAATAAAATTCCAACCCCCATTTAACGACCTTAAGGGATGATTTTCGAAAAACAATGAAATAGGTTATTAATTATTTTCTATTGAAAACCCAAATACCGATTGTCGTACAGTTTACATCAAAACTGGGGGACTTTCATACAAACTTACAACCTTTATTTAACCCAAATAAGGGTTGATTTTCCAAAAACGGTAGAATTAAAGTTCTACTATATCTAACCGGTAAGGGAATGGCTAACCTTCATAATGCTGGCGTTCATACTGGCAAATTTTAAAATAACCTGTCAACCCCTATTTTACCAACTTAAGGATTGATTTTCCAAAAATGGTGAAATAGGTATTTAATTATTTTCTATCGAAAACCCAAATACCGATTTTCGTACAGTTTACATTAACACTGGGGTACTTTCATACAAACTTTCAACCCCTATTTAACCCACATTAGGGTTGATTTTCCAAAGACGGTAGAATTAAAGTTCGACTATATCTTACCAGTAAGGCAATGACTAACTGTACTTTTGTAGTGCTGGCTTTCAAATTGGCAAATTTTAAAATAAGCTGTCGACCCTTATTTTACCAACTTAAGGGTTGATTTTCCAAAAATGATGAAATAGGTGTTTAATTATTTTCTATCGAAAACCCAAATACCGATTTTCATATAGTTTACATCAAAACTGAGGGACTTTCATACAAACTTACAACCCTTATTGAACCCATATAAGGGTTGATTTTCCAAAAACGGTAGAATTAAAGTTCCACTATATCTAATCAGTAAAGGAATGACTAACTTTCGTAGTGCTAGCTTTCAAATTGGCAAATTTTAAAATAAGCTGTCAACCCTATTTTACCAACTTAAGGGTTGATTTTCCAAAAATGATGAAATACATGTTTAATTATTTTCTATCGAAAACCCAAATACCGATTTTCATATAGTTTACATCAAAACTGAGGGACTTTCATACAAACTTACAACCCTTATTGAACCCATATAAGGGTTGATTTTCCAAAAACGGTAGAATTAAAGTTCCACTATATCTAATCAGTAAAGGAATGACTAACTTTCGTAGTGCTAGCTTTCAAATTGGCAAATTTTAAAATAAGCTGTCAACCCTTATTTTACCAACTTAAGGGATGATTTTCCAAAAATGGTGAAATAGGTATTTAATAATTTTTAATCGAAAACCCAAATACCGATTTTCATAGAGTTTAGATCAAAACTGGGGGAATTCCATACAAACTTACAACCCTTATTTTACCCACATAGGGGTTGATTTTCCAAAAACGGTAGAACTAAAGTTCTATTATACCTAACCAGTAAAGCAATGGCAAACTTTCATAGTGCTGGCTTCCAAAATGGAAAAATTAAAAAAAGCTGTCAACCCCTATTTAACCACCTTTAGGGTTGATTTTGGAAAAACCCTTAGATAAGATTTTTATTACTTTAAATCAGAAAGCTAAATACCAATTTTCATCCAGTTTGCTTTAAAACTGACGGACTTTCATACTAACTTTCAACCCCCATTTAACCCCCTTAACGGTGGAATATCAAAAAATCCGTTCTTAGTGCGCATCTACATTGTAAAATGAAGCTATGTTTCAAATTTCATGATTGTAGCTTCAGCAGTTTAGTCAAAACCTTGATTAATACGTTTTGAACGTGAGTATCTTTTCGCTTTTATATATATAGATAGACCTTTAATGGTGAATTTTTCTCGCGAAATAGTAACACGTTTTAAAAAAAATAACCAAACCTCGATAGGTTTGGTTATTTCCTTTATTTTGATACCCTACTCGATAGTAGGGTGTCAAAATAAAGGAAATTGAGAGAAGATTACACATACATTGTATAATATATCTTATATATAAAATTCTCGTGTTAGTTACCGTACTCCTCCAAAACGGCTTCACCGATTTTCACCAAATTTTATGTACATATTCAGTAGGTCTGAGAATCGGCCACTATCTATTTTTTTACCCCTAAGTGATGAGGGTTGTTCGCCCTTAACATTTTTTTTATTTATATGGCAACACAACGTATGCCTGGTCAGCTAGTACATATATACACATCGAGATGACTGTCTGACTAAATGAGTGAGTTGCTGTGCCAGAGATCAACGCAAAGGGAAACCGCTGAACTTAAGCGTGCTGGAATTTTACACATAGGTTCTTTATATAGCGTAAATGAGCACTACGAGGATAAAATAGGTTAATATTGTTAGAACATGTTTTGTTTTTGAAGCAGACACCTACTATGAATCTTTTGTTATCGTCGTTAATAAGAAGCTTGGATATTAACGATATCACATTTTTATAACGTTACATTAAAGTAATAAGTGACGCATTTGATACTACAGTTTAAAAACAGATGCGGGTAGGTGACGTGGGGACGACACCTTAAAGGCGCTCGAATTAACAGAGAGCGACATTCTGGTCGGAGACTTCAGCAAGAACAGTCGAATAACGGAGATACTTGTGTAGTTATAATACTTCTAATCACTAGTGTGAACTTACTTACGTATAGTTATTATATCGTTACTCTGTACCTTTTATGTGACTATAAGATTACACGCCTTCAAGACCTCCAAGATGACTATTATTTTATATCAGAAGTGCTCGTGAAGAATCCAGCTCGCAATCATGAACGGCGATTCGTAAGTACGAACATCCTTGACACAGGACTAAAAACCGTGAGTTAAAACATTATTTTGTCATATGTGAGTTCAATCTCGGTAATAAGTAAAAATGAAGGTAGATAAATGTCTTTGATGTAAGGGCAAAGTATTTGAATGGATACATTGAGACTAGTATGTTGAAAACAAGATATAATTGATTAATATAATTATTGTTGCTATTATAATTGGAGGCTCAATTTAAAAATATATATGTCGGAGAAGGACGGCTCTCATCGACATCATTGATAGAATCTATGGCTTTTGTGGGCGTTTTCATAGGGTAGATGCAGGCACAAATACAGTAATCACAGAATTTATTGTTAATAACATTTATAACTTCGGATTTACAAAATAACTATACTATACTACTACTATTACTTTACAAACAAAGGATTTGAGCAGCAGGTTCAAGGTAGTGACTACACGCTCCAAAGCACAACAAAATAATGATCCACCTCGATCACTCACATCAGTTCTTATCCATGTTTCCCCACCGCGCGGCCACATACCTCGACTCCGCTAGAGACCTCTTAAAAGTCTCTACTCTGATTCGACATCTAATGCGATAGCAATACAATGACTGTTAATTATAATTTAAAACAATATTCCCTTCGATTGATCAAGTATCAATAACATTACTAAAATACTAAAGTTACTGTTACTTTCTAGTCTAGCTATATTAAATAACTTCTATGTCGTATTCGACTCTTCCTCCGACACGGCCATCCTGACGCTTCACACGTCCTCGTGTGATCTTGAAGGATGAGTGCAATTGTTATCTAGTTGTATTCGACTCTTCCTCCGACACGGCCATCCTGACGCTTCACACGTCCTCGTGTGATTTTGAAGGATGAGTGCAATTGTTATCTGAAATAAAACGTGTCTTTTGGTAAAACTGTATGGTAGGAATGACCTCGAACGGGAATCACATCTGAGCAAAAGGAGACCAGAGTATTCCCCGACCAGGCCGCGCAGATTTGGGTATGTGGACTTTCAAGGCTGATAGATGGATGGTTGGAAAGTTGTATGTTAAAATATTAAATAATAACGAGTTTCACAACACTTAGTCACCATAAGTATTTTGTTGATTTATTGGCGCCCATACACTTAACCATTCAACCAATCTTAAAACAAAAATATTGCAGTTAAAGTGTAATTTTAAGTGGGACCTTAACATTTTAATGATTAAGAAAGTCTCAAACGTTAAAATCAGAACGCCATATCACTTGAAATTTGTCATGGAACTAAGTAATAAACTAAACCCAACTTAGTTTTCAAGTGGCATTTTTGTATTATTAGGTGTAAAATGCCATTATGTTAAAAATACGTTGGAATTTCTTTTCCTTCACGACATAAGTGGCTATAAATTTGCTCTCTATGACCCTCGACTTTAAGAAATTAAGAATGTTGTGATGGGACGACGTATAACTAGCCACTTTACACTAATACTTAATCAATGACTGTTTCCTATTACTTTTAACTGACAACTGACAGTTCACACACAGCAAGCCGTGCGAACTCTAGCCACTTGATTCCCGCATCTTGATTTTACTAATAAGTGTGTAGAAACTGCCCAAAAATTTTGTAATCAACTACGCCCCAATTTAAAACTACGTATCTCAACTTTAAGGCAATGAAAATCAGTCAATTACCAGTTGTTACAATAAAGTTATTTTACATCTATTGTATGACATTACTCATGGCAAAAAGACAATCTATACCACCGGTACCTTAGTAATCTCACCTCAGTTAAACGGCCACCACGCCTATTTAACGTATACATATAAATACATACAATTGAAACGGTCAGTTAAATGGCCACCTCGCCTATTTAACACATACATAAATACATTGAAACAGTTAAATGGCCACCTCGCCTATTCAACGTACTTTTTTTTTTTAACGCTTTCTTAACGATCATATCGCCGTTAGAAAGCTTGCCTTTCGCTTACACAGCCTTCGTGCTGTATAAGCCGCCTTCATGCTATCTGTTAAAAAGCATTTGTCTCGTTTCCATAATCATCTCGTCCTCCTATTTGAATAATCATATTACCTTTAAAACGTATTAACCCCCTAAGTTAGTCAAACCATGATACATGCTATTAACATCACTACTATTCAACTCATTACACTACTAGCTTACAACTCATTGCATAGTTGGTCCATTTAAGTATTGTGAGTTGTTCTTCTAATATTGTATTCTAAGACCTCACTCTCTAACATTTCAATAAGTCATATTCGCCTATTTTATTTGCTTACGTAGGAAAGTAACTATTATTTGAAATGCATATTGTAGATTTTGTAACAAGGGAGATTTCCGCAGTAACTGATAAACAATTTCTAATACGCATGTAATTAAAAAATATCGGAGGTGCATATTGGAGTTTGATCATTATATAATATAATCATATCTCTTATATTATACATCATATAATCTTATACTTAATATAACTTATTCTAACCACAACGCCTATTAAAGAGTTACTTTCACATAGTTTAAATTTAATGGCATCTTTGCTTATACGGTTTCTTTTACCCTTAAATATGTGAAAAATAAGAAAGATGTTATTTATATGGAATACTAAGGCTTCAAAGTAAATATACACTGTATGTTTATGTGTATTGAATAATCTCTTAAACTAGGAAATATTTCAATGCCTTCATTTCTTACAGTATTCTTAATAAATAAAAACTATATAATATACGATAAAAAGAAGTATTGATTTATTGCATCCATCACAGCGTCCAATAATAACTCAGACATAATCTAGTAAAATATAATTATAATGGTATGGTTACGACTTGATGCAATAGCAGAACATTTTCAATAATAGTTGATAATGCTGTTATTTTTTTATAATATTAAAAAAATATTAAGTTCGGATCAATTTATTTAGGAAATTCTATAAAAAAGTGTAGCCCGAATCTTAGGCTTTTTTTAATATTATTTTTTTACTAATCTCACTAGTTAACTACATAATTATATAGAGGCGCTAAACAATCGAAAAAAAAACTACCTAACTACCTAAAACGTTTGCTAGTCAAAGTCTGCACTTATGGTTATCTAAATTAATAATCTCTTGTGTACCAATTCTCGTCTTTATACCAGTTATTTCATTTTTGAGGATTTCACATTAAAACTTTGTAACCAAAAACTAAACTCTGTAATTAAATTAATAAAAAAAATCCTCTTGCTAATTTCCCCTAAACGATAACATGTAAATCATTATGTCAAAGGTTTTCAAAAATCTATAGAAACGTCTAGTAATGCACAAACTTAAAGAGATTAAAAACATTGTCAAAAGTTTCATATAATAATGTTTATCCTGTTTCACATTGACTGTAATATTATTTATTAATACGTATTTATTAATAATTGGTAATAACTCGTGTTGTTGCTTTAATCACAGTTAAATTCACAAATCATGCTCGTAAAGTCATAATGCTTATAGAAATAGTTCTTATGAAAACTGTCATCTCTTAAATGCAACTCTATGTTTAAAGACGAACTGTAAATACCACTAGCTATGTCTACAAAACTTTTAAAGAGCATATTATAAAACTTTTTTTTTAACTACATACATTCACTCGCTATTTACATTTATTCCTAGTAACATTAGTCCACAAAGTTTACTTTCCTACAATTACTTTTATTGCATAATCTGTTCGTTCGAAGAAGCTTATAACTTTGCTAAGATTTAAAAATCTAATTATTATCTAATAAATCTAATCTAATTATTAATTTGGATTACATTAATGAATAACAGGTAGTACCTACGGTATTATCATCCTCACGTGAAATTCAGCAAATAATACACATACCATTTATATTGATGGAAATATTACTATCTAAATTTAAACATCTCGCAAAGTTCAACAGCCATCGTCTTATTCGTTCTCTTATTCGTTAACTATTATTAGATATTGATGTAATCAGATTTCTATCTAATTATTATATTAATAAGACACATTCAATCATGATGTAGTTAATTCAACATTCTTTTGTTCTATCGTCAAGTACAATTACAACATCATATCCACAAGTTACTTGAAAATAGAGAAAAAAAAATGTATTGCAAAATACTTCATTTATGTATCCCAATTAGAAAAATACGTTATTTCTTTCCCTTTATGGTTCTCACTAATAATCAGATAACAAAATGAATACAGCTCACCAAATTATGTGAAGAATCCAGGCTTTTTACATCACACGTCCACTTGTTTCTCCATACCGGTAGTTGTTAAGTTTTACTGTTTATAGCTGACCATAATCGAACAGCACGTTCCTATGTGAATTTCAGCAGCACACTCATACCAGGTGACTCGTATCCTCGTTGTAAACATGGTCGTATTGAGACTATTGAAATGTTGAACGTGGTGTGACTTTTTGTTGGTTTAACTGAAACATTTATAACGGATATAAAATCAAATAACAAATTTTACACAAGGTACAATATAGTACAACGTAGGATACTAAAAATCTAGTATTGTAGACTTTAAATTCATTTTCAAAAAATATATTACGTTACAAATTATTGTTGAAGAACTTTTAAACTATATTTGTTGTGAATGGGCAAGGTTCATAGTCTGAATTACCCATTACTACATACAACAATAAAACCCGTCCGCATATGGAACGAAATACTAACAGCATCTTAATATCTCATATAACCGAGAGAAAAAAAATTGCAATCTTTATGACAGGATCTTTCATAGTAACACTCAGAAAATAAAAGAGAGAGAAAAAAAATACTCCCCTGACTTCAGCTGTTCATCAACCAAACAATCACAGTCGTCAGGTTGCACCTCCTCAGGATGACACTCAGGTGATGTCTTTAGACCAATTTTCGCAAGTTGCGCAGCTCCTCCACAAGTCATTTTTATTTTATTATTTCTCGTTGACCGCAGCCGTTATTTGTTACACTCAATTCACTTAAGTCTTTTGTGCCTGCACAGATCCCGCTTCTGATGTCGGAGAAGGACGGCTCTCATCGACATCATTGATAGAATCTATGGCTTTTGTGGGCGTTTTCATAGGGTAGATGCAGGCACAAATACAGTAATCACAGAATTTATTGTTAATAACATTTATAACTTCGGATTTACAAAATAACTATACTATACTACTACTATTACTTTACAAACAAAGGATTTGAGCAGCAGGTTCAAGGTAGTGACTACACGCTCCAAAGCACAACAAAATAATGATCCACCTCGATCACTCACATCAGTTCTTATCCATGTTTCCCCACCGCGCGGCCACATACCTCGACTCCGCTAGAGACCTCTTAAAAGTCTCTACTCTGATTCGACATCTAATACGATAGCAATACAATGACTGTTAATTATAATTTAAAACAATATTCCCTTCGATTGATCAAGTATCAATAACATTACTAAAATACTAAAGTTACTGTTACTTTCTAGTCTAGCTATATTAAATAACTTCTATGTCGTATTCGACTCTTCCTCCGACACGGCCATCCTGACGCTTCACACGTCCTCGTGTGATCTTGAAGGATGAGTGCAATTGTTATCTAGTTGTATTCGACTCTTCCTCCGACATATATATATAGTACAATTGTGCATACCGATAATTCTTAATACTGGAACGAATTGTCCTAATTGTTACATAAATTAACTAATAATTAAATGATATGTTAATACCCTCTGAAAACAATACAAACTTTAATCTTCTCAAATTACTTGTTAACATTATAAACTGAAGAGTTTACTTCAAAATAAGTTCATTTTCTGTGAGTGTCAAAAAAAAAAATTTTGCAAAGCAATTCTTGTGGTAACTCTGATCATTTGGCTATAGTCTGTGGTGTGAAAAGTAAATCCTAATTGGTCTAAAGGTACACCTACTTATGAAATATATATAAATACACCAACTTATGAAAATATTTTAAGGGTCTTTATTCTTAAATGTCAGGCTGTATAGATATAGAGAGGCATATATGGGAACCTAATGGTTGTTAATATAGGCTAATGTACGCCATAAATTGCATACAGATTAGACTTGTATTTATTTTTGATAACTTTTAATGTTGAATCAACTAGATTTACGTATATGCGTTTGTTATTATTGTATGGAAGGGACTATGCGGTAACAACAAGTGCAGTTACAGAGTACAGTATACCTACTTGATATAACTGACACGTTTATTAGGTTGCAAAATTTTGATTATTCATAATTGTACAGAAATATATAATATCTACGTGGTAAATATTTAACTGGCTGCAAATAAGTATCACGACCACCGTATTGAGTGGCTGATTGTACCCACGAGGGAAATGGTCAATGAGTTTAAGGTTTTATGTTTATATGGATATAAATTGGCTTTATTTAAAAATAAACTGGCATTCACATCTACATTGTTCACATTTTCATTTTATAGATCAATGAAAGTTTCCTTTTGATTTCATATACTTGATACGTATTTGTTATGAAAGAAGCAAGGAGTACGTCGCCAAATTTGAGCTTTCCATCAATTCTAGGCGATCTCGCGCAGTACTGTGTACTACTGTGTTTTGACACCCATAAAGTATAAATGCACATCAGTTAATGATCTATAAGAAAACTGAGAAACTTATACGCTGCGGTCTTTGGAATATAATATTTAAAAAAAAAAAAGTCTCCCATTCTACTTCTGACTGACTCACTTATACAGAATATTAGATGTCTATTTTAAATTAATTATGCAACGCTTCGTTTTGTATTAATATTTCATTACATCTCTTAATTTGAAAACTTTAAATTTGAATTTGAAACATTACACGTCCTTTTTGTTTGAAAATTGGGCACTATCAAATACTGGTAAATGAAGTTTTGTACCTTAAACGTTGAGACGCTTACACTATCGATATTATCAATTATGTGAGCCACTTACGAAATGATAAACGGGATCCACTTTGTATGGGATTCAGAATAAATAATTTTAAATAAAATAATAATAATAATAATAAATTGATGCTTTTATAACTTGCGCTTAGTTCTATTTACAAGTAACAGAAATTAAGTTATTATACGTATTAAGTGAGAAACGGTTACTGAAGCCTACATAAATTTAGATAGTCTCTTGTATACCATATTTAAAATGAGTCTTGCCTGCGACTTTGTTCATGTGGATTCAGAATATAATTTGAGTTGCATTTTTAAAACGAGTCTTGCCTGCGACTTTGTTCATGTGGATTCAAAATATAATGTGAATTATACAATGCCGTCTGTCAAGATCACGGAGTACGTTGGTAATTTGGAATACTCCATTACCTGGTCATATAATGTTTAAAAAAATGTATACTTTTGATATCAACTTCGTAGTTTCTTGCATTTTCAAACATACAAACCGACAGAAAAAAATCTTTTTCAAATATATTCGATGTAAACACGTGAAGATTTCATTCTTATTATAGGTATATCATAGCCAAATGAATAATAATGTTGTTTAATAATATAATCAAATAAAAGCATAGGTACATTTCGATGGGATTTTCTTATACAATAATTTACTTTTCATATAAATTTCATACGGTTCACAATTGCGTCATGTCTGGTTTTCTCTATAGAAACATCGAGCGTCTCCTTGAGAGTGTTGGTTGTAAATGATACATATTATATTAATATAATATATACAGATATTACGCACTAATATAATTTTTATTACAAACTATATAAAAGTCAGGTGAAGCCGAGGCGTTTGAAATATATATAATAAGTATGAATTGTTCGGTAATAAGGTGCATCATAAGATAGTTTGACTAACTGTTTGTTTGGCTGGCTGGTATAAAATCATGATCAACTTTAAAATACCTTTTTCAGGTCACAGAAATTTTAGGTTGTGATTGATAAGGAGCCACATGTTATGTAAAACAGTTATAGTTTTAAATCTGACGATCCTGATGAGACAAAATTAGAATTGGACAAGATTATTAAAATCATGTCATGTCATAAGTATTCAAAAATTTTAAATTAATCAGACCGTTCAAAGTAGGTAAAAATCGGATTCAAATATTTCGTTACATACATACAGGTCAAGTTAATAAAAGCGTGGAAAAAATAAAAGCGTGTTTAAATAGTACATTACAATACGAGGACGAAATATTTTTTTCTGACAAGTGTGAGTTTGCAGGCCGAGCCGCAGGCGAGGACTGCAATCACACGAGTCAGAAAAACATTTTTCGTCCGCGTGTTGTATAAAATTTTATATTACGGGGTCGGAAATGGGGGTTTTGCGCACGCGAAGCGTGCGTAAAACGTCAATTTACGCACGCCGTGATATAAAAAATATTTTATCAGTTGTAGACACAAATAAGTATAGTTAAATAATGGCCGGTTTCTGAAGTCATTTTTCTTGGTAGGTAGTTTACGAGTATGTATTCAATAACACTATCCGTTTGATAACTACGGAAAAAAAATCCGCTTCCGAGGAACTCAATGTAAGACAAGCTCTGTTTAAACTCCGTTTAGATTAACGAACCATTTTAATGTGTTTATTCTTTCCATAACATTATTTGATATTTTTTAAAAAAAAAAAAAAAAAAAACGACGTTTACGTAAAGTCTAGCAAATCTTTCTTAGTATAATGCATAACTTTTACAATAAAATAGCCCCCAAACCATAATTTCCTTATGGGAATATTAATTTAAAACTTTTGGTGAAATAAAAAAAAAGTTAAGTAGTTAAGATTATTGCACAATTGACAAGTATGTCGCTGACGTGCACGCATGGGTCCGTTAAGCTTTGTTAATTAAATTTTGAAATTCATGTAATAGTATGTATTATTATAACCGAATATAAATTCAATTTAATGTATTGAATTTTCTTTCTGACTTTCAAGTGGGTTATGTAGCCCTACTTTGAAAGAAATAATTTGAATTTGTGATAAATAACGTAAAAAAATGGGTTCATACAACTTATTACGTGTTATATTGTGAGAAATTCATGGTTTACCATTATTTAGTCTTTAACTTTAATATAATTCATTTCAAATATAAACGATATATTATTATTTTGATACTGCTTCATCAGTTGATAAAAGACGTACGTTGGAAAGGCATCTATTTGTATAAAATAACATTGTAATAATTAAAAGAAGTACTAAGTAGTAATATAATAATGTTATAATAGTATATTGAGTCGCACAGATTCATTTAGTGGCCAACTATATATCTATCTATCTATCAGTATAACAGTTATTGAACAGGTTGTTGAGCATTCCGAAATGCACTAATAAGATAAACGTCGTTATTCTGATGCGTAACTTTATCGAATCAATAGTTGTTAGAGATTTAACTATTGGACTTAGAATCCAGGCATAAATAAAGTGGGCAGCTAGATGTTGTCATTACTGTAGGTGTAGGAAACTTTGTGGTTTGATTTTTATTTATCTGGAGTTAAGATGGATTAGTGCAGATGCCTCGAGCAGTGTGATGTTCACGGGTGTCTCTTGGTGATGCATATGGTTGGGTTGACCCAAGGCATCGAGTACCTTGAAGACACTAAGTGAATATTGCATTTTTGGAGTAAATTTGAGTTGAGCACTGGCCGAATGTTATCGTAAACAAGGTACAAAAACTGCGGTGATACATGACTAGAGTGATCCTATATGAACATCACCTAGTTATAACCGTGTTTTTTATTATTTAACAATGGTCTAATGCATTCGCTTCAATACCTGTCGCGCATATGACATTCATGTAAAGAGTCCTTATGAACTATGCCTGCAACAGAAATCCGTGGTGAACACTGTTGGGGCAGATTTATAACCTAGGTAATATACAACTAGTGTGATTCTATATGAACATCACCTAGTTTAAGCCTTGGTTCGGATCAACAGTTCGGGCCTTTTACATGCGAGTCGGTATTGCAAGAAAATGCGTATAGTTTAAGCCATGTTTTTGATAAACAGTTCGGGCCTCTTACGTGCGAGTCGGTATTACAAGAAAATGTGTAACTCTTCTGGACTTAGGCATTAAACAACTGGTTTTCTTTTGCAGCTCTTGCATCAGACCATACACGATCGAGGACGAACGTGTGAGCAGGACGGCCGAATGTTATCGTCGTTAATAAGAAGCTTGGATATTAACGATATCACATTTTTATAACGTTACATTAAAGTAATAAGTGACGCATTTGATACTACAGTTTAAAAACATATGCGGGTAGGTGACGTGGGGACGACACCTTAAAGGCGCTCGAATTAACAGAGAGCGACATTCTGGTCGGAGACTTCAGCAAGAACAGTCGAATAACGGAGATACTTGTGTAGTTATAATACTTCTAATCACTAGTGTGAACTTACTTACGTATAGTTATTATATCGTTACTCTGTACCTTTTATGTGACTATAAGATTACACGCCTTCAAGACCTCCAAGATGACTATTATTTAATACTTTGTATTGGCTTTCTGGATAAAAATAATGAAATACTTATTTCACTGCTTTTGGAAATTCTACTTCAGCCTTTTTGGTGCAGTCGGGTTTTTGGTTTTTTAAATTAATTACTTGTTGGTTTTAAGGAGTCTTTCCAGTATTACGTAGATACGAGTAACAAAGGACAATGAGAGGGTTTTTGATTCACGTATTTTTGATGACATAAGAGCCGGGAGTCTGATTGGTAATTACTAATTACGTATTGATTTTATTTCAGATCTCTTTTTGCAAAATTTAGTACGCACTAATTCTAATGTTTACGTAAGCATAGGGGAAGGGAAAGGTTATTTTTACTTTTGCTTAGAGGAAGGAGAGGGTTTAAAAATTACTAAAGTTCTGCTTACGTAACACTTGAATGACTCCTAAAGATCGTAGGGGTCATAGGAGACACGTCAAATTATTTCATGTTAGTTAGAATAATCAACATTTCAATTGACACAAAAATGTATTAGAATTCACACATTTAGCCATTAGACAAAGTTGATCCAAGACAAACACGAGAAAATCCCAAAGCTCTGACCTGCACGACATTCACCCGTACACGATAATGTGTATTTGGTTTTCGCCGTATCCGCACACACCATTGTTTAAGATGGTCGAGGTACTTTGCAAACCAAACCATGAATACAATTAACACTTGCTTTTCATTAGCGACCTTAATACATGTATGTACTGACTAGCAGAACCCGCGGCTTCGCCCGCGTAAAAAAATATGATATGACATACATATAACTGTAATCGTAAAATTGTACCTTTAACAATTTTAACGATAAAGTAGTATTAATATTTCATTAATAAAAGCTTTCTTTTTTCGTCACTGTGTACCTAAATTGGTCAAGCTTTCTTCAGAAACATACACTAAAACTCTAATTAGCGGACCTTAATGAAACTTTCTTTAAAATATAAGTTTCATGTAGGATGCAATAATTATTATTTACACTATTCCATAGGAACCGTCCATGTTATATGGGGCCTTACATACAGTGGTTCTTTCCAGAGTCAATTGGCCGTTGGCTGGGCGGTTAGAGCTCCCATTCTTGCCGCCCGCAACTCCAAAAGTCCCAATTTAGTCTCGTACGACAGGCAGGGGATACTGTAGCCCTGTTCTAACCCAAAATTTTAATCCAAGGTCTATGTGTCTACCACATCACCATCACTAATCCAATCAGTAGGCCAATGTGAATAAAATTACGCATTATCATATATGAAATTTGCATCCGTCCACGTTGTCGTGTACTTGTCTGAATAGACGTTATCTGAAATTTCACGTTTCTAACTTCGAACCTAAAAGATTCCCGTACACATACATATAACACTCCTTTTACCTCCTTAGTAGAATTTCAAAAACGTTCCTATGTACATATGCATCAATAAATAGGTACTTTATCAGCAAATTTCTGAAAGCTAATATTCAACACCACCACCAGAAATTTTATTTTTTTTTAAATTTCATAATATTTAATATTGCAGCAGCCATTAAAGTACACACATTGTGAAAATTTGAACTGTCTACCTCTAACGGTTCAAAAGTTAGTTGGAAAAATATCGAATAGCAGTTTGTTGTATTTGGACCCCTTGTTGTTTTCAACTTTTTTTTATTTTTAGAATTTGTTTTTATAGCGGCCACCGTTATGCATCCTCTGTAAGAATTTCAAATGTCTATCTATTACGGTTCCAGAGAAAGAGCCCTGTGATACACGGACAGACGGACAGGCAGCGAAGTCTTAGTAATAGGGTTCCGTTTTTATCCTTTAGGTATGGAACCCTAAAAACAGCTGTTCTGCACTTCAGCACGCGCAATACATTCCCATGTTAAAAATATATGTTACGACGGCCCGTGGAATTTCGCCCTACACTAAACCTCTCTGCACTTTGTTCTTTTTCCAGACACGCCAAAGGAAGTAACGTCAATAACGGTTTTTAAAGAAACTTTCTTTACTTATAGTACCCTAACGGGGTTGATTGTTGAGTTGCTAAAAATGCTGAAACAGACGTGTAAACAGAAAGGCATAATGCAAACACCCTTTTATAGCCGTCTTAAGGGTTGATCTAAAAAAAGCAGTGACCCAGATGTTTCATTGAGTCTAATGATAATTTTTCATAATGGTTGCTTCCAAATTAACGGATATAAAATAAAGTTCCAACCCCTATTTAACGACCTTAAGGGTTGATTTAAAAAAAATGGAAAAATAAGTGATATATTAATTACAACCAGAAAGCAAAATACCAATTTTCATAGACTTTGCTTCATAATCGGCTTACTTTTAAACAAACTTTCAATCCCTATATTGCCCACTTAGGGGTAAATTTTCCATAAATGGTGTTAAAAAAGTTCTATCATTCCCAACCAGAAAGCCAATTGCCACTTTTTACAGTCCTTGCTTCCAAATTAACGGTTTTTGAAATAAAGTTCCATCCCCTACTAAACGTCCTTAAGGGTTAATTTTTCAAAAACGGTTAAGTAGGTGTTCTATTATTTTCAAACGGAAAGCAGAATACTAAATTACATAGACTTTGCTCTAACAGCTGCGAACTTCTAAACGAAGTCTCTTCCCCTATTTTATCCTCTTAAGGGTAGATTTTCCATAAACGTTGTTAAAGAAGATTTATAATTTCGTACCAGAAAGCTAAATCTTATTTTTACAGTCCTTGTTTCCAAATAAACGGATTTTAAAATAAAATTCCTTCCTCTATTAAACAACCTTAATGGTTGATTTTCCAAAAACTGTGAAATAGGTGTCCTATTATTTTCAATCAAAAAGCCAAATAACAATTTTCATACACTTTGCTTAAAAAGCTGCGGACTTCTAAAAGAAGTTTCCACCCCTATTTTACCTTCTTAAGGGTAGATTTTCCATAAACGGCGGTAAAATAGTTCTATTATTTCCAACAGAAAAGCCAAATGCTAGGTTTTATAGTCCTTGCTTTCGACTTAACGGAGTTTGAAATAAAATTCCAACCCCCATTTAACGACCTTAAGGGATGATTTTCAAAAAACAATGAAATAGGTGTTTAATTATTTTCTATCGAAAACCCAAATACCGACTTTTATACAGTTTACATCAAAACTGGGGGACTCTCATACAAACTTACAACCCTTATTTAACCCAAATAAGTGATGATTTTCCAAAAACGGTAGAATTAAATTTCCACTATATCTAACCAGTGAGGCAATGGCTAACTTTCATAGTGCTGGCTTTCAAATTGGCAAATTTTTAAATAAGCTGTCAACCCTTATTTTACCAACTTAACGGTTGATTTTCCAAAAATGGTGAAATAGGTATTTAATTATTTTCTATCGAAAACCCAAATACCGATTTTATACAGTTTACATCAAAACTGGGGGACTTTCATACAAACTTGCAACCCTTATTTAACCCATGTTAGGGTTGATTTTCCAAAAACGGTACAATTAAAGTTCCACTATATCTAATCAGTAAGGCAATGACTAACTTTCGCAGTGATGGCTTTCAAATTGGCAAATTTTAAAATAAGCTGTCAACTCCTATTATACCAACTTAAGGGTTGATTTTCCAAAAAACAATGAAATATATGTTTATTTATTTTCTACCAAAAAGCTAAATACAGATTTTCATAGAGATTAGACCAAACCTGGGGGATTTTCATACAAACTTACAACCCTTATTTAATCCACATAAGGGTTGATTTTCCATAAAAGTAGAATGAAAGTTCCACTATATCTAACCCGTAGAGCAATGGCTAACTTTCATAGTGCTGGCTTTCAAATTGCCAAATTTTAAATAAGCTGTCGACCCTTATTTTACCAACTTAAGGGTTGATTTTCCAAAAATGGTGAAATAGGTATTTAATTATTTTCTATCGAAAACCCAAATACCGATTTTCATAGAGTTTACATCAAAACTGAGGGAATTCCATACAAACTTACAACCCTTATTTAACCCACATAGGGGTTGATTTTCCAAAAACGGTAGAACTAAAGTTCTATTATATCTAACCAGTAAAGCAATGGCTAACTTTCATAGTGCTGGCTTCCAAAATGGCAAAATTTAAAATAAGCTGTCCACCCCTATTTAACCACCTTTGGGGTTGATTTTGGAAAAACCCTTAGATTAGATTTTTATTACTTTAAATCAGAAAGCTAAATACCAATTTTCATCCAGTTTGCTTTAAAACTGACGGACTTTCGTACTAACTTTCAACCCCCATTCAACCCCCTTAACGGTGGAATATCAAAAAATCCGTTCTTAGTGCGCATCTACATTATAAAATGAAGCTATATTTCAAATTTCATGATTGTAGCTTCAGTAGTTTAGTCAAAACCTTGATTAATACGTTTTGAACGTGAGTATCTTTTCGCTTTTATATATATAGATTCGTACATCTTCAGATGCTTTTGAAAATTCAAGTTACGAGGGTGCGTTTTTAAGTCCGCGGAATGGCGGGGTTAGAGGGGGGATAGCGGGCTCGTTAAGGGTGGTACGTGTTAAGTGACTCATAAATAGTATAAATATAAAGTTTTATCACAATTGCATCATTAGTTTTAAAACTATCGACAATTAAACAACTCAATCCGGAAGAAAATTTGAAGTATGGAGAAAATCGAGCATCGCGCCGTTATAAAGTTCCTTACCAAGCATGGAAGGTCTGTGCAAATCATAATGGAAAAGATGTCATCGGTTTACGGGGACTCTTGCCCTGGAAAAACGATGGTTTACAAGTGGAACAACCTTTTTAAGCTAGGCAGGGATTCACTTGAAGACGACCCACGACCAAGACGGTCTGTTGAGGTGACCACTCCGGAAACGATGGCGAAAGTCGAAAAATTAGTACTGGAAGATGCTCAGCTAAAGAAGGAACAGGTTGCAGAAATGGTTGGAGTATCGAATACAAGCATTTTTAAATTTCTGCATGACCATCTTGGCATGACTAAGGTCAGCGCGCGGTGGGTGCCGAAAATGCTCACGCTGCCTCAAAAACAACAGCGCGTTGAATGTTCCCGTGCGTTTTTGGACCTCTGTGGAGAAGATAAAGATATTGTACTGAATCGAATTGTTACTGGAGATGAAACTTGGGTTCACCATTATGAACCTGAGTCTAAACAAGACCCCATGCAGTGGCATAAAAAGGGTACAGCACCTCATAAAAAGTTTAAGGTGTCACAATCGGCCGGAAAACTCATGGCGACAGTCTTTTGGGATTCAGAAGGAATTTTGTTAATAGATTATAAAGATAAAGGTGTCTCTATAACCGGAGAATATTACGCAACTATCCTGGAGCGGTTAAAAGAAGCCATCAAAGAAAAAAGGTGGGGAAAATTAGCCAGAGGTGTCCTGCTGTTGCACGACAATGCGCCCGTACACAAAAGCCGTATTGCACTGGCTGCCCTGCATAAGGTGAGCTTTGATATTTTAAATCACCCACCCTATAGGTCAGACCTGGCTCCCAGCGATTATTATCCCTTTCCAAAAATGAAAAAAGAGCTTCGTGGGAATAAATTTTCTACAGACGAAGAAGTTAAGGACGCAATTTTTCCGACAAGGACGAAACATTTTTTTATGAGGGTTTAAATAAGTTAATACAAAGATCTTAAAAATGTATTCGTCTTGCAGGAGAATATGTAGAAAAAGAAAAATAATTTTGACATTTTATTTTCCCTCCTTGTCCCTCATTCCGCGAACTTAAAAACGCGCCCTCGTAAAAGATGTTTTGTAAACCATTAGTCTTGATAAATCATGACAAGATAAATGACGACCTGCGTGGCGGAGCGGTCACCATACCAGTCTGACGCGCAAAGGGTCCCGGGTTCGATCCCCGGCCAGACAGATATCTAAATGATGAATTTAGATTTCTGTTTCTGGGTCTGGGAACACCCACGACACAGGGAATCCTAGTGTGGGGTTGTGAGTGTAGAAAGCGTTTGTCTGTACAAATCTTTGTAAACTACATATAAGAGAAATGTATCGAATCTATACTTTTTTGAAGGTTCGATTCCGGAAGCAACACCGCCATACCTATTTTTGTCTAATAACGGCAGCATTAAACGCTGCTGTTCCGATTTAAAGGATGTGATAAGAGAGATAAATCTAAGGAGTTCCCACTAAGTTCCCAGGAAGATCAACAGCAGCAACCTTAGGTAGTAATCTAGTCTTATCTAGTCTGTCACCTGCCTGTCATTTAACATCAAATGAAGTATGTGCTCATTTCTACTTCTGTATCATAAAAAAGGATTGTTACACACTGCATGGTTTATAAACCATCATACATATCTGTAGCGGATTGTTGCGAAGTAGTTTTAATCTTAACTTAATGTTACAAAATCATAATTGCAAACGTTACGTCAATCTATTGACGTCGGGAACGCTTCCGACACAATCGGCACATCGTCCCGAAGTCAATAGATTAATCGCCATTGTGATATCATTGGATGTCGCTTTTTTAACCCATCAATTGGACCGAATTGAGCCGGACTGTTACGAGGTTAAGCCCTTGTACAAAGGATTGGAGTACTCGTGTCAGATCTAAATAGACATGTCCGCAAGCGCTTAAGGGCGCAAATTGGCAGTTATTTAAGGAACCGGTCGCTAACGTAACCATAATATGTGATGTCAATTGACACATTACATACAGAAACGGGTTTTGTATGGACTTTAACATATATTCACCAAGTCATAGTTGAAAATTATACCATATGATAAAAAACGTTAATTTATGCCGAACTTGGCTGACAGATTACCATATGGATATCATAGTTGTAAAATAAACGAAAAAACAAACAAAAAAGGTAAACCATTTTTTTTATTTAAACGTATTTATTTAAATAGTTATGTTTATATTTTGTAAATTGAAATAAAAAAATGCAATAAGAAGAAGTGAAATATAATAAAGGCAATAAATATAATTCAAGCAAAACCTCGAACACCACAAAAAAGTAACATAGGAATGCTCTAAAACTGTTCAGACGAAAATAACAGAAAGGCGCTAATTTGAGCTTTCGCTCGTTAGTCTATTACTAGGGCTCGCAATAACTGTTACTAGTATTTTTAAGTACAAGTAGAAATGAACATGCAATCCACCAATTGATAAGTGGCTACTGCCACTCATGAACCTCTGTAATGAAGGTCTGCAAGTTCAGATAAAATCTAAAGCAAATCAACCACAAAGAGTTCTAGCACCTCAATCTAGCAGCTTAGGTATATACCTATCATATGATAAAGCAGTCTAAATATTTGAGGGAAAATTTGCACATACGACAATATGATTTGATTTGACATGTCGTGTAGTATTGTATAGTACCGTATCGTAGATACCGACAGTATATTTTATAACACACTCATACATTAAAATAAAACCAACATTTATTTATGACCCAGTCACACTTTTTTTATTACATACGTCAAAGTATAACTTGCCTACATAAGTACACGTACAATTTTTTGTATACTTCAATGATTACTTGTTTGACAACCCTATTAATATTCTCATCTCCGAACACAGTGTGATCGCGAAACGAGTCCAAAGAACAAGGTGTAAACACGCAATAGTTTTCAATGTCGCGCAAAATCCATTTATATCGGCCCTTACGCACGATGCTTTAATAAAAAATGTGTGAACTTGGCTTCCTAGTTACAAACTTTGCATATTTTAGTCCAAAGTTAGTCTTACATTATGCACCATGCACGAAATTACACTAAATTTTAAGTCAATATTGCATCATCGACATGACTAAGTGTTGGGTTGGATAGTATCCGTTTACAGGTTGAATAACTATTTTACTTGTAAACATAGATTCGAGCTGTGCTGATTATGGAGAAGAACTTGACCGTTCTTCAAAATCATTATTGTACTCCTATCAATGTGTTTGATTTTCTTAAATTATCCAAAGACGCGCCACTAGATTTACTTCTTGTTGTATGTTGCACAATTCCCTTAATTAGACTTTTATAACTGAAAAGCCACTACGAACCATCCATCCAAGAAATCACAGATGAAACAGCAAACGAGTATGTAGTCTATCCGTTAGTACGTGGTCTAGTCCAAAGAATAGGCTTGAAGACCTACCCGAGATTAAAAGTTGCTTTGGAACTAATTTGGAAATCCACGTATAGGTTCCTCTTTTACCATAACCCTCAAAAGAGAAAACAGCAGCATTTGACATTGCCGGTATTATGCAGAAATACGTGTACCCGTGGTGCAACCGAAGCCAAACATATTGGTGTAAACTTTCTACTTAACTTGACATAATTTGTGATGCGCCGTCACCAAGAAGCTATAAAGGTTTCGAACCGATGATTATTGGACGTAACGGTAATTACTAATCAATGTAACGACCAATCTAGTACGGAACATTCGTTGAACATATTCCTAATGTCGTCTTGAAATAGACTGAACCGCAAACGAGAAGCAACCGCTCGAACAAAACCTATAGCGACGGCCCCTCTTAATGTATTTATAACTGAAGATGTACGACCATGAAAAATATTTACGAGTACTTTTCCTACTGGAATAACTTAGATCTTGCTAGCAACGATTCAGTTGTTCGGATGTCTCCTTATCTACGGAGAATGTGAGAGTATCGTGCTTCTCTCTCACTAATTAGATGAGATAACAATTGAGGTGGTAGTGGTTCGATTAACGATATGTTCTCCTTTACCATTGTTTGAAATGAAATTGCAAGAGTTGCAGACCACCTAATGTGAAATTACTGTCGCCAAATGCTAAACAGAATAAGAAAACTGTTCGTTATGTAAGAAGTCTTTCTATTCAATGTTTAATAGGGGATTTTGTTAGAGTAAAATAGAAAGATGGAACAAAATGAGACGATATGGAAGTATTTTTGATTGATGGTCATTGTAGACCTTAACATTATATTTGTCGATCAGAATCAAAAACCGCCACATAATAAAGATATCAAATTCAACGGGGTTGTATTTATTACGCTCTGATCAACCCGATATCAACGATTAATATCATCCCCGTAAACAAAAAATAATGTGCAAATAGAACAAAACTGGGAACTAATTTGTTTTAAAAATAAAACACATGTAACTGAATGAAATGTAAATTATTCCAAATTCAATACACTATCTTTTTTGTTTAATGTGATGAAGCACATATTACAAACGTGCTCGTGAACTACTTAGATAAACGCAGTAACGAAGATTATTATAATATCATGTAGGCATAACAAATAATACGGAACAGGTGCAGGACTACTCAATCCATCCATCCAATCGTCCATCACCATAATATAATCCTACAAAAGTCACACTATGTAATATTATGGGAAGGACATGGATCTTTGTACAAATAAGGATGCTATTGAAGGGATATCCTCTAATGCAGAGTGATTATATTTTTGAACTTACACTTCTTTTAGGGAGGTAAAATTAGTGATATTTTCTACACAACCGACAACAAAAATCGACACTATGAAGTTAGCTAGCAAATGTTGCAAGTTTTGTAGAAAAAGCTACCAACAAAGTAACCTTAAATATACTTATTTTAAGTATGATGTGATACAATACGTTGTCGTGTTGTCTCATTTTGTAACAAATTTTATTTTATAAGTTTCACTTCGCGTGTTTACTTTGATAAGCGCACTCTTTTATCTTTTTTCATGAAATACGCCTAAACTTCTTATATGCGTACTGTCATCATTTTTTATAATTTGATTAATTAAAACAAAGTACCTATGGCCATCGCCATTTTTTTCGTAGCTGTGAATGTGGATTAAAAGATGAATGAATAAAGTCTTTATTTCTGAGTCTTATCGACCAGCCGCTTACAAAACCGTATGGGAATAACAATCGACTGTCATTGTTTAAACTAAAACACAATCCACTAACACATCGTATGAACAATGACCGTATGATCCTTTCACAACAGCCTTGTTTCATATATTTGCATAATTACACTATTCCTCACGATCTTATCTGAATAAAGACTTTAATAGGACACGTTTTGACGGTACTTACAAGTAAAACTCTTCGGTAAATAGAATAAAAATAAAGAGATTAAAACCTCGTATTGAGAATGCTTGTAACATACAAAAATGTCGCAATTACTCGATCATATTAGTATGAATTCAACAAAAAATCCGACACAACGCTGGGTTAGCCGGACTTAGCACGGCTAGCATAGCATTTACATATAGGTATGTCTTCATATTTTTCCTTCTCAGTGACCTGATATTTATGATTGTGTTGCGACGAATCAGTGAGTTCATAAACATTGTTGTCATACTTCAGCCAATACACACAAAACCTTAATCACTGCGTAATTATATGGCGTTCGGACATCAGAGACGGACGGGGATCTTCATAACTCACTATTCATTAATTTTGTATGGTATATGCAATGTAGATAGAATGAAATATTTACCCGATTGCAGACGGTAATGTTAATCGACTATATGTATGTTTGTCTTTCTATTCTTTGGCCCGCCCTGCTGCGGGCAATCCAAACGAAACATTTTATGCATCGCTGAATTCGTCTAAATTGTAGAAGTAACATATTTAAAAGTAGCTAGTATATTTATTATCATTACAATTCGCTAGTTGAGAAGGTTCTGATTATCATTTTAATTCGTGTTTACGGAAAAACAGTTCACATTTTATTTATTTGTTGAGATATAAGTAGTAGATAATGCTCACATCCTCTATGTAACAATTATTATAACTAGGCAAAAACTTATCACGGCAAATTTAACACGAATTGAAAACAGCGCAAAAATTTTGAACAAAAGAAACACTTAATTCGTTATAAGTTTAAAACTTTTATTAACGGCCCGATTGTATAAAGTACAATAGTTAATTATATAAATATTAAAAGTAAATTAATATATTTTAAAATTTTCCCAGTCGTATGATTTTTTTTGAAATCGTATGATCAGTGACATCATTGATATCATAAAAAAGATTGTAGAAGACAGTCTTTGCTCGTTTGCTAATCAAATTTAATAACTTGAACTCTTGTACAATAACACTTGAATACGTATGACAAAAATATTTTGTACGACTTGGCGGGCGCACTGTCGTGCCCCCAGATATTTTCATATGTATGTGAAATGCAAATAATTGATATTCCTACAATTGATGCGTTTTTTAAAGTGTACAAAATTTAGGTTCCATTTAGACTAGCATGACATAGCCGTCATACTGTTCTGGGTTCGATCTCCAGCTATTCAGCTTCTAAGTGATGAATTTAAATCTTTCACCGGACTCTGGGTATTTACTCTTTGTATCTATGGCACTCATGATAGTGTGCTGCTATCAGCGTACAAAACCGTTTATGTTTTTCTGAATTTTGCTCAACCATGACCTAAGTACCTCAAGGTTTATGTTTGACTCCAACGCTTCATGCACTTACATAAATGCGCGTTTTATTGATATTTACTCGTTAGTAGGTTGTATCATCGACGCTATGTCGAACACACATTTGCATATGCTACTGCAAAGAGGGCATGTTATAAGTACTACGGTACGATAGTGGGTCGTCAATGCATATATAAGGTATCATATAAACATGCACATGCGTTGCCTTGGCTGCACCGTTTTGCAAGAATTTTAAATTTTATACAAGTAGCCTAAATTATTCTAAAACATATCATATCTATAAACTCATGTATCTTTTTGCGAAAGTCGCCCCATCATCGGATCAAGAGTTTCGATTTTAAAACATTTATTATAACGATAACAAAATATACTAAAAACAACAATTTAAAAATGTATGGTGTTAAATATTGGTGGTATGGAACCCTCAGTGTTCGAGTTCGTCTCGCACTTGTCCGATTATATTTATTAATATTAAACTTTATAATTATTTACTAATCTACTACAGAAAAAATATTTAAAATAAAATTATAATTAAAGATATTTCCACTACCGAGATTATTTCTATGGATTAAAATGAATATAAAATTAAACTAAAGTTTTATTACAAAAAAATAGATAAACTCTTTACGTTTCGAAACAATAACAATTACAGGTAATTTAATTTACATTCAACCATTGTATTAGAAACGTGATAACGATATTATTATTATTATATGATATTATAACTTCAGTACGAGGTGAAGGAAAACGTGAAACCTAAGAGTTTTCCTTAAGGTTTTCAAAGGTGTGTGACCAACCAGAACATAGCTGGTAAGGGCTGTAGCCTTAAACGTCGTATTCAGATCTGTTCACAGCAATGAGCTGATGTTCACAGTATTATACTATGACTAATTAAGACAGATAAAAACTTGGGAGTCTGCATTTATTAAAGGGTATGTCCGTCATTCGGGATTTATGAAATTAGGCACTTGGAAAGAGGGTAGATTTTATAGAGTGGCCGAAATAATTCTCGTTATTCTCAATGGAAACTTTGTATAGATTTTAATGGAATTTTGAATTAAAACTTAACATTTACACAATTAATGAAATGTGTTAGTATTTTTAGAGATTCCTTTTTCACAGAGGTAAATAAATCCCGATTTTTTTTCTTTACACGGTTACTTCTATATAATTATTGTATTATTTGTGCAGATTTAGTTACCTACTTATATGTAATTAAATTTCCAACTAATTATAATTGCGTCATATTTATACAAAAACTTTGGTACGATAAACAATTATATAATTTTCTTACGTTTTGTTACTAACATTCCTAATATAAATTAAAATGGATTTGTTGGAGAATACACTTTAATGATAATTAATTTTATATAATTTATGATTGTTGTTACTTCCTGATAAACAGAATTTTATTGCGCATTTAGTATTTATTTTGATGATTTATAAATTTTATGATTAGATAATATAATTAGTATTATATGCAATATTTTCACTGTGTAAATTAGGTTTATATTAACTCCAAATTAACTAAAATTTAATAAACATTTTTTTTATTATAAAATAAAATTAAAAAAAAATTGCAACATGTGAGTCCGAATTTTCAAATTCTAGACATCAATATTCCATATGTTTTCCAAATTATAGACTTGTAAAATAAGTTTAAAAAAATCAAAATATTATGTTTATCAACGCACCTGGATGTAAAGAACCAGTAGAGTATGGCGGTGAAGATGGCCAGTTCAGCGGCACCGCTGGCCACCCTCACGTGCTCCACCACCGTCCAAACGTTCATCATCGTGTCCATCTTCGCTGCGACCCTCACATCACCGCCTCCAAGAGTCCAATTACAGCATTCACTTAGCCGATCAATTTTGAATCAATTTCAAACACCGAACAATTTGAATTTATTTAACAACGTACAGTCCACAATTATTTCCAAAATGGTCCCTGGAGGGATTTAAAATTTAATAAACATTGCCTGTGGATTTCTCTTCCGCGTACGATACGAAGCAGGTGCTGCCTCGACCGCTGTCGAAGCTACACTGATCCAATTGACCGATACCCAGTAGCTACTCTATCACAAAGACATGAACGTTTGACTCCTCACTCCGAATGGGCACTGGCGTGATAGATAACGCGGGCACTAACACAGCGTGAGTTATCGCGAAACGAAAACAATAACTATAACGACCTAATTGGTTCGCGATAACTTTCGCCCTACGACCGAGCAAAGGTCGCCTGTGATGTTGTACAAGGGCTGATTTGCGAATATCGCAAGATAACCAAGTTAATTATAGAAATATTTTTAACTATAACGCTGAAACATAACAATTATAATCTTATATGAAATATGTGCCCATTAAGACACTTTAAATTGAAATTGAAATACACGTCATTTTTAAGCAACACGATTGCTAAAGAATATGATCGTGTATTCCTCAATTCTAACCAAACACTTTGTCATTATGATAATGATGCTAAAAGTATGGTTTATCTGCTAAATGTTAAATAACTACAAAATTATATCGTGGATACATCAAGACCATCGGATTAGGTAAAATTAAAATATTTAATAATGAATTACCAAAAGTATCGACTATTTCATATAAAATCAGCAATATCACGCTATCTGTAATTGAAGACTGCATGATTTTAATAAACATTAGTCACTCACTCAACAGGGCAGAGTTCATTCATTACGTGAACATGAGAACTTTGTAACAGTAGGTAAGTATGATAATAATAATAAGTAAATTTACTATACTTACATGTCAAAAGAAAGTTGTAATGCGGTAACAAAACAATTTGATAATAGAGTAATATATTACATGTTATCTATAGCGATAAAACAATAACATATACTATAAACAATGACGAAATAAAGGAGACGGTAGATTACTTCTGAACAATGTTGATGTACGAGATACGTGTAAATACAGAATGGAGGGATATAACAGGTTCTATTTTTGAGCCAAGTGACGATTAAACAACTACATACGGAATTTTACCAAATGCAGTTAACATATACACAAATATAGTTTTGGTACCGAGATTAAATAATTCCAAAAAGGTATGATGACTCTTAACGGCACGTATGACTACAGAAATCAAAAGTAGGTGTTTACACCAAAGCTTCCTGTCACAAACCAAAATTACAATTCGAAGAAAGATGAAAATGAATCAAACGTAACGAGCACTGCGTCCTCATTGAAATCCGAAGAGTAGATTCTTTTATTGATGAATTAATGTACGACGTTTCAAGTCAAAAGTTAACTCTGTTTAAATTAAATCAGTAATACACAATTAACGGTGAACTAGCACAAAATTGAACTGTAACGCGATTTGAGGATTATTAAGGACTTGAATGTTTATTTACAAAGATTCTCCGAAAAGTAGGCTCACATTTCAACGAAATTTTGCGCAATTTATACACAACTAAAATTTTGTGGTAATAATATGATGTTATGTAGTCAATTTTCCTCTCTATAATCATAAATCCAAATATGTATAACTTGGATTTATTAAAAAAATTAAATTGACTTGAATGGAATCATTAGAACCCATCGAAAAGTTTCCTTTCCACTAATTAAATTTAAATCATGAGCTCGTTCTAAATGTGTTAATGGACAAAGATTTTCTGCGATTCACAATCCACAATAGAGAACAGTTATGATAACAACTTAGTAGTTTAGTCATTATCAGAAACTAGTGAGCATGTCCTATAGGTCGAAAGTCCGAAGGCAGCACGTGATGTACATAACGCAATGGAATTGTACATCTACTGTAGGACATACAATCTGATTAAGGTTTTTTTATATATGCAAATAGACAAAACTAAACAATAGTGAAATAACATTTTACTTTTAATTGCAGAGAAATATATAGACAGAAGAACAAGTAGATAAGTTGGTAAGTGGATCATCATAAAAAATGAAAAGAAAAACAAATTTTGTCATTATTTATCGATAATGATTCTGTTGAATATGTTGAAATACAGCTATTTTTCTCTAAAACATGAACGAATCCGTTGGTTATTTCATAGTGTTGATATTTTGTTTATCCCTTATTTCATATTGGCGTGTGTCCAACGAACCAATTATCATTCGTTCCGCGTATTTCTTTACCCGGCCGTCCACGAAATAACTGCCCCCTTTTTAGTCAACTTCCTTTAAAACTTTACGATTTTTTCAATTGAACACCCATTGAAATTCGAGTTGCGTAAAACTTATCTATGTCGATCTCTCATTTGCGTACAATGACACAAACGTTTGGATGCATCAGTAGGTATACATCAGAGTTTCAAAATATCGTGATATTTTGAAATCCTGTGACATAAATCAATTGGTTTTTAATGCATTGTATTTTTGATGCATTTTGTCGGTAACTTTGATTTTTTTTTTGTAAAACAACATGTAGTGAAACTTTACTGCAATTGAAACGTATAACTATATAAATCCCAAGTCATTTGTGTTCAGGTGAAATTCTAATAAATTGGTCAAATAAATGTCGCACAATTTAAAAAAATAATTGTACAGTACAATTTTGATGTAACTCAAATGGCAATAGTTTTGAAGATATTGACTGAATTTGATTCAGTTCAAAAAGCTGACAGGTGACCAGGTAGGTGACATGAACCTTTGTACTTCGATGAGCAGACATTTATTATTTGACAAATAACAAAGCGCATGAGAATAAAAGAGAATATGTGATGACAAAGAGTAAACAACAAAAGGATATTTACCACCACGTGATACCAGTGACAAAGTATGCGACAACAAAAGAATTGCAAGCATGTTGAAGGCCCTATTTACATAATACCTAATGAAATGTTTGCCTAATAAATATAAATGTGAAGTATATCAACTACAGTTAAGGGACAATGAAAATAAAGTAGTTCTATCTGCGGTAACATCCTATAAAAGCAAACTCAAAAGGAAGTTAATTTTTATTTTCAGTCTTAATTGCGTTCTCAGTAGTTAAAAGTTTATTGTACTGGAGTTTACGCCAGGTCAATCTACGTAATTTACATTGAAACCTAATTACCTTAAGGGCATTGTTTAAGAAATATGTATGACAAAATAAATTATATAAAGTTAAAATAACAAACATAAGAAATAAGGTGAGTTTAACCATCCTAATAATACGCATTGGTGATGTAGCTAATAAGTCAGAGTAATCTTTAAGCCAAATTGAATAAAATATTGCAGGATAGCAAATTTTAGATTGCTTTGTAGCAATGAAAGACTATTAACCGAATTTTAAACCTGATCTACGACATTTCCAAATGGACCCAGAACTTGCCGAATATTGAAGTCAAGGGCACTTTGAGCTCTTATGTAATAGTGCGAAAAGTAAAATCGTTCAACATAACATTTTCATCATCATTAATATCTGGGCATCATTCAAAGTATGTGAAGATGAATCCATAACCCTCTACATTGTCTAGCGAGAAACTGTAACAGCGTAGAAAATGTTATAGAAAACTCTCAGACATATGGGTCTCTTAAATATTTTTCCATATAACTTCAAAAACAGTGGCTTGGGACAACAAATCTAAATCTAAAATCTGAGGCTAAATTTTTAACCATTAGCGTTCTCAGACCAAGACACATAAATATAGTTGTAAAGGTAAATACAATATAGTTATTTAAAACATTGCGTAGAAATTTCAGCGTTGCCATGCGATTGGAATTGGTTACTTATTATGTATGGCACCCAGTCATGATACAACAGCATATTAAATATTGTAATCAGGCACGCGAATAGTTAGTAGTCGCTAACGTATCGTACAGTTACTTGATTGGGATCGTCGACTTGTGACATAGAAATATAAAAGAATTCTTAAAATACCATAAAACAGTTAGGTCAACAATTAGCATCCAACAAGAACTGAACATTCTCATGAATTAAAAATGAAAACAAACAGCTCGTGACCGTGTTCTGTTATGCCAGTTATAAGAAGTATTTAATCTCCATATGCAATGATCCGACGTAATGGAACAAGTTTTGATTTTGTACAGCAAGCAAATATATTCTTGAACGAAACCATCTAAAATACCAACGTGTTTAGCCGGTGAATCGCGTGCGTGAAAGAGAAATCGACAGGCCAGCATTAACCACATAGTATGTTTTATTCCGGATATAGTGTTAATAATGATTACCGTCTGCAATTTAGTTAAAAATCTGAGAGCAGACAACGTTTACCTTAAGAAATCTGACCACAAGGCGTACGAAATTAGCGCGCACTATATTAATAACAGTAGAACAGGTATAAAAAGAGAATGTACTAGAAATGCACTTGGATGAAACGGAATTAAAAAACGAGGCTGAGGTGATTTTTTACATAATATCGCGTCAACGTCAGCCGAATTTGTGACGGGGCGCGACGTCGGCCCACGCGCACCGTCCGAACGAAACTGAGCTGGTACGCTGTGCGCCATCAATGTGGCTATTTGCACCTCGAATGGCGCGCTTCGTGCGCTGATAGGACGATCACAATAGGAAAGAAATTATGACAGTTCGTCGTTGACAGGTGTTTGAATTGCGAGGTGATGTATCGTTGCGCGGACATTCAAGGCTTGTTAATAAGGATAAGTGTCGTTGCAAAATTAATTTGCGTTTTGTAGATATGAGATTAGATAGAGATAAGATATGGATAATTAGCGGAATAATAAGAAAATATATTAAAAATACATGCATGCATAATTTAGCCGAATACAATGGAACAACAATATTTTCTAATCACACTTATACATAATTTTCAATTACTTGTTTATAAGTGAGAATAGGCAACAGACATTTTAATATAAAACAAGTATTTTATTAATTTACGAATACTACTATTAATAAACTAAAAAGTATCAAATACTAGTTTACTCAATGTTCTAAAATTAAGTATAATTTATGAATGATACAAGGCCAATAGTTGCTTTAACAGGCTAAAGGAATATGTTCAAATGATTTTTTATTTCTACCTAGCATAAAAATTGCAACATACAGAGATGTCTACATTTGTCATTGAGGTATAAGATTCTGCGAAATCTTGATAAATTATTGTATAATTAACTTTACATAATAAAGCTGATATAAGAAAGATTAATAGCCTATGAGTAAATTGTATGAACATAAACTATGTTTAGAAGGAATTTGTAGGTTTCCGGAAGCAATATTAAAGTTAAATAAGAACAATGTATGTAGAATACTAACCTTCCGGAATAAAACAAAGATGTTTTAATTTAAAACACGCAAATCTGATAACGAAACCCGTAATCTCAATATTATCTAGTGCATGATGTCGATGCACGCTGATTTATTAAGGATTGCTAGTCATGAAAAGAACCTAATAAATCACAAAATCAGTTTAAGGTAATCATCGTACGTAATAAGAAAAAATAATATGATATTGAGGGGAAAGAGGCAGGACACGATGAAGAATAAAGATTTATGAAATATACTAAGGATGATTGCCAGTTTCACTGTTATGTCGGCGAAAGATCACATAAGGAAACCAGATTATTTTTCAAAGGTGTGTAGAATCTGAAATGAATTGCAAAACAAAAAAGCACGATAAACATTAGTACGAGTAAACGTTATAGCAATTTTTCTGTTCTTCTTTTTTATAAAATAAGAGTAACAGACGAGCATGCAGTCCACCGGATGGTAAGTGGCTACCGTCGCTGGATCTACTACCTTCAAATTCAGAGAGGAAAGACCTGATAGAGGAACATTTAATAACATAAGAGGGAATATTTGTTATTTTAATGAATTTATGCCGCCATGATGCCTGTTGCTGTATTGTATACAAAAACCAACACATCAGTTATGAAACTGAGTGTTGCAAGTGGCGATGCGGTGTAGGACATGGCTGTCTGGATGACGCTGACGACTTCCTCGATTGCAATATCCATTAGATCTAATGTGTTTCTATTGAAGAAATTCGTTTTTTATATAATTTTATCGCTTTCTCTTTGATCTAACTTGTTTGTTTTCTTTGAACTGTTTACTGTCTGTCTGTTTACTGACACTATTTTAATTTTATTCGTCTCATTAGATATAGAGCAGTATGGTATAGATAAAAATATATTTAGATGTCTAATTAAAGTTAAGTACGAGGTAGCCACAGTCAAATCATCTGAAATTAACCTTGAATTGCCGAATCATCATTGTTGTTTTCACATGAATGTTTTCACCAGGGGACCTTTTGTCTTTCATCGGAGACTAAACTTCAAAGCTTTTTTATATGCTTTAGAGTCCTCGACTCGTCTCGCTATAACCCGTGTTTTAGTGACTGCGTCGCATTTTTCGCGTTTAGTTGCTGCTTCGAGCGTCTAGAGTAACTGCGACCGGCGCTCAAAGATATACGGCCCTTGTTCACTGCATCTGGCTTCCGAAAAGCAGCTAAATCGTTGATCGCCGGCGCTAATACTACCATTTCTGGGCTTTTAGGTAGAGTATGTAGATATATTTAAGTTTTTGTTGACATCCAAATACCCCGTCAGATAATGACGCTACCAATTAGTTTCTTTTGCGCATAAATGCTAAACACAAGGTTCTAGTACGAATCGTCTAGAAAGGTCAGAGTTATCAAAATTCATTTATTCGTTCAACATCGTGTGTTAATATGACCTTCTGTTTTAATTATTTAGTTTAACTCCAAATTATACATTGACTAATAATAATTTGACTGTTTTGTTTGAAATTGTGGGTACCTATAACATAAAATTTTATTCTAGTAAAATTTCATATCTTTATTAAGCCTTTTTTCTTAGATCTCATAATTATATATTCACTTATTTCTTAGATCGTTATACGAGGGTACGTTTTTAAGTTCGCGGAATGAGGGACAAGGAGCGAAAATAAAATGTCAAAATTATTTTTCTTTTTCTACATATTCTCCTGCAAGACGAATGCATTTTTCAGATCTTTGTATTAACTTATTTAAACCCTCATAAAAAAATGTTTTGTCCTTGTCGGAAAAATACGAGGAAATTGCGTCCTTTACTTCTTCGTCTGTAGAAAATTTCTTTCCACGAAGCTCTTTTTTCATTTTTGGAAAGAGATAATAATCGCTGGGAGCCAGGTCTGGACTATAGGGTGGGTGATTTAAAATATCAAAGCCCACCTTATGCAGGGCAGCCAGTGCAATACGGCTCTTGTGTACGGGCGCATTGTCGTGCAACAGCAGGACACCTCTGGATAATTTTCCTCGTCTTTTTTCTTTGATGGCTTCTTTTAACCGCTCCAAGATTGTTGCGTAATATTCTCCGGTTATAGAGACACCTTTATCTTTGTAATCTATTAACAAAATTCCTTCTGCATCCCAAAAGACTGTCGCCATGAGTGAGTCGCCGGCCGATTGTGACACCTTAAACTTTTTAGGAGGTGCTGTACCCTTTTTATGCCACTGCATGGAGTCTTGTTTAGACTCAGGTTCATAATGGTGAACCCAAGTTTCATCTCCAGTAACAATTCGATTCAGTACAATATCCTTATCTTCTCCACAGAGGTTCAAAAACGCACGGGAACATTCAACGCGCTGTTGTTTCTGAGGCGGCGTGAGCATTCTCGGCACCCACCGCGCGCTGACCTTAGTCATGCCAAGATGGTCATGCAGAATTTTAAAAATGGTTGTATCCGATACTCCAACCATTTCTGCAAGCTGTTTCTTCTTTAGCCGAGCATCTTCCAGTACTAATTTTTCGACTTCCGCTATCGTTTCCGGAATGGTCACCTCAACAGACCGTCCTGGTCGTGGGTCGTCTTCAAGTGAATCCCTGCCTTGCTTAAAAAGGTTGTTCCACTTGTAAACCATCGTTTTTCCAGGGCAAGAGTCCCCGTAAACCGATGACATCTCTTCCATTATGATTTGCACAGACTTTCCTTGCTTGGTAAGGAACTTTATAACGGCGCGATGCTCGATTTTCTCCATACTTCCAATTTTCTTCCGGATTGAGTTGTTTAATTGTCGATAGTTTTAAAACTAATGATGCAATTGTGATAAAACTTTATATTTATACTATTTATGAGTCACTTAACACGTACCGCCCTTAACGAGCCCGCTATCCCCCCTCCAACCCTGCCATTCCGCGGACTTAAAAACGCACCCTCGTATAAAGAAGTCATTTGTGATTTCATACATCAGTTTAAGCAGTGCGATCTGAGCTGTTTTTTGGACTTTATGTTACAAGATTATTTAGTAAAAACATAATGCAAAAACATTTACCTATCATCATTGTCTTGTCTGTTCGGATGGAATTTCCATAATAATTTTACATTAAATTTCCGATGACCTTAGCCTTGGAATTTTAAACATATCTCAGATTCGCATTACAATACCGAAAATATAAGACAAAAACTCTTAACTTTATTTATTTAAGATAATTCGAGAAACAAAAATATTATACCTACCACGATTATATAACGAACTAATAATAATTAGAAAATAATTCAGACAAAATCGTGGGGCGCACGATGCAAAGTTGTTTTTAAAAAAACTATCAGAAAAATAACTCCCACATCAGTTCACATCATTTTCACTATAATATGGCAACTATAATGCATCAATTATGCACTAAATGCCCGCCACGTTTTTCGTACTGAATAATTAGCTTTTTGTACTGTTTTATTCAATCACATGATTTCGTTTTTACGTATAACTTAATCCACGTAACCTCCATTGGAACTTCTACATTGGAAGGTCCAATGGATAAATACATTTTGTAGGTGGTACAATCCTTTAAGGTTCGACTCTGGTGGCACCACCGCCACACTTGTTTCTGCCTTATATCAGTAGTGTTAAACGCTGCTGTGTTCTGGCTTGAAGGATATGGTAAGGGAGACATACTTTTCCGAGGCGTCCCAGCTGAATCCTCAGGGGTAGTGGCGCATCTGTGGCCTATCTCAGGACGGATACCTAATCCTATCTGGGGTTGATTGCATATGTCCATGGGCGGCAGTAGCCGCATTCCATCAGTTGGACTGCGTGCTTGTCTGCTACTCCTTAATTATATAAAAAACGGACCAAACTAAAATTAGTTTCGTACACTAATTTCTTGTTTTCCAGAATCAACGCTTACATGACCAGTAGTTACGTTTGAAAAGGCTCAGTTAGAGGTTTCCGGGCATGCATTGTGGTGCGCGGTCGCCAACGACACAATTGTGAGCCGACAATTGCTTAACGCTGTAATTGATAGGTCTCCATCGTGCCGACATGCAACATACGTAGGTACATGCAATACGTAGGCGTTAGCACACCGACAACCGACCAGGTCACAGACACCATGCTATAGGTAGAAAGAATATAATTCACAAAAAAATTAGTTAAAAAAGCAAACAAAATGTACTTTAAAAATGTATAGGTAGGATCTTAATATTATAAATCATAGAACGATATAAATAAAATACAGGGTAAACAAAATATAATTAGGGGGAGAAGACAGTTACGAGTATGCCTTTTTTACTTTTGCTCGACTTGGCGGAAGCACTGCCGCGTCCCTGATGTTGATTATAATGTTTCTGTGCTATGGTAAATGAGAAACAGAAGAGAATCAAACTTATAAGGTATAAGGTAGACAGCGGTAGCAATGCATTTGTGGCCTTAGAACCAATTTTATTTACAGTTGGTTACAGATGTCCATTGTCCATGCATGACAATGATCATTAACTTGATGTGGATTACATGCTCGTTTCCTACATTAATATATTGCTAGATATATGCATCTGTTACGACACCCTTCAAACCAGAACACAGCAACACTTAACGCTGTTTTATTATGCAGTAATAGGCGAGGTGTTGGCGCCTCCGAAGTGGAACCACAAAGGGTTCCACCTTCAACTGATTCAAATTCTATAGACATTGTAGTTGATACACAAAGAAATATTCAAGGTAAAGTCAGCCTGCCTCGATTACAGTAATAAAGTAAAACTTTAAACAATGCGAAATAATCCGACAAAAACACATTTTGAGTGATTCACGTTCGTTATCTCCATTACACCATTCATTTATCAAACATGAATGAAGGTCGAATTGGAGGAGACTAAACGTTTCATATGCGAAAATTGATTACTATCTTTATATATATATTTCTCATGTGCGTGTGTATGTCACTGAACTCCTCCTAAACGACTGGACTGATTTTGATGGAATTTGTTGTGTGTGTTCAAGGGGACTTGAGAATGGTTTAGATTCACAATTTAGGCCGTGGGAAAAGGTTTTTTTAATTAATTTTTAATTCGTAAGTGGTTATAGAATCGGAAACTATGCATTGGATCAAGTGATGATCTTTAGCAAAGTTGTTGTCCAAGAGCCCACCAGGGTTTGAGAGTTTGGGAGGGTGTAAGACCAATTTTCGACAGATGGCACCACTGTCATTCCAATGCAGGTACAAATTTTCCGTTTTATGTATGTCATATTATTTCCTTAAAATGCGGGCGAAGCCGCGGGCCCACTAGTTTGGTATAAATATGCACTACAATGATATGAATAGAATCTTTATGTTCTAGAATTATTAAAATAACGGCAACACGGCAAACAGATGGTAGGTAAGATTTAACACACTACTAAGTGATGTAAGTACATTGTAAAATGTCAATAAGGTATCTAAAAACATATAAAATTTAATACAACCGCAAACAAGTATGCCATTTTGAAATAGCTGACAGGTAAGACCTAATTCAATTTCATTTTTTGTCCGGGTCCCCCCCGCATGTTGGGGCAACAAAAATGTACTTAGCATACACCTCATCTTCAATCTTACAATATTTATTAATACACATACACGTTACTTACATATTTATTCTATATAATTTAATACACATTAGGTATATAGAATAAATATAGTTCAAAAAACTAAAAAACACGCTTTTATGATAAAATCAACTAAAAGTAGAAAAGTATTCTATTTAATTCTTTCATACATGCAGGGTAAGATAAGGATGTATGTTGATCTCTTTCTACTGAGTTACTCACTGACAAACATACAAGTGAAGCTAATATAAAGCGTGTAAAAATATTATTTTATCTCACGATTCACGTTTGAAACGTTCAATATAGCTACAAACAGGGCATAAAACCCATTAATCTCTTCAAAAGGGTCAAAACGGAAGAGTAAAATGTTACACGCACTATAATATTTTGTAACTTCTAAGCAAGTCAATTTTGAAGGTGGTAGAACCCTTTATGGTTCGACTCCGGCACCACCGCCACACATATTTCGGCTTAATAACAGCAGTGTTAAGCGCTGCTGTGTTTTGGTTTAAAGGTAGTGGTAAGGGAGAAATCCTTTCTCGAGGCATTCCAAATAATTCCAACATAGTCTTTAGTGATAGCAGCGCATTTGTGGCCGACAAGTAGGTATTAAATCTTATCTGGGGTTGATTACAGATTTTAATGGACGGTAGTAACCGCTTACCATCAGATGGACTGCATGCATGCTGTCTGCTGCTTCTATATTATAAAAAAGTCAGTAAAGTCAGTAAAATATAAAATTATCCTTTAACAATACAGATTGCGTAATATCAGCAGACAATTATGCATAATTTGTTACATATAATTATCCTGTGGACGTTGAGAACATTTCACAAGATAATAAGGGCGTGAAGAGTATCGCGGCATTAACTATGAGTTATCTCGATAATTGCCTTGAAGAACTTGTTAGATTTCCAGATATTACCAATTAGCCCAAGACGTTTCAATGTATGGATAAAGTTAAAAATACATAAAGGTTGTAGTGTTGGTACTGAAGTATTGTCAAATATTTGCTTTTTTTATTAGGTTGGAAAACCAAACGATTTATTAGTCCATGTGATGGTAAGTGGTCGCTGTGGTCCACGAGTATTTGTGGCCAGCTTCATATAGAACACTTGCCTTGCCAGTCCAGAGGACTAAGATGGTCGCCTTATATGTAAGTCAGCTGGCATCCACATTTGTTCCTGTAGTTTCGGGACCAGAATAAGGCTACGGTATCCCCTGCCTGTCGTAAGAGGCAACTATAAGAGGGCTTCCGGGGTTGCGAGTGGCAAGAGTGGGAGCTCGAACCGCCCAGCCAGCAACCCCGGAAGGACGGCGGTATGTGTGGTCGCATACCGTCGTAAACACCAGACGATGTGGCGAGCGCCAAGCTCACCTGGACGGAGCCCGACGGGGCAACGCGCTAAGAGGGCTCCGGTCGCGTTCCTTTGGAGATCCCGGAGCCCTCAACACAGCGCCGAGGACGCCCACGGGAGGGTTTTAGTGCGGTAAGAATTCCACATAACCCTGCGTCCCTCCTACGGCATCGGGTACCTTTTGAAGGTTTCCCCCTCGTAAAAAAGGCGTCATCCACATAGAGTAGCTTTTAATAAAGATGTGTTTATTATTGTGAAAAGAAAATATAATTACACACATACATAATCAGTTGTAGAAGAGATATTAAAAATCACTATATAAACGTGCTCTTAAGAGATTCAAGGATATTCTTCCATTATCGCCGATATTGATGGCGACTCTACCGAATGTGATCACGCGATCACATAGGCTAAATACGAATTTAACAAGTGATGATTTATCTATGAAGAATAAATATTTATTAAAAATTTCCATCAGTTTAATTTAAATTCGTTTAAAATATCGAGAACCAATTCGCAATCACTCATCACGATTATCACATAAATAAGTAAAACCAATTATGTCTTTTGTTCTCATAACACATGATTAACGCCATGCCCTTTTGAATATATTTCTATAGACGTATTTTTATTTATTGTCATTTTATAGATTAAGGTCGCAATATCAGCAATATGTTATTTTTCAAGGTGTGATCTCCTTGTACCAATACACACTTGGCCAGCGCGGTGACTATGGCCTAACTAATCCTTCTCAATATGAGAGGAGACCCGTGCCCAGCAGTGGGAAAGTAATGGGTTGTTGATGATGATGATGATCTCCTTGTAGTTTGACTGCGGCAAAATATGTCAAATAGTTTCAAATATGAATGCATTAAATTGATCATGAGTGATTAATAATTAAAATTAATACAATAACCATTATAGATAAATGAATATATACTCGTACATACCTAATCATTGTAAAACAAGAATCCCGATGCTTTAAAATATACACAATACAATATAGAAATATGTGGGAATGACATAAGCTATATGCCCATGTCATTCCCACAATTTAGACGAATCCTACAACACTTCATATTAAAATCAGTCAAGCCGCTTGGGCTGTATGGCGTGTCAAAGAATGAGACGAAAAACTCTTTCTACACTCACAGCCCCCACATTATGATTATCTGTGTCGTAGATGCCGTGGGCACACATAAAGACGAACAGACAAACACCCAGACCCAGAAGAGAAATCCAAATTCATCAATGTGATATCTTTCCGGGGATCGAACCCGGGACCCTCTTTGCGTCAGACCGGTATGGTGACCGCTCTACCGCGCGAGTCGTCATACATACATTACATACATACATTACATATATACAAAACATATAACCCCGTAGAGTGGGATAAAAAACAATACTTTCTGGATTATCCTCATCACATTGCTAGAATATAAATCAACAAAATAATAGCAAGGGTTGGTACACAAAACCTGTATAGATGTGAAGTGCCGACCAAGTTCTTGTAGGGCCGGTCCACGTCGATCCTATCAATTGCACACATCCGATGTATGCGGACTTAATGACCCATAATGCTACTCGCTTCTTATTATTACGTGTCATGTGCCTCACATGCAAGGGCTCTTTCAAATTTCACTTGCACTAATCCTATTATAATTTAACTAATACTTACTGTTCTAGTAAGTTACTTAAGGCTCATTAATAACCTTGGACCTGCGCTCAAAAACTTTGGAAGTAAAAATTTAATGCGGTCAAAGTCCCATAGCTAGTAGTTTTTTCACAGCACCGCGATTTCGCGTAATAAACCTACCCAGGTTTATAAGTATACCCATACTTGCAAATCAAAACACATGCTTCATTAATTTTTCCTATAAATATTTACCTCCGAAAGGAATTAGCTAAAAGGCACCTACCGTTGATAAAACCTAAATTATATCTAGTTCTACCTCAAGGGCTAGGGCTGGCCCTAACTAAGAGCTACGGTGCATATGAGCAAATTGTAAAACTCTTACAAGTTAGCATTGTATATATTAATCTATGTACGCATTGAGTCGCAAATTTAATGGGCACATATAACTTTATCGACAATGTGTACCAATTATACATAGTGCTTCCTAGCAAATCTGTTATTACGATAGCTAATTTATAAATACATTTCGCGTATAAACACTATAAACATCTCTGATGGGTATGTCGGTCATCGCAGAGGTCAGTGGGACTGTCGTGCGCGTGATAATTCGATGCAATAGTTTTCCACACATGCCTCTACTAGAAAATATAGTTCCGTACACAATTTTTTATTTATTAGCGTTTTTTTCCGCGGCTTCGCTCGCGTTTTCATATATCCCTCGGGAACAATTTCTACGGGATTAAAGGTAGCTTTGGTATGTCCTTTTCTGAACCCCTGACAAGGTGTATACAAAATTTCATGATATTCGGTTGCGCAGTTAAAGTGTGATAGTGTTGCTACACTGGAAACTCAATTTAGCAATTATAATATTAGTTAGGATTAGGACACTTCAAAGAGTAAGATTACGGCCTCATATAACATGTAATTCAGCTAGCATCCACACCCTTTCACAGAAATGCGAAACTGCTTCACGACGCTCCTCCACAAAATGCAAAAGCATGCTAGAAATACGTGCGGCGGCGGTACCTCCCCGGTCGATCTATACTGATTATCCCACCTTTTAACCACCTTTAAAAAATAACTTTTTCACTTACCAAAGACCCTAACGTCTAAAATACCGCTGGAAAGACGAAGCCGTCAAGGACCTTAGGCTAGGACCGCACAACTAGCAAGAAATTGGACAGGATCGGGAAATGGCGATTTCTCATATCGGAGACCAAGATTCACTTCGGGTCTATGAGCCAGCGGACTAAGTAAGTACTTACCAAAGAAAATATGGACTTTCAATTATTTTCTTCGCGTCTCTAACCGTTAGCTTACTCCATCACATTAGATCTTTGCGTCACAGCGTGCTCAGATAACCTTTGCCGCCTACCCTACATAGTTATTTACTGGGTTCTCATGACGTTAGTCGAATAACGTGATCAGATACTGATTCCTTGTCACCACCTGCCCTGTGATCTATAAATAGCCAATCAGATTGTTTGTATATGTTACATTCGAACATGTACGATGCAAAAAGAGATTTTAAGTAAAGGACATATTGTGGGTACAGATAAGTGGTTTGGTCTTTCACATGTCTAGGAGTCCATGGTTTAAATTTAAAATATGTAGTATTTTGTCTAGCCACTCTTATTTTAGCTTGAAAATCATGAAATTTGTTTCAGCCATTTCGTCGGCAACCCTTTATTGTTACATAAATGGGCATGGGACTCGAAAACATTTTAAAAAATCTCTCGGGCGTGTAGGTTTCCTCACTTTCTTTTCCTTCTCCGTTTAAGCAAGTGATAATTAATTTTCAATACACTCAAAACTTTGTAAACAAAAACCATTATTACCATTACCATTACCTTAAGCCTTAACCATAACCATTAGACTATAACTATTTCAGTTTCAGCTATTCAACTCAAACAAAAAGACCAAATTGTTAAAAACGGGTTTCCAGTATTTAATTAACCATATGAACAGCAAGCTCTTTTTATTGCAAACAAAACATATTTCATAGATTAATATAATAAAGTAGTAAATGGAACCATGGAAATAACAATATTTACATATAGATATTCTAGTAAAATCAACAATACAAATCAACTACGCACTATGTATGGAAATGAAGAAAAAATAATCGCGTACTAAGATAACTAATCTTGTGTCTATTAATTGGGAAGTGCGCAGTTTTTAGCCTAATTTAACTCATCTCATTATTTTTTAGTCGGATTTTTTTTGTAACAAGTACTTTGACATTAAATTGCAATCATCGGATTTCTATCTTTCATGGGATAGTTGAATAGATTGTATATTAATAACTGGCGTAGATTTACATTATAGGGTTATGAGAGTAAATAACTACATGTATAATAATAACCTTGAAAATCAAAGTCCATTTGAATAGTAGACTTATTTAAAATGTTTTCGCATCGCTGGCTTTTAATTAGTGTACGTTATCTACGTCATAATAATTACGTTGAATAAAAACGATAGATTAACATACAATACCTATTTTTTTTTTTATCAAAACAATTATTTTCAGTCAATAAAATGTCTGTATTCGAACTTTGATCGGCTTCAAGTAGAAGGTCAATAATGACCACTCACCATCAGGTGCACTACATTTTCGTTTACTACTTCATTAATGAAAAGCTGATAGGTACGGCTATAATCTCACATTAGGACTCTTCTCAATTCCCCTGCCTGTCGTAAGAGGCGACTAAAAGAGGGCTTCCGGGGTTGCGGACGGCAAGAGTGGGAGCTCGACCCGTCCGGCCAGCGACTCCGGGATGGACGGCAGTATGTGTGGTCGCACACACCGTCGTACATACCAGACGATGTGGCGAGCGGTATGCTCACCTGGGCGGAGCCGACGAGGCAACGCGCTAAGAGGACTCCGGTTGCGTTCCTTTGGAGATTCCGAAGTCCTCTACGCAGCACCGAGGACGGCCACTGAGGGGTTTTAGTGCGGACTCCCACATAACCCTGTGTCGCTTCCACGGCACCGGGTACCTTTTGAAGGTTTCCCCCTCGTTAACAAAAAAAAAAGGATTCTTCTTAATATCTTTAATTTAACGTAATCTATCAATGACCTTGAAGCATTTTACATAATTACGCAAATCAGAATGGATTAAGGGATTTCAGGTCACATTAAAGGTGAAACGGGTATTGCTATAATAAATAAAGCTGATAAATTTATGAGCGATATGAACACGGATCTTTTTGATAAAAACTAATTGTATTCTGCTACTGTTTATGATAAAGTCACTCGATACTCACTATATTCATCAGCCTTCAGAAATAGACTGTTGTTAGTACATACAAAAAAAAATATCTTTGGACACGGTGCGTACCACACCTCTTACAACGTAATAGGAGCCTTAAGCACTGTGTTCCGTTTTGTAGGTCGCGGTGGAGGAGTCATTCTTGTCCTAGGCTTTCCAACTTAGTTCTCATAGGAAGCAACGCATCTATGGCCGACCTAATGCAGGACTCTAATCTTATCCGACATTGATTAACCGCGATTGATTGAACCAACAGGTGGAAAGAACGCTCGTTTGCTGCTTCTCCATTATGTAAAAAAAAAACATTACTTTCTTCATCAGTGATTGACGTAATTATTTTTTTCTCAATGAATTAAATGTCATATTATAATAGAATTATGATAGTGGACCGTCATTTATATTTTCTTAATGCGTCATTTGAAAATAACTTTCGATCGAGAACACGTAGTAACGACACAGAACAAACGGAATCAAAGGATTATTGACATCATTATCGCTTGTTATTTTACATAATCAAAATTGACAACGAGATTAATTTCAGCACTTTCTCGATAAGGTTGTTATGAGGACAAACGTGACGTCACAATATGCAGGTAAATAAATACTCAATCATTGTACGGATAACCGCTAAAGACTTGATTTATCTTAAGATTTCTGCTTGGGAGGGCATGATACTGATTAATTAGATCGATTAATCAAAGGTCCTTGAAATTTTAAAACAATCGGCATTCGGCTGACTTATGAAGGGGTTTAGTCCTCAGAAGGACAACGTCTTTGTGATCGGCTTTAGGTAGAAACTCTGTTCTATACGACCTAAGAGGCGGTAGAGCCCTTTGTGATTCGACTCCGGCGGCACCTCCGCCACACCTATTTCTACCTAATAACGACACTGTTAAACCACATTCTATGGTTAAGCGCTGCTGTGTCAGTTTGAAGGGTGTGGTAAGGAAGACACCTGTCCGAGGCGCTCCAACTTAGTCCTCAGGATAGCAACGCATCTGTGGCTAACCTCAGGTTGGATCCTTATCTTATCTGGGGCGATGACGGGCGCCTGTAGCTACTTACCATCAGGTGGACTGCATGCTCGTTTGCTACTTCTATATTATTTAAAACTAGCTGACCCGGCAAACTTTGTACCGCCTCAAAATATATTTATCAATTTTTTTCAATATTTCATATAAAATATAGCCTATGTTACTCGTGGATAATGTAGCTTTCGAATGGTGAAAGAATTTTTAAAATCGGTCCAGTAGTTTTTGAGCCTATACACACATACAATCAAACAAATAAACAAAGTTTTCCTCTTTATAATATTATTAGTATAGATAGATTATGTCTTGTGGTAGTTTGTAGGCACGGTTCAAATAACCCACGTTTACCAAGTTTATGTTTACGTGTATAGTCCGCGTAAAACTGCTAGTCCTCTCTGAATATAGAAATGAATTGCGTCGGCATAGTAAATCGTATGACTACACCTCGCAACAACTTCAGAGCGGACTAGCAGTTTGGCGCGGACTATACCAAGTAACGTTAGTGCAATTATGACGTACACATGAGTTATTGATACAATACTCTTACATTTTCCATATCTTTATACGCTTAAAAACACATTAAGAGCGGTAAATGCTTGTAAATGTCGTTATAGAGTCCATTCGAATAATTTATGATTATTTTGTGACAATAATTATCTATTCTGTTTCATTGTTTGATCTTCGTTCATAACAGTTTTTAATATAATGTAGAAGTAGTAAAGAATGAAGCTCATGGTAATCGGCCACTTCCGCCCATGGATATCTGCAATCAACCCCAGATAGGATTAGCGTTCTATCTGTGATCGACCACATTTGTTGTTAAACCTGAAGAATAAGTTGAATTGTTATTTCATATCGTTTAAACCAAAACAGCAGCGCTGAACACTGTTATAAGGCAGAAATAGATGTGACGGTGGTGTCTTTGAAATTGAACCACGTAGGGTTTTCGAAAGGGCTTAGTGATATTAAGGATTTCGGATTAAATTTTGAAACAACTAAATATTAAAGACAGATATTAGTCCTTGGATTTGGAGCGTAAGTTTAAAAAAGCCTTTAAAAAAGCACCTTTAAAAAAGCAATTCTTTTTTTCTAAAAAGCCGATCTCCGCAATCATTATGGAAAATATCCTATATTAGTAGGTAATAGTGCATCATAACTACTACTATTATTTTCGGTGTCTATCCTGGCGTTAATGTCCTTACGTAACTCCTGCACTACAAAACAAGCAACCCTTATTTCTAACAAGATACTATAATTAAGGAAAGTTTCCTCCCAGTGCATCATGACCCGTAGATAAGGCGTGCGTCACACGACATAAATTAATGCTTGTTTGCGCGTACACCCAGCGCGTACGCACTTGAACTGCACTGCATGTTCTTTGTTGATTTTACACCACAAGGACTATAGTATCAGAGCTTTTTGTTACCTGCCAGCATAGGTTAGTAAATATTACTCACTCCCAACAAGAAATGTAACCAGTTTAGACAATTGAAATTGTCACTGTCATCTATTTTAATGTTTGAAAAATATTAAAAAATGTAGTTTTTAGATCATTTACGAATAAAACGATATTTCTCCGCACTTTTTCTTCGATTTCGTGTTTTTGCAGCAATTGACTGCGCATGTCGGCATTATTCCGCTTGAATTACACCCATTAAATGGCTGACAGAATCCTCAGCCATTTAAGTCATTGAATGGCTTCCTTCAATTACAAGGCGGTGAGATATCTATACTTATGTATGTCTGTCAGCTGATGATGAGTGGCATGGAATTTCAGTAACATGCTATGAAAACCTTTTTTAGGGCTCCATACCCAAAGGGTAAAAACGTAACCCTATTACTAAACCTCCACTGTCTGTCCGTCTGTCACAGGGCTCTATCTCTTGAACCATAATAGATAAACACTTGAAACTTTTACAGAGTATGTATAAAAGTGGCTGCTATAATATACCATACTAAAAAAAAAAACAAAAATATTAATGGGGTTGCCATACAAGAAACTGCTATTTTTCGACATTTTTTTATAAGTAGTCACTGCCGACTATAGATATATGTAATCAACTCCATATTGTACAGGAGTTCTACTTGAAACTAATCATAGCTGCCAGAACTAAGATGGCTGCCTCACATGTAAGCTATCTAGCATCCACACCTTTCCGCCAAAAAGCCTAAACTACATTAGAACAAGATAGGTAGTACATCCATGACAAAACCAACAGTTTTACCATCTTTAACATCTATATTTAAGATTTCTATTCACCACAAAATTTATTGTGAGAAGTTACAGAGATAGTTCTCAAAATTTGTAGGGGGAGTCTCTGTAGCAGTGGTGCTTGAAGGGCTGACAACTGATAGGGAAAAACACCTTAGTGTATTAAATGTAAATAATAATGAACATAATAACTTATGACTGACAATGAGTACTGTCATTACCATGACTGCCTAATTAGTCAACATAACTCTTACTTAAGTATTATGGAAATTAAACTTAGTTCATTTGAAAGAATGTATCTTTTGTTTATGTTCTCAAAATAGAGATTTGGCTAAATAAATTAAACTCTTTAGAATCTGTACCTAGTTATTTCCAATTTACTATTTATTTTTCTGGAATATCCATTTTATTTTTGCAAGGTTAGTTTTACCCATCTTGCAGAATTATTATAAATAGGCAAGCAATTTAAATAGAATGTCGTAAAGTGCATGGCACTCCATTGTTATTACATCTTATGTTTAACAATAACTCTTTAAAAGGTCGTAAAGTCAAGGAGCAATGGTTTCTCGGAAAATGAAGGCTCAAAGGAAAAATGAATAAATAATTTTATATTTAAGTTTACATAGAAATTTGTTCTGGGGACGAATAGGGAACGAATACCTTAAGAAAAAAGAATTTTTTACAGTTTATCATCTAATTTGTAGGGTTCAGTACCCAGATGTTAAAAATGGAACCCTATTACTAAGGTTCTGCTGTCTGTCCATATTTCCTTCTGACATGAACATATCTCAAGAACTGCAATAGATAGACAATTTAATTTCTATAATTAATATAATAAATAATATTATAAAGAGGAAAGATTTGATTGTTTGTTTGTTTGCATTGAATAGGCTCCAAACTAATGGATCGATTTGTAATTAAGAAATCACACACATATTTTTAAAATATTGTCTATATTTTGATTAACTTACAAAGCACAAAAAAAATCTCATATGTACTTATTTTCGAAAATAATGACATTTATGTAAATACATATTACTGTAAGCTTATTTGTAACAGATTTGATTCAAAATATGGGTCAAAATGCTGATATAATAATTTGTTTATAATAAACTATGATAAAAGGCAATACAACTTATGTAAAATGTTTTCTTTCTTTAATGCATAAATTCTTATTTGTGAATATATTACTATTGTAGCAATCAGGTGCGGTAGGGAAGATATATTTATCTAATGCATTCCAGCTTAGTTTTTAGGGTAGCTGCTAGTATGTCATCCTATTTGGGATTTATTACAAATGTCCATGAGCAGCAGTAATCATATACCATCAGGTGGACTGCATGCTCGTCTGCAACTTCTAATAAAATAAAAAAAGAAAAGAAACATAAAGTTAAGGGAGACAGACATCTCATAGGTGTTCCAACTAATTCCTTAGGCACTTTTGTGGCTGATCTACGGTTGGACTTTTATTTTATCTAGAGTTGGTTACAGACATTCATGAGCGGTATGAACAGCATCAGGTGGCCCGAAAACAAATTACGCGCGAGTGAAATTCGATTTTCACCAATGGTTCGTTTTATTGCATCATATTCAAATCTTATTAATTTTAAATTAATAAATATAACCATGCGCGTACATGTGATTAGAAGTAGAATTGGTTCATATGGAATAATAAAGCAACAGGTTGCTTTTCTATAAGACATTTGATTAGTGCCGGTCCAATAACTTTCTCAGTTACAATCGCGCGTATTCGATGAACGGATAATATTAGCTGATCTTCTTTTTCGTTCCATAATCGTTAAGACGGTAGCGGTGCAGTTCTATTTGTATGAAAACATTACGAATACACGTATTTATAGATTTCGTAAATTTAAAAACAGGAATGTTAGAGGAAAAGCATAAAATTTAACGATTCTCTATTCAGAACTTTTACCTAGCGCAAACGTACGATAAAAAAAAAGATCTTAAGTGCATAATTTACAGAAACAGAACATAGAATGCAACATCAACATTATTCGACATAGTAAACAAACGCAAATACTAAAAATAATTGTTAAAATGTAGGTACTTACCTATTTTTAGATGGGAAGCGAAGCCCGCAGCTTTTCTCTCCTAAGAGAAGTCACGCACTATATTTTCGAAGTCTGTTACAAATATTATAATTGTTATAAAACTATTGCAACAAAACATTCAGTCATTCAAAATTCGATTTCAGGTTACAAAATTTGTAAAATTTGCGAAATGACATAACGACACCAGACGGAAACAGACTAAAAAAAAGTGTTCCATGTTCCATTAGTAGATGGAATAACAAGCAAAAATCACAGTAGACACATTTTTACTAAGTGCTAAAAATAATGTCTAATTACTTCTTCAACATAAAGTATGTATGAGTTAAAAACTTGAGTTTTAAAACATATTTTAGTTTCGTATTTATTAAATATTTTTGACAGTAACTTCACACATCTGCATACTGCGTAAACAGAAATGCATTTACCGTTCCATTACACGCTTACATCAGATAATTGATTTAAATGTAAATAAAACACATAAATGATGAACAAATCTATGTGAATATTAAATGTACCCTTGCTTGGTTATTATGCTTTAAAATGACTGTATCAAATAATTTTAAAGGGCTTTATTTGTTAGCGTAAGATGATCGATGAGGCATCGTAGCGATGAGGTCATCTCACCTTTCATGACTTCATTAATGTCAATGTCAAACATCCGAAAGTGTCTTATAAACAAAATAATTTAACTTATTTTTTAAGAAAATTGTACAAAAATGGGCCTGTTCGGTAAATCTCCAGAACGTAATCCTAAAGAAATGGTATAGTTTATTATATATTGTAACCATGTAGTGTATTTCTTTCCCATAGTTTTTAAATTGATGAAATATTTACAGGTAAATGAATGGTCACATAAACTACGAAAAGAGGGCTACAATTTGGATAGACAAATAAGAGGTACGAATATGTTATTTCATATCTTATTAGCTGCTTAATTTTTAGTTCATAATTATAAGAACTCTTAATCCACTAACTTAAAAAGCGTAATGCATATCTAATTATCCCTGCTGTGTAAAATCTTAATATCAAATAATATATCACGTACGTCATCGCCCAACCGTTGCTGCCAACAGCCTGGCACAGGTCTCCTCTTAAACTGAATGGTTTAGGCCTTAGTTCACAGGACTTTGAGAACTTTATTCTTTTTAAGAACTCTTAGCCATGTAGGTTTTCTTACGATGTTTTCCTTCTCCATTTAGCGAATATTAAATTCCAATACATACATCATTTTCAAAAATAAAAGGTTTGTGAGTGAATCCTTGTACCTTTCAATTGAAATCATGTTCCAATCATATTTGTATGACAAAACAATCTTCCTTAACACTCATGCCTAGCACTGAAATCCCATAACACAATATTATTTACCCATTACAGCAATACAAAGAGAAGAGGATAAAATCAAGCGATCACTAAAGGAAGCTGCAGCCAAGAGTGACAAGCAAGTGTGTACAATACTAGCCAAAGAAATAATAAGGTCTAGAAGAGCCATCAGTAAAATATACACAAGTAAAGCACATTTAAACTCAGTGCAGTTGCAAATGAAGAATCAATTAGGTAAAGTATATTGTAATTCAAATTGAATGAAATTTTTAATATACCGTGTTTATGTAATGCCTGCTTGGTTCCTAAAAATTCAGGCTTCTAGTTTTATCTACAACAAAATTCAAGGGGTCAAAAATGGACTGAATTGCTTTGACAAAAGAATGCTATGTCCTTGCCACCTTTTTTTCTTTTCAACTTGGTGCAGGCACCAACATGCCCCCAGATGGGGCTGACATGTTCCTATTTTGACATTTATTTTACAATGGCATTTGTTTTATATTTATGCTTATTTTACATTTGTAAAGTTTGCTGTGTAGTGCAATGTAGTGGAAATTATTTTTGAAATTAATTTCCTAAAACCAAAAAAGAATATGTTAGTTCTGTGGCTGATATCACACAGGTATCTAATCTCATCTGGGGTTGATCACAGATGTGGCCACGAGAGGCAGAAACCATTGCATGCTCCTCTGCTACTCTTTCAATATAAAAAAATGCAAAATAACTGAGGTAAAATTTCTAACAAATATAAAAAACTTTGCTTCTAGGTTTACGCTAGATTTAAATCTCCTAGGTTTTTTGGAGACCTTTTAGCACATATTCAATTATTTAAAAGATATAAGTGACACACAAATAACTAAAGTATGTGTTAAAAGTTATCTATCAAGATGTTTAGAATGCACCATAAAAGATTAGAACTGAGTAATTATTGTTGAAATTCTATGATGTTCACTTGTTTTTGTTGGTTATTCAATATATTATTTATAGCATATTGTTAGTATGGACATGTGAATTACTATGTACATACTTCTATTCAAACAGTCCATCAGGTAGTGAAGAAAAAATTTTTATTTGTTCTTCATTTTATGAATATAGACAGCTCTTTATAGCCTGCAACTTTGTTTGCACGGATTCAAAATATATGGACAATGGTACAATGCCATATATAAATGAAATTCTGTGCTCTATATGATGTATTCATGTAATGTTACAAAAATTACTTCACATTATTCTTTTTTAAAATTGTACAACTTTTTATAGAGTAGATTGATTTGAATGACATAAAGACTAAATGTTAATTCAAGGTAGTACAGTATGGACTATGAATATATATTGTTGTATTATTGAAACCAATTTTGTAGATTTTGTTTTAATGGGTTTTCAAACACGTAGACAGTCAGACAAACATTCAAAAAATGACAGAAATAGCTATTATTACTTGTTCTTAATTTTCCTACTTTTGGCAAATATGTATATTTAATGACAGACATGCGAAGCTTACATTCTTATTATATGTGTAGATAAAATATGGTGCAACATAACTGCAGAATTTTATTTCTTGTGGATGTCAGAGTCAGGGACTACAGGATAAAGCACAGCAGTTTAATTGTCAATATTAATGAATATTCTTTATTTTTAGCTACCTTAAGAGTTGCAGGTTCATTACAGAAATCTACTGAGGTGAATATTTTATTATTATTTACTTTTGTTTTTATTATTAAAGTATATGCAATAATTGTGTAAAGATATCAGAGTACTTAATAATTATGTGATTTTTCATTGTTTCTATTCTGTTATTTTGTTATGTGATTGACACACATAAATACATATTTATTTAAAGTTATAACATTTACAACTCAAATAAATCTGGGGCAATTGAATCAGTTTAGTATCCATTCTTTAATAATTACTGCCATGTAGTTGACCTTTAAAAGGACACTCACAATGATGATCACAGGATCATCATTGTAAGTGAGTGAATAAGGATTTCAAAGGTTCGCTATGACCACGATCAAATTAAAATGCCGTATTTCGTGGGTACCCATTACATACTAAAATATCTCAATTCCGCGATAATATTAGCCTAAAAACAGATATCTTAATTTATCATTCAGATATCTGTCTGGAGGGGGATTGACTCAGGAACTCATTGCGTATTGCCACGTTAAAGCCACGTGGGTCGTCTAAACTATTATAGTGTCATTGGTATTAACTACTTTGTTTTACCCAGGTGATGCAAGCGATGCAAGCGTTAGTCCGACTGCCAGAAGTAGCGCAGACGATGCAGGAGCTCAGCAAGGAGATGATGAAGGCGGGCATCATCGAGGAAATGCTGGATGAAACCATGTCCAATATCGAGGATGAGGAGGAAATGGAAGAAGCGGCGCAGACTGAAGTGGACAAGGTATGAGAATGATAACTAAATATTATAGCATATAGTAAGAAAATTATTGAAACTATAGGTTCTGTTATGTGATAGCCAGAATGTAATTGGGGGATATATTGTAACTTTCTGATGTTTTCTTTTTAAGTCCTATGTGCATCATATTGTTTTTTATTTGGTTGTCGGTCAATTAGATGAATTGTAGGCTCTGAGAAATAATTTACAACTGCATATACTAATATGAGATGTTACTCATTTATTAACCTACATTATTAAAACTTCATAGCTTTACTCAGCTATTATAAAGTAGAAATATATGTAAAAATTGTAAAGGTAACAAGGTTGTTATATAATATGTCCTAGTCAATTAGTTTAGTCAGTCAGGATTTGCAATAATGTTAATTATTTTAAACCTAACTTAGTAAGGATACTGTGAACTTTTGTGTGTGTTAGAACACGGTCGATACACCTACCACACCATTAGAGACTACGACTTGTACCCTACATTAACCCGATTTATACACAGGTTCTATGGGAGCTAACCCAAGGCAAATTGGGTGAAGCGCCCGCGCCACCGACCGCCGTCGGAGCACCCTCCACCAGCCGCGAGCCGGCCGCGGTTGACTCGGAGCCCGACGAAAGCGAGCTGGACGAGATGCAAACACGCTTGGAGGCGCTCCGCTCCTAGCCTAGATTATGTACATGTGAGTATTGCAATATTGGCTAACACCACGCAATATTGGGGGCATAGGGCAGGTGGAAAGCGGATAGGATAACGAAGTAGACATTCAGGCCGACATACATATAGACAAGCAAGCAGTCAGACAGATAAACATATGAAATATATGCGTAAAATGATTTACACATATATTTCATATGCAGGACAAATGCATTGTAAATTTTAGCATGTAAGAAAAGTGACAGTCATTTTGAAATTTAATGAGTTCACTGTTTTATTTGTGCAGATTGTGCAGATTTTCTAGTGTTCTTAAAAAGTTAAATTTAATTTAAGTTTTATTGAATTACCATAAGCTTTAGCTGTGAAATCTTGACAATTGAGTAGTATTCGTGCTATGAAGTTCTCCCTCTGTCCAGTCCAGTCTTTGTATGTGTCCAGATTTGAATACAAGAAATTGGTTTTTCATTATTATCTATATCAATAATTTAATTATAAACAAACCACAGTATCTTTAAATTCTTTGTGTTTTAAAAGAGAAAAGCGTTTTTTTTAAATAAATGTATGTTTTGTTTCAGATAAATATACAAGAGATTTACAAGAATGTTACTGTTTATTAATTAAATGTTCACTACAAGTGAAATGTTGCCTGATTTGCTAATCCTCACTAATATACAAGCAAAGCAAGTAAACGCCATGTAGCTTTGCATGTTTTTTTAATTCACGGCTTAACCGATTTAGATAAAGTTTTTCAAACATAATTTGCACCCAGAAGGCACCAGAAGGAAGGAAGGAACCTTTTATGGTTCCAATTGGATGAAGTGCTTTAGAGACAATTTGCACCTCGAAAGTGGTAGAACACTTTATATATCGACTCTGGCGACACAATCGCTACACCTATTTCTGCCTATTAACAGCATTGTTAAGAGTTGCTGTGTTCTGGTTTGAAGGGTGTGGTAAAGGCTTCGATCACAAATAAGAACTAGATACACAATCCCATACAAAAATGAACTTCAAAAGTGGCGTCAAACGTGTTTATAAAATTCTAAGCGACAGATTCTAAAATTAATGCAAAATCAACCTTATCACTATTATTTAAAGGTGTTAAAAACTGCTTACCAAAAGCAATAAATTTTTACGACATAAGCTAGCTGTCATAAGCTATCACTTTGACAGGTTTGTGCACCCAAATGTCTATTTGGGTGCTCTTTTCGTCGCCCCGATTTTTTGTCGCTGATTGTGTATCTAGTTCTTATTAGTGATCGAAGGGTAAAGGCGACATACTTATCTGAGGCATTTCAACTTATCCTCAGGGTAAGCAACGCATCTGTGATCGACCTCATGCAGGAATACTATTATCTTATTTGCGGTTATTTACGGACCCCACTTACCATCAGGTGGACTGTATGCTCGTTTGCTATGTCTATCATACAAAAACAGACATGTTCTTATTTATCCTTTTTAAATTTTACATATTATATTTGTTGCTTTAATCGTGAGATTTAATGCGTATAATAAAGTAGTACCCTTTTTTACAATTGTTGTTCGTAAATATTACTTTATTTCAATGGATATTTTGTAAAAATCTTAGATATAAAACTAAACTACAGTACATTCTAACATAAACTAAGTGTTCGAAAATGTGTTAAGAGAATACATTTATGTATTTCATAGTTTACGGGCTGTATTACATATAAATTTATATACATTGTCTGTATAAATACTTACCAATACATGTACATATTTTTGTTTTTATTTTTTTTCTCTAATTTATTTCTATACTTAATATCTCACCCAATAAAACTAAAAGTTTTATTTTTCACTTTCTCTGTCTCATACAAATAGAATTGATGTTTTAAAATTATATATTCAGTTTTTTTTTATTGTATAAGTACATATAAAAGTTATTAATTATCCCTCGTTCAAAATTTAATACAATAATTTTATAGTTAAATTCACATAGATATATTAGTTTTCAAATTTCGAAATAAAACAACAAAATGGTTTAACAATTATAATAAATAAATACCCTGAATTTGGTGGACACACAAACATGCGTCTAGGTAAAATCTTATATATAAAATTCTCGTGTCACAATGTTAGTTACCATACTCCTCCCAAACGGCTTTACCGTATTTCACCAAATTTTATATGCATATTCAGTAGGTATGAGAATCGGCTACTATCTATTTTTCATACCCCTAAGTAATAAGGGTTGTTTCACCTTAAACATTTTTTTATTTATATGGAACCCAACGATTACCGGGTCAGCTAGTAATTTATATAAATTGTTTGTCAAGATATAGTAATTATTTTTATATTATGTATTGTGCAAGTGGAAAGTAACGTGATATTTGATACATTTATAACACGCGCTGCGATTGCTAAGTCTTAGCTGTATATGTCTGTATTTAAGATAAATGCGAAATTTATTGTATTTTTACGTTTGTAAATGTTGGACAAATATATTATGTGAAGATTGTATTAAATATTTTTAAATGTACAAGTTTGTCTTTACAATTAATGTGTTATGTGCAAAATGATGCTTAAAATTTAAAAATATTTTTATCCAATACCATTCAATTCAAAGCGCCCAATGCTTATCGATTGGTATTGGAAAATTAAGCAAGTATTACACATTTTAATAATGCAATTAAGTAAGTAATGCGAAAAACTAAATTGTTAGAAATTTTCACGAATTTTACAAGGTGGCTGGAGTACACTTGGCTTTAGTGTCTGTTCACACGTACCCACAACCATACTATACTCTGATTCATAATTAGGTGTCCAAAATGTAAACAAAGGTGTTGACCTATCAAGAAAATACGTTAGAAATGATAGTTTTTATTTTTGTCGCTATTTAAGTAATACAACAATAATAAAATAATAATCTAAATAAATTAAGGTTAATTCACATTTTTCAATATTTATATCACCTCAATTTCATTCCATACAGTAATAATAATAAAAAACAAAGTTTATGGTAGAAAATTAAAATGTGATAATGGTAACACAATCGGAACCCAAGGCATTTCTTGTGCTGTCATTTTTAAGTTTCGTAACTTATATTATTCATTTTCGTGATTGTGATCAAACTCTAATGTTTTCTCGTTTACATAATGCGTTTGTTAAATTGTGTATATTTATTAAATTTTCGTTTTTTGTTGAGTTTGTTTCTTGTTAATTTTGACAGTGACATTTCTTTGTTTACATTTTGGACACCTAATTATGAATCAGACTATACATCGCAGGGACACAGTGTACGCATGAATAGCATAAATGCAGCTTCATGTAGCTGTGTTGATGTAACTAAAAGATATAGTTACTTTTACAGTCCTGTACTTACCTATGGACTGCCTAACTGTAAAAGTAACTATAATAAAGATGGTGTTTATCCTATAAATTTTGGTTGAAACATTTTGGTTATTATAACAATAATTTGTGATTATTGAATGTCGAATAGTTTATTTACCTAAGTTTATGTAAATATTAAAGGCACTAATGTTTACTTTCGCTTTTTAATGTCCTTTTTCTTTTGTAAATGCTCACTTGGTTGCAAGCACGGCCGCAACGTACTCTAATTAGATTTATCATATTAAATTAAAGTAGAATAACTATACGGAATAGAAGTAATGGAGTCCACTTTATTTGATATATAATATTATTAGATTATATAAAATGTATAGCTAAATTATAGTTAAAAACTTAAGGTCGCCCACAGATGCGCCGCTACCTCTGAGCACTAAGCTGGAACGCCTCGGAAAAGTATGTCTCCCTTACCACACCCTTCAAACCAGAACACATCAGCGCTTAACACTGCTGTTATGAGCCAGAAATAGCTGCCGGAGTCGAACCAAATCTTCAAAACATATAATTTTACTACAAACTACAATAAAAGACCGTATCCGATATTTCTATAAATATAATTCGAATAATACTTACAATGTGCTTATAAATAATATCAAGTAGAACATATCACAGTTGGTTACAACATTTTGGAGGACAAATCTAATTCTAATTGCAAATCTTGAATGGATTCTTTCTTTAACAGTGGCTTCCTGTCGCTTTCTTTTATCTTTTTTGGATTCTTTTTCTTTGTAAATCTGTAACAAGGAAGGAAGTTATTTATTTTTATGTCATGACGTAGTAGTTGCAAGGACATCGTCAGGTAAAATAGTGCAATTTATGTTTTGGTATGTATGTAGTATGTAGTCTTTTTTTCTCCAAAACTTCGTAGTATAGTGAAGCATGATTCGGTGTGATAGTACTGAGGTAGCAGACCAGTATAGTGTAATGAAATGAAATATTATGGTGGTATAATATAAAGCGTTTATGGCACGATAGTGCAGTGTTTAAGATGGTCAACTGTAGTGTAGCGTGACGTCGTGTGTTATGTTAAAGAAGCACATTAATATAGCTACATTTACATCTATTTCTACTGAGTAGTAGGTTTTGTCTTCTACTGAATTACATCCGTACCAGGTATGAAAATCTAAAAATGCACACCCTTTTATGGCAGCTATTTATACTTTTTGGTGACAGAGTTATTTAAAAATTCAACAGTTGCTTGTAAGCGTTTTAAAAAACCCGTTTACTATTTATTTACCCTATTAATTAAGCAATCTTAATGTCTATCAGACTAAAAATATATAAATATATAGATAGATATACTATATGTATATAGATCGACTTATGAACATATTCACGTCTGATATCCATATATCACGTGACAGATACGTCGAGACTTCTGCAGACTCAGAAGATTAATAAGATTTCCAAGTGTTTTCAGACAGAACCCTTATGATATGAAGAGATTTTCACGCGATTTTCACTAACGGTAATGACAAGTTAGGTAATACCAGCTTGCGTGCTACTTCAATTTAAAAAAAACGCTTTCTACACAGCCCCACACTAGGATTCCCTGTATCGTGGGTGCCATGGACACACACAGAGACAAATACACAAACACCCAGACCCAGAAACAGAAACCTAGATCATCATTTGGATTTCTGTCTGGCCGGGAATCGAACCCGGGACCCTCTGCGCGTCAGACCGGTATGGTGACCGTTCCGCCACGCAGGTCGTCTAATGAAAGTGTATCGTACCTATTAACAACGCCATCGGGCAGGTCCATCATGCGCAGGATGTCGGCCTGGTCGGAGGAGTCGAGCGGCGCCACGGATATATCTCGTACGGCGCGGAACTTGCCGCAGTTGTTCAGGTGCTCGTTCTCCAGCCGGAAGAAGTTCCAGATGAAACGCCTGACAGGGGAAATATTACGTATTATTATTATTATTTAATCAAACACATACACACACATTTAAAATATAACTGGAAAGAGGAATGACCAGAGAAAGAATCAAACTGACATACAAAAAGAACTTCCCCTCTTTTGAAATTGATTATAAAGAAATGAGTACACGATCATTCAGTTTCAAATTTTTTAATGTTTTAGTTTGTGGTTTGGCCGCTGAGAAAATGCATTTCTGAAGACTGTTTCTAATGATATTTTTTGTTTGTACAGCACATAAATGATACACAAATTTTCATAATACATTTCGACGCCACCCTAAAGTTACATAGTTCAATCGAAAACGACCTGTCAGGAATGCATTCTCTCAGCAGCCAGATGGTAAGCCAAATGGTAAGTAGCAATTACCACCCATATCCATGATCAACCCTAGATGCGTACTTCCCCTGAGGATGAAGTTGGAACGCCTAGGATTAGAATGTCTCCCTTGTCATACCCTTTAAATTGGAATGTCATTAGATAGAATTAAGTGTGGCGATGGCATCCGCGGAGTCCAACCATAGAGGCTTCAATCACCTTAAAATACATTAAAATACCAAAATAAATAAAAATTACCTGAACACTTCCAGCGGCGCTAGGAGCCACGTCATAATCTCGCCGCCAACAATCTTGTTTTCGGTCAACACGAACGACACCGTCCAAATGAAACGGAGCACGAAGTCTTCCACTATCGCGAAGTAATAAAACTGAAATTTAAAATAATATATACATAAAAATATTATTTTGTTAGTTGGTATATGGTATATTATATTTAGGTAATGTCGTTGAACTTTATTTTCAATATTATTTTCATTGCTTGAATCATTATCATTATTGCTGGTTAGAAAGAAGGTTTAAAAACATTGTGAAAAAACTTTCAATTCTGAGAGCACTTACAAATAAATTCTCAAAGTCTACCAATACGCACTTCATATGCGTGATCTGTAGACCCTCTTACTGGTTTTATGAAGGTGGTAAAGCCCTGTGTGGCTCGACTCTGGCGGCATCACCGTCACACCTATTTCTGTCTAATAACAGCAGTGTTAAGCGCTGTTGTTCTGGTTTGAAGGGTGCGGTAAGAAAGACATACTTTTCCGAGGCGTTCCAGCTTAGTCCTCAGGAGTAGCGGCGCGTATGTGGCCGACCTCAGGTAGGAATATCTAATCCTATCTAGGGTTAAGGTCAAATACAGACAAGATAAAATTCCTCACCCGAGGTCGACCACATGTCTCCCTTTACCCTTGACCACCCGTCTGTTATGAGGTAGAAATAGGTGTGGCAGTGGTGCTGCTGGAGTCGAACTACAAAGGGTTCTACCACCTACAACTTCTATATTATAAATAAAAAAGATCCACGCCCAGCAGTGGGACATTACTCACCCCAGGGCTATACACGATCTCTTCTCTTAACAGACTGTTCTCTGCATAAGGCCCAACGGTGAACAGCCCCCAATCCATCTTGACGTCCCATGTATATGTATATATTGAAGAGATCACCTGACACGCGAACCATGCGTACAGGAATGGATTGTCGTATGGATCCGTGTAGTCGCCTGGAGAAATCAGTTTAAAATTAAATTTTTATATTGAAAATTGATTCGTATATAAAGATAGATATATAGATTAAATTCTATTAATTCAGAACTTATTAATTTGTAACTTTTTGCGAATTTAAACAAACTACCGCCACTTCGGAAAGTGTTTACATATAGAAAAGAAGCGGTGCAAAAAACTGAAGTTTAGAAAAATAATGAACAAGACAGTCGACATGAAAACTTAAATTATACATTTAAAATAACTTTGAACGCAAGTAGGAAACTGACGGTTCTTAAAAAGTTAAACAGATGTTATTATTCCTTGTCTTCAAGGATGTCTAACGTAAATCGTAAAATATCTTACATCTTACATATTTTAGAAAGTATCTTACATTACACTCCCACTAAATCCCACCCACTTCTCACTCCCACTAAATTGCTGCTATAAGGCGAAAACAAGAGCAAGATATTATAGAAAATTTCGAAGACTTGATTCCAAACATTAGTAGCGCCATCTTTTGACAATTGGAAGTAAGTTGCTACAAGTAGAAAACAAGTGAAAGACATTTAAAAAAAACTTCGATGGCATGATTCAGAACCCGAGCAGCGCCATCTCACGACGACCTGAAGAAAGTTTCTACAACTAGCGCCATCTCGACGACTTACAGCACGTGGCTTTATCTATACTAATATTATAAAGAGGAAAACTTTGTTTGTAATGAATAGGCTCAAAAACTACTGGACCGATTTTAAAAATTCTTTTACCATTCGAAAGCTACATTATCCACGACTAACATAGGCTATATTTTATATGAAATATATTTGATAAATAGATTTTGAGGCGGTACAAAGTTTGCCGGGTCAGCTATTTTACAATAATACCACTCACCGCTGTACAGGGTCCGGAGCGTGGCAAACAGCACCACGAAGAATGTGGTGCTGTACTTGCCGGCGTTGACGAGGTGCGGGAAGGCCTCGCGGCTGTCCCGGTAGCGCCGCAGACACTGCCAGAAGCGGCTCCACGCCGGCACCACGTTCACCGCCGCCTTGCTGATGATGAACCACTTGCTCGACTCGAACGTTACTGTGGATGCGGTTGCTGGGTTGGTTGGGGTAGAGGTGAGGGGAAAAAAGGAAAAAATAAAAAAAACGCAACAAAAAATGAAGAGGGCGAAAATAAAGAAAAATAAAACATACAACAGCAAATAAAATAGTAAAATAAAAACAAAAAATAAAAAAAAAATGGAAAAGAGAACAAAAATTTCGTTCAATTTTCCTTGGTGATGATGAACGATTAAAAATTAAAACATTCAAAAATAACTGTTGACGTAATAATATCTTATTAGGTTTATCATAAATACAAAAAAAAAAAGGATCAATAAGCAACAATTTTTTCATAAAAATAAATTGACTGATCCGTAAATGTACGTGTACAAGTTGTCAACCCATTACTGTCTCACTGGGCACAGGATCACAGGTAATCCATCTGCCTAGTATGAATTGGTTGACTTCACACACCTATGAAAACTTTTCTTTAAGATGTCTCGGACTTGTGAATTTTCTCACAATACTGTCCTTCACCATTATAACAAGTGATAAATAATTTCATAGCTTAGAAAAATCTGTCAATTCTTTCATAGAGAGATCGAGTTTCAACTGTTAGGCTTTCACTGCTTTTATGCAAGTGATAACTCTACAAGTAACTTACCATTAACATTAAACCAATCACCGCTCGACACATAGAACGCTATGAGGAAGTGGAAGTCCAGAAATGCGGTCACGAAGGAGTTCCACTGGTCCGCGAGCCAGAAATCCGCGAACAGGACCGGCATGAACGGAGCCGCTAGGATCCGGCCCTGGGGGAATTGCTCAATATTAAACCTGCTAGAATAAGGCCCTGGGTAATAGATTATATTAAGACCGTAACCGAGACGTATACTCAACATTTTTAAGAGGTTTATAAAGTAGCACTTCGTAAAAACTACTGATGATCTAACTATAAACTAAGAACTATAAAAATGTCTTTAATTCATAGACTTAGTCCGTCACTAGAAAGTCACAATATAGTCGAATATCATTTATTTGTAAATATTACGAGGTTCCAATCTTTTTCAGAGGAAATCAATTCCAGTTATGTCAATGGGAAAATGTTTTAGAAGCTATATAAAAATAAATAAAATATTTTGTAATAACAAATAGGACGTATCTGTCCCCGTTAACGTTGAAGTTTGACATTGTTAAGTATTTTCTAAACTATTTAATTTATTATTTTAATTCTAAAAAAATATTAAAAATGCACTAAAACTTAAAATAAATACTTACACATATCCTCAAAAACCAGAACCGGGCTTCGTGTCGGAAGACCTTCAGGGGATTCATCAAAAACACCAGCATGATGATGACCAGCGCGAGAGGATTGACAAAGGGCGGTATACTTAAACTTGCGCTGTATATAAAACTCAGTATACTCAACGCCCAGACGACACCAAAAATAGCCGCTAGCTCCATCAAATGTTGTTCTGATAGATGTTTTCTTGGATCTAACTCGAAGATTAGTACGTGGTTGACGCCAGAAGACCGCCACCCGTACACATTGATGCCTATCAAGAATATGAACTCAACCAGGAGAAACGGTCCCCGGTACAGTCTGAAAGCAGTCTTGAAGTTGTCGGTACCTCCCTCGTGGAATAGAGCTGGAAGGAGAAAATTGAATCGAATTAAAATATTTCCGAAGTTTAGACATATTTCTATATGTTAAAGAGTCAATGAATGGAAAGAAATAAATGTTTGGAATAGCATGCAGTGATAGCCTAGTGGTTAAGAAACTCGTCCTCTCGATCGAGGGGTCCGAGGTTCAAATCCCAGGCACGCACCTCGGATTTTTCAAAGTTATGTGCGTTTTAGAAATTAATTATCACTTGCTTAACGATGAAGGAAAATATCATGAGGAAACCTGCATACCTAAGAGATATTTAAAAAAAACAATCTCAAAGGTATGTGAAGTGTACCAATAAACAGCCAGCTTGACCAGCGCGGTGGACTATGGCCTAATCCTTCTCATTTTGAGAGGAGACCCGTGTCCAGAGCAGTGGGACGTTAATGGGTTGATGATGATGATGAAAATGTTTGGATTGTCATTCTTTATAGCATTATGTAGCATGAAGTAGGCAACAAAGAGAAACGCAGTTCACCTTTTCTTATTTAATTAAGTAGAAACGTGCGTGCAGTCCAACTGATTTTAGTAATTATTAACACCTATACATATTTAGGATTAATTTCATATTGGTAAAACAGAAATATTACCTCAAATTGAATATTATTTTTATAAGACTTCCCAAAAAGAAAGTGGTTATCTATTCGTCCCGTATATTTTCCTTTCTTTTATTTTTTTAAATTTTCATATCATTCATCATTCATTCGAGAATGCAGTCCATCAGGTAGACATCTGTAACCAGCTCCATATGTCTATATGTTAATTGTTTATAGTTCTACGGTTTCTATATTAATCCTGACAATATAACATTCTTGATGACTAAAGTCATCTCAGATGTAAGTCAGTCAGCATCCACAAAACATATGCGTTGTTATTTCTAAGATTAAGATGAAACGCTAGATAGGGATCTAGCGTTTCATCTTAATCTAATAAAAGGGTTTATTAAGCAAAAATAAACGTTAGTATCCTTAACCAAATCACGAGAGACCAACGACCTATAAACCTTATCAACTAACCTAATCATCCCAATTCAGATTAACCCATAATTTCGGAAACCCCCTAACTCTTACATAAACACGATAATTTTATGGGTCATATATAAGTATTACGGCAATCCGGGGTTAGTTAAAGCAAACGCAACGTAACAGTAAGGCAATATACTTATATTCGTAAACCTAAGCATATTTAACCACGATAGTTAGGCAAACATAATGCACAGTGGGCAAACCAATTTATTACGGGGATATCTTGTTTGCGCAGCGCAATTTATGGTCTAGTTGGTTAACCAAATAGTAAGAAGGTCGGTCGGATTATGGGGTAATCAATTTATGATAAAACTAGGTACTGTTCCTGGGTTCGCGTGTCGCACATGTTTTATTTTTCTTTTTACTACGCTTTTATTAGCTTGACCTGTATGTATTTTGTGACGGAATCTTTGAACTCTATTGTTACTCATTTTGAATTGTTAGATTAATTCAAAATTTTAAAAAGTCAACGAACCGATGACAATATACGATTTTAATAATTTTGCCACATTGTCCTCATCAGAATTATCGATTTACGCTCCTCCGGAGACATGACCTTAGGAACGTAGTCTACTTTGCCGACGGCGTAGATAAACCGCGAACTTAATAAATTATAGTTGAAAAAACTTATATCTTTATAAGCGTGGTTTTTAGTTTTTTAAACTATATGAAATAGATGTTTAGTATTTTTTATACTATACAAGTAACCTGTCATGCAATCCATCTGTCCATCGGTATGTGGCTACTGCTACCTATGGAGTCTTTGATCAACCCCAGATAAGATGACTACCCGAGTTTAGCCACTGATGCGTTGCTACCTCTTAGGACTTAGTTGAAAAGCCTCGGATAAGTATCAGAAGTAGGGGTGGCGGTAGTGCCTATGGAGTCGAACCACAAAAGATTATACCACCTTCATTCTAATATATTATCTGAAGTAGAAATATCTACGACTAAATTCAGACAGAACTCCCCATTATATTGACTTGGAGATTATTACATTTATTACTGAAAGGACTACATTCTCCTTTCTTACTTCATAAAAAATAGTTTTGCTATTTACAGTATTACTACTAGGCAGTTAGGTAGGTACATTCGTCACAGTCACATGCTTGGTACTGTGATGACATAATTATGTCCACACAAGCCTATTATTTGTGATAATTATAACAATCATCAACTACGTACTTATAACATAATAGTATGGAATGTTAACTTTTTAAAACTTGTTAAAAGATGAACTTCTTCACAAAAACTACTCATTTTCTACCTCAAAGTAACATAGTTCTTCATTGTATCTTTAAACAGACTTTTCACGTCTATATTTTAGCTTCAATGATTGCTTACAAAAAGTTACTCTGTACAACCCACATTTTTTGTTTGGTATCAAAATTTGTAGGTTGACAATGCGCCAATTTTTAAGGGAAATGTAATACTTATCGAGATCATAATAAGGGTTTTTGTACACAAAATTGGCAGCGATATAGTTGCGATAATATTATTTGCGATATTTCTATTTATTACTGATAATATTCATACTCATCCGTAATAAATAGGTATATAGCAAACATGAACATTTTGATGGTGGTAGAAACGCCTGTTTCTCGTATCCGGCGACATCATCGCCACATTTATTACTGTCTAATACTATTTTTTTATAGTATAAGAGTAGCAGGCGAGCATGCCACCTGATGGTAAGTGGCTACTGCCGTCCATGGACATCTGTAATCAACCCCAGATAGAATTAGACATTCCTACCTGATGTCGGCCACAGATGTGCCGCTCCCCCTGAGGACTAAGCTGGAACGCCTCGGAAAACTATGTCTCCCTTACCACTCCCTTCAAAACGTCAAAGTAGCAAAGTCAAGAACTGTTCTGGTTTGTAGGGTATGGTGAGAAAAACTTTTCCGAGGCATTCCTTAGTCCTCAGGAGTACCGACTCGTCTGTAGCCGACACCAGCTAAAAATCTAATCTTATCTGGGGTAGATTACAGAAGCCCATAGGTGGTAATGGCCATTTACGATCAGGTGGACTACATGCTCTTCTGATAATCCTACATTAATTTAAAAAAAATGTGTAAGGTATGAATCGATGAATGGCATTATTGTGACTTGCTAAAGCGATAAATAGGTTTGTACCTACAGTGTACAAAAGCCTTTATTATCGAAAAAATAGTGTCATAAATCGTTTATTATAAACCCTTTTATTAACAAAGTGGTTATTCGACGTTTTTTATGATATTGGCTGTATTTTAAAGTACCTACAAAGATACGATTATGACGACTTATTTTTAAAGTTTAATGCTGCAACCACACGCTTAGCAGTTGCTGCAAATTCCAAATCTGTACAAACACAAACGTGTGGGCACGTTGCAAGCGCTTGCGGCAATCTTCCTTTGAGTAACTATACAAACTTATACGTTACTATGTAAACCTATAAGAACCACGTGAAGCGGTCTATCTATACGTTTGAATTTGAAACGGTTTGGCAAGCGTGCGGATGTGATATTAAATTACCGGTTTCATACATTAATAAGAAATAGTTCGAAAACGCCTGTTTAATTCTTTTAAGTAAATTTACATGATAAACGAACTAATCAAATTATTTCCACTCAGTACATCCTTACAGTAATACGGTGAAAAATCTGGGTATATACATGGACCAACACCTCTCATGGATACCGCAGATCACGGAGGTTAGTAAAAAGCTGTTTTCTGCAGTGGGCTCTCTTCGTAGGTTGAGTAATGTTTTACCTATTCCCACTAAAATAACGCTTGCACAATCATTACTTCTACCTATACTTGACTCCGCTGATGTGTGTTATCCTGACATTACCGAGGAGCAATTAGATAAGCTTGAGCGTCTTCAAAATTTGTGTATACGGTTCATATTTGGATTACGAAAATATGACCATATCTCTGAATATCGCACTAAACTCAAGTGGCTCCCAATTCACCTTCGCCGGAATGCTCACATTCTATCTCTTCTCTATTGTTTACTATTTAATCCAACTGCGCCTCCCTACCTCAAACAACACTTCCAGTTTCTACACTTGTCCCATGACCGATCTCTCCGTTCTACAGAAAATCTTGCTCTCTATACGCCTTCTCACTCAACTTCCTTTTATAAAAAATCCTTCACTGTTTCAGCTATCCGTCTTTGGAACTCCCTCCCAGTATCTATTCGTAACTCCCAGTCCCTATACTCCTTCAAAAAACTAGTCAAATCTCACTACCTTCAACTCTAACTTTATTCCTTCTCTAAAGTTGTGCTCTTGCTATTAATTATACTTTGTTTCTAAATTTAATTATTAGCTTCTTTCCCTTTTACTTATTTATTCTTCTCCTACTGCTATCCCTTATCTTACACTTCATTTTACATATTATTAGTTAACATTTTAATAATTTTGCACCCTACCTTTTATTGTATTTCATACTTTCTTTAACTCCTCACCCTTAGGTTGTCTGGAAGAAATCGCTGTTTTAGCGATAAGACCGCCTTTTGTGTCGTCCTATTAATTGTATGTTTTCATTTTATGTTCTATTTCATTTTATGGTACAATAAAGAGTATTAATATTAATATTTAAAAAAATACATCCAAAATTTTAGGATCTAAATTTAAAATTAGAATCGGTCCAATTGGTTTAAACGTTTTAGTTTTTAACATCTTTTATTTAATCTTAACAGTTTCGAACTTATTGTGAACATATATTTATCCGAGGCGTTCCAACCTAGTCTTCAGGACTAAGTAATGACGCATCTTTTAACGACTTTAGATAGGACTTTTTTTCTGGTGATGATTACAGATGTATATAGGCGGCAGTAGCCACTTATAGTCCGCGCCAAGCTGCTAGTCCGCTCTGATTATAGAAATGAGTCGCGTCGCCATAGCAAATTGTATGATTACATATGCTCGTAACAACTTCAGAGCGAACTAGCAGTTTGGCGTGGATTATACCATCAGGTAAACTGCAATTTTTATTAGGTAGCTATATATGTCGACTTATCATAGAGTGGACTGAAATATCATAAAAAATAGACTTACAACAATCACTTTAACTGGGCAGGTTAAAAAACTCACCAGACAAATTGGAGATAAAAATATAGTTTAAATTTTTTTCACTGGTGTGAACATATACTTATCCGGGGCATATCAACTTAGTCCTCAGAAGTAAGAAATAACGAATCTGTTGACAACTTTAGATAGGACTTTTTCTGATGATGAATACATATGTATATAGGCGGCAGTAGCCACTTACCATCAGGTGAACTACAACTTTCACTAAGAAGCTATACCAATATGTCGATTTATCATAGAGTGGACTGAAATAACACAAAAATAGACTTACAATTTACTTTAAATACTGGACAGGCTAAACTCACCAGACAAAACAACACTGATGAGCAGAACGATGAAGGACCCCGAGAAGAGTCCCACCTTGAAGGTAGTCCAGGGGCTTTGTTGCTCCCCCAGCGGAGGGACCCTCAGCTTCTTCATGGCCTTCTGGCGGTCCCCACCTTCCAGGTCATTGGTCACCGTGGCCTCGGTATCGCTGATCAGGCGATCAATGTCCTTGTTCGTGTAGAAGTGTGACGTCTCCACGTGTTCCGCCCGCCATTGCGCGCCATTGCTAACGTTTAACAACTATTAACAATAAATGTATTGCTTTTTAATTTTACATGCGGATTTTGTTACGTTTTTATTGCTTTTTAATTTTACATGCGGATTTTGTTACGTTTTGTATGTCTAATTGAATCGATTCGGTTTTAAGCGAGTGATTGGGGAATAGTCATAGTAATTCATGCAGTTTTTTTATAATATGTGAGCAGCCGACAATCATGCAGACCACCTTATAAGTAAGTGGCTACATCCACCCATGGACATCCATAATCAATCCCAGATAAGATTAGGTTCCTACCTGACGTTGGCCACACAATGCGCCGCTAAGGACCAAGCTGGCACCTCTCAAAGTATGTCCTTACCATACCCTTTAAACCAGAACATAGCAAGCTTAACACTGCTGTTATTAGATAGAAAGAGGTGTGACGATGGTGCCTCCATAGTCGTATCACAAAGGCGTCTACCACCCCTAGATAGGGGGGATAGATGGGCAGTCGATCTTTGCCGACAGTGTCTAATAAACGAAGAAGTCCAATTGCTACACTACTTCTATCATAAAATCCAAAAAAATTGATATCATACAAAATTAGGAACATTTACCTTATCATGTTTCTTCAATATCTTCCTAAAGCCTGTATAGTTGAGGTTCTGGTAGTTCTGCAGCAGGATCAGGCTGAGGTAGAACTCGCTGAAGGCCAGCTTCAGCTCTTGCACCTTGCGGCGGGGCACCGCCTTCTTGTCCCCGCCGCTTCGGGGCTTCATCGTGTCGTAGTTGGACTTCAACTCGCTTTGTAGTGTTGCAAACTTGCGAGTGGCTTCCGCTAGCTTCTCTGGAAGGTAATGGGTATATTAATGTTCGTTAATAATCAATCTGTCCAATATTTTGCCTACCAAATATTAAAAAAATACAATTCTTTTATACTAGAGAGTTTCGACAGATTGTAGGCAGGATTTTGTTTGGAAAGGGTTCGGAAAATATTAATAACATTTATTTTCGCTGATTTAATTTTCAGAAACTGTAAAACTGCATAAATTTGCCAACATTATCTTTAGAAACCCACACTGAGCCATTTCAGACAAAGATGAAGTGATTTCGGATGGGGATTCACACTATATCTATCCCTGACTGCTACTCCAAATAAGGTTGGAGTATTACTTGAAGTTGGTCAGACCTCTGAGACTTAAGACATACTTTTAAAACTAGAATACACATACATGACATGTTTAGTGGCATTGCCTTCGTAGTTGAACTGCAAAAGGTTCTGCCAGCTTAAAACCTTACGACAAATTATTGCGGTAAAAACCAAGTTCCGATTGGTGGTCGAAAAGTTGGAGGCGTGTAACGCGGTGAACTTTAGTTCATTTGTTGTACGCGTCCCAACTGAGCAATTGTCGACCTTCCTGAAGGAGGAGCTGTGGCCGAAGGGAGTTGTGTTCCGGAAGTTCCGTGGACGGAGAGGACCCCCGGAAGTCACCAGACTCGCGTCTCAAATACGTGATTTAGTTATAAGTATATATTAGTATGTATGTTAGTCTGTAAGGTATATGTAATATGGACCTTGTTGTCTGAAATAAACGAATAAATAAATAAAATAAATAAATAAATAAATTGCTGTCCGTTGGTGGCCATGATCAATCTTAAAAAGGTTGGAAACTTACCTGAGACCACAAACACACATTCTTGAGTGCAATAATAATGCTTACCTGAGTAAAATGTGTTAATTTTCTTCAACTCCTGATCACAGTAATGGAAGAAGGTCTCGTCGAAGTTTGCGAAATGCCGCGACAACACTTCTGGTTCAACATTTTCTGCGGACGGCGCTTCCTCTACCGTTGTGTATAACATTGCTTTCATCTCCTACAAATTGAACAAGAATATATGACAATGCTGTCTTTTTACCACGCTTTAATTAGCTTGACCTGTATGTATGTATGTAACGGAATCTTAGAACTCGATTTTTACCCACTTTGAATGGTCCGGTTAATTTAAAACTTTGAAGAATCATACAGAACCTATGACAATACACGATTTTAATAAATTTGTCCCGTTCGCCTCATCAGAATCAACGATTTTCCTTATGCGATTTTATCGTGGTTTTTAGTTTTTAAACTATAATTATTACATTAGGTATGGCTTGGCCCGATCTTTCCCTTTTTTATTTTTTTGTTTAACCTAACGATTAAGCAAACGTGCTACCTGATGGAAAGTAGTCAATTCTGCCTCTGGACATTTGCAACACCAGAGGAGTCGCCAATGCATTGCCGGCTATGGATGAGAGCTCTTTTTGCACTTTTTTTGAAGAGCCCCATGTCATAGTGCTCCTTTGGTTAGGAGAGGCCTGAAGTATACCACATTGTGCCCATATGGTTTGATGGAAGGAGGGTTGGTTTTGGACACTAAAACTATAACTACAACCATTGGTTAGTGGTAAAATTGTGTAGGATTTTAAAAGCGAACATAAGGCCTCCAATTATTAGTAATTGAATTACAAGCCCAATTTCTGTTGATTTATAAGTATGGCAATGTTTTGTAGTACTAGTAAAATTACAAATACCTACAGCTCGACCTCGGTTTGGTATGCCCCACATTTTATGAAGGAGGTCAATTAAATGGTTATTGGTTTTTATCGTTTTCAATTATTATTATTTTTATTTTTTATTATTTTTTTTTGCGAGGGCTTTTCAATTCACTTATTCTATGTCATTAATTTGCATATTTAGCAAAAATCTACATGTAAAAAACCTATTTTACTGGTCCATGTCAGATTCAAGATTACCTTGATTTTTTTTTTACAAAAAAAATTGATTCTAATGAGACTAAAAAAATTCGCATTGTTGAGATCACATCAAAATTGATGTGTATTTTAACACAAACCTGTATCTTATGTCCGTGGTATTTTATCTTTGTTACATGATATTTAGTAAAAAAGATTGTTAATTATTAATTACTAAATTAAAACTGTCAGCTTAAAATATATCATTGTTTATCATTGCCTATGTCATTGTCACAATTCACCCGAATTTCATTCATTTGTAAAAACCCTTCCACCCGGGCTTGCTAAATAAATACCGAAACATACATAGAGAAACATACATACTCACTTTCGAAAAACATTACCCTCTGCTCTCAGGTAAAAAAGAAATACACTAACTACTTCTATATACAAACACAAAGATATAAAAAAGGTCAAAAGGAGTAGGAAGTTGTGAAAAGATAATAAACATAAAAATAGATTTGAGGAATCACATAATGTGACATGTATCAATTGTGTTGAGATTTATGCTAATAATATTGCCTTCATACATCAATGTTAAGTGTTGACAATGCCAGTACCATCAATTACTGAAAGATATGTGTGTCATATGACTAATATAGTCTATATAAGGATTTTATATCTTCTTTAAGGATTTACAATATAGTATTTTAACTGGAACCAATATTACACATATAAATTCTCAGAATTTAAGATCTGTACAGTTTTTTACTCTACAGGAGTAAATGAAATAAAGTAATAATAAGGTTAATTTTTGAAATACAAAGAAGAGTCTCTTGTTGGCATACTAATGGTCAAGTGGACATAAAACATCTTTGATGCAAATACTAGAAGTTTCGGAGATACTATATTTTTCGGTGGAACCTAAAGGTTCGCTCAATTTTTGGCCAAAACTTTGTCCAACATATTATGTCTTTTGGCAGAAACAGGCTGAAAATGTAAATTAGGTTCTGTGACTTATTAGATCCTAGTCCCTCAAAGTCCCAGGACTTTATATAAATTTTGGTATCTTGGATCTCAGGAATTTTAGATTAACAAGTTTAAATTTTTTACATCAATTGGTCAAGGCCAATATTATGAATTGAGAATAATTTCCCTTGAATGTTAAATATGTCAACTATCAATCCCCAATCAATCTGAAATGATGCCAGCGTGAAGAAGAATGAAAGTTTTTTTATGAAAACATTGATAATGTCCACTTTATAGTATGTATTTTAACTATTTGATGATCCCTCTCCCAAAATATTTAAGACATTTTTTAAGTCATATAATGAAAAGGTTCGTTACAAAATACTAAACAATAGTACTCCATGTAAGTACACAGTTTATGCTATTGTTTTCATTTATTTGCATGTTACTTATCAGCTGAAATGTTACAGACATTTGAATAATGTTATGTTAACCATTACAAATTTATCTAAGCTATGACTATGTTATCAATCATTATTGTTTGGTTTGGAGAAAATCTCAAGTTTCTGTTCTAAGAATTCAGGACACTTTTTGAGTAATATTCAGCCTAATAAAATGACATCACAATCATTTAAACTAAAAATAAAAATTATAATAAACAGCTTTTAATTTTCTTACCAAATTAAACTATAGCTAGACTTATTAAAGATTGTTAACCAAAATGACAATTTAGATCTTTGGCAATATATCTGATTGCTTTTTAGCACATATTTTTTTTGATATATTATTCTTAAAGGGAAAATGAGTAAAATCATAATAGATAATAAAATTTTGGAACATAATTTACTGATAAAATTGAATGAAAGCATTCATTTTTTATATGTTGTGTTATGGAGTTTCTTTTGCCGCTTCTTCTCCATAACGAAACACCTTGTGAAGTGGTGGTAGTTGTATTGACATTCAAAAAGTGCTCTGTAAAGAACCTATTTTGAATAAAAAAAAATTATTTGATTTGATTTGATATATTTATATTATTTGAATATATTAACTAGATACTGGGCATGCATAAAACAACTTGTTTTTATTGATAAATGGCTCTTAGAAGTCCTTAAAAACATATCTTTTACACATGGCAATCAGACTAAGAGTTTAATCCCTCAAAAGTGGTAAAGATAACTGGCCTAGTATTTCTTGAGAAAAACAACAACAGGAATTTCAAAGAGCAATAAATAATTATAAATAGAAATGTATGTATTATGCATCCAGACAACCAAATGTTAAGTGGTAGACTGGTCAATTTAAACATAAAAATAGTGAACAAATTCCGCATTTGTAATGGTAAGCCCAGGGCCGGATTCAGATCTCTAGAGTCCTTGGGGCAACAAAGGAGTGGAGGCCCCCTGGCCCCAAATTATTTTCCGAATAAAATGAACAATTTTTTCAGTTGAGTTTTTCAATAAATATTTTATTGTGAAACGCAGGTAGATTCTTCTAGTGTTCATGTTTGTACAAAGTACTGTAGTGTAATACAGCGAAAAAAAATATCAAAGGAAAAGATTTTTTCTTACTAGTGTTTACTAGTCGGAATTTTAAAAAAACATCAGACGTCTCTGTTGTGGGGGCCCCTCTTTTGTGGAGGCCCCGGGCTGCCGTTCCGGTTGCCCTCCCTTAAATCCGGCTCTGGGTAAACCCAAGGTCTCTATGAAAATTTAGCTTTCCTGGAATTTTTGTTATTTCAATTGTCTTAATTGACCGGTTACTCCTGTCCATAGGCATCTGTGACCAACTCCATACGAAGTTGAGGTTCTACTTAAAACTGATCATAGATGGTTTAGTCCTGAGGACTAAGATGTCATATAAATTTGTTTTTTTTTTTATGTCCAATTTTTATTATATAATTTGTATATCATAAGGCGTAATTAGTTTCTGCATTCTAAGGTTCTACACATTTATAAGTGATAACTGCTGCCTAAGCAGCAAATTACTTTGTATCATTGCTCTTATTATGGTCCGAAATATACGCCCTAATCCCCATATTAAAGTTCTGTGCTCATTATGCTCAAAATTTAAACTTACAACCCTTACAAAAACATTTTCATACTCTTTTACTTTAATAAATTGTAATTACTCAATAAGAAAGAAGCCCTTGAACACCATTTATAAAATAGAATATTTGTTTTTCAGATCATTTAATTTTCTAGAAATCTTGATTTTTTCAACTTTTGACCAGTTCAGCTGGATTTTTTAAATAAGGTCTATTTAAATTAGATAAAAATAATTACACTTATTGCTTAAACAAAAAAGTTCTAGCAATCTCTATTACAAGTGTAATATGTATAAACAACATAGTATATGTACCTCATAGTTAATATATTGTTTACGCCACTCCGGCGTGATGTGAGCGCTGAGATGCTCCGCGAACTTCATCCTGGTGTCCTATGCCGCGTCTGTACACCAAGACTCAAGGAAATACACTGCAACCTAACATTAACCGCGCACTTGTGCATACGAGCGTTTGTTTTTGATAAGAAAACGATGATCTAATCACGCACTAAAACTACGAAACGAAATCATTGGAATGTGTGTGAACACGCGTTTATTAAACTACTTATTAAATACGTTTACAAATAACTAAATTCGAGTAAAATAATTCCAAATAATATAGATCTGGATCTGCTGATAAACTTTGACAGATATCACAAACTGGAATGAAATGAGTGACATTGTAATGACAAAGAAGTGACACTGAGCGACATTTACACGTGCGTTCAAGGATAAATACATAAATAATCTGCTGAAAAAGTAACCTTAAACACGATTGAATTAAATTAATAAACATTACAACATCAATCTACTAAGTTTACCTAATATTAATTTCACCGAGTTCATAAAATATTATGTATTTTTAAAATAATTGGTATATTAATAAATGTAATCTCAACAGCGCCATCTTTCGCAATAAAATCGCATTTGAGTTTTAAATATTGCAGTATTATCACATCCGATCCGATTCATTTGAATCTGATAATATTTGTCATATTAGCAATAGTTGTAATCAAATAAATCAATATTAGTGTCACAATATCAGTTCAGAACAACGGAGGACATTGGGAGTCTTAATATTATATTTTAAACTTTTTACCTGGGAAAATTAAAAAGTAGCTTATCAAGGATAACAAGACTTTCCAAAAGCCGCCACAGGCAGACAAGTTGATCACAAAGTACAAATACGTTAGGCTAAATAAAAAACATTATATAAAAATCTATTTATTTATTATTTGTATTTCTATTTTCCTTCTGGGTTTCCACATTCTCTTTCATAAGCAGGACATGATCTAGTGACTCCGGCATGACCCTGGCAACTTTCCGTTTCTCCCTGACCAATGTCTTTGGACACTGCATCTCTGACCAGCTTACTGGTACCATGTTGACACCCAGTGGAGCTCCCTCAGCTTTTGCTATGACCACTCCGAGTTCATTTTCTGCTGTTGATAATAAGTAGTGATGGACTTCTTTGTTTGGTAACTGTGGCTAAATGTAAGGAAGTATATAACGTTTAATATATAATCAGCATTTTTAAATTATAAAACTTATGCAATTCATCCGATAGGTGCCAACTGCTGTTTATAGGCATCCCAGATGAGAGTCCTACCTGAGGACTAAGTTGGAATGTCTCGTGTTTCTTTCTTACCATACTTTTCCATGTATAGCCCTCATAAAACTGCTAGTCCGCTCTGAATATAGAAATGAATCGCGTCACCATAGAAAATTGTATGACTACATCTGCTTGCAACAACTTCAGAGTGGACTAGCAGTTTGGCGCAAACTATATCATAGTATTGTTTCAGTTATTATAAGCCAGAAATTGGTAGACAAAGCTTATAATTAAGCAAATATATTCATATTCTTGCATAATCAGTATTCAGAGGTACAATATTGATTTATAACAGTAAATGTTATATTAAAGATCATGAGTCATCATGTGTGAAATATGAACTGAATAAATATCTCTCATATTCGTATTTAACATAATAATATCGGATCTTTAGTTACTAATTGCCAATTAGAGCAAGATGAAAGGATATGTTCGATTTTTCATATTATTGAAGTAAAAAACAAGCATAGGCAGTGATAGCCTAGTGGCTAAGAAACTAGACCTCTCGATCGAGGGTCCGAGGTTCAAATCCCAGGCTTGCATCTCTGATTTTTCAAAGTTATGTGTGTATTAGAAATTAATTACCACTTGCTTAAACGGTGAAGGAAAAGATTGTGAGGAAACCTGCATATCTGAGATACTTATAAAAAAATCTCAAAAGGTATGTGAAGTGTACATATATGCAATTGGACTACGGCATGTGCGGTGGACTATGGCCTAATCCCTCTCACTCTAAGATGAGATCGGTGCCCAGCAGTGGGACAATAATGGGTTGCTGATGATGAACAAACAAGCATATACATCTGCATCTGCATACACATAAGCATCTGATGGTAAACCTATGACAGTAAAAATAAATCTAGGGTTCTATTGATGCCTTGAAGGTCTTGAGTACTGGGCTAGGTTACTCAGAGTGAGGGGCTTAGAAGATTTTAGAGAAGTTTAGGCCACAGTATACCATGCCGCCCAAGTCCAGATTGATATACTTCATATACACTTGAGAATTTTTGAAAAGAAATTTTAGCCTTGTAGGATTCCTCATTATGTTTTCCTTTACAGTTTAATCAAATAGTAGCTATTTTTTTATATGCATAAAACAATGCATAATGGTAAATACAGATGCTTGGGATTTGATCCTGGACCTCCCTATTAAGATTCATTCTCTGAGCTCCAATGTGAAAGACTAAATGAAATCATGTATAATATTACTTTCAAAAGGATACAACTTTAGCCAATATAATGTCACCAGTTTTAAAACATTTATATGGATCGATCTGGTCTTTATCAATCTGCCTCATTTCTTCCTTCTTAATGATGCCCTTACAGGGCCTTGTTATAACATTTTCATTGATGCACAGTATCAAACAGTAGGCCATTCTTGGGTTCACCATCGTTACTCGCCCTGTGATGATGTCACCTGTTTTCGGGATATAGCTTGGTGGCTTTGGGCTTAAAACTGAAACTGTGGTGACCTGAAAGATTTTAACAAATGGTTGACTTGTTACATGAAAAAAAATCTTTGGACAAAGTGCACATTATTTAATGTACCCCTTTGTAGTGTATATTGCAATGTACAGAGCACAAATGTTTTTTATAAGATTATAGTAGTGTATAATCTTACAGCTCAGCTTATAGTAAGTGGTCATTGCTACTTAAGGACATCTGTGACAAACTATATAGAATGCATAGTAGCTTAGTAATTGCTTGGAAGCAATCACAGATTAGTTGCCACACCTTAGAACTGAAGTAGTTGCCATATATAAGTTAGCCGGCATCGTTCCACAGAAACACAGAACTGCTTCATAATACTATATATCTCTTTCTACACAAGTAATAGGATTTTATATCGTGTTTGTATACAACACAAAAATCGTGTTTATACTTATATCTGTAGTATGTTATAGACAATATACACAAATACAATAGCAACCAGACTCAAGAACAGAAATCTAAATTTACCAATCAGATAAGGTCTGGCCAGGGACCGAACCTGGACACCAGTGTGTCGGACCGGTATGGTGACGACTCCGCTACGCGAGTTTACAAGTACATAATAGAGGAAATAAATGTATTAAGGTTACCATAGTCTTTTCATCTACTGTCTTTGTCAAAACTCCCACTACGCTAGCATAGATGTATCCTATGATTTCATAAGTTCCAGTGCCAGGAATAAATTTATCGTTAGATTCACTCAGGCGTATGCCTGGTCCACATATATCGCCTACGTTCGCATACTTTTGCGCCGAAACTTCCTTTGAGGTTATCTCTTCCATTGCGTCTTTACAACAGCTTTCCACGTAAATGTACAGGATTTGAGTATTACACAGTCGTAAGTATTGAACAAATTACTTGAACATGCTATAAATATAATTATTTACTCAAACATTTTACACTATTTTTCGATACGTGCTTTGTTTATCAACATGTGATTTGACATTGACAGTTTCAAATTTTGAACAATTTGAAGGACTCAAAAGATTGGGATTACGGACACGGTTGACTGGGAAGTAATGAATAAGACGCAAATATTTCTAGGTCTGATATAACAATAAAATATATACAGATTTTGATTACAAGTCAAATTTAAAAAAATAATATTAAATAATCTGTAAACATTGTTATAAAATAACTAGTCATTTATCAAAATGTTATTATCGATAGGGTGGATTTCCATTGCATCACTACTTCAGACGTGTCACCGGTTTGACGTTTTATTTGACATGTCGACCGTATTGCTGGCTGGCGTATGATATTGTTTGAGGTGGATTTTAATTAGGAATTGCTGCAGATACTGAGTCGAAGCTGGCAAAATGTTAACCAAGTTCGAGACGAAGTCTGCGCGAGTGAAGGGCATATCGTTTCACGCGAAGCGACCATGGGTTTTGGCGAGTTTGCACAATGGTGTGATTCAGCTATGGGACTATCGTATGTGTACGTTGCTGGAGAAGTTTGATGAGCACGACGGCCCCGTGCGTGGCATTTGCTTCCACATCCAGCAGCCGCTGTTCGTATCCGGCGGCGACGATTACAAGATAAAGGTGCGTTCAAAATTCCATGAAACGGGATGTTAATATTTCGTCGTGTTTCTTGTCATTAATCGACTTAAACGGCGACATTACGGCTTTTATTTCGAAATTTGTTTCTTTTTGCCTATTATCATGGAAATGATTTACAGACTTACACAACTTTTACTTCAGAAAATGGATTATGATAGATAAATCTGGTTATGGTCAATGTCCTTTCTATAAATGTCTTAGATAGAGTCTAGCGGTGTACATAGCTCACTTGTAACCTTTTGTACTTATATATTATCTACCCTACCCGAAGCTCACTATATATGCTACACACATAGGCATGGGCTTACTTTACATGCTCTAGAGATTGTGAATAACTTCCAAGTATGTCACTTAACTTTAATCCTAATGAGTTCCTATTCTATCCTAAGTTCTGGTAAAATGCTCTTAATCAAAAGAACAAGAGTTATTGAGTTGCAACTCAATTGCAAACTACAAGACTTGCAGCTCACATAATTCAATATTACATCAGTCTTTTATCATTAAGTCATATAAACTCTGAACATTTATTAGAATGTAGTAGCTATCTTATAGTTGGACCATCAATATTAGACAATAAGAAAATTTGAGTTGACTTATGACCTAATTCATAATTGTTCAATTACTAGAATCACATTCTGTGTATTTCACATTCACTACATATTAATTTGAATGGGAGCCAAAAACGTTTTTTTTATCTTCAATTGACTTAAGTATCTTCAACATTGTTTCAGGTGTGGAATTACAAACAAAGGAGATGTTTGTTTACTTTGCTTGGCCATTTGGATTATATCCGCACAATTTTCTTCCATCATGAGTATCCGTGGATTTTGAGTGCCTCTGATGATCAGGTAAATTTGCCTTAAAATTGATTAATGGATAAATTGAGTGGTTTTTCATGTTTTTAGTGATAAACATTATCTTTATATCAACTTCCACAAACAATCAATTGTTATATTTTTTTTTAAATGACATACAATGTATATTAAGTACAAATAAATAATATTTCAAATTATAATTTAAAAGTAACCGCTTTGAAGTGCTTGTTGTTAAGGTGGGCAGTATGCCGGATGTGTTATGATGTATACGTTGTAACAGTAGAAATGAAGACTTTCCTTAAAAACTCAAGAAGTACCTGTTTTGGTTTAAGTAGAGCCATATATTTAAGTGGAGCTATGTATATATCCCACCGCTCTATGTATAAACAAAAAATAAAGTGTTTAAGTAGAAGGACCTTTTGGTTTTTTCCTAACCTCTTCTACGCGACTACTTTTGGATTTTTAGAAACAAATATTCTGCAACTGGCTGCATGTATGCATACAATTGTGTTCTTAACACCTAACCTAACTCAATAAATGTCTTCCAGACTATAAGAATATGGAACTGGCAATCCCGACAATGCATCAGTGTCCTGACCGGACACAATCACTATGTGATGTGCGCTCAGTTCCATCCCACTGAGGACCTGTTGGTATCAGCCTCTCTGGACCAGTCTGTCCGTGTGTGGGACTTCTCGGGCCTGAGGAAGAAGAGTGTGGCCCCAGGACCCACTGGATTGGCGGACCATTTGAGAAACCCACAAGCAACGGACCTATTCGGACAGGTAAATAACTGTTTGAGTATTTTGCACATTTTTATGTTTGACTCAGACCAAAAATTAAGATGAAGTTGTGTGTATTGAAGCATAAATTATTGTTGTGTGAGTGGCATTTAGCATTATGATATATTTTTAACTTTAAAATTATCTACAACTTGTTATTATTAAAATTAAATAATAAGTACAATAACAACTTAACCAACATTTTGATTTTTATTCTATCCAATCAGCATGAGGTCAAAGTAAAAATAATATTATTTTAAATATAATTATTCATTTGTTTTTATATGTCAGTGAACATTTAAACTATAAATCTAAGTATTGTTCTTTAAAGCTCATAGCATAAATTTTGTATACTATTTACTTATTTGGTAGAATTTGGTTCAATGTTTTGTTCAACAGATATGAATCTCTTTTTGGTCTGAGTTCTAACATTGGAACCACGCTATATGAAGTTATATCACTTTTTATTAATGCACATAGTAGTTGGCATATTTGCACATGTGTGATTAGAAATGTGATAATGCTCAAATAGTTAATGTGTTTAACATGCACGCTTATATTAGTAAATAACTTAGTATGTATCTGTATGGTAGGTTGAATTATAGTTAGAATTGCAAATACATATATATCCATGAATTTTATAATATATTTATAAAACTTATAGTTACCATATGAAATTATAAATTGTATACTTGAGTTATCATATAATTGACAGATTTTAATATGTTTAATAGTCAAATAATAAGTTTTAAGGTCTAGCTAACCTTATAAACTGTTAGTAATTTTAGAATGAAGATAGAGACTTTCTTATATACCAAAAGAAAAGAGATCTTCTATAAAAGGCACCACCTAACCTAAAACAAAGACAAACCATTTTCGATTTTTGTTTTATAACCAATTTCTTATTTACTTTTTTATTTGTAGTTGTTCACTATTCACAAATACTACAAAAAAATATGATAAAAACCAAATGTTGACTGTTTGCGAAAATGCATACATTTGCCTGAATCATGGAATCAACTATGAAAATATTAAATAAACAATATTGATAATATTTCTCCATTCAAATGTCAAACAATTTTTCTCCATTCACCAAGGGTTGACTGGTAGAGAATGCCGGCAGTTTGCCCTTTTGTACTTGAACTTTGTGTTAGAGTTACAATAAATATATAAATAAACAAATAAATAAATAAATTATTTAGCAATATTTTTACCTGGAATAGAAATTGTAAATTTTAACATGTTATGTTAACTCAGTAACTGTTTTAGAAGAGATTCAACTTACAAGCACTGCGTGTGCAATTTAGCGAAATGGCGAACCACTCAGCCCTTAACGGTACATTCCAGGTAGGTTCTCATAGAAAAGGGTTTGACGGAGTCACTGTGCTTGGTTATAGGGTTATGAGTATATTTCGCTATTTTATTGGGAACTAGCTGACCCGGCAACCTTTTTACCGCCTCAAAATCTATTTATCAAATATATTTCATATAAAATATAGCCTATGTTAATTGTGGATAATGTAGCTTATAGCCTATGTTACTTGTGGATAATGTAGCTTTCGAATGGTAAAAGAATTTTTAAAATCGGTCCAGTAGTTTTTGAGCCTATTCATTACAATCAAACAAATAAACAAAGTTTTCTTCTTTATAATATTAGCATAGATATTTTGCTTCCCTTGTTTGTCTTGTTATATGATAGGAGTAGTAAATGCGCACGCAGTTTACCTGATGGTAAGTGGTCACTGCCGCCCATGAACATGTGCAACTAACTGCATATACAATAGGGTACCTAAGTCTGCGTATACTGAGTACCTAACGTCAATCGCAAGTTTGCTGCCATTTATGAGGACATTAGTCCTTGTTGTTCGTCATGAGGTTCGCCCTTGATGTTCGCCATAAATGTAAGTCAGACGATATCCACAAGAATTGCTACACGCTAGAAATAGGTGTAGATCTAAGATCTCATCTTATCATCCATCGAAATGAATTGGTACTATTATGTACAAAACGGCATAATTAAATTACTTGTAATATATAATTCAGGTTAGGATAGGTTAGGTTGTTTAAAATTTATATTTATTTGTGATATCTCCATATAAAAACTAGGCATTTAGCTTTTTCTGTGCATTCATTTAGTATAGTAAGTGAACATTTTATCTAATTTTTGCTTTATTATTTCTATTTATGTATCTCTTTGATATTAGTTTATTTTATTTGTTATTATTTTATCTGTGCTTATCCTGGTAGTTGATATGTAATGTTTATAGTGTGTCTGTGTGCATTTTGACCGTCACAGGACCCCGGTGACCCATATGATAGCGGTATCATCAATATTGGTGCGGGAACCATTTTGATACAGGTACTAGTATATGGTAGTTGCTTATTTTTTGGTCTATGTGGTTATGGGGATTTATGTTTAATTTATTTAAGTAAACGAATTTTATATTTATAGTTCCATATTGGTAGAGTTGTGGGTCTTATATACTTATAAGGCATTTACACATTTTCTCTGCTTGGACGAGAATTCGTAATTCCTGGCATTCAAGATTTGTCCTCTATCGCAATTAATTTGTGATCAAATAAGCTGGACTTTAGGATCCTTTTATTTTGTGTATGAAGCATCCCTTTTTCCGTCAGCTTGAGCTTCTCTACTGTGCTCTCTAGCACAAAAATTTATCTCGTTATATGGGTCCGCAATATTATAGTCCAACCGTTTCCAAAATAAGTACATGCATGACAGAAAGACAAAAGTTTTGCTATCAAATATTAGTGCAAATGAGAAATCTTGACATATTTTTAAACGCCCATTATACCACACTGAACCATGGATATATCCAAAGAAAAATACAGAAATACCCAGACCCAAAGCAAAAATCTAAATTCATCATTTAACTGTTGGACTGGACGACTTACCAGGCATTTTTTGAGTATAACACTGGTAGCGTGAACACCCGTGGTGGGTCCTTATACTAAATCGGGGACAACGGGGTGTAGAACCTAATCCTCAGTTTAGTAATATTGTTTGCAGGCGGACGCTGTGGTGAAGCATGTGCTCGAGGGTCATGACCGCGGGGTGAACTGGGCGGCGTTCCACCCCAACCTACCCCTCATCGTGTCCGCAGCTGACGACCGCCAGGTCAAGCTGTGGAGGATGAATGACGCTAAGGTGAGCTGATGTGAACATGCTCTGTTGATCTGATTTTTTTTATTGAAGTTATACTTCGTTTTCCGCTTTTGGAATGAGTGAATTTGTACAACACCGATAGCTAAAATTGACACTAGTAATATCGCAAGTTTTGCAGAAACGGTTATTAAACATCTTATTTTTGATAATATTTAATACTTTTAAGTATTATTTTATATATTGTTATGATACGATTTTATATGATACGTCACGTTTTGCCTCAATACTGTTTTATTCGCATTACCTACATTGATATACGCACTCTTTTTATAGTAAAAATACCAAAGAAGTATAACTTCTTACGTGCGTTTAGTCCGCGCCAAACTGCTAGTCCGCACTGAAGTTGTTGCGAGGAGGTGTGGTCATACAATTTGCTATGGCGACGCGATACATTTCTATATTCAGAGCGGACTAGCACTTTTACGCGGACTATAAATAACTACACATACGTTTTTTTTTTGTTTTTATCAGGCCTGGGAGGTGGACACGTGCCGCGGACACTACAACAACGTGTCATGTGCTCTGTTCCACGCGCGACACGAGCTCATTCTGTCCAACAGCGAGGACAAGTCCATCCGCGTGTGGGACATGACCAAGCGCACCTGTCTGCACACGTTCCGCAGGGAGAACGAGAGGTGAGCACACAATGTGTGAGAACACAGCGGGGACTACAGCGACATGTCGGGAGCTGTTCCACGCGCGACACGAGCTCATCCTGTCCAACAGCGAGGACAAGTCCATCCGCGTGTGGGACATGACCAATCGCACCTGTCTGCACACGTTCCGCAGGGAGAATGAGAGGTGACCATATTGACGTTGAACGGTTTCAGTCCCACTGCTGGATACGGCTCTTAACTCAGATTTAGAATGATTAGGCCCTCATTCGGACAATGCGGAGGGACAGATTTTACATTCATAACTGGACGAGAATTGTGTGAAAAATTTTGAGTATTTTGTTGAAAAATTTGTTGTTTCTCATTGAGTAATTGGTAACATTTACATTTTTAAGTATCTTTCTAAATTTTTAAAATATAATGTAATGTTGATTAGTATGTTGCATAAGTTATTTATGTTAACTACTCATTAAGTTTTAAAGAAGTTTCACTTCTATCCAGTGTCGGACTAAGATCGTCGGAGCCGCCACATCCGACCCCCCCTTAAGCCGCTAGAGCTTCTAGAGGTCACGGTCAACGTCACAGTTCTTCAGTATTATTTTTGTCCCTATTTAAAAAAAATGTACCGTATTATTATTATTGTTCTTAGTTCAAAAAGTATTTATTAATTTCTAATTTCAGGTATTGGGTCCTCTCGTTGCACCCGACGTTGAACTTGTTCGCGGCGGGCCACGACGCCGGCATGATCCTGTTCAAGCTGCATCGAGAGAGGCCTGCATATGCTGTGCATAATAACATCCTCTTCTATATTAAGGACAGGTTGGTTGTTTTAAGTTTTTTGGATAGGTTCGAAATATTTATAAATAGTTTTGTTTGTGCGAAATTAACCTTTTTGTGTGTTACTGAGATTAATGTGTTACATTTATTTTTAAAAGATTTTATTTAATATCACTTGTATGTAACATACATATGTGATATAAAAAAAATCTTATAACAAAGTTTCAAGTTGAAATTACGGTTGTTTTTCTCGGAAATTAAGTATGATAGGGTGTCATACAAACAAACAATTACAAGCAAAAATTGTTATTATTCAAACAGTTTCTGTATTTATGTATTTGTGTTTAATATGGTATTTTTTGTTTGTATGTAATATTTTTTAGTCTGAACTTTTTTGGATAAGTAGTAGTATATGTGTACTTTATTCTGTTAATTCTGTTTTAGGCAACTTCGCAAATTGGATATGCAGACAAACAGAGACTCTGCCGTTATGCAAATTAAGGGTGGCGGAAGACATCAACCATATAGGTAAGTGAATATGAATTAATTTATTTTAATACCTTTATTCATAGATTAGTAAAGATTATTCATTCCTAACAAGAGAGAGACTTCCTAACAGAGAATTGAAATAGTTGCGTAAAAAAGTTTTGCCACGTCTCCGTGCTAAAATGTCCCTAAAATATTTGAAATATATATTTATTTATGATGTTAATTACGCAGTATTAGTTATTTATTCGTAAATTTTCTCTAAAAATGTTTTTATTTGTCAAGTATTCAAAAAAAGAACTTACTAATAAGCCGTTTGTGGCTTCATTCAATTTCAAGGCGGCGAAGTATCTTTACTAATCTATGCCTTTATTATACAATATTTAACATAGTGTTACAAGCTGTTTACAAAATTGGTACTAACAGCAAAATAAATAAGAATATCAAAACTTGGTTTGTATTTTTAAATTTTAGTAATTTTACAATTTATTTTGACACCAATGCCACATAGTTTGTACTTTATAACAGCAGTGATTACATTAATATGTCCATGGTTACTTTGTTTTTATTATACGGCAATCGCCATTTATCCTTAAGCTCGTTTGCCACTTTTAAATTACAAAAAAAAAAAAAACACATATTCATCTCTGTCTCCAGCATGTCCCTGAACCACGCGGAGTGGTGCGTGTTGGTGACGTGGCGCGTGGGCGACAACAGCACGTACGAGCTGTACTCCGCGCCGCGGGACGGCACCGACACCGGCAGCGCCGAGCCCGCGCGGGGACAGGCCGCCTCCGCCGTGTGGGTCGCCAGGAACCGGTTCGCGGCGCTCGACAAGAACAACCAGGTGGGTGTGACGTCACGGCACGCTGGTCACGTGACACCGGCATAGTGCCTAGCGGCACAAAAAGAGGCAAAAAGGGCCGCCCCATCCATTTTTATTTTCAGTTAGACGGGGAAAAACATGTTCGTCCAGCCAAGAAGTGAATGAACTGGTTGAAATCCGATAATTTTTATTTATTTAAAGATGTGCGTCATGGAGTTTCTTTCGTGTTTTCTTCTCAACATCATATTCTTAAGTGACTGTACCGATTCCTTATCAAGGGGAATCTACAATAAAAGATTAAGATGTTGGTATTCCTTTCCAGTTGGTGATCAAGAACCTGAAGAACGAGGTATCCAAGAAGATAGCGACGCCGACGTGCGAGGAGATCATGTACGCGGGCACCGGCATGCTGCTGCTGCGCGAGCCCGACTGCGTGCAGCTGCTGGACGTGCAGCAGAAGCGGACCGTCGCCTCGGTAACTGACACGCGACTAGAAGTAGAACTAGAATATGTAGACACACTGCTCGGGTATATTCGTTTGATGTGGTTTAGGTACTCGCCGAGTAATACTAACGAATATACCTGATCGAGCACACGTGAATAGGCATGAATATGTAGACGCGGTACTCAGGTATATTCGGCATTCGCGATTGTAGTTTTTATATTCCAAATTAAATACGCGTCTGTAATTGTGTGCGGCGTTTACACACTCGTCAATCTTTGTGAATATATTGTCGTAGAAAATAGTGATATCTGCTGATGCGGGAGCCCTATAGCTTACAGTAGCTGGACGTCCAGCAGAAGAGGACCGTGGCCTCGGTATTTATGACGTCACATATACGATCAGGTGCGAATATGTGAACAACCTACAAGCGCTACTACAACCTACAACCTACTAGCGCGCGACTACAAATATTTAAATAATCTATTAGGGTGTATGGGTACTCATAACTATGCTTTTCAGTTTCCTAGGCCTATGTCCTCGGAACACACAATCACACATGTTTTTATCAAATTTAGATGGCCTTGTTCCTAGCACGCACCTTTGATTTGTTAGTCATGTATGTGATGTATGTATAAGAAATATCGCTAAAGAGTATACTTCCTAAATATCTCCTTATAATTGCAGGTGAAAATAGCAAAGTGCAGATACGCGATCTGGAACTCGGACATGTCGCTGGTGGCTCTCCTGGGCAAGCACACGGTGACGCTGTGCACCAAGAAGCTGGAGCAGCTGTGCACGGTCACCGAGGGCGCCAGGGTCAAGTCGGGGGCGTTCGATGACTCCACGCCCCAGCCCGTGTTCATATACACCACCGCGAACCATATCAAGTACTGCTGCAAGGATGGGTGAGTGTTATGTGCTTAATTTTATTTAGATGAAGCACCATCTATGTATTTTTTAATAGGTGTAGTACAAACACTGTGCCCGCATGGAGGTTAGGTTAGGTTAAGGTTTTACGATGGTTAACAATGTGGACTGATGACGTCATAAAGAAAGCTGGAATTTGTCAAATTGTGATGTATGGAGATTCAAGAAGGTTTAGGTAAATTTCATCTCACATGTAATTAAACTTTATGGCCTTTCGATGGATGGGTAGGTCAGAAAAGAGCGTTAATATTGTCTTATCGCCTTAATTTGTTTAAAAATAGCGCCATCTATGTAATTAAAATTAAAGTTTTGTTGTGGCAATCTACCGACTCTATAAATTTATTATTTTATTTGAATTACTAAACACCATTAGACGCCTTTTCTGACGTATGCATGTAAGAACTGTAATATCTAAAATCTAATATAAATAATGTGTTGTTTCAGTGATTACGGTATTATCCGCACGCTCGACGTGCCGGTGTACGCGGTGAAGGTGGTGGCCAGCGACACAGGGGCCAGAGTGGTCTGTCTCGACCGCGAGGCCAGGCCCAAGGTGCTCAACATCGACCCCACTGAGTACAGGTGAGACACAGACCGAAACATTTAACGTATCGAGAATGAATCGATTTTATCATCACTATCATCATTATCAACGTTATCATCGTCGCCATCGTCATAATCAATCATCAATGTAAAAATAATGATCGTTATTATTGCAATCATAGACACCTTAGGTCAAGATAACAACCGTTATTATTGCCATGATACACGCCTTAGGTGAAGCACTGACAAAATCAATATTTTGATATTATGACAAATACAATATTTTGACAAGCACGGCCCGAGTTACGTGTAAGGGCCAGCCCTACACGTTAAGGCTGCATCGCGCCAGCCCTACACCGTTCTCACGCTGCATCGTGTCTTCGCGGAACGGCCAAGTTCACTCACTCCATCGCGGAAAGTGACTCTACCTATCACATCATTTATTTTTTTTATTTTATTTTGTTACAAGTTGTGTAAAATTTGAGTTGTATAAAATAAAAATTAATTCATTCGCGAAATAGACTGCAATTATTTCCTCGACGCCCAGCTCCCATAACTCCCGTGTCAACACTGCTGTTACAATATTCGTGAATACATTTTTTGCATACGTAACCTTTAAGCGTCAATAAAATCATCATTTTATCATCACAATTGTCAATATCATGATTATCATCGCCCTCGTCATTACACCACAGTCTCCATAAATTTTGCATTATTATTATCTTGATTATCTCGTCATCGTTATCATTTTCATCATTGAGCTCCTATTACTGCCTTTTTCAGCACATTATCTTTAGAGAATAGGGGTTAAGCCTAGACCATCTCGCTGACCATAACTAGTTTAACCAATAAATAATGTTTGTCTATCGATCAGATTCAAACTGGCGTTGGTGACCCGTCAATACGACCAAGTGCTACACATGGTGCGGACAGCTAAGCTTGTGGGACAGAGCATCATCGCATACTTACAGGAGAAAGGTAAGGATGTTCGTTTTCAAAAGTGTAATATATCTCATAAATATATCATTACCACTTCAGTTTCTGAAATAAGAAATATTTTATGATTAGATCGTTTATTCGATCTCTAAGTTACTCAAATACTCTTAAAAATTATAGTTACTAGAATTTAAAATACTAGACATACTAAACAGACCATTTACATACACATAAATGTTTTTAAAAATGATATTTGTGACGCGTCTACAATGTGCTAGGAAGATGAAATGACTTAGGGCTTAAGACTAAGAAAATTGTAGTATTGTATCAAATCAAATCAAATCAAATCAAAATTTTTTATTCAAAATAGGTTCTTTACAGATCACTTTTTGAATGTCAAAGCAACTACCACCACTTCACAAGGTGTTTCGTTATGGAGAAGAAGCGGCGAAAGAAACTCCATAACACACATCTTTTAAAAAAAATGTTTTTGACAATGTTAACTTAACGTAATGGTACATGTGGAGCTGGAGCTAATTCAGACCACACCGTTTTGTCAGTCAAATAATCACTTACTTTATAGTACGCTTTTTTACATAGCGTTAGTTTAACGACATGTTTAAACTTTTTTTCTGTGAGATTCAAAATGTGGTCGGGTATTTTATTGTAGTAGCGAATACAGTTGCCCACGAAAGATCTAGCCACCTTACATAATCTATGTTTAGGAATTGCTAATTTATTTCTATTTCTGGTATTAAAGTTATGGTGGTTACTATTTTTTTCAAACATATCAGTGTGTTTTCTTACATACATAATATTTTCATAAATGTATTGACTATGCACCGTCAATATATTAATAGTGGGAAACAGTTCTCTTAGGGACTCACCACGCCGCAGACTATATATTGACCTTATTGCTCTTTTTTGAATAGTAAATATAGAGTCTATGTCAGCAGCACTGCCCCACAGTAGAATGCCATAAGACATAATGCTGTGAAAGTAACTGAAATAGACAAGTCTGGCAGTGGGTATGTCTGTTAACTGTCTAATTCTTCTGACTGCAAAAGCTGCAGTACTAAGTCTGCTGGACAAAGCAGAGATGTGGGGACCCCACTGGAGTTTAGAATCAATGGTAATCCCCAAGAAAACAGTTTCATTGACGAATTGCAAAGTCTCACCATTTAGAGCGACATTCATCCCCGTACTCCTTACATTTGGTAGCATAAATTTAATACATTTAGTTTTATTAGAATTTAAGAGTAGGTTGTTTGCATCAAACCAGTTCTGAATCCAGCAAAGAGTTTCATTAATATCGTTCGTATCCTGTGATTGTCGTTTTACTCTAAACACCAAGGAAGTGTCATCAGCAAACAAAACAACCTCAGATAAATCCTTTACTACATTTGGCAAATCATTTATATAAACTAAAAATAGAAACGGACCTAGGATGGAGCCCTGAGGTACACCTATTTTAATATTAGAACCTGCTGATAATGCTCCATTTACTTGCACTCGTTGGACTCTATTGTTTAAATAAGAATTTATCAACTTTAGAGAATTTCCCTGAATACCATATTGTAATTTTAACAATAAGGTTTTATGATCAACACAATCAAAAGCTTTAGACAAGTCACAAAAAATACCTATAGCATCATGTGCTTGTTCCCAACAATCAAAAATATGTCGCAGCAATTGAACACCAGCATCTGTGGTAGAACGGCCTTTAGTAAAGCCAAATTGCTTTTGATGTCAAAGATTATTTCGTTTAAAATGAAGCAACATTTGGTGTAAGAGGATCTTTTCAAAAATTTTAATTAGAACAGGCAGTACTGAGATGGGTCTATAATTGTTGGGATCTTTAGTATCACCTGCCTTAAACAATGGAATTATTTTGCTATGTTTCATTAAATCAGGGAAACAGCCCTGATCAACACACATATTAAAAATAGTGACTAAGTAGGGAGCTAAAGTTTTAATGATTGATATACAAACTTTTACTGACATTCCCCAAATGTCCTCTGTATTTTTAACAGTTAATTCTTTAAAAGCTTTTAATATGTCATTAATTGAAATATGTCTAAATTTAAATTTAATGTGACACTGACTTAAATTCTCTTTAAGGATGGTCACTGCTTTAATTGGGGATGATTTTAAAAATTTAGTAGTATTAAATGGTATATACGAGAAAAAAGTTTCAAATTCTTGTGCAATTTCTTTATCTGAGGTAATCTGACCACGTTCAGTAGTAAGAGATACTTTACTGATACTTAATCTACAAGTTCGTGTTTCGGCATTAATTATTTTCCAAATTGTTTTAATTTTATTATCAGCATTTTTTATTTTATTATGTATGAACTTAGATTTAGCTGTCATACAAACTGATTTAAATATTTTAGAATATTTACGAACATATTCATTGAAGTGAGGGCTACAGTTATTCTCTCTTTCACTATAAAGCTCGAAAAGTTTACTTCTACTTAGACGAATACCTTTAGTAGCCCATTCACAAAAACTAAGTCTAGTACTCTTTTCATACCTAACTTCAGAAAATATTTTTTTAAACTCTGTGTGCACTGTGGAGAAAAATGCAGAATATAAATTATTAACACAAGTGCTATGGTTCAGAACTGACAACTTATTTAGTAGCACTTTATTATATTTTAATAAACGGTGACTTGTAATTGGTCTATGAAGAAACTTTATGTTCCCTTCCTTGGATATGTTATATTGGATATGGACAGACTGCCCCTTGTGATCAGATTTAATATGATTTATTATAGATTTTTCAACTACAGAGCAGTTACAGAAAATGTTATCAATGCAAGTAGCAGAGGATGAAGTCACCCTGGTTGGCTCAAAAAAACTGTATTCTAAGTTATATGATCTAAATAAGGAAAGTAATTTTACTTTCAATGTGGTGTTTTCTAAAATATTCACATTAAAATCACCACAAACAACAACATATTTCTTACATTTGCAAATAATATCCAAAACATTTTCCATTACACCTTCAAATCTAGAAAATGTTTCTATGTTAGGGGGCCTATACACGCTAACCACAATAAGGCTATCCAGCTCGACACATGATAATTCAATAACACGTTCAACCGAGAGCCCCACTATATCCAAGCGTTCTCTTGATTTTAAACCTTTACGAGTTATTATTAATGAGCCACCATGGATAGCTGACTCACTGAACGAACTAGCAATAAAGTGATTTATATAGTTTATTTGTGTTTCACCTTGTTTTAACCAGTGCTCTGTTAAACAAATTATATCATAATTGTTACTCTCTAAAAATAACTCCAGTTCCAGCTCCTTACTTGAAAAACCCTGGATATTCTGGTGCAATATTTTTAGAGATGAAAACTTTTTATTGCTAGTTTTATTATTACTAAGTTTACCCATATGAAGACATTTATTTGAAATATGTCTCTTAATTTGCTTATTATTATTATATTCATATGAATTACTTACATATTTATTTATTGATATGTCAATGTTATTAAATGAATTACTATTTGACAATGGTTGTAAATTAAATAATTTGCCAGAGGTGCACTCTGTTGTCCTATCATTTAATTTAAATTTTCCAATGTCAAATTTAAATTATTGGATGTCAATAATTTTAAATTATTATTCTGCTCAATAGAAGCAGGTTTGGTTGCCAAGTTTTTGGCAGAAATGTCAAAATAAAATTCTAGCACAACAGCTATCCGTCTTTTATAATATCTAGGGAGATAGTAATTATCCCCTGTCAAATAAAAATTCATACTAAACGAGTTAGTATCAATCAAATGAAATTTATTATTATTGCACATTGCAGTGTGCAAAGTCATATTTAACTTATATCTAATATCATTCTCTTCGACTGGCAAACTTTTACTATAGGGGAATGTAAACATTAAAATTTCCTTTAAATTAAGTTTTAACAAAGTATCCAAGTAATAAAGTATCCATGTATTGTATTGTAGTAGTGTATTGTATTATAGCGGTTTGGCTAGACCAGGGAGGCACCACACCTTTATAGTTGGTTACAGATGTCTATGGGTGGCAGTAAACACTAAGTATGAGATGAAGCGTATGCTTGCTACTTCACTCTTCTAAAAATAATACTAAGTTTTTTTTATTTTATTTGTTAAGTCGCGTTTTTATTATATAATGACGTGAATCGCCGAAAAATAATCTTATCCGGTCTTCCAGGTTACCCAGAGGTAGCTCTGCATTTCGTGAAGGATCCGCGCACGCGGCTCTCGCTGGCTCTCCAGTGCGGCAACATCGAGGTGGCTCTCGAGGCGGCTAAGAGCTTGGACGAGCCGGACGCCTGGGACAAGCTGGCCCAGGCTGCTCTCTCTACTGGCAACCATCAGGTAAAATTAATAGATTATTTTCTTATTCCTATGTGGGAGATCTGTATTTTTATTTTTGGCTGAGAAGACTAATTAAATTATATTAATCGTACTATAAACATTTTGCTTGTAAATATGTTATTCTCTGATGATTTATATTTTTCTGAAATTTATACATGTATTTTTCTAATTTATGTAATCCATCATTTACCCGTCAAAACCTTGGATTGATAAAATTAGTTTACAGTGCAAAATAGAATGCAATAAAATGCATTGCTTAATTGGAACTGCTGGCAGCATTTATTGCAGGCGAAAATTAAATAAACAAATCTAATAATAATTCGCGAATTTTCCCACATTACAGATAGTGGAGATGTGCTACCAACGCACGAAGAACTTCGACAAGCTTTCATTCTTGTACCTGGTGACCGGCAACCTGGAGAAGCTGCGCAAGATGATGAAGATCGCGGAGATCAGGAAGGACGTGTCCTCGCAGTTCCAGGGCGCGCTGCTGCTGGGCGACGTGGCCGAGAGGATCCGCCTGCTGAAGAACGCTGGCCAGGTCAGTTCCGAGGGTACCACCTTCGTGTCCCAGAGCATTCACTGCAGAATTTAGGGAAATCGCGTATGATCATACAGTGTATGATCATACGTATGAGTCGCGTATGATCATACATACTTTATGGTATCTGAGATCTATCTTCCAGATCAGAGTCCTGCTGGAGTTGGCCTGAAATGTGTTACTACCCTTGAGGACTAGAATGACTTGGATAAATATGTCTCCTTTATAACACTTTTCAAAGCAGAACACAGTAGAGCTTAATGTTTTTCATCATTATCAACCTGGCCATTGCTGGGCAAGGGTTTCCCCTTAAAAATGAGAGGGGTTAGCCCATAATTCACAGCGCTGACCAAGTGTGAATTGACTTAGATTTGATTAGACTTGATATATTTGAGAACTTTACACAGCTGTTACAGCGTTAGGCAGAAACAGGCGTAGCGTTGATGATGTCGAACAGTATTTCTACTACCTCTAAAATTATATTTATTTACTGTATACTTAATTACTTACATCTTAACACTTATTTACTTTTCTTTTTTCTTGTAACTCCAGCTGTCCCTAGCCTACCTGACCGCGATCAACCACAAGCACACAGAAGAAGCGGAGGCTCTCAAGGCGGCGCTAGAAGCAGCGAACTTGCCCATCCCGGCCGCGAACCCGGACGCGGTGGTGCTGCGCCCCCCGGTGCCGGTGCAACGCGCGCAACCCAACTGGCCACTGCTGGCCGTGTCCAAGTTAGTAGTTTTGTAGTGGTTTTCTTGTGATATAGCTTCTTATAGGGTAAACCGCTTCGTTACGTTACGCATACCGGCACCAGTCTCTCTGGCTTCCGTTTTCCTCACACATACGGCAAGCATGCTCCTCCTTTCTTACTTTGACCCACAGCGCTATCCGTATTTCGGACAGATTAATATACATAAAATTTTATTAATAACGTAAGCTTTTCTCAAATTAAGCTATATTATATATGACATGTCATGTTCATAGCATCCACGACACAGAAATCTAATGTGGGGATATGAGTGTTGAAAGCGATGTTTAATTAAGTGTCTTGATGGTTTCCGTGAAGCAATTGTTGTAACCAATCAAGCAAGATCGTCGCGTTTGAATATTTGACTTAATGCATTTGTTTTTTTTCTATGCATAAGTTGTCTAGCAGTAATCTCTGTTTAGTGATAAAACCGCCTATTACTGTTAAACTATAAGTGTACCTATTACTGTTAAATTCTAATAAAATATATTCTAATCTATAAAATATATTCTATGACATCGCATTTAGCTATTCGCGCCCAGCTTGAAATTCATCCTATACAGGGTGAATTTTTAAAACGGGCCTTCAGGGCCAAATCGGAAACTATAAGGATTAGCGAAAAATGCTGAAAGGAGTTACGAGGCCGATTTTGATAAAAAAAAAAATGGCATCATTACTTTTTTAAAATAAATTTTTCCCTAACCGGGAATCGAACGAGTACATTTTGAAAAAAAATGCACCCTCTATATTATTCCACTATCTGATAGTGTTGCTTATAAGGATCAAAATCTGGAAAGTAATGATTAATGACAAACTAAAGGAAAAGCCTCAATTTTAAGAAAATACATATTTTTTCATATTAATTTGGCAATTAAGTTCCCGCCATTCATTAATTTGAACATTTCGTGTATTAACATTTTTTTTGGCTCAATGTTTCTAATTATTCGAAATGGACGTTTTGTTTCCCAATAATTTATATTTTTATGTCCGCTATGGTCTTGACTTAGCTAAGGTTATTTTTAGGACCAATAAAATAGATTTACTTGCTATGGGCGGAGTTTCGTTTAATACCGATGTAAAGTTGACAATTTGCGAGAATTACTTTTTAGAGTCAAATCCGAGTGATTACTAAAAAAAGAAATATAGAAAATCATATTTAACGTTGAAACGAAGTTGTAAACAACAAACAATAAGAATTTACTATTTAATCAGTTATCTATTTTAATTAAAAAATTAATTCTAAAAACGGCGGTAACTTATTTGCCAAACTATTACTTTCTCATACTAAACCGTATGTCATAGTCATAACATCGAATAATTAGTTGATTAACCAACAAATTCTTCAATGGTATGACTTATGTCTGTTTCTAAAGAATTATACATATATCATTTGTTATGTATAATCCTTAAGGATTAGTATGCCAATGTATGGAAAAATACGTATTTTCTTCAAAATTTTCCTTTTCCTTTGATTTGTCACATAACATTACTTCCCAGAATTTGATCCTTATAAGCGACACTATCAGATAGTGGAATAATATAGAGGTGTCATTTTTTTCAAAATGAACTCGTTCGATTCCCGGCTAAGGAAAAAAATATTTAAAAAAACTAATGATGCAGTTTTAGTTTTTATCAAAATCGGCCTCGTAACTCCTTTCAGCATTTTTCGCTAATCCTTATAGTTTCGGATTTGGCCCTGAAGGCCCGTTTTAAAAATTCACCCTGTATATAACATTTATAGTGATAACAATATAGAGTAAAAATAAATAAAATTCTATAAAAAGCAGTCCATAATCTAAACTGTTCTCCTGTTTATCCAGGAGTTTCTTCGAAGTGGCGGGTGGGGCGAGGCCGGCGGGCGAGGCCTCGAGCAGCGTGGCCGCCGTGGCTCCGGGAGATGAACCCCTGGAGGCTGCGGGCGCCTGGGGAGATGACGAGGATGTGCTCGGGAATGACGAGAACAAGGTATTTACCAGGATGCAATGAGAACGAAGTTAGGATTTTTATTTATTTTTTAAATATGGTACAAAACTATATATAGCATTTAATTAGTAACATAAAAGTAGTAATAGCATGTAATCCACCTGATGGTAGTCACTGCCCTTGGACATATAACCAACTTCATATAGAAAATGAGTTCGATTTGAAACGGACTTTAGATGCTTTTTCGCTGCTAGGAACTAAGATGGTCGCGTGGTATGTAAGTCAGCTGGCATCCAGACCCTTTCATTGAAATGCATGAGCTATCAATCTACAAATGGGTGTAGCAATCTCCCCCTTTGTACCGTACAGGTGCTTTTAATGTGCTAGAAACCTTTACGGTTCGACTTTGGAAGCATTGTGTTTCGCCTTGAAGGGTGTAGCATGAGAGATTACTTATTAAAGGCGTGCCAACTTAGTCCTCAAATGTATTAACATATCTATTGGCGAGGTCTCATCTTATCTGGGACTGATTCTCGCCCTGCAGATGGATATGTATAGGCGGTTAACCAGTTACAATCAGATGTACTTTATGCTCGTTGTTGTAAATTTCAACAAATGAACATTTTACAGGATGGAGAGGAGGAGGAGGTTATGGAGGATGCATGTGATGACGGTGGCTGGGACGTTGGAGATGAAGACTTGGAGCTGCCGGAGGAACTTGCACCTGTATCTGGTAAGCTGTTTTTTATATTATATATTCCGTATTACGATAAAGCTCAATGTAACTAATAATAAATTTATTATTATTTATTAATTATTGTAGGCAGTTTACTAAAATTTGACAATTTATAGACACGATTTTGTCAAATTGTGGTGAATAAATAGTGCATACATTTATTATTTCTTATAGTGACACGAATATTAAAGAAATTATCTTTTTGAAAACATTTATTATAAATAATTTTCGCCAGCAAACAAAATTTTGATTATTAGTAAATTATAAAGAGAATATTCAACCATTCATGTGACCGGGCGAACGAATGAGCAAATAACACTAATACTATGAGACTACTCATACTATGAAAATACAAAGACACATATACATACAGACGCTCACGCTCATAAGAGTTGGACACGCTTTTAATTTGAGGCTGCTAGAAGTAGAGTGGCCTGTATTTTAATGATTTTTGACTTGTCTGTATTTTCGTAATTTAAAAATGTTAATGTTATAGAGTTCGCGTAAAACTGTGAGTCCGCTTTGAATATAGAAATGAGTCCCCATAGTAAATTGTATAACTACACCTCCTCGTAACAACTTCAGAGCGGACTATACACTTTTACTTTTCTCCATATTGTAAATCGTTTTTTGTAGTTAGGCTACTCTGGTTCCAACGGTCTCATTTAATAGTTATAATTCTTAAAACTTGTGTATATTTAATTAAAATTCCTGGCGATGAGCGGGGCACCCTGTAGTACAGGCTACTAACTCAGTGCAGGGGCCCTTGCGCGTTGTTTTTATTGTACTTTAATCAATAAAACTTTTTAAATTTTGTATTTTATTTATAAATCACGTTTGTGTTATAGCGGAGGCGGAGGGCGACGCGTCGTACTTCGTGGCGCCGACGCGCGGAGCCGCCGCCGCGCGACCGGAGCGTTTACGCACCGCGCATGACCACGTCGCTACGGGACAGTTCGAGATCGCGCTCAGGTACGCCTGATGACGATATACTACTACTGTATACTAGTCCTTGTCTTGCGCACTGTGCATGACCACGTCGCCACCGGGCAGTTCGAGGTGCCGAGGTGCTGCCGTGTACTGTGCTATGACGTCATACTAGTACAGCTCTACCTTCACCTCGAGATTTTATAATCCTTGCTCTTTGTACGGCACATGGTCATGTCGCTACGGGGCAGGTCGAGGTGGTGCTCAGGTACTGTGCTATGACGTCATACTACTGCAGGTTAAGACTGTCCACGATATTACTTTGTCAGCTAATGCTTGTCCTGCGCACTGCGCACGATCACATATTGCCGTCGCTGACGTCATCCTTCTGTTTGCTTTCACAAAATTCGCAGGGCCGGATTTGGTTAGGTCTAGCGGAGTCATTGCGCTGAGGCCTTCACAAGAGAGACCCCTCCGCAATAGAAAATAAATATCTAAATTTCTCTTTTTTTACAAACAGTATTTTTTTCACGTTTTTACCGATATATTATTATTGCACTTAACTAACTTTATCGATTTGATTTGTTAACAAAAAATAAATGACGGAAATTATTGATTGAAAAATAATTAGGGACCCCACTCATTTTATTGGTCCAGAGCCTCTACACTTCCATATCAGATCCTGAGATTGCGTAGTTTATGCGGAACAGAGCAATAGAAAGATATTTATAAATAGATCATGACGCCGCACTACAACACCGACTTATGTTATATTAAGTTATTAACACTAAACAAATTATGATATCTATGATTAAATACATTTAACGCTCTTTAGAGCTCTGATATAATTCTCATATATTCAAACAATAAAACCCAATAATAATTGTTTCCAGACTGCTTAACGAACAAGTGGGCATCGTGAACTTTGAGCCGTATCTGGACACGTTCTTGTCGATGTTCGCGAGCGCGCGGCTCATGTTCGGCACGCTGCCGTGTTCGCCGCCGCTCGTCGCGCAGCTACACCGCAACTGGAAGGAGGCTAGCGGGAAGGACCTCTATCCTATTATCAGTGAGTACATTTATTTATATTCTACTTAATATATATTTATATTACGATATAAACTTGAAGCTTGAAGGTGGTAAAACTCTTTGTAGTTAGACTCTGGCGGTACCACAGCCACACTTATTTCTGCCTCATAACAGCAGTGTTAAGCGCTTTTGTGTTTTTGTTTGAAGGTGTGGTAAGGGAGACATACTTTTTCGAGGCATCTCAGCTTAGTCTTCAAGGGTAGCAACTTATGTGTTGCCGACTTCAGTTAGGTATTTTATCTGGGGTTGTCTATATAGTTGAATGTATGCGACTAGTGCACGGTTTCGATGCATTGGTTCATACTTTGTACATTTCACGTAGTTTACACGGTGAAAGAGAACGGGAGAGAGATAGAGAGAGGGAGATGTAGGGGCAAACAAGGGCAGGTAGAAAAAGGGAAAAGGGAGGAGAGAGGTAGAAGGAGATACTGAAGTAGGGACGGAGAGGAGGGAAAAATAAGTAAAGTAAGGACACTGTTTTTATTTTTTCGTGGCAATTTTTACACTAATGTTTTCTTTGCAGCATTGAGATTGAACGACCTGGTGACGCAACTGCAGCAGTGCTACCAACTGACCACCAGCGGCAAGTTCACGGAGGCGACAGAGCGGCTGCAGCGCGTGGCGCGCGGGGTGCCGCTGCTGCAGCTGGACGGCCGCGCGGAGCTGGCGGAGGCGCAGCAGCTGCTGGCCATCTGCCGCGAGTACCTGCTCGGCCTGCAGATGGAGACCGCCAGGAAGGGTACGTGTCTGCAGGTGCGCTGCAGCCGGACGCCGCGCGGAGCTGGCGGAGGCGCAGCAGCTGCTGGCCATCTGCCGCGAGTACCTGCTCGGCCTGCAGATGGAGACCGCCAGGAAGGGTACGTGTCTGCAGGTGCGCTGCAGCTGGACGCTGTGTGGCAGTGCATGGAGGCGACAGAGCGACTGCAACGCGTCAACTGCTGTCAGCTGACAGCGAGCGGCAAGAGGCGGATAGGTTTTCATCGTATCACAGACAGAAGTGATACATGTGTTCATTTTCAAATTAGTACACACATACTTCGGCCTTGTTATATTTCCGTGTGCGTTAGCGCCGTAAAGTAGATAGGAATAATAGTCAGAAAATCAATATTATTTGATATCATCCTATGTCTTTTTTAGAAAATTATGTGATAATTATTACTTACGAAACTGATTACTATTACTTAAAATTGTACACAAAACAATAGCCGATAACTCAAGATTAGACGCATAGACGCAGTATTCATTTTCAAGGTATCAGCGATTTATGCAGGCGTATGTGCTTGCGTGTGTAACCGATATATTTTAAACTAACATAATTTTTAATTTCTAGTTTAATTGATTACTTACTTTCTCTCTGTTTACAGCAATGCCCAAAAACACACTAGAAGAACAGAAACGCACATGCGAAATGGCGGCCTACTTCACACACTGCAAGCTACAGCCTGTCCACCAGATCCTGACTCTCCGGACAGCTCTGAACATGTTCTTCAAGCTGAAGAACTTCCGCACAGCCGCTTCCTTCGCCAGACGCCTATTGGAGCTCGGACCAAGACCTGAGGTAGCTCAACAGGCAAGGAAGATTCTCCAAGCATGCGAGAAGACTCCCACCGATGAACATCAACTACTGTATGATGAACACAATCCGTTCAACATCTGTGGTATCAACTATAAACCCATTTACAGAGGGAAACCTGAAGAGAAATGCCCTCTGTGTGGTGCTAGCTTCATGCCGGAGCACAAAGGAAAGCTCTGCCCTGTATGTGGGGTCGCTGAGATCGGTAAAGACGTGATAGGCCTCAGAATCAGTCCGCTACAATTTCAGAGATAATTCGTGTTTGTATGTTGATTATTTTGAATAATATATACTATTATATAAGGATATATAGAATAAAGTATTATCGTATAATGGTCTTTTATTGTTTATAATTTATTAGGTCAATTTATAACATTCTTAAAGCTATCAGGGTTAACACTATTTAAAGCTATACGTCGACTGGCTTGATTTCCTTTGACCTGAAAACAAAATAAAAGAAGTTTTTAGTCACTATCTTATGTAAAAACTAGAAAATTATGTTAAATGTGCATTGCAGTCCATTAGTAAATCTTGTACTAGAGTTATGCTCATAAAGGATTAATTCATTCAGACACGATTTCAGACAGACATTTTTGACACGAATTGTAATTAATAGTCGAATAGGGAGTTCCTAAACCTTACAGATGGAGTATATATCCACTAATTTTTTGCACCGAATATTACTTCAAAAGTCTATGATACATATATATCTTATATATACAATTCTCGTGTCACAATGTTAGTTACCGTACTCCTCCGAAACGGTTTACCGATTTACACCAATTTTTATATGCATATTCAGTAGGTCTGAAAATTGGCTACTATCAATTTTTCATACCCCTAAGTGATAGGGTTGTTTACCCTTAACATTTTTTTTTAATTATGGCAACACAACGCTTGCTTGGTCAGTTAGTATTATGATAAAAATGTATCATAAACATGTACCTATTATTCAACATATCCTGTATCTCATCGAAAGTCTTCCCTTTGGTCTCCGGGAGCATCGGGCTGATGGAGAACACGAAACCAAAACCGCAGCAAATCGCAAGAATCCAGAACGCCGTGTAGATCCCGTAGGAAGCCGCTACGTCGCGGAAAAACCTAGCAAAACAATATTTTTTATAGTTAATGCGTTTTATAAAATTCGTATTGTTTCCGCAAGGAAGTAAACTGATTTTTTATTAGAAAATATGATTACCTACCCTCCGAATATTGCCCATTTATTTATTTATTTTATTGATCTAATTAGAACGGCCGAGGCCACTTACACTAACTAGACAGATCTAACATACAGACAACTCACAGAACTCCAAGCATACAGACATGATCAGCTTCCAGTCATCAGCAAACACATCACAGTTCGGATAATGATCCATGAGCGCGTTCAATGTCGCAAGTGTGCGCGGAACAGGTGATTTAGCGCGCGACACAGTGCGGGAAGGCGGAACCACAAATAACTTGTGCTTTCGGCTTCGTTGATAATTATTGACAATTTTAAAATATAAGTAAAAAGGAAGCTATTGTGGTAGTATTGATTGTTTCACTCGCCTCCTAATACGCTCCCATTACACTATTACTATTGCAATATCCTTTGCAGGGTTCATAAATGAATACTTCATTTGTAAGATACCAAATATAGACCTATAAGATATGAAAGTGGATTCGAATTATGATTCAATAAATAAATAAAATGTATTAATTAGCGCTTCTAGTACTTACGTACGCTCTTAGTAAAGTGAAAATTTTATTTGGTGTGAATGAGACATATTTCCATTAAAGTAAGTATTCGACTCCAATTCATTTTTGTCTCCGAAAGTTTGAAATATGACGATTATTGTATAGAATAATCGTCAAATATTAAACTTTAATCATAGATTAGTAAAGATTACTCACTCTTAACAAGAAAATGTACCCAGTTTTGAGAATTGAAATAGTTGAGTAAAAAAGTTCTGCCACGTCTCCGTGCTAAAATGTCCCTAAAATATTTGAAATAATTATTTATTTATTATGTAAATTACGCAGTATTAGTTATGTCTTCGTAAATTTTCTCTAAAAATGTTTTTATTTTTCAAGAATTCAAAAAAAGAATTTACTAATAAGCCGTTTGTGGCTTCATTTAATTTCAATGCGGCGAAGTATCTTTACTTATCTATGACTTTGATAGGCAAAAATTGGTTAAGATGGATTATTAATAGGCGTCATTCAATTTAAAGGCGGATTCCAATAAAGGTGGTAGAACCCTTTGTGGTTCGACTCCGGCAGCACCACCGCCGCACCTATTTCTGCCTCATACCAGCAGTGTTAACCGCTGCTGTGTTCTGGTTTGAAGGGTGAAGGCATACATTTCCGAGGCGTTCCAGCTTAGTCCTCAGTAGCAGCACATCTGTGGCCGAGCTCAATTGGGAATATCTAATCCTATGTGATCCTATCTGAGGTTAATTACAGATGTCCATGGGTGGTAGTAGGCCCTTGTCATAAGGTGGACTGCATGATCGTCTGCTACTCCTATATTATATAAAAAAATAGTGGGAATGAAACCTTTTTTTTTGTTGACGAGGGGGAAACCTTCAAAAGGTACCCGATGCTATGGGAGTGACGCCTGGGTATGTGGGACTATTACCGCACTAAAACTTTTTTTGTACTAACATAGGATAAGTTACTCTGTACTAACACTATTTTATGGATCACGTGTGATCTGAAATTAAAAAAAAAAAATTAAATTATTATTATTAAAACCCCCGGTGGCCGTTGTCGGCGTTTGGTGGAGAACTCCGGGATCTCCAACGGAACATTAGTCGCCTCTTACTTACGACAGGCAGGGAATACCGTAGCCCTATTCTGGTCCCGGTACTACGGGGACAGTGGGAATGAAACCTACCTAGTCCAGACGAAGCCAGCGAGCCAGCACATGAAGGAGGCGATGCCGCTCGCCACACACTTGGTCTTCACGGGGAACATCTCTGCTACCAGGATCCACGGGACTGGGCCCACACCTAGACAAAAATGATAATATATTTTGATAAAATAAACTATTTTCGTGATCCAATTTACAACTTTTATTATTCCCGCGTAAAATACAAGTCTCTCGTCAAGCGCGTTCTTCTTCTTTTTTATTTTATGCTAATGCAAACAATCGCATAACCCATACAGCCAGTGACTATATAAATAGGCACTTATATTACTAACAATATGAATAGTAGATAAATATTTCCCGAATGTGGCTTTATTTGTATTTCCTCGTTTGTGATTTAACACCCAAAGGTGTAAAAAGTTTATTTCTTTTTACAAAATTACAAATGTGTCATAGAATTAATCGCCTAGTGATACATACACATTTCATACACTGTATGGTTCTGACGACCTTTATTTAGCAACTATGTTTGAAGGTCCCCCTGGATCGGGGGCGCGGGGCGGACCGCCCCTTCCGCTCCCCCCTTAAGCCGCCAGAGGGTACAATCTTTAAAAATGATATAGTAAATGTAAATGTACCTAGTGTGAACAGTATCATGTAGACGACCAAGCAGAGCAGTGGGATGAAGGCCACGTGAGCCACGTCGTACTTGTAGTAGGAGTCCAGTAACGCGTAGATACCGATGATACCCTGGAAAACAATGCATTCGACATGAGTACCTAGGTACTTGGGTACTTATCTATACTAATATTATAAAGAGGAAAACTTTGTTTGTTTGATTGTAATGAATAGGCTCAAAAACTACTGGACCGATTTTAAAAATTCTTTCACCATTCGAAAGCTACATAATCCACGAGTAACATAGGCTATATTTTATATGATATGAAATATATTTGATAAATAGATTTTGAGGAGGTACAAAGTTTGCCGGGCCAGCTAGTGGTAAAATAAAAAGAAAAAATCTCTATGGTGAGTGAAGTCTACTAAATCGCACCTGGCCAGCGTTGTGGACTATGGCTTAAGTAGCTACCTCAACAGTGGGGTATTACTACCTTAGAATAGGTAGTTTAATATTTTTAATATAGTAGAACCCCTTGTTCTCCGGAGGCACCACTGCCACCCTTATTTCCGATGGCACTTTTTATGATGAAGATTACAAATTTCCTTTTCATAAACCTAGATACGTCAAGATAATTCATTAAGTTATCTTCTGTTTTGTTTATAAATAAGTAAGTATAACTTTAGTAAGAAGTTTTTTACCAAAAAGATAGTAAGTCCTAGTGATGTGGTCCACATGAGCAGTTTCCTTCCCAGTCGGTCTACGACTAGCGGCGTGATAAAACTCGTCACCACCTGAAAATAATTAATAACAAAATTTAAAATGTATGTAGAGAATGATATCCAATGCATTATATCTTAGCCTAGGTATTGTCCGCGTAAAACAAATTGTATGACTACACCTGCTCGCAACAACTTCAGAGCGGACTAGCAGTTTGACGATAACTATACCTACTCGTACTCAGTATGAACATTTTCGTCACTTAAGTAATAACAACCTTATACTTTGTGAAGGATCAACATATTTTAAATATTTAACCATGTACCTATTCTACTAGGTTATCGATAGAGATGGGTTGTACTAGGTAAATTTGGGACTAGGTATGCCTGTTCCTAGTATTTAAACATACGTGATCCAGAAACCTGTTCCACCTAGTCCCATAAAGTCTTATTATTTATGGTTCGTGTATGCGACACGCGTACAATCTGGTCTTGGACTAAGTACTTATTCTTGGACTAGGTACATATTAAAAGTTGGACTAGATCCGACCTAGTCCGGTAAGATACCTATTATAGTCCCTGAACCTGTTACAGTATATACGCCCCACGTCTAGTTAATGAAGATATTATTTTATATAAAAGAAAGGTACCTATCATCATGATTATTTTAACAGAAAATCATGAAATGATACGATAGAGCTCGCCTTTGTAGTATTTTTAATTCGGATGTGCAATAAAAATGTCATGATCATTAAAAATTAAGGCAATTGATACCTGAACAACTCCCATGATGATGGTGCCGTCGGAAGCAGATATCTTAGTGCCAACTTTCTCGAGCAGTTCTTCCATGTAGAACAGAAGCACGTCGATGCCAGATAGCTGGAGCAGCATGGCTAGGAATACGCAGATACCTGGAAATAGAAACAAAAGAAGACTAAACTGGAATGTCTTATAGCTCATTTTCATTGGTCGCTTGAGCCCGCGTTCGGGGTACGGGAGATTTCTGTTTAAGCATGCCGTAGGGCCCGAATGCGGTAACCGTTTTCATTAGTCGATGGGAGTCGCATGCGGGGTACGGGAGATTTCTGTTTAAGCATATATGTTCCGCATGCGGTAACCGTTTTCATTAGTCGATGACGCCCGCATGCGGGATGTTTGATAATCCTCACCGCACATTAGACAGTAGTTTTGAAATTGTGGTGCTGAATAGACGTACCTGCTATGGAACACCAATTAATGTTGTGTGGAGCAATTTTATTTATTTCTGACATACTCAAAAATAAATTATTAGCTTCACTAAAGAAAAAGAAAAGATGGGCCGTGTACTATTTATTACGTTGGGTGATTTTCTAGTCATGTTGTCATTTTTTCGATCCCTCCTTAAGTAGTGAGATCTCGTGAATGCGAAATTTTGCCCGGACCCTTCAAGTTTCCAAAGGTTTTATTTAATTTGACTCAGTTTTCTTACAATTTTATGATGTCTGTGGTGAAATTTTTCTATACCACATTATAAATGTTGCCTAGGTGAGGTTAATCCGCACACTTCTGCTAGTTTCTACATAGCTCAATACATATCTAACTTGGAACTGAATCCGAAACATTCTAATTAATAATGCAGTATGGTCACCACTGGGTCATACGACATAATATCTTCTAAGCAGGGGCCAGATTCATCTCTGAGAAGACCAACTTTCTTCCTGTTAATTCCTTACTTACCCAAAGCCTTAACATTTCCTCTCGTAGCCCACAGGTCCTGGATCCTGGGTTCTTCCTTGAACTCCCTCGCAACCATGGCTTGTAACCCTTCCAGCTCAGGCTGTACTGCCTCCTTAGACCGTCCTCGAAGGTATTGAAGTACTTTACTAGCTTCATCAATGCGACCTGACAAAAATACATAATATCAAGTTTGATATTGAGGGTGCTAATCTGGATGCGACTGTTTGAAATTTTGAAATAAGATGATTAGTCAACAATGGGATGAATTTTAACATGGTGGTGGTGGCACTTTTTTTTTTTTATAATATAGGAGTAGCAGAAGAGCATGCAGTCCACCTGATGGTAAGTGGCTACTGCCGCCCATGGACATCTGTAATCAACCCCAGATAGGATTAGGTATTCCTACCTAAGGTCGGCCACAGATGCGCCGCTACCCCTGAGGACTAAGCTGGAACGCCTCGGAAAAGTCTGTCTCCCTTGCCACACCCTTCAAACCGGAACACAGCAGCGCCTAACACTGCTGTTATTAGGTAGAAATAGGTGTGGTGGTGGTGCCGCCGGAGATATAGAAGGTACGATAGGATCTTCGATAGGAAAATGTTACTCATCCCAATTACCGTCAAAATCGAATGCTGATTAACTTACCCTTGTAAACCAAGAAGAACGGCGTCTCCGGTATGAGCCATGTGAAGGGAACGTAAAACAGAGAGAGGATACCACCCGTAGCCGTTAGCCCCCAGTACGTGGTGAAGGGGCCGATGGCGTAGGCGAGCAGGAAGCCGATGTTGATGAACAGGAGGAACAGCGCGCTGAGGGACCCTCGGATTTTGTCCTGGAAATTGATAAGTGACGACAGATACGTAAGGTCAACGTAGACATTTCAGTGATATGAAAAGGAGACTGGTAGATATGTTGCTTAGAGGTGCCAAAATTTTAATTTCTTTTACCCTTTGAGCGATAACCGATATTCAAAATTACAGGGCTTAAATTCCAGGCAAGACATCTCTTTTCAAAATTATGTTAGAATTAGATAAATAATTATTACTTTATTTAATGGTAAAATTTTCTCGAAAATCGTGAGAAAATCCACACGTTTGACATTTCTCTAAAAAAATCTCAAAGGAATGAGATGTCTACCATCGCTAAAGGGCAGCGTAGCGGAGTATGACTTTAACTCTTCACTTAAGATTATCATGTTCGGCGGTGGAATAGAGGTTGTTTATTGATGCTTCCTGACCTAAATGTTATAAGACAGGACACTATCATAATGATCACAGTTCGAGGCCTGAACGTGATATAAGTACCTCAGCGATTTCCCCAATATATAGCGGCACAGTAGCAAACTGCATGCCCGTAGCGCATCCCCACATGATCCTCGCGGCGTACAGTGTGGGCAGGTTTGATGCCACGCCGGCGAGCAGCCAGCCCAGCAGCAGGGGCAGGTTGGAGCCCATCACGATCCACTTGCGGCCCACGTGTCTTGACAGCGGGACTGTTATAAGCGGACCTGGGAAAAACGGTATTACAACCATTTGTAAAAACTGAAGTGTTCTAAAGCGCGGGAAAGTTCAAAGTTGTCATTTTGAATTTCCGCGCGTACATGCTAGGCATAAACGAAATGCCTAGTTATGCATATCATTGATTAGTAAACATTGTAATAAACTATACTGACGTTAAACATTATTAAAATTAAAAAAAAATCGGCTTACATTACATTTGCGATTAACCCCTTTGCGTAAAACTCATGTTACTCCTCGAAATACATACATTCAGATAATAGTGACAAATCCGTGAGTACCTAATTTGCACTGTAGTTAGGCAGCAATGTAAATATTTTGATAGGCATAGTCAGCACCAAACTGCTAGTCCGCTCTGAAGTTGTTGCGAGCAGGTGTAGTCATACAAATCAAATCAAATCATTTATTTTGCTTAATATAGGTATACAGTTGTTATATTCTCAAAATTGTCCTCTATATTACACCTCGTACAGGTATGCAAAATTTTAATTAATACATAATTGTCTTCTTATTATTCACAATTTGCTATGGTGACGCGATTCATATCTATACTCAGAGCGGACTAGTAGTTTTACGTGGACTATACCATGTAAATTTGTAGGAGTAAAGATGTACCCTTTCCATGGTAACCATCCCCAGTATCTGTAAGATCTAGTACCTAAATATCACCATTTTCATTATATTTGAAGTATTTCTCAAATTGCAAAAAAACACGTTGGATGAACACGAAGATAGACTAAACTAGTATCTAGTAGTTAAAAAGTTGTACAAAAAGGCAAACTACTTGATCTTATTATTTTCAATATTAGTAAGGAAGTAATTTTATAAAGGAATTTCGCGTATTGTTTGAGGCCCTATTATACTTTTATTACTGTTTATTGAAGAATCAAAGAGAAAAAAGCGGAATCAAAGCGAAAGATTTATTGTATTCCTGAATCAACTTATGGTAGGAAACCGTTATTTGACAATGTATAAATTAGTTTCCTACATTTTTATCAGGGTTCCTTGTTGCTCGAGAAACTTAGAACGTTCAGAGACGCCAATATGTTGCTACCTATTAAAATTATGTAGGTTTTTTATTATTAAGAATTCTTGTGAAAAGCCTTTTAAGTAAGTAAGTTAAAAGAGTAATACTTAAATATAGATGATTGATATTTTAATTTACGAGTATTCTAAAATATTACGAGTATTCTAAATCTACTTATATCATTTTGAATTTCGCGGTACAGGTTGTTTTGTTCGGGACGTCATTATTTAGTAAACATACATAGACTCAACACGTCAACAATATTTCGATTACTATAGAAGTGACGTCACATTAGAATCAAAATGGCTACCGTAAAATCATGACGTCATAACAAAAACTTGTCTTCTCAAAGGTCAATAAAAACAGTAGATATTTTATCCTCTTACCGAACAGCCCGCCAAGTACAAGCAGAGAGCCAATCCAGGACTCTTCCTGGAGTGTCGGGACCCGTGGTAGGGGGGAAACGGGTAGTCGTAATTGCGGGAACACGGGAGATGTCCATCCCATTGACATTCCTGTACATAAGCTGCCATAGCTAGCTGTAAAATTATATGTAAAATGTTAAAATACTTGCAGTGTTTAAAGTACAAACTTGTAGAGTTTTTTATTACACAAGTAAAACCAATAATATTTACGAACAATTTAATTTATTATCTCCAAATATAACTATTGTAGATAAAGAAAATTTAACGTTATTAGGTGCTCCAATATTTGAAGATGCATTTTTGCCCATTATAAATTCTAAATTGACACACTTTGAATTAAATTCGGAACGACTTTACGACATAAAACCGCATATGGCTATCTACATTTTACGCCTTTGCCTATTCGCACCTAAATTCTTGTACTTACTTCGTTGTTGTCCTATTTGGAAATTTCCTACGTTTACTCACATTTTAGACTTATCATTAAAAAATTGTGTGTCCAAAATTCTAAATTTACAATTTGATGATCGTTCCTGGATGCAGGCAACTCTTCCGATTAAGTTCGGTGGCATAGGTATCCGCAGGACGGAAAGTTTGGCGCTCCCGGCTTTCCTGGCCTCTTGTCATAGTACGACTACCCTCATCGCCGACATCTTAAACATTTCTATGGATGATGTTCGGGTAGCGTACATGTCGGAGGCTACGGAGGCCTGGAGTGCTTTATTTCCGTCTGAAGATACCTCAATTATAGACAAATCTAAACAATACATTTGGGATATGCCAGCAATTAAATCTGTTTTTGCCTGCCTTCTTGAACGATGTTCGGATAACTTCGATAGGGCCCGTTTACTAGCTGTTGCCCAAAGCGAGTCAGGCTATTGGTTACATGCGCTACCGTCTAGTAATATTGGCACCGTGCTGGATCCAGTTACCTTAAGAATTTCTGTAGGTCTCCGGCTCGGTGCCAAGGTATGCGAGTCTCACTTTTGTCCGTGTGGGCAGGCGGTGGACACATTGGGTCGGCATGGCTTGTCCTGTACCAGGAGTGCCGGTCGGCTTTATCGTCACGGGACTCTTAACGATCTTATTCGTCGGGCTCTTGCTACCGTTTCTGTACCAGCGACACTGGAACCTTCTGGTCTATTCAGAGACGATGGCAAGAGACCCGATGGTATCACTTTGGTGCCGTGGAGTCTCGGACGACCCCTGGTATGGGACGCGACCTGTGTCGACACTCTAGCCCCATCTCACGTTGGTAATACCTCTGTGAGCGCTGGGGCTGCAGCCGACCATGCCCAGATACTAAAGCGCCGCAAATATAGTAATATATTGGATAATTATTTGTTTGCGGCGCTTGCAGTAGAGACAATGGGTCCATGGTCATCTGACATGAAGAAATTCATGTCAGATATGTCGACCAGACTTGTCCTCGCTTCTGGTGACCAAAGAGCTGGCGGCTACTTCGCCCAAAGATTGAGCCTAGCAGTGCAGCAAGGGAACGCCGCCAGCGTTTTGGGAACCATGCCTCACACGGCAATTTTAGATGGTTTGTTTTATTTATAGTGATTATTGTTTTTATTCCCCCTTTTTTGTATATATTATTATGTACATAAATATAGTTATAATATAGTTATTGTAAATATGTTTTTTTTTTATAAATAATGTAATGTAGATTTAAAGTTTGTTGCAATAAAGATATATAGTAAAACCAATTGATTTACGAGTTTTCTTTATTTACACCTTGTTTCTTGTTTCTTTTTTTTATAATATAAGAGTAGCAGACGAGCATGCAGTCCACCTGATGGTAAGTTGCTAGTGCCGCCCATGGACATCTGTAATCAACCCCAGATAGGATCAGATATTCCTACCTGAAGTCGGCCATAGTTGCGCCGCTACCCCTGAGGACTAAGCTGCAACGCCTCGGAAAAGTCTGTCTCCCTTACCACCCTTCAAACCGGAACACAGCAGGGCCTAACACTGCTGTTATTTGGTGGAAATAGGTGTGGCGGTGGCGCCGCCGGAGTCGAACCACAAAGAGATCTACGACCTTCAATAGGTGTGGCGGTGGTGCCGGCTCTGTGGGGATAGGGTTTTTCTTTGTATGAGGTTGATTAGAGCATACGGAAGCGCGGTCCTAAGATGGGCCGCGATTTCGTATGGTACTACAACTTAAATGTTCGACAAGTCTATGCAATTTCGTTATCTTGCATATCTTGAGACACAGATACGACAGTAAAAGAAAAATTCTTATATTCCGGTTTGATCCAGTTGTGATCAATGAAGAAGTCTGTGTAACAACACAATTACATATAAATAAGGCATTTTTTAATTCACTCGAGTCACTCGAATGTCATATACCCGTGTTACCCGAGTGTCACGTAACTTTTTGTATCGGCACATGACCGAGCCCCACAAAATTTAAGTTTAGATACCTTAGTCCCAAAATTTCCTCCACAATAAAGATGGAATATTTTCAAATTAAATTACTATTACTATAATTTTTTCAATGCCAAGGACAAAGTATCGGAAAAATCCTACCGAATAAGTGTTAAAATTTTAATTACACTTATTCATATAACTATAACTGGTTTTCCCTTTTAATACATTTGTAGGTCATAACATGGTATTAACAAGGTAGGAAATAATGAACTGTGAATTATTCATAAATAACTGAGATATGCAACTACTTAAGCAATCAGAAATATCTGATTATAGAGCGCATAATACGCAGATAACATTCGTAGGTAAATTATATTATACTTAAAAATAACATTTCCTTAAAGTAATGTCTACTACATTTTAACTTTCCATTAAATAAAGATTACTTATTTAAGTAATTATATATTATCTATATTATAAATTATTATATGTAGTTTTATCTACAATAGACATAGATAAATAAAGATACTTCGCCGCCTTGAAATTGAATGAAGCCACAAACGGCTTATTAAGTAGTAAGTTCTTTTTTTGAATTCTTGACAAATAAAAACATTTTTAGAGAAAATTTACGAATAAATAACTAATACTGCGTAATTTACATAATAAATAAATCATTCTTTCAAATATTTTAGGGACATTTTAGCACGGAGACGTGGCAAAACTTTTTTACGCAACTATTTCAATTCTCAAAACTGGTTACATTTTCTTGTTAGGAGTGAGTAATCTTTACTAATCTATGACAATAGACTTGGTTATAGGAGATTTAATGTGTTTATATTTATACCAGACCTATTAAGGTACATGCCAACTACTTATTTTATGACTGTGAATGCTCGATTAAATAATTAAATAAGTAATCTAGTGTCATTATCTTACCTAAAAATTTTATTTAATCTGATATTTTATATCGTAAATTAAATTTTAATTTAAATTTAAGATTTATTTTATTATATACACATATCGTTTTTTAGGTACAGGTCTGTGTTTTTTTTTATTTATTATACAAAAAGGTTCTATTTGTTGTATGCGACTGTACTTTATACATTTTAACGATGCAAGGAACTAAAGTGGTTATCCTTGAAGGGTTGAGCCACAGTATAAGCAGTATAAGGTTCTACTGTGGTAAAGAAGGCTGAGAATATGTTTTTAAATTTTCGCAACAAGAATAAAAAAATATTTCAATGCATACGCTGATAGTGCAAAATTATTTAGCTACTCAAATATTAGATAAGTACTCAAAATATAAACATAATTTTTGATGAATTAAAAAGATTTATTTGTTAAAATTTCGCATCCAATTTTATATTTACTAAAACTATTTGCAGGCAGTTAGGTATTAATCATTAAAACAAAGGAAAAAAACGAACCTAAAGAAGCCGCCAAATATTGCCGCCAATTATATTTGAACTCCGCTCTAAAAGTTTCGAACATTATCACTCACTATGTACCGCGCCAAATTTGAATATCGAACACTATATTTTTAAATGCCTACCGTGTACTAAACGTGTACACTGCTAGCCATAGACTTTGTTTCTGATGAAATAATTGCTAAGCGTAAACAACCAGTTCCCTTCACAATATTTTTTATTTAAATGGATAATTGCATTTTGTTAATATATACGAAGAACTACTAAGAATTATAAAAAATACGTAATTGGCTATCAATAGGAGATCAGAACGAAATGTTGTGACGAAATAGGTAATTGAATGGGTTTTACGGAAGGCCAAAGAAAGGCTGAATGATGACTGTACTTAATAAAAAGTATGAATGCGCGATCATTGAGATTACATATTGTATGTCAAAGTGTTATCTAACATCATAGATTAGTAAAGATTACTCACTCCTAACAAGAAAATGTAACCAGTTTTGACAATTGAAATAGTTGCGTAAAAAAGTTTTGCCACGTCTCTGTGTTAAAATGTCCCTAAAATATTTGAAATAATTATTTATTTATTATGTAAATTACGCAGTATTAGTTATTTATTCGTAAATTTTCTCTAAAAATGTTTTTATTTGTCAAGAATTCAAAAAAAGAACTTACTAATAAGCCGTTTGTGGCTTCATTCAATTTCAAGGCGGCGAAGTATCTTTACTAATCTATGTCTAACATATTGATAATTTACTTTACCCATTATTGTCAAATTGCTATGTGCGGGTTTTCTTGGTAAGGTTAAGGGTTGTACATGGTAAGGGTTAAGGCCCTAATCATTTGTATTGATTATTAGCGGATTTGTATGTTGCGATTGTTAAAATACTGTAACGAGCTCAAAGAAATATAGTTACGCTTTAAAATATGTAACATATCTCATGATGTGCTTCGAAATTAATAGGTCCTATTCAGAGGAACATCCGAAAGTAGGCAAACTTGAACAACTGCTAAACCCTTCTTAAACTCAGTTTTTCAGGCAGATTTTATGCATACAGAATAGTACAGAACTTACTTACTTGGTAATTAATTCTTAACTTATGTTAAATAATTAATTACCAAGTGTTATGTGTGGCTCATGTGTGGCCCTTCAGAAACAGAAATTCGTATTACTTTAGAGTAATGAATGCCCGAAAATTCGGACGAAACTATGATTTTCGTTTACCGCAAGGATACTAGGTGCTTCTTAAATATAAAATATGCTAGCACCAAAAAGTTTGCTTCATAAACGGCCTTTTTAATAATCAATCTATCCAAAGTTTTACCTACCTATATACTAATAAGCTAACTCTTAAGCATGTAGGTTTCGAAGCATTCACTGACAAAGCAAAATTTTTAAATAATTCAATTGTAGTAGGCACACACAAAACTTCGAAATCACGAGTTGGAATTCAAACCTGCACTTCAGCATGGGACAACTAAATTCGTAATACTCGTAGGTACTAGATATATGGGTAATGTTCCAGTTTATAAACATTAAAAATATTTAAGTAGGAACGGACATTTTTTTAAGTAAGTATAACTTGTTCCAATAAACGATCGACTTCTAAAACCCGATATTTCTATTTACCTCTCGCTCATTTTCCATAATGCGTGAACAAGAAACATAACCGTCATTTTCGATTACAACTTTATTGAAACAAGTCATACTAACTTACTGACTTAGGCAATTCTACTAGACAATTGTCATTATTTTTAGACACAAGTAAGTATGCTAGATAGCAATTACCTAGTACATAATAGCTTCAATTAGCAGATTTAATTTTACGCGAATTCAGTTGAATCACAACGAGTAAAGTACCTACTGTAATTACCCTTGATATTGAATGTCAATGTTTTACCTTCACTGTTAGATAAGTCTAAGATATTCACCGTTATGACAACGGCTTAAGGTTGCTTACGTTTTGACAATTGAGTGACCATAGACTTAAGTTAATACAGATTCGTCATTAACTTATGAGGTACTTGCTGTCCTACTGCTGGGCACGGGTGTCGTATCAGTTTTGATAATATAGGAGTAGCAGACGAGGATGCAGCCCAACTGATCGTATGTCCCTTCTGCCGCCCATGAACATCTGAAATCAATCCCAGATAAGATTAGATTCGTACCTAAGGTCGGCCACTGGCAACCTAAGGATTATGCTGGAATGCCCAGGAAAATTATGTCTTCCTCACCTTATGTGGTTTTGGTGGTTTAAGTGTTTCAGTAAACTTGGCCCGTCAAGTACGGATGGTAGACGGCACACGATTTTAAGAAGGTTATTTTTTTTACTTTCAGGCATTTAGGTTTCGTCAAGATGCTTTCCTTTATTGTTAAAGAGATAAATTAATTTGTAATACGCACCTCCTCCTCCTTTCTAAGCATTAGGATATCGCTCCTTGTAAATATTGTTTGGATATTTCTAAGAATACAAATACGTTAAGACAGAATAAATAAATGACATAACTGTATCAAATACACAATAAACAAAATTCGTTACGACTAATAAAATAAATGAAAAGTAGGTAAATAAAATTGTATCATAAAAAGTGATAATTTATTTCCATTGAAAACTTAATATTTTTCACTATTTTACGGAATTGAAGTAGTAAACTAATAGAACACCTGATGGTAAGTAGCTACTATCCGCGATGGCCATCTGTAATCAACTCTACATACTATTTTAGTCCTACCCGAGTATTTTTTTTTATAATATAGGAGTAGTAGACGAGCATGCAGTCCACTTCATGGTAAGTGGCTACTGCCGCCCATGGACATCTGTAATCAACCCCAGATAGGATTAGATATTCCTACCTGAGGTCGGCCACAGATGCGCCGCTACCCCTGAGGACTAAGCTGGAACGCCTCGGAAAAGTCTGTCTACTACCACACCCTTCAAACCGGAACACAGCAGGGCCTAACACTACTGTTATTAGGTAGAAATAGGTGTGGTGGTGGTGCCGCCGGAGTCGAACCACAAAGGGTTCTACCACCTTCAAATGGCCACAGATACATTGCTACCCCTGAGGACTAAGTTACAATGTCTCGTCTAAGTGTATTTTTAAGCAGAAATGGGTATAGCGTTGGTGTTCGACCCCGGTCAAACTACGAAAGGTACCACCTTTATAACGCAGTTTTAAATAAGTCATAAGTCATAATCATTTATTTGCATAAATGTGGTTAGTAGGTTGTACAGAGTTAGAGAGTTTCTCACATTTGCCATATTTGGCGTGCAAAATACATTTTTATAGTGTTAGTAGGTACAGCATTGTTTAATTTATATCAATTATGTCATTATATTAATTTATTAATTATGCCTCGGATAAGTACATATTCCTGCATTACCACATCTGCATGCATTATAATAATTACGTGAGTACATATAAAGACAATAGCGTAAGTAGCGTATGGCATACCATGCCATTCATTTTCCAGGCATTCCAGCTTAGTCCTCAGGGGTAGCGGCGCATCTGTGGCCGACCTCAGATAGAACTCTAATCTTATCTGTGGTTGACTACAGATGTCCATAGACAGCAGTAGCCACTTACCATCAGGTGGACTACATGCTCGTCTGCTACTCCTTTTTTATAAAAAAATAAAAGAAACATGCCATGTCTACGTGTTATTAGCTCTGTGGCATCCATTTCACTCGACAGGGTCCGTTGCTTCAAATGATTGTTTACATAAATAGCAGTAGATTGCACCGAATAAAAAATTCACAATACAACTATTTAGTACAGAATAGATTTTCAAAAGATTTTCAAACTTATTTAGATTTGTTTTTTTATAGACTACAAAACAAGTATTTTTAAAGGTGAAAGGATATAAAAATACTTGTATTGTGTTTCGTGAAAACTTTGAATTGATCTCAGATGATTCCAGATGACTCAAATTCAAATTCTTTAACTGAAAGTTACGTTACAATGATTTTAGATTAACGTTGATAAAAACAAAAACGATGTATAAAAAGTAGTGAACTAAAACAAAAAGTAAGTTAGTAATCGTTTGTGTTCTAAATCCTGATATTACGTAAGTTTTAAGTTAGTTTTTTTTATTAATATAGGGTTGATTAGTGCATTGTTGTAAAACAAATGGATACACATCGTAGGTCACTGCAACTGCTTGTCTTCGCGATAAATGTATGTAATTTCGTATGTGATCTTGCACATCATTGGACAGACAACAGCAAAGGTCAAATTTTCTTATTCCTGCTCGATTCACTTCTGAATAATGAAGAACATGAGCCTATATAACATCTTCTTTATAATACAGAAGTGAGTAGCGCTTAACACTGTTATGAGACAGAAATAGGTGTGGCGGTGGTGCCGCTGGTGTCGAACCACAAAGGGTTCTACCACCTTCTACAGGGGGTTTGAAATTAGTTATCTTTTACATTAAAAGCAAGCCTGGAACCTACATACCTGAAACTATACCTACAAACATCAGTATCTTAAACGGTTTTCACACAGTGATTAAGCTACTTCTAGTGATAAGGAATTCAGCATCTCATGTTGCTTATATGAATCCCAGACATACACTTAATAGTCAGCTAATTAACCAACGGAGGGAGAGCAGTTCGTGTATAGAACGATGGTTTTACATTTCTTGCTGTCTCTCTTAGTGACGGCAAATTGTAGAAATCCAATATGTATCTAATGTGTAGGACGATTCTTTAATCTCTTCTGCCCTCCATGGCACCATAAATGCATGTCTGGTTTTCAAAGCCTTTGGAAATTAATTAACATTGATGATTTGCCTGTATAATCCACGTGGTTTATTAATAGATACATGAAACATTAATGGGTACATTACATTTACATCTAAGCTTGTATTAACTTATGTCGTACTGGTACCTTCATATTTTATGGGATGATGATACAATGAGATGATGATGATGTTTATGAGATGTTTAAAGAATCTTTATTTCTCATAAGACATTCATGGTAACTTAAAATAAGAATGTGTGTGTATGTGTGTAGTCGTGTTTGTTTGTGTCTATTAATTTGCATGTAGGTACATGTTATTACATGTAATGTTAATGTTACTTATAAAACAAAATAACTTATGAACAAAATTTCAGCTCTACCTTTACCTTACCAATTAGTTAAAGTGCTTAATCTGTAGAGATACGAACAGACAAACATGATCATAACAGCGTGGTCCGTAGTTTAATGGTACTAATCTATAGATATCCTGCTTCAGACACGAGGTAATTATACCTACATCGTACTGCGATCACGATTATGGTAATTTATGATCGTAATACCATTAATATCTAATCGATCACTGTATTGTAATTAACTTCTGGTGTTGTCCTTTTGTGCGCAGATAAATAATGAGAGAACGGTAGAAGAATAAAGTTCTGTTATTTTATTCTAATTGTATTCCTTTCGAAATGAAAAAGGTTAAGTTATGACATAAAAGTTATGACTACATTATAGTAACAAGTTCGTAAATTTGCGTGTTAAAATACATTTGAAAATTCAAAGAAATTGACCTTGTTTCATAATATTTGTGTAAAATTTATGACCCGCGTACTGTGCCCGCGTTGCAGAGCGGGTACCATACCGGTTTGACGCGCCCGGGTCCCGGGTTTGATCCGCGGTCAGACAGATATCTAAATGATGAATTTAGATGTCTGTTTTTAGGTCTGGGTGTTTGTGTATTTGTCTATGTGTGTATCCATGGCACCCACGACACATGGAATCCTAGTGTGGGGCTGTGAGTGTAGAAAGCGTTTAATTACCAGAATACCTAATTTTTTTTTTTTTAAATTGGGTAAATATTATAACAGTATTTTTTCATTAAATCTATCAATCATATTGTGTGGTTACTTCACAAACAAAACCAAAAATGCGTTAGTCGTTTTTCCATCTTTATCTCCGAACTTCAACGAGGGTGTAAGCGAGTAGGGGAGGTTTGTTGTAACAGGAATCCAATTAACCGCCGCAGCCGCTCGTGTGGATGGAAATATTATGGCGCTTTCCCGCCGGGGCGCCATTTTGTTTTTTTTTAATTCGTAAGTAATTGTCGACGTATTCAGCCTTCAACTGTCAGATTGAGTGCGATTACGTTAATATGTTTATTTACATAATGTTATAAATAATTAAAGGTTTATAAGTACCTTCCTAGTTAGGTACTTTAGTTTTTTTACATAACATGGTAGAAAAGAAACCTTCGTAGTTCGTTATTCTGTTCGTGGGTCCTATTTCTGTCTAATAACAGGTTGGAAGAGAGATACCTACCTATTCTATTACGCCTAACCCTTCTTACTCCGAGAGGAGACCCGTGCCCAGCAGTGGAATAATAATGGGATGATGATGATGATGATGATATTTTTAACGAGGCATTCCAACTTAGGTTTCAGGCCGAAATCACGTAGAGCTCCACTCTAATATTTATTTACTATCAAGAACACTGCACGCATATTTGCTATTTGTATTTCGTTAAAACTAACTTTCCGTATCTTTAGAAATAATAATTAAAATATAGGTATCACAATAAACAAGTACCTATCTAATGTTCCCCAATTATGACATCGTATTATATTATTAGCTACAATGATTAGCAGATTGATATAATAACATTCAGTTTACTTATTTGTTATTCTCGGTCACTGCCACGTGTTATTTACGATGTTAAGTAAAATACGAAATAGGCAGTTAGGTCCGTGCATACCATAATAATACTTTTAATTGCCAACGTCTAATCTTCTTAGTTTCTATATTAAGTAAACGGCATCTGTGGTAACTTGGAAAAACTATATTAAGTAATCAAGGCTCTACAAGTTTATAGCAGTTCATTCAGCATGGCAATATTTACCAGTTTACAACAACCTCTACTAGATGGCGCTACATATACCTAATGCTGAAAGTTCAGAATATTGTACATATTTAGATTTGAAATAAAAAACTCATAATGCAATATTTATATGGGTGATAGTGGGCAATTACCATATATCGACTGAGTGTTCGTTTTTTACTTCTATTTTATAAAAAAATGAAATTTCATTCCTTATTATGTACTTACTCATTTGATAGTACCTACCTACCTATAACCTTATATGTAAATTATACCTACATGTTACAGGTAGGTACCTAAGGGTGGAGTAGTTCTTATGAGTTAAGTGATGGTTAGTGAACTTTAAATTAAACTAAACGAAAGTGTTACCTGAAATCGCTCACAGATGTTTTGTTACTCCTGAGAAATAATATGATTATATATAAACCTCATATCTATGTAATTCTCTAAGTAAATACCTGTCTCTGGGCTTACAATAAGTAGTTATTGTTGTAAAATATATTTTCTTGTTTAGTATAGTTCTTCTATATCACGAAGTCCTTCCGAACCCCGCGCGTGACGGGATTATAATAATAAATAATTAATGTATATTAGTTTATAGGGATATTGTCGTATAAATTACTCATTTTGTTTTTATTTGAGGCGCGAAGTATGATAGCTAGTGTTTATCACGAAGCTTAGGATTTAATTTACAAAGATATTTATGGAATCCGGACGGACTTCGTGAGATAGAAGAACTATAAGTATGTAGGTACGTATCAATCGTATTTTTAGTAAAACCGTTAATCGAATCGAGACAAAAATAGTGTAGAACGATATCCGACGGAGAAAACACCCTCAAAGCATCCCACGAGGTAATACGAAGGATACATTTCTCTTTTTCAATCAAATCAAACGAACAAATTACGAACGGGCGCAATCAAAACGCTCCGTAACGATTTCCGGACGCGATCGGTTTCTTTCTTTCTTTCTTTTATTCGCCACCTCAGTGTCTGGTCTCGGGTGTCGTACTGCTAGCGATTAGACGATTAGTAGAGACGTTTTTCGTAACGATTTCCGGACGCGATCGGTTTCTTTCTTTCTTTTATTCGCCACCTCAGTGTCTGGTCTCGGGTGTCGTACTGCTAGCGATTAGACGATTAGTAGAGACGTTTTTCGTAATGATTTCCGGACGCGATCGGTTTCTTTCTTTCTTTCTTTCTTTTATTCGCCACCTCAGTGAGCTGGTCTCGGGTGTCGTACTGCTAGCGATTAGACGATTAGTAGAGACGTTTTTCGTAATGATTTCCGGACGCGATCGGTTTCTTTCTTTCTTTCTTTTATTCGCCACCTCAGTGAGCTGGTCTCGTGTGTCGTACTGCTAGCGATTAGATGATTAGTAGAGACGTTTTTCGTAATGATTTCCAGACGCGATCGGTTTCTTTCTTTCTTTCTTTTATTCGCCACCTCAGTGAGCTGGTCTCGGGTGTCGTACTGCTGGCGATAGTGGCACTGACTTTTTCTGGTAGTACTGACTTTTTCGTAATAATTTCCGGACGCGATTGGTTTCTTTCTTTCTTTTATTCGCCACCTCAGTGAGCTGGCTTTGATTGCTGTACTACCAGCGATAATAGTATGTATATTTTGAGATAATTACGGACAGGCGCAATCAAAACGATCCGTAACAATTTCCGGACGTTTTCTATTTTTCTTTCTTTTATTTGCTACCTCAGTCAGCTGGTCTTGGTTGTTGTACTACCAGCGATAGTGGTAAGCGATAGTTGTGTGTTCTAAAATGACAACCGTAGCGACTGTAGAACTTTGATGATTAGTGACTCGTGAAAAGGTCACATTTATTTTCTTTAAACGCTTTAATTTTAAGTTGGCATATTGTTTTTATAACATTATATCTTTTTTATTTTAATATTATTGTAATAATAGTATTGTAAAGGATGAAAAGTGTTATAAACACTAGTGTCACAGTAGAAGTAGATCCTTATACTGTGCTAGTGTTTAGCGTTTAGTCACACAATAGTTACAAATTGGTAACTATTTGATTTTTAAACTGACTTTTAAAATAGAACAGAAAACTATTTTTTTCGCTTAACTCTGCACTCGTCCAATACAACCCGTCGCTAAAACCTCCTCGTTTTGTCTATTGGTTTCAAAGCCGTATGTTTTTGAGCTTTTTGAAAAACGGAACGCGATGTTGAGAGCTTTCACTAATTGATCATTCGGTTCCAATTCGTCGCGGTGCGTTCCTAAGACTAAAAACTCGATGTGACCAATCGATGAGTACGGTTGTCGATACTCGATCTGCCGGGCTTTGGGAAACTGATTGTGACGCTGTAATTAATTCCGTTTGTAAACATGTGGTGCGAACGTCAATTTGTAGTCATTATGGCGTTTTAATTAGCCTGCCACTTGGTTACATCTGTAAATGGAATGGAGTTCTGATTTCTTGTGCGTTTTGTTTTGTTTTGTTGTTTATTTCCTGTATATTGTGACTACTTTTTATGAGCTGAAAAAGAAGTAGGTTCTTAAGAATAATATAGTAAGTATTTTTACCGCGTTATTGATATGTAACTGTAGTTGTGGTTTGATTTTCACCAGTGCCAGTTTAAGGGGTTAGGCTTAAGCTCCCTAAAATCTAAAATTATCTAACTTATATTTATTATAGAATACAACAAAATGTCAGAAATAGGAAGAGAATTTATTTTGCGGACTTTTGACTTATTTCGGTGACAGCTACCTTATTTTCCTGTCATTTTTCGCCTTGAAAACCACCCAGCACCTCTAAACGAAAATCCTGCATTCGCCAGTGGTTTCGGGTAGGTTTTTTTTCTCCTAGGGATATTACACATTAGACAAGAGTTCTCAAAAAATAACCACTTTCTAGACTTCTGAATCTCTGAATCTTTGAAAGATTAAAGGTACTTATATATTTTTAGAATGGAAGTTGATAGGTACCTCTTTATTTGCTTAGAATTAAGTAATAATAATAATAAAAATAAAAAGTCTTGATTGAGCCAATTTAGACCTGTTAGTTTGACAAATTATTAAATATTATAAAAATATAATATTATGTCATACTGATCACCTAAATTATAAATTAGCATCTGAGCATGATAATTACGCAATAAGCTCCAATTTGCGCCTAATTAAATGTTGGACGTGCACCAAATTACTCCGTTTGCGCTTAGCCAATAAATTAATATATTTAAACCATGAAATAATTAGTAACTGGTAACACAGGATATTGAGGTATCTGTCTGCATGTATACAGATATAATAGGACAATAACAGATAATAAAAAAAAATATCTAAGTCGAAATTCAAATGACGTTTTTTATTAATTATAAACAACAAAATTTGAATAATGTAAGTAGTAAGTTAAATTATGTTCTATATTTACTTAATAACGTTGTAGAAAATAAAGTTACAAATACGACAATGATAAAGAAACAAAACACATCTACTTACATCTTAACAAATGACTCCCGTAACAAACCACGCCATTAAACGGATAGCTTTTTGATACCCAGAAAACTAAGCTGTCTACGCGTCAACGGACCGATTTTTCAACGTGTAAAGTAACAGGAAAAGACATCATAGCTAGCAATCAGTTAGCTATGACACTTAATTTGTGTTCAATTTGAAATCTTAATAAGCCGTCAAAGCGTTCCAGAAATAGTTGACTAACTAATTACCTTTTACAAGGGAGGTTGGCGACAATTGACAAATGCGTTCTGTGCGAGACGATACATACAATTAGTTGTGGAATTCCCGAACGCAGCCGTATCGTTGACAGCGATAGCTGTCAATCTTTTAGCGGGAAAGTGAGCTTTGGGGGAACGCTTTAGAGGTTACTTTCCCGCCGTAATTACTTCCAAATTGAGTGTTTGGTTTGCGAGGGGGGTCTATTTAGAGAGGTCTTTGTCTGGTGGATGGCGATAAATCATTTGTGCCGTCATGCGGCTGGTTGGGAGTGTGTGACAAATTACCCGCGCGCCACCTCGCGGCGTGCTTGATAACTATTTTTGTGTGCCTATTCATATTACGCGACGCACCTATAAAATTTATTCGGGTAATCAAAAAATTTGATCTGGTTTGTCAATGATAAATTATTTATGCTATTAAATTAAGTGTGCTTATAATAAATGGCTATGATAGACGTTTTGCTAGATAGTTAATTGTATCAGCCGTTACTTTGCGGAAATCCATGCTATTAAGTTAAGATTAAAACTACTTCGCAACAATCCGCTACAAATATGTATGATGGTATATATTTTAAACCATGCAGTATGTACCACCCTCCCTCCCTCAAAGGATGCATGCAGATGCAAAAATTAAAAATATACACCACCATACATACCACCACCTATAGACGTTTTGCTATTGCTATCGTCGGCAACCCACTAGATAAATACCGTCCATGGGTTTCTAGACTGAGAGGATTTAGGCTTTAGTCCATCACACTCACCATGCGCTATTCGGTAGACTTAAAACACCCTTGAGATTAAAAAAAAAACTCTCACACTTGGATGTTTCCTCGCAATATTTTTTTCCACCTTTATTTGTATGTATTAGAACTAATTAGAAGGTAATTATAATTTGCTTTGAATCCACAACCTTAGTGGACTATAGCCACAACCATTTTAATAGAGGTCGCGTTCTGATCCGGTAGTAGTTTAAGAAAATATTGTAACTGACAATCATAGATCAGTAAAGATACTTCGACGCCTTGAAATTGAATGAAGCCTCAAACGGCTTATTAGTAAGTTCTTTTTTTGAATTCTTGACAAATAAAAACATTTTTACAGAAAATTTACGAATAAATAACTAATACTGCGTAATTTACATAATAAATAAATAATTATTTCAAATATTTTAGGGACATTTTAGCGCGGAGACGTGGCAAAACTTTTTTACGCAACTATTTCAATTCTCAAAACTGGGTACATTTTCTTGTTAGGAGCGAGTAATCTTTACTTATCTATGCTGACAATTTGTAAGTGCCGCCGTTGGCCTATACAAAATAAACATATTTCATTTCAATTCTTAGGTGATACCCGTGCCCAGCACTGGGCCTGTAATGGATTGATGACGATGACAAAATACCTAATATCCAACTTTCATTTTCAACTGTCAGTTTAAACACACACCAACATAAAATACAGTATAGATGGATGGACAAATTAATTCTGATTTATCCGGGAACATTCAATTAACGGGGAAGGAGCCATTTGTAATTTGTCGAGAAAAAACGAGCCTGTCCGACTCATATTTGTTAAATACAAATTGGTTATTAAAATTCTTGGCGCTTCGGTCCGGTTATTTGCGGAGTAATATATAACTTCATTCTGCTGATATTTATATTTATATTACAATAAATTAGCATTAAAATTTGTATTTGTGGATAATGGAAGTATATATTGTACTATAAGTAGTTTTGTTTTACGAGTTAGTTGAAATTTAAAAAATCAATATTATTCTATTATTTTCTTAAATTTACAAGATAGAAAAACCCTTCGTGGTTCGACTCCGGCGGCACCACCTGCACACATACTTCTGTCTAATATCAGCAGAGTCTAGTGCTGCTGTGTAACCAGAGTTTAACGGATGGGGTAAGATAACTTTTCCGAGGCATTCCAGCTTAGTCCTATGGTTGTAACTGTGGCCTACCTCAGGTAGGAATCCTATTTTATCTGGGTTTAATATCAAATGTCCATGGGCGGTAATGGCCTCCTACGATAAGATTGTCCATCTTGCATATAATATAATAGTAGCAGATGCATCTTGATCGTATAAGATATATTATCATCAAGATGGCATGCTAATCTGCTACTATTATATTATAAGAAAAATTAAGAGTAGTCTGAGGTATTTTGTTGGTTTAAAACAGACTGATTCTCCACTAAGCCACACCTCTACAGGATATCGTACAAAAATCCTCTCTACATTTTATCGGTTGCATTCGATTTCCTATCTTTTACGTCGTAGGTAGGTACGTCTTTTACAAATACGTTCCCAATATCTTAATTAACATTAATTGGCAGTTAAAACAAGTTCGGCGTTCGTTTTAAATCAAAAACGTAGTCCGTTTCAGCAACTCCGAAACGTCGGGTATAAATATCGTCGGGAAAAAACTTGAAAATGTAATGCATTAATAAATAAATCCGTAAAAACTGAAGTTTCGTTCGTGTCAGTGGAGAGATTAATTAAAAAGTTTAATCCAAAGGACGCCATCCCGGCCCAATTAAAATTCTATCTGGATTCATTATTACACTTTATTTTTAAGTGGTCGTTACCGGATTCTTACGGCCGCTCCATCACAGCTGTTTTCTGCCCAAATAAATACGTCTGCTTAAAAAGCTGAGGACATTATTTACTTTGAGCACATAATTATCTTTTTAAAAATAATTTAGAGGTTTATGCGGGTAGAGCTACAAATAAGCTTGTGTAGAAAACATATTAGAGAATGTATTCGTCGCTAATTGTTTTTTTTTACTCGTATAATACAGGAGTAGCAGACGGTCATGCAGTCCATCTGATGGTAAGTGGTAACTGCCGCCCGTCAACATCTGTAATCAACTCCTGATAAGATTAGATTAGTAACTGAGGTATACAGATCGCCGTTACCTCTGAGGACTAAGATGGTATGCCTCGGAAAAGTATGTCTCCCTTACCATACCGTTCTCTATCAATGCACATTAGAGAAGAGGTATGTATATTCCAGGTGAAGTATATTCCAGGCCTCCGCTAGTTGTAAGGCGTTCCCTAGCGTCCAGCAGTAAGACATAAATCGTATTTGGCTGCAACGATTTATGATAGAACAAAATATAATTTGCAACTCGAGTATTTACTTACTTGTATTCTACGAAATAAATGAAGTTTTTTTTTACTATATAAGAGTAGCAGACGAGCATGCAGTCCACCTGTTGGTAAATGGCTACTGCCGCACAAGGACGTATTCCAGGCGTCCCCCAGTTGTGAGGTGGTAAGGACCGTATAGCAGTGGGCACAAAAAGTTGCAGCCAAATTACAAAAAAATGTTACCTATTTTGTTTCTTGTATTCTATCAACAAAACATTAGGATGTACACTTTAAAACTTTGTACTAATAAAGATAGGTATATGAAAATGCAGACAGCTAAGTGTTTAGGATGGTGAGGGTGGTTGCACAAAGCACGCCAGCGGCGGAGCTAATCACACCGATAGACGGGAGCTACGCTTTGGCATTTGACGGTTCTTGCTACCTCAATGATTTATACAGGGTGTGAAGAAATTTTAAAAAGTATATTTACACCTATTTCTGCCTCATAACAATAAAAGTTAAGCGCTGTTGTGTTCTGGTTTGAAGGGTGCGGTAAGGGAGACATACTTTTCCGAGGCGTTCCAGCTTAGTCCACAAGGGTAGTGGCGAATCGGGCAGGAATATGTAATGTTGATTACAGATGTCTATGGGTGGCACTAGCCACTTACCATCAGGTGGGCTGCATGCTCGTCTGCTATTCCTATATAAGGTATAAAAAATATGATAAACAAATGAAATGAGTGGTGGTCTGATTAAAATATCTGTTATACCTATTATAAGATGTTACACCACAGTGTATTAGGTAATATGTTACCTATTATAATGAGTAATATGTATAGGTATTATAATAGGTAATATGTTACCTACTTAATATGTTATGGTGTGCCATAACATATTAGGTATGTACTCCGTTTTATTTCTTTCAAGAGTAAGAGCTTGTATTTTCCCCTCCGTCATATAAAAAATATAAGGAAGAGGGTTTATAAGAGAAAAAAGTAAGATGACTAAAGCCAAAAATATCTTAAGTCCATTTAAAATCACCCTGTAGCTTGCCCAACATCAAATCAAAGCAATTTGACAAGAAAACCGTGACGAAAAGGCAAGAAAGTATCCAAGTCGTGCATGTCATTGGCGTCTCTTAATAGAAGATGTTTAACAGTGATTAGCCGTTCAAATAAAAATAGACGAGCGGTGATTGACAGCGGAGTGGCTCCGTGACCACTGGAATTGGAAGGGTTTTTCGTGCTTTCAGTAAATATGAATTATTTTAATGGTGTACCTATATAAGTACATATATTTTATTATAGGTATTAATGTGAGTAGATGAGCATATAGTCCACCTGGTGATTACTGGCTACTGCCGTCCATATAGATCTTGGAAATCTGCAATCGATCCCAGATAAGATAGGATTCCTGTCCGAGGTTGGCAACAGACGCGTTCTTATCTGAACACTACGTTGGAACGCCCTGATAAGTATGTCTCCATTACCACACCCTCCAAAGCAGAACACTGCAGCGCTTAACACTGTTGTTAAAAATATATGTAGCGGTGGTGCTTCCGGAACTAAACTACAGGGGGTTCTATTACCTTCGTATATGGTAATAGCCTTCTTCGTAAACCCATTATCCCATTGCTGGGCACGGGTCTAAAAAGGAACAATGATTTTCTAGATTTTTTTTTATAATATAAGAGTAGCAGACGAGCATGGAGTCCACCTGATGGTAAGTGGCTACTGCCGCCCATTGACATCTGTAATCAACCCCAGATAGGATTAGATATTCCTACCTGAGGTCGGCCACAGATGCGCCGCTACCCCTGAGGACTAAGCTGGAACGCCTCGGAAAAGTATATCTCCCTTACCACGCCCTTCAAACCAGAACACAGCAGCGCTTAACGCTAATGCTATGAGACAGAAATAGGTGTGGTGGTGGTGCCACCGGAGTCGAACCACAAAGGGTTCTACCACCTTCGAGTAAATTAACACCAATCACCTTTGTTGATTAAAGCAGTTAAAGTCTAGAGGTTGAAACTTAGTATGTCACTCCGGGATCCGCGGTTCAAATCCTAAGCATGCACCTCTCACTTTTCAATGTGTCGTGGAAGTTAAAAATTAATTATTAATTATTATAACGATGAGGGATAAGGTAACATGCAATAATGGTACGACGACTTGCGTTAAGTTGAAATAAAAAGCTAATTGGACAATCTCTACAGTTGTCTGACTCTACATAAATTGTTTATTCTTGGGTAGGTATACCTACCTATAAATAAGGACGATATTTAACTAATATTCTAAATTTACGTATGTGATAAAGGTTTTGGATTTATAAATTAAATTTTAAAATAAATAATAAAATTTAATATGTAGAGTCGTAAAGTTTTGTCTACCTATTACCTACTGTTAAATCTCTACTTAACAATTACTGTTTAATATCTACTTAATAAAACATTACAATTATACTTATACTTCATAATATTTATTAATGCAATTTGATACCTACAAACCTAAAAAAATCCTTAGATTTCAGTTCAAAAAGTTATTAGGCGAATTATATAAGTAGTTACGTAGGTACGTATAGTTATATTATATTTCGCAGTCACTATATAATTTAAATCTCTGTATTTAAATTATATAGTGACCTCTTAATATATACCTAAATATGCCAACCTTAATACATTGCTAAAGACAGCCCCATTCCATCGCATCTACCTAAATTAGAATTACAGTAATTACGTACAATGGTTTCCGAAAGCAATTATGTCCGTGCACGTAGTAACAGAACGTAGACAAACACGTTAATGGCGCAAATCGCTCGCCACCGCACACGAGCCCATTAACTTGAAAACTCAATAAACATCATTGTTCCAACGCTTAACTAGGAAAATAACCCGCTACAGCCGCTCGGGGCCGCTTTGGCCCGATCTTCAACTCGCCGCGACCTCTAATATTCATAAGTCAATTTCCTGCCCCATTAATACGTAACGAAGTAGCGCAAATGGCCTTATCGCTTGTGCGCGATTACTTGCTCGCCGCTCTCTTACATAATTCAACGTATTAAACGAAATTGTTTAAACCTTATTGCTCGATTACGTTTCTCCACCCCGGGCACGCCTCGTTTCCCGCCGCCAATCGGCTGACGGGAATCTTGCCCCCACCCTAATCGCCCCCCCTACGTCCCCGCCCGTTCCCGGTTTCAGTCCGCGCTCCGAACTTGTGACGTTCCGATGTTAGGCCGCGACGGACGCTGCGACCGCGCTTGCGTACGGATTACAGTGCGCGCTGACGGGTTAACTTTCAGTTTTGCAACTACACAACCAATCATACTTTGAAAATAAATCTGTGTCTAAAAACATTTTACACGGACAAAGCAGTGTGTGCGGTGTAGTGTTAAGTAGACTTTTAAGATTTTCGTAATGTCACGATTATCTAAATAGACGCTATGACGATGCTGGCGATGGCGCGAGGGTCCGAAGAACGGAGGGATGAGGACACGGAGACGGAGGCTGAGGGCAACAACGAGGTGGACGTGGTCGGGGTGGAGGAAGCCGCGCCAGTAGACCTGACGAGGCGGCTCGGTCTCACGAGACCGGATAGACCGGCGATCGCCTTCTCCGTGGAGAATATCCTCGATCCGACCAAGTTCACTGGCAGAACTGAAGTCCCGCTGCGGTATGATGAGCACTACTGGAGGCCGCATTATGATAGAGATGACAGTGATTCTGGTAAGTTACTAAGAGTTTGAAAAATACCAATAGGTATATTGCGTGTGATAGCCTAGTTAACAAATTCGGCCTCTCGATCGAGGGGTCCGAGGTTCAAACCCCTGGCACGGTAATCAGATTTTTCAAAAGTTATGTGCGTATTAGAAATTAATTATCACTTGCTAAGCGGAAAAACTTAAGGAAAACATCGCGAGGAAACCTGCATACCTGAGATATATAAAAAAAACCACTCAAAGGTATGTGATGTCTACCAATACGCACTTGGCCAGCGCGGTGGACTATGGCCTAATCCTTCTCATTATGAGAGGAAACGTGCCCAGCAGTGGGATAGTAATGGGTTGTTGACGATATTGCGTGTATTATCGCTGATATACTTATAAGGCGACCATCTTAATCCTTTGTGACAATTGTGATCGGCTCCAGGTAGAGCCACTGTTCTATGTGGCTTCTATGTTCTATGGTTATAGATGTACAAGGGCGGTAGTGCCTACTTAACTTCAGGTGGACTGTATATCCCTTTGCCACTTTGTTACGATAAAAAAATCTTAAAACGCCTTATTTGTTCTACATTTATGTAGATTATGAATAAATAAAAATAAATTAAAATATGTTGCTTACTCGCCAATTTGATCATTATTAGTTTTTTGAAATCTAATTAGTATCTTGTTGTACTTGAAAACCGTTGAAGTTGCCGTGTTATAGTTTTGTAAAAGCATATTTGTAAAAAAATATCTAAAAGGTCTTGACAAAAACTTTTTTGCTTTTATTCGACTTGGCGGAGGCACTGCCGTGCCCCCAGGTCTATGTAGTGGGATCTAATATTTTTTTATGTACCTTTTAGAAAATAAAATAATATTTTTAGTTTAAAATTGTAATTACATATTTAGTTTTTGACAATATACGAATACTTAACTCTTTTAATACTATTTACATTAAAAATAACAAGGTGTAAGTACCATTTAATTTATTTATATATTAATCTAAAAACGTACAATATAGAATACAATATAAATCGAATACCGAAGAATATAGTGGTAGAGCCGTCTCTACATTTTACGACAAATTGAGAAGAGATTATTTCGTAGTTGTAGTCCCTCATGTAACCAACATTTGGTAGAGATATGGTATAATATGAATCTAGGTAAATATTTTCATGACAATATAAAATTTTAAACTTAAATAAAATATAGGTATATAGTTATATACCAACGTAATAAAAATAAAAAAATGCAATAACAAATAAAATGTTGCTGTATGAAATAATAAGAGCTTATTTATATCTTACAAGATTTCTTATTAGCAAATTAGTCATAAATTTCTTAAATCAACAGTTTTATTAATCGTATAGTGCATAGGTATATAACACACACAATTATAGGTTATAGATATAATAATATATTTTTGTTTTTAAATACCTATTTTATTATATTTCCACTGGAACACATGCGTTACCTCTGAGAACTAAATTGGAATCGGCCATTGAAAAGTATGTCTCCCTTACCACACCCTTCAAACCAGAACACGGCAGCGCTTAACACTGCTGTTATTAGGTTGAAATAGGTGTACCGCTGGTGCCGCCGGACTTAAACCACGGAGGGTTCTACCACCTTTAAAATCTAAATCTATCTAGTCTAAATTCAGTAACCCTTTGTAAATGGTATAGGTATGGTGACTTCGTTGACTTAACGTAGATAGGGATTGGTAGGGATTAGGGCATACTGTTGTTTGTGGTTTAAACAAGTAGGGTGCCTACTGTAGGCTTAGTACGGTAATAAGGTATTAAGCTTAAACGGGAGTGATAGCTTACTGGTATTTCAGAGACGAGTCCTGGGTTTATATTCCTAGGCTTTTTGATTTTTGAACATTGCTTTTTCGAAATGATTTATTTGTTTTAACGGTGAAGGAAAATATAACGAAAAAACCTACATACCTGATATTTCTATAAAAGAACTTCCTCAAAAATGTGTGATGACTGTCAATTCACATTTGCTCAACGTGGTTGGCTACCTCAATTCTATAAAAGGAGACCCATTCCCAGCAGTGGGATAATAAACGGTTGATAATGATGAAAGATGTTAATATCGAGACAAGAAGTATAACATAAGTGTCTAGAAAATATCTATTCTTAGATACTTATTTTTAGATTAATATAAATTGCAAACTGTTATCCACTCTCATAACTTTTAGTAGAAATGCTTCTCTTGTGGAGATACTCACTAATATAATATAGTAGTTATAAATACTTATATAACACACATTACATAGAAAAAAAATATTTTGTTTGCCACGGCACGTGTTTGACACGCTCTATGTCTGTTGTATAAATGAACGCGAATACATAGGATGTCTCATATTATGAAGGACCTACCTATATCTGCTTTATCAAGTCTCAGCTTATTATTGTTATGGCAGAAATAAATGTGACAGTGGTACCATCGTAGTAGAACCATAAAGAGCTCTACCACATTAATCGTTGGAGGTTGTAGAAACTTTCGTGTTTCGACTCCAGACGCATTACCCGCATACCTATTTCTGCCTTACAATATGAGTGTTAAGCGCTTTTGTGTTCTGGTTTGAAGGCTGTGGTAAGGGAGACATATTTTTCCAAGGCATTCCAGCTTAGACCTCAGGGGCAGCGGCATCTGTGGCCGATCGCAGGTAAAACTCCAATCCTATCTAGGATTGATTCATGTTCATGCGCAGCACTGGCCACTCACAATCAAGTCCGCATGCTCGCTACTTCTATAAATATAAAGCCACAAAAAATATTGGACTCTACAAATTGGCTTCAACGATTTAGCGAATAAACAATTTAATGACTAAGTATAATACTCTTTTTGTTACACGATTGCCAATTCAGAGCGATCATTATTTTATTGGGCGCTTGATTGCCTACGTGACAGTGCTTAAGGCAGTGGTACTCAACCTTTTTAAATTAAATTGTTGAGATAAAATTGTAGAGACTGGCTGAGATTTTGAAATAGTTGATAGATTTTCAGAGAGAATTATTACGGGAATGTAATTTTTAATTAGAATTGGTAGACATGGCATATTGCCGTTTTCTGAATGTTTCTAATCTAAAATTTCTATGAATTATGTTTCTTTGTGTGATACCAAAATATTGTAAATAGTTTTTTTTTAAATAGGTAGCAACAATCTACAAACTTATAAAGAAAATTATAAAATAGTGTTAATAATTTTTCATTACAACCATTTTATAATCAACTTATGCTAAATTATACTTATTTGTATTTAAATTATAATTAAAACACCCTTTAAATGTCACTTTTGCGTATTCATTTTGGAAATAATTTTATTAAATTGCATTGGTCTTGCATACAAACGTAAAGCGGCAGTAGGGAACTTAAAGCTGTTTTATCCGGAAAATAAGATCGACACTTTGAGAACAACAAAACGGGATTTTAAACTTCTACTCAAGGAAACATAGCTTTTGCTATCAAAGACATGACTACTTTATTTGTTAGTTCAATGCAATGTTATGTTTGTTTTTGTGACAGCCACGTCTCAATCAAGTACGTGATTGAAATTATATGTAACAAAAGTGTCTGCACTGGAACTGTTTGGTGGTTACTGCTTGTCTTATAGTTAAAGATGAACTATGGCGAGATAGTTATATTTGCTGTTTAACGCCCGCAATATAAACTTACGCTAAATTGTGCTTATGTATCCTTAAAAAAGCTTTAAAACATACTTTAAATGTCACTTTTGCGTGTTCAACTTGGAAATTATTTTATTAAATTTAATTGGCCTTGCATAAAAACATAAAGGACATTAACCGCAATACCTAACTTAGGTAAAGGTATTTTTATACCGATATTAAGATGGCCGACAGTTTGAGAACCGCTGAACGGGACATTAAACATTTGACTGCTCAAGAAAACATAGCTTTTGTTATCAAAGACACTACTGCTCTATTTGCTAGTTCAATGCAATGTTATGTTTGTTTTTGTGACAGCCACGTCTCAATCAAGTACGTGATGGAAATTATATGACAAAGGTATCTACACCGGAACTTTGGTGGTAACTGCTTGTCGTATAGCCAAATATAAACTAACTCGAGGTAATGTTTGCCGTTTAACGCTAATATTAATACCTATTATTTGATGTTTCCCTAACAAAGATGGAAATTTGACTATATCTACTCTGAAGAATTGACAAATGTCCATTTGTGGTAAAAGCTTTGGATGGATTAATTACTAATAAAGCCGCATCTAAGGGTTATAATTAGTGGTAGAATAATATGAGTCTGGCGGTGACGCCCCTTCAACTATATTCCTGAAGTAAAATTTAATTAAGGGAATTAATTTACAGTAATGAAATAAAATTATTTATTAAACAATTATGGACTCGTATATTAATTCCAATAAAATAATTTATTGTAACAATAAAAATGTATTCTTCATTAATATTTTAGAACTGATTAACTCCGAAGCGATCTCGCTACGGGGTCAGCGAATCTTACGAAAATATTTTTAAGCCGTTGAAACCGTAGGATAAATAGTTGTTAATAATATGTAGTGGATCGTGATATGGTTTAATATTAATTATTTTATAATTATGATTTTACTTTTCCGAGACTTTCCGACTTTCCGACAGACTTTTCCGAGGCGTTCCAGCTTAGTCCTCAGGGGTAGCGGCGCATCAGTTACCGACCTCAGATAGGAATATCTAATCCTATCTGGGGTTTATTACAGATGTCCATGGGCGGCAGTAGCCACTTACGATCGGGTGGACTGCATGCTCGTCTGCTACTCCTATATTATAAAAAAAAAAAAAAACTATTAGAATAGAAAACGACCCTAACTAAGCAGTCGCATTTTTTTGCATCGACATCTACCTACTACTTGCAAACTATGATTCGCTATTAGCTATTCGCTGTTATTAAGACAAGCGGGCGACGTGCCTTATAATAGTTATACCAATTGCCAACAGTATCAAATAATATTACTTACCTAGTATGTATACGAATAAAAAATTGATCATGAGCTTTTATAGGTTCCGAGTTTTAATATCGTGACATTGGTATGGTCACTTTGTACTGCGCAATTTTGTGGTTAAAACGTCATTAGTTTTTAATATAATTAACTTATTTTTATAAAAAATCTTTTTGGGCGCGGCATGGCTTGCATTTGCTGTATTTTAATTTTAAGATAAGAATTATTTTTTTCATACTGTTATGTAATATATTTCATATTCACATTAACGTTTCCACAATCATCATTATATTATGACATATACCTTTGGGTCTTGGTGTAGGTATATACTTTTTTTAACTCTAATACGAGAATATGAACGACAACCCACGTCAGCCATTGCTGATGTTTGGCGGCTGTCGCTAACGATAGCGTGCGATAGTCGTCAGCAATCGTGACTTTTCATCGGTCGCTGACTTTAAGCAATATAAATTATTAGCCTATGGTTGTCGCGTGCCGTCGCCAGCGACTTTCAAAGCTTTCATTACCGACGGGTAGCGTAGTCGGTGATGTCTGTTTCGTACCGCTCATGTATTAACTTACTGTCGCTCGTATGTTATATACCTAAGCTAGCATGCATCGTATAACTACACGTACAGTCAGCTCCAAAAGCAGATGAACTGATTAATGTTTTAGAAATACCTATAGGTACCTTCACCCAAACGTTCATAAGTAGCTAAACACTATTATGATACTAAGGGCGTTTAGCTACTTATGAACGTTTGGGTGTATAGATATTTTTGGACTTTGATCTGCTCATCTATTACTGGAGCTGACTGTACCTAACTACCTAATTGTTATACTACACCTTTCAAAATAGTAGCAGTGTATTCCAATGCAGTTTTACAATATGATTCAGAATATTATTTTAGGAATCAAAATACCCCAGTGTTGCCAATTCTGTGCGTTAAATGATGTTTCCGGTAAATTCGCTGGCAGATTTATTTGGCAACAAATATAATAAATAATTGTTTCGAAGTAAATAAATTATGTCTGAATATCTAAATACCGTTTATGTGAACTATTATAAACTTTATACCTACAATAACTGCATCAGTAGGTAGAAAAGTACTTAAGAAAGATATCTAACCGTTTTACACAGACAAGAAATAAAATCTTTATAATTTTATTGCGTTGCATTGGTCTGTCTGTTGGTATTGAAAAACGTCTTTAACTTTTAATTTTGACGGTGGTAAAACCCGTTGTGGTCACTCCAGAGGCACCTTTGGCACACTTTTCTGCCTAATAGCAGCAGTGCAGCGCTGCTGCTTTTAGCTTTGAAGAGCGTAGTAAGAAAGACATAATTCGAGGCGTTCTAACTTAGCAGGGGTATCGTGTAATACTGCTAGTCCGGTCTGAATATAGTAATGAATCGCGTCGCCATAGCAAATTGTATGACTACACCTGCTCGCAACAACTTCAGAGCGGACTAGCAGTTTGGCGGGGACTATTGCTGTGTAACTGTGTCTCGTAGGACTCTATATTATATGGGGTCGATCACGGATATGAGTATCTATGGGCGGTAGTATCCACTTACCATCAGGTGGACTGTATACTTGTAGTCGACTACGTGGCGGTTTACTACCCTTATATTATAAAAGAAGGTTATTTATTTATGTATGTAGGTACCTACTGAAGAAAAATATCTAGCCCTTTTAGAGTTCCGTAGGTAAATGATAAAAATTATAATTGCGTTATGTTGGTTTGTTCTCCATTGTAGAATACCTAAATATTTTAATCTATAGGTACATATAAATAAAATTGGAGTTTGTATGTACTGTTTTTAATATTGAAATAACCGCTTTTTACTACATGCATATGAATATACATACGGTACATACACCAAAATAACATTTTTTACAATTTTTGTCTGTCTGTCTGTTTGTTCTGGCTAATCTCTGAAATGGCTGGACCGATTTTGACGAGACTTTTAATGGCAGGTAGCTGATGTAATAACGAGTAACTTAGGTTACTTACATTTTAGAATTAGCTGTGTCCCGCGGTTTCACCCACGTTAGATTTACTCTTTAACGCGGGCAAAACCACGGGGCACAGCTAGTTAAAAATAAGTTTCAATTATGGGTTCGTTGTTGGGTGAGTGCAAACTATGTGGACTACATTCTCGTTTGGTATTGTCCGCGCCAAACTGCTAGTCCGCTCTGAAGTTGTTCCGTGCAGTTGTCATAGAATTTATGATGGCGACGTGATTCATATCTATATTCAGAACGGACTAGCAAATTACGCGGACTATATACCTGAGTACTTAAATTTCATAAAACACAAAAAAAACAAAAACGTAAACTCTAAAAGTGAAACGCCACGGATATTTGTTATCTGTGTCCAATGTCCTCCGGAAGTAGTAAACTCATCGTCACCTCACAGCTGTCCCGAAGAAAGCGCAAATTGATTTATTAAAACAACATAATATTCCTTGTCATAAATTATTGGGTCTGTTTTTATAAGCTTTTGTAGGACAATCTTGTTGTGTGTTTTTGAAATAAATTTTGTAAGTTTTATTACCGGCGATACGAAGTCTTACGTGTAAGAGTATATTTCCTTATCAATACTTTTTAATTAAATTATTTTAATAAGAGTCTATTTAATTGGTGGTGAGTAGCAATGTAATGTTGCTATATATATATAACGTGTTAAAAGAAAAAGATGGATATTATATGTTTTGAGAGAATAAGATGTAATAGAATGGATTGTCAGAGAAAATATAAGAATGGAGTTGTTATCTTTTATTATGAGTATATATAATAGTCTTTCTTGAATAATGAGTTTACATACGTAGATAACACAGATTTCTGTTACTACATTTGTTAGATCAAACAAAAGATGGACGAACCCTCTTGAACAAAGTATTGAAGCTTACTAAATTCTACTAATTTCAGTAGTGTTTGAAAGGTGGTAGAGTCCGCATGGTTCAACCGGGGTGGGACTACCGCTACACCTCATTTCCTCACCTCATGAAGCAGTTATTTCAAAGGAAATGGGGCATATTTTTTAAAAACTAATAAAAACTCGACTGCTTACAAATATAGCTTATCTCACTCCCACAACTTAAATGAATCAAACGACATAAAATTCTTCAAGCCGTTTGGGCTGTAGGCCGTGCCAAAGAATGAGACGTACAGTCACGAGCATAAATATATGACTATGGGCAGATTAGCAAAAATATCTGACCCAAGAACGAGTTCAGTAATATCTGCCTGCAAGAACGCAGCAAAAATATCTGATCATAACGTTGATCAAATAATTGTGACCACCTTACGAAGCAAAAATATGTGACAATATTAATCTATTCACTTTTGTTATTCCGGCTCAAAATACAACTCGAACGTCAAGCCGCGTTCTTTTTCTTTTTTATGCTAAATCATAGAATCGTATCAGCCAGTGACTTTATAAATAAGAACTTATTATTATAAAAATAACACATCATGAAAATAATACAAAATAATTAATTAAAATAATACTATAATAAAAAGAAATTGAATAGGTTTCTAATAATACCCTATCAATCAATTCCTAAACGTTACTCGGCAGCTTTGAATAAAAAGATCTACTACCCACGTTTTAACGATAAAAATATATCAAAGCGACATCATAAAGATGGAACTTATTTCTCCGATTGCTAATTGTAGAACTTGGTATTGCTAATATAAATAAATAAAGTTACATGTAGCAATTAACTGTTGCGGTAACTTCTTTTTATATTTTTGTCTTAGTAGAATTATCGTAACCATTTTAGTTTAATAAAAGTATAATCTATATAATATTGTAAAAGTCGTTAGGACATATAATTTCTGTTGTATACAGGGTAAAATAGAAGATTTTCCTATAATTTGTCATTTAATCCCAGAATTTAATCCGTATAAGGGACACTATCTGATAGTAGAATTATATAAGGTGTGTATCTTTTTTTCAAAATGAACTGGTTCGATCCCCGTATATAGGGATATTTTAAATAATTCGCCAAGTACGGGTCAAACTCGCACATGGAGGCTTCCGTACCACCAGATGTTTACTATTTTATAAAAATAAGTATAATACTTATTTTCCGGTTGTCTTTTAACCCTTTGGGTACGAGTCCTTAAAAACTAAAGATGCAGTATTAGTTTTTATCAATATCGGCCTCGTAACTCCTTTTAGCATTTTTCGCTAATCCTTATAGATTCGGATTTGGAAAATTCACTCTGGTAAAATATATTTATCCTGTCTTTGTCTTTAACCCTGTTTTTATCTTACTTAAATAAAAAAAATATGAAAAAATATTTATAACGTGTTTTTTGCTCATATTCTTTCTCCGGAAAAATACATTGGCCCCTTTGACCGGTAGGTTGATTGATATTTACATCAAAGATATTTGTAAATTATGTCAGATATTATTGCCCCTTTGACGTCACATGTCATAACACATGTAACAATTATATGATCAACGTTATCATCACATATTTTTGCTGCCTATAATTGTCAGATATTTTTGCTGCGTTCGTGCAGGCATATATTATTGAACTCGTTATTGGATCACATATTTTTGCTGATCTGCCCATAGTCATATATTTATGCTCGTGACTGTACATTACATACCTACATACGTTCAGTAAACATTACCCTCCGTAGTCAGGTTTTTTTATAATATAGGAGTAGCAGACGAGTATGCAGTCCACCTAATGGTCAGCGGCTACTGCCGTCCATGGACATCTGTAATCAACCCCAGATAGGATTAGATATTTTTACCTGACGTCGCCCACAGATGGGCCGCTACCCCTGAGGACTAAACTGGAACGCCTCGGAAAAGTATGTCTCCCTTACCACACCCTTCGAAACGGAATACAGCAGCGCCTAACACTGCTATTATTTCAGGTAAACAACATTTAGGGCAATACAAGCTTGAATAATATGTGTTACAAAAGGGAACCCTGAAAACAGGGTTCACTGAAAACCTTCGCTATAAGTATTCGAGTCGCCATTCTAATAAATTACCGAATCGCATCAAGATATCGTTTATGGCGTCCGTAAACCCATTAAGATAGCTGATACTGATAGTTTATGTCATGTTGCAATCATTCCCGTCCTACAGATAGGAGATCTGATCGGTTGAAAATCTATGAAGATACGATATATAGATATACGATGTATCTAGATGTATAATTATGTAGAATATGTAGACACATCTATTCTATCTACATATTTTGTTGTCTGATTGTGGATGGTAGAGCTTTGAACTCTTTTTTTATAATATAGGAGGAGCAGACGAGCATGCAGTCCATCTGATGGTAAGTGGCTACAGCCGCCCATGGACATCTGTAATCAACCCCAGATAGGATTAGACATCTCTGATGTCGGCCAAAGATACCCCTGAGGACTAAGCTGGAACGCCTTGGAAAAGTACGTCTCTTTTACCACACCCTTCAAACCAGAACACAGCAGCGCAGCACTCTAATAAATAACTTTACAAATTTGAAGATTTAAGTTCGAGTAGCGTGGAGAATAACTAGCTACTTCCCAGTTATGGGTAAAGATCCGTGCCCAATTGTGGGGGTTTTAGAAAGGGTTGTAGCTTTGGAAGAAATAGAACTCACACAGTATAGTATTCGAGCATAGTGCTACTTTAACTGCTTATAACAAGACACAAAACAATTTTTATTGGATTACTACGATATATCTATTTATAAACCTACTTCTACTATTTTTGGAATAAATATTATAGACTTGGTGCTAGCTATTATGTTACACACACAACATAATCTAACTCCTTACTACATGTAACTTATAACACAGTATCATAATAAAAACTACATCGATATCGAAACTAAAAATAAAAATAGTGCTAAAAATCAAAAGCTAGTTCATAAAACGCAACGAAACGTACACAACATACGCTACGTACAACGCAATCGCCGTGAACCGAACTTACTCGATCAACTCAAAAACGCCCTTACTAAACCCGCAAACACTGAAAATAAGAACAAACTGCAGGACCCCGACGATTGGTCCACCCTAGACAGGGACAGCACTAGCCGGCCCGAGCGAGACAGCCAACCCACCCTCTTTCATCCCTTTGGGCAGCAATCCGTGAAATTAGAGTCGTCTAAACGAATCTAACGATTATTTTATTATCCCTTTTACGCTAAGATTTGTTCCTTGCTCACTCAAATAAAAATAAAAGGTGACTAAGGCGTTGCGAGGGTCAGCTAACATAAATTGTACGTTACGGCCGGTGTTGGCTTTGTCCGGCCCGGGATAAGCGTGCTTCGGACGCAGCGTTTCGAAGCGTTCCGATTTTTGGAGATTATTTTAATGGTTGTGTATTAAATAGACTTTGTATTTGATTTTTTAGTATTTCTAATAGTATTTTAGTATGTTTTAGTATTTTTAATTTACGGACAGCGTATCTTATGATTAGTTAATACACAAAAAGTAGTAAATGCGTGTAGTAAATTAGTCTGGCTAGTATTTCCGTCGAATATCCGAGATTCTGTAGATTTTTGAAGCATTCCGATTGTAGAGATGATTTAATGATCGTGTATTATTTACATCATACTATATATTGTGTTCCAAATAAGGTTCACAGGCCTTTTATGTCTTATTTTTGTTTAGTTAGGTGCAATCAATTCCTAAAATTAGTTAGCTTTCAAAATAAATAGCTTACAAAATAAGCCATGGCCGGTCCTTAGCCGTATAACCTGTTCTGGCGCAGCGTTTTGATTTTAATCGTTACATCAATGGTAGAGTATATTAAACTTAGTAATATTTGATTGGAAATTACGTTCAAGCTAAATATTATACGAGTACTTAAGGATAAACTAAGGCATCTAAGATTCTATTATTTCACACTACTGCTACTACTATGGTACTACATAATTTAAAAAGTAAAAAGCCAATTGTAATAATGTAATATTTTAAATTTACAGTTGATTAATTAAAGTAAAATGACTAAAATTTCTTAATAACAGACACAAAAACACGTTTTGCTCAATTCTTTTATTAAGATTCGTAATAGCTGTTTCATAAAAAATCATGGGACAACTACCTACACCTAAGTAGGTATATAAAGTATTTAGGGAATAATAAGCACAAACATTTTAAAATTATAATTATATCTTACAAGAAAGAAACAATAAAACGTAGGTAACCAGTTTTGACAATTGAAATAGTTGCGTAAAAAAGTTTGGCCACGTCTCCGTGCTAAAATGTCCCTAAAATATTGAAATAATTATTTATTTATTATGTAAATTACTCAGTATTAGTTATTTATTCGTAAATTTTCTCTAAAAAGTTTTTATTTGTCAAGAATTCAAAAAAAGAACTTACTAATAACCCGTTTGTGGCTTCATTCAATTTCAAGGCGGCGAAGTATCTTTACTAATCTATTAGATTAAACGACTAATAAATTAACACGAAAATTAGTGTTAAACACGAAAACGCAAACTTCATAGTTAACCCTAAAACGCTTGCTATTCATAACGGAGCGACTTCGGGTTGTTTTCACGTAATTTCCGGCGTGTAATTAAAAAGTCAGTGTTGCCAACATTAAGCCCCTCATTCACAACGCCATTTCCGGTACGCTGCTTATGTAATAAACACCGGAAAGTTGGCACTTTACAGATTATTTTGAATTTCGAAGGGATGGTCGAAGCTGTTTTTGGATGTTCCGAAAATAACGGGTTAAAAGGGTGACCGGTATTATCGGAAATGGCTATTTTAGTCAAGTAATTAAATATGGAGCGTTTAGTATTATTGGGTACCTATTTATGTAACTAGTTACATGTTAGTTAAAATAGTATTATATACATACTTAACTTAAATATATTGATTGTCGCTGCTTGCTGCGAACCACCGTTGCGGACAATCGTTGCCTGTCGTCAGCAACAGTCGACAAGGGTCGTCTGTTCTCTCATGTCTCATGTCTCTGTCAACTCATTAAAAAATCGTAGTTTCACCTATACCTACCTACCTATACCTACTTATTTATTTTAAGTAGTATCAAAAACACAATTTGTTAAAACTATACATTCTCATTTCAGGTATTAAACTAATTATTTTAATTGATATCTGCTAGGCCGAGAGATCTCCATAAATTTAACAATGTCTAGTACGAAGAAATTGTTAAATGTCGATCTTTACGTAATATTTGGATAGGTTGAATATTAATAATGGCGGTATGTGCCTTTACAGGTATAAGTATACCTATGTAAGTGCCTACGTTAACTCGGATAGAGGCGCTATCGTTTAACAAACTGCGAACACGAACCGTTCCAACCAAATTACTTCTTCATTTTCTTCATTTAACAAATTGATGGAGAACTTCAGAATGGAGAACCGACTCTACCACTTCAAATTAAAGACGAGTATACATTGCATGGTAGAGTTCTACGCCCAAAAGATAAGGTCGATTTCGAGCGCGTGGGTACAGTTTCGCGATTTTTGACCTTAGGGTAGAGAGCTTAAAGTCGTAATGGGTTGACAAGGGTGGAAGGGGGTTGCGGTCTAAGTTTGTAATTAATAAACCCTCTCGATTACAAGTGCCTTTCCTCGGGTTTAGGGAAGCGTAGCGTCTGTGCGGATTTTAGAATTCTACATTATAGTTAAATTATATCCAAATTAAGCTTTGAACTCTATAGTTATGTTGTGTAACTTAATGGAGCTTAAGTTGGTATGTACATTAATATATTAAAAAGCTTTTGTTAAGGCAAATAGTTTTTAGGTATAAACAATGTATACCTAAAAACTATTTGCCATCCTTTTTTGAAATCAGCTAAAAATCTTATATATAAAATTCTCGTGTCACAATGTTAGTTACCGTATTCCTCTGAAACGGCTTTACCGATTTTCACCAAATTTCATATGCATAATCAGTAGGTCTGAGAATCAGCTACTATTTTTCATACCCCTAAGTGATAAGGGTTGTTCACCCTTAACATTTTTTTATTTATATGGCAACACAACGTTTGCCGGGTCAGCTAGTTTTAACTATAAATTGCTGTCTGTATACACTCATAATTTTGCATTAAAATTTCTTGTGCCGTGAATGGCATTAATATGCACAAAGATAAGTAAAGATACCTATCTAAACACCCAGACCCTGGAAAGATACCTACTTTTTTGTCTGAGATTCTCTTAAAATCTGCCTGGCTGAGAATCGAATTAGATTCTACCTCGGCAGGTATTAGATTCTTAGTTAACTCCAAATGATATGTATGCTCTTATTTGAAATTTCGATCTTTAATGATTTTTTTAGAACTTATTATGCATCTATTTGCTAAAAATGAAGAACAATTTTTAGCTGTTAGGAGTCCAACATGACAAATGAGGCGTTTCAACTTAGTCTTCAACGGTAGCGGCGCATCTGTGGTCGACCTCAGATAGGAATAAAATCCTATCTGGGGTTGATTACGCATGTCCATTGGCGTCAGTAGCCACTTACCATCAATTGGTTTGCATGCTCGTCTGCTACTTCTATATTATAAAAAAACCCTCTGTCGCCTCCATGACAGTGTATCCATATCTGTCGAACCACAAGATGTTCTAACATCTGTAAATAAATAATAGAGAATTATTATAAAAACAAAAATTCCGATATATATAGCCTGTGTTACTCCCACAATTCCGCCGTTTGGGCTGCATGGCGAGTCTAAGAATGAGACATACGTCCAGGTAAAACATGCATACAAACATTACCCTCCATAGCCAGATAAAATAATTATTTCAAGAATTCCTTCCGGTACCGGTACTTAACACACGATATAACGCTTCGGTCGTCCCATAATTTAAAAGCAGACATTCCAACACATAATAGTGGATTTTTCCATTTCTTATTCACTGTTCAGGCAGTTCTGCTCTGGAACGCCCTGCCTGTGCACATCAGAAAAGCACTCAGCAAAGCTATTATCAAAAAACTTGTCCGAGAGCATCTGAGCACCTCATCTGACAAATAAAGCTTCTTTTTTTTCTCTCTTATCACTTATATGTATGTTTATTTATTATATTTTAAACATATTTATGTATGTATGTATAAAATATGTATATTATTTATTTATTTAACACCTGCAAATTCTCTCCAATCACCAAGGGTTGACTGGTAGAGAATGCCATTAGGCATTAAGTCTGCCCTGTTGTAATATTACTTTGTGTTACTTTTACAATAAATATATAAATAAATAAATAAATAAAATAAAAACAATCTAGCTGCAATAAAATTGTCAAACATATTCATTTTTCCTTCTTAGTAAAAAAACTCGTTGTAATGAAAATAATCTGAAAAATTAAATCCTTGAATTACTAATACTTTACGGTACTTTGCGTATTAAAAAAATGTCGCATTGACATTAATCTAAAAAAGTAAGCATTCAATTTGTAGTACTCATATATAATTTATGTGGAGTACTTTCGACATGTCAACGGTTGTCACACGTCAGCCCCCATCCCCTACACGGCTTTACGCAAATCCCATCCCCTGTTTACAACCCCGTGAGATAATGCCAACTCGACCACCTTGCTCTGTAGGCTTCGAACTTTTATAATCTGTGTAGTTTGGATGGCATTGCGTTTAAAAAATATAGTTGTCTTTGGTTGTTTTGGTTTTTTTTCTGAGTACCGGAAGTTATAAACTGTGCCAGTTGCTTGGAATGTCATTGCGTTTGAAAATATTGTCTATGGATAGAGGTTTATTTTTTTGGGTATACGAAATTTGCCTGTGCCTTAAAATTTTGTTAAGAGTTACATTGACTTTAACTTAAGTATATCTCATTGCTGGGCACGGGTCATTCCCCACAATTGGAGAATGTCTGGAGAATATTACGCTACTTTCTACAATACAAATAATTTCTTTACTTTAAGTGTAGTAAAGAAAACATTCTTATATACGTCGTTCAATAAGTACAACGTAACAACCCATCTGTAACCGACTTCAGTTAAAATTGTTAGGAATTATCTGGGATTGATTACAGATGTCCATTGGCGGAAGTAGCCGTTTACCATCAGATGGACTGCTTGCTTGCTTACTATTTCAATTTTATAAAAAAAAGTAACGCCATTTTCACGGCACATTACATATTTAATAGGGTACTTGACAGTTATAACAATAAAATATGAAATATGTTGGATATGATAGCTTATAAGTTAACATAAATTATGCAGTATTTCGTTTATTTTTTAATACGTTCTAAGTATTTTAATTTTTAAAAAGAAATTTTCGATCAATATCTGTGGATTTTAAATCCCAAAACGGCGACAGTGCTGCCTCAAATGTCATGTGACGTCACTACATCGAAACCAAACAAGACAAATAATAATTAAATCGTTTGCTGTTAGAGTTGGTTGAATTTATGTTGTGAACCGAAATGAAGCCATACTATATTAAAGCTGATAGCGTGAACCTGCTTAAAGAAGATCCATATATGCAGTGCAATAAATCAAAATGGATACAAAAACTTCCGTGAGATAACCTATGGAAATATCAAATAAACAACGTAAGTAAAACATTCTTTATATTTACATTTAATCATATCGGACAATTAAAACATTTCTTAACTGACTTCAGACAGAAGAAAGGTTGTCTTCAAGTAATTATTAAGATTTTTTTAAATATACTTATATTCTTATGTGAACTGTTTTAAGGTTATTAATTAGTTATATTTATATTTACAGATCTTCCCGACAATCGTATAGTGACGACGTTATAGAGTATGTGCAGTTTAAGAGGAAGGCAAGTTTATGTTTCATGAAAAGTAAAAATTGTCCTGAACACAAGGTACATCAATGAAAATGAAAATGTGATGACTGTCCTGCCTAGAAGAAGTGAGGAGCCAAAACTTTCGAAAGTGGGCACCAGTCTGAAATACATAAAGTAAAGTACACGGGAAATAGTACTTCTTTACTTGCGTAACCTACCCAACAAGATAAAGGAAGAAAAGTGACCATACAGTTCCTATTATTGCATTGCAATTTAATTCTGAAAATGACAGTGATAAAAATATATATCCATTGGTTACGGAAAATCATTTTAATAATAAAGAAAAGCAGACATGCAAGCAGCACAAAAATTTAGCTTAGGTGATCTGTAGTAATTATTGTACTGTAACATATGATAAATATATACAAAAGTTCTACTGTGTGTACTCACTAATAGAACCATATAAACCAAATAAACAAAGAAATCGGTTAATAAAATACTAATATTAGCAAATCATGTATTTTTAATTATACAGTCCTGTAACTTAATCAGTGCACATGCACCATCAATAATAACACAGTCATGAAATATTTTAATTGTGTCCTATTAATTACTAAATGGGCCCTTAAAATAGAATTCTCATAGACGTCTTATAATTCTATTCTTATCATAGACATCTATATAATATATTAAATATATGAATACTTCCACTTGCTGTTTTGTTTTGATTACGTCCAATGATTTGGAATTGACGAATCACTCGAGAGTTACTAAATTTATTCCTTTCCAATAATACTTCTCTTACATAGATAGTATAAAATGTCATTTCTTGCAAACAGAGGATTTAAACATATAAGAATCTGCAAGTTCTTTAACGTTTATGAGATTTGGGTTTAGGAACTTGTATAAGCAAATTTGTTACGATCGTACTTGTACACATCGTCACTGCACACGTCTTATAACTTGTCATTTATTTAAATTTTAGTTATAATAGCTAAATAACTCTCAATTTTCTTCTAAGCGTTGTTTGTTTACAGTGTAATGACGTTCCGCCACAAAATGACACTTGACCGCCTGATTTAACGCGACGTTCCGTTCACCGTAAAGAAAGTTCGATTTTTATTAATGAATAGCCCTTTTTTCGAAAAAGTGATCAATGAAAGGCATATATAATACGTATACTAATTCATTAAAACACTTTCCCAAAAAGTGTCAAGTAGCCAATTAAGTACCTACCTATAGGTAGTAGATACATACATAGATATTGGAACATCATCACTTAGAACGTTACAATCCATCTTATACTATATTGAAATTACAATATTGTGTAGACAGAATTTAGTGGCTACATTCTATTGTCATCACATGACAACAGAATGACAAATGCCGTCTCCAATTTCGAACGTTGTCAGCTTGTTACGTTGGTGCGGCAATATATAACTATAGACGCGGCAATATGAAAGCGTGCAAATACAATATGAGTCGTGACTTGATGTTTGTTTAGACAAATATGTCTTGTAGGTTTTGTGTAATCGTTTTTAAAAGTATATGATGGAAATTGATAAATTATAAGAAAATTTATGTAGTAAGCGGTGATAGCTCATTTAGGTATTTGAAATTTGGTCAGTCAGGTTGTAGGTCCGTATTTCTTGTATGAGTATTTAATTTCGAAAAATCATTAAAAACGACCTTCGGATTCGAACTTGGGTTCCGATATTTACCTAATATGAATTCAAATACAAGATCCTATTTCCAGTTATATTTTTAAGGATGTTCAATATTGGATAGATTAGTGTGTCGTAGGACCGCAAATAGATACGGTCTCTATGGTTTAAATGTTTCCAATAAGTCTATGTAATTTGACTTGTGATCTTGCGTATCATGGTTCATACAAGACTAAAATAAAATTCAAATATTCCTGCCTGATCCTCTTGTGAATAATAAAGAACACACGCCTGTATATTAGTGGCATTTCATACTGACGGACCCTCTGAATGCCGAATTACAAACAACCAGGATTGCTATTATAAAACTAACTAACTTAGTCATTTCAAATAGCATTTTTATAACAGGAGCCTAATATTGTTGAGCTGCGGTAATACGGCTGAAATATTGTGACAAAGGTACTACAGTTGCACGAAATGGTACTCTACAAACAGATTGAAAACTAGTAGTGAACGTGTTAGTATCGATTATTTATAGTATTTTAATACGGCGTCAATTAGCGAGGCGCGCTTGGCGGACTGCACGCGGAACAACTTAGCTACGGACAGATTGACGAGCTACGGACATTCTGCTTTGTCAAATCAGCTCTGACTAACGTAGGGCTGTCACATTTTTTTTAATTTTGAGTTCTAATCTCACAAATCTATGACAATGTTCTTACACAAAAATTAATGTAAAAATGTTGTATATAATTCCGACATTATAACTATTTTCTATACTTTTGTATGTTTACTTTTTACTATTCCAAAGCATTGTTTTTCATTAAAAAAAGTAGCAAATTAGTTATTGCCAGAAAATGTCTAAATCTGATATTCCTGTTCGACCCGTTTGTGTACAATAAAGAATACAAGCTTGTGCAACATCATATAGAGGCAGACCTCCAAATGAGATGACAAAACCAAAAAACTGCTATGATCAAAATAAAAAAGTAGTGCTTAAAATTGCAATAACAATGCCGAAACAGTGTGACGTTGGTACCGCAGTAGATTGAAAATGTGTTCTGGATGTATTAGTATCGATTATTTATAGTATTTTAATACGGCGTCAATTAGCGAGGCGCGCTTGGCGGACTGCACGCGGAACAACTTGGCTACGGACAGATTGACGAGCTACGGACATTCTGCTTTGTCAAATCAGCTCTGACTAACGTAGGGTTGTCACAGTACAAATTTAGATCCGAATCCCGCAATATTATAGTATGTACATACAAATCTAATAATATTTTTGACTTAGATCTCGCAGTATGTACTTCACAAAATTAAAAAATGCTGTGTATAATTCCAACATAGTCATAAGTTTTAAGCTTTAAGTTTGGTTATTTTTGCAGTTGTGAATATAAAATTATCTTTAAAAAGTTGGGGGCTTCGTAAAGGGTAAAAATGGGACGTAAGCCTCCGCTGTCTATCCGTCTGTCTGTAATGGGAGATGTAATTTATCCGAGAGATATAAGTCATATGGGATATCTAGAATCATATAAAATCGCTGCCTATAACGCTGTAATCAACCCGATGTAGCGAATAAAATTGAAGGAAGAACGTTTGACAATTTCTTCATATACATTTTTATTTATTTATTTCATTATACATTGTCAAATTTTATTAAAAATTGCATAGATTTATTATTACTAATGGATAACAGTCAACCCTAGTTAAGCCTGCTGTCCAGTGCAATGACGATAATAATTAAACTCTAATTTAAGTGCAATCAGATTTAATTACATTGTAAGTACCTTTGATCTCACAATTAAACAACCGTTTGATCTTTAGATTCTTTAGGACTATTGTCAACTTAATTAATTGGTTTGTTTTTGTTAGTTTTATCTTCTTAATAGACAATGGCAAGTGACATTAAATTAATAGGACAGTTTTTACCATACGGACATAAAATAGTGAAGCTATATAATAGGTATAGAAAATGATAACATAATGTAGGATGAAATTTAATCGAATTATACTTTGTCTCTTTGTAAATAAGTAATATTAATTATATACTGTTTTTGTAATTTCTATCTTAAGTTTTTTTTTGTGTTTATGTAAAACATTCGTAGGATGATATTTGAGAATTAAAAAAAAATAGGCAATAATATAAACTACTGGTATTATTCCTAAATAATATCAGTAGCAGTAATAGCCTAGGCCATTCCTAGGGAGTTAGCTAACTTCAAATATTTAGCTTGTTAGTTTGGTATTCAGTCACATAAGTTACCATACTTATAGTCTATCTCACAGAACTCTTAGCTTGCGATATAAAACAATCCGAAAGCATCATTTAATTTAGTTCGCGTGTGTTTACGCACACGATATATCTGTCATCAGGGCATCTGCTCGTAATTTTATCGCGTTAATTCGCGCAAAGTGATATGGACGACAGCCTTTATTCAAAATAACGTAAACACCACACGCCTTCAACGAAATTTAAACTTAAATACGCCAAGTAAAGCACTAATTTGGCTTATAAATATTAAAATTTCTTTGTCTTAAAACATTTTCTTGTCGTAAACGTATTTTCCGATGTACCCAGCGTATTAATTTGTCTTTAGTCAATAAAATTGAAATATGATTTTTTGTATTGTCATTATTTTAATGTCTGGAGAAAGTCATAAAATTATATTCTTGTAACGCAATGACTTTATAAATGTATACATATAGGTAGTTCTTATAATTATATCGAATGACCTTCATTTCGTTTAAAAGTCCTTTACATTTTTTTTATTATGAATCGTTTTGCACTGCTGCGCCCAGCTCGCGTACTTTTGTTTTCTTGTATGTTCTAATCCAAAATAAATAATGCTATAGTGTTCCATATAGGATTGGTTAGGTTAGTTGTAATTTAAAAGAAAATATAGGTATCACCAAGCGAATAGGAACGAAAGCTCGAAGGTAGAAGGTTCCTCTCAGCCGCGGGGGCAGTGGAGAGGATATACCGGACTCTTACCAGCTAAAACCCCAGTGTTCCTTTGAATACCCTTCGTCGGGATCACGGGTGACAACACTAGGAACCCTAGTATAAATTCAGACATTCAGACAAATAAGAGGATAACATCTTTATTTTAACAAACAAATACGGAGGATATCTATTAATTACATTCAATTTAAGTAGAAATTTTGTAAGAGTATTGTTATCCATTAAAATCGGGAAACGGGAAATATATGACAACACTGCCGTACTAATTATATTAAAACATTATTACCAACAAGCCACTGAACGTTTACATCCTACATGTTATGACACAGGCGCTTTGATATCGATTTGACACTTATTAATGTTGATTTTATCACCATTACGCGGTTTCGACGCCCATTGCCTGTCAAAGCTAAATACTGCGCCAATTTTCCTAATATTTATATATCCGGCCATTAGAATCAGTATTCAACTAATTTTACTGAACACAAAACAGCTATAAATTAAACTTTAATGTTTCCGGACGCACAAATTTGCTGCCAATGTTGCCACATTAAAAATTAATAGCGGTTTTAAAACTATTTCGCACTAGCAACACGCGCCGACTGAGAAGGAAACGGATACAACCATTATATCATCTGAAAAACATGAAAATTCATATGGAAATGGTCGTAAGGAAATTATAAAATTAATAATTTATTCGATCTATATTTATTTACGTTCGATGTCTTAGTTTGTCGTCGACTGATTATTGTTCCACTGCTGGGCATGGGTTTCAAAATAAAAGGGTTTCAGGTCATAGTCTATCGCACTAGTTATTTAAAGGAAACATAGCGAGGAAACCAATACGACTGAACGCTAAAAGAAAGAGTGTGTGTAGTCTCCTAATTCACATTTGGTCAATTCAGTGGACTACGGCATGACCCATTCTTATTCTGAGACGGTCCGGGGTTGAATACATCCAACGATAACAACAGGAACAGATAGTTAAATGTGCTGTCTGAAGCACGGACACGCGGATTTGAGCATTAACGGTTATCCAATTCTGGACCTAACGTTGTTTGTCTTTCTACATGGGCTGTAATCTGCACAAGCCGTGATAGTCACTTACTCAGCTACTATTAAACAAAATCAGGCTCCAGTAGTCTTAAAAAGATCCATCTTTTCAAAAATTTCTAACTTTCATTTTTTGTTACAGTCAAAGACCACCTTCAGCATTCGGACATCGAGGCAGACGATGTGGAAACAGACGACCAAACATCCAACATGGATGACGACATCCTCACCCAATCAGACCTGGACGAGAACGGAGACCCCAAGAGCCCTACCAGTTCCAGCTCGAAGAAGGGCAAGAGTGGATCTTCTAGGGACTCAAAGGGCGGCACAAAGCCCAGGAGAGCAAGGACAGCTTTCACGTATGAACAGCTGGTGTCTTTGGAGAACAAGTTTAAAACGACGCGTTATTTATCAGTGTGCGAGAGACTTAACCTCGCGCTAAGCCTCAGTTTGACGGAAACACAGGTTGGTAACCTTTTTTTAACTAATATAGGAAACGAGCATGCAGCCCACCTGATGGTAAGCTACTGCCGCCCATGGATGTTTGTAATCAACTCCAGATAAGATTAGCTTCTTACCTGAGGTCGGCTACAAATGCGTTTGTACGTCTAAGGATTGTGTTGGAATGCTTCGGATACGTGAATCTCTCTTACCACACCAGACAACTTCAAACCAGAACCAAATAGCGTTTAGAACTGTTGTTATAAGACTGAAAACTGGTGTGTAGATGGTGCCTCTGTAGTCGAACCATTACAACATTCAAAACATCGACCTGTTTAAAAAAAATAGTTCGTATTTATTTAAGCCATTTTTCTAATCGTTTACTGATACCTATTTGTATGTAAGTTGTATAGTACTTAAATTTATGATCATGATGCAGTAAGAATATATCTTTAAGTTCATTATAACGATATCAATTTCATAAGTTACATTTAATTATTTACAATATTAACGTAATAAAAAAGTACAAAATAATATATGAAACAGGCTATAAAAGTACTTATAATAAAATAGTTAAATATAATAAGCTTCATCCAAATTGTTGTCTCTTGGAAGAGTCCCCAAAACGCTGGCGACATTACCTCGCTGAATAGCAAAGCTAATTCTTTGCCCGAGGTAAGCGCCAGCCCTTTGGTCGTGGGTGCACTCGATCAAACGCCTTGAAAGGTGTTTAAAAAAAGATCGAGCGTCAGAACCCCACGGCCCCATCGTCTCTACACCAAACGGCAGAAATATATAGTCTCGACTGACTGAGACTAGCATATTTCTGCAGTTTGCGTATTTCCGCATCGGTAGCCACAACACCAGCTGCCCTAGAAGATAGTTGAAGATGGGATGGTGCCATTGTGTCGACACACGTAGCATCCCACACAAGACACCTCCCATTCTTCCAAGGAATTAAAGTCAAGCCGTCAGGCCTCTTACCATCGTCTCGTACAACACCGTTCGGCTCTAATTGTGCCGGTACGTTGACGGTAGCAAGAGCCCTGCGGATGACATCATTGAGGGCAGCATGGCGCGATTGGCGACCGGCGCTACGACGACAAGATAGGCCGTGGTGTCCCAAATGGTCTACCTGAACTCCACAAGGGCAACAATGTGGATGAATTAAAGGTAAACCTAGTCGCAAGCCGATAGCAATGGTAAATGATGTATTGTCTAACACTGACCCTAAGTTGTTGGACGGTGTTGCATGAAGCCAAAATCCTGATTCCTTAACAGAAACTGCCAGGAGACGAGCACGCTCAGCAGAACTGACACTTGAGTTTACCAATGAGGTGTGTGTTATTCTGCAAAGCGGCTCGTCCCAAAGCCTTTGCACATTCAGATCTACAGGTAGAGATACACCTGGGCAAGCTGTGTGCCAAGCATTCCTGGCTTCCTCACAGTACGAGATTTCTGTAAGACCTAATGAGGAATTCGTTATTTTTTGGAACAGAGAACTCGTACCGTGCACAGAAGACAGGAATGCCGGTAAAGCAACGGATGTAGCTTTCCTGATACCAAGACCTCCAAAACGTATAGGTAAAGAGGCCTGGGACCAAGATCTATCATCCAAATTGCAATTCAATATGTTTGATAATATCCTCAAAATATGAGAATCCAATACTGACAGAGAATTTAAAAACTTCCATGCTGGGCAACATCTTAAAAAGTATGTAAATTTGGGAACAAAAATACAAAATCGAATAATGTGATAAGCCATGTGTATTTTAATTTTGCCTAAACGTTCAGAAATTACATCAAATTTTGACAAGAGTTCGTCGAAAAAAGGTTGAATAGAATCTTCTAAAACGGGAGAACCGAGGAGGCGCAATGATTCTTTTCCTACAATTTTTATATCAGATGACAAAGAAAAAAATTTTTGCAAAATCATTTCTCTGGCAGGAACAGATAATAATTCATTAATAAAAAGTTCACATTTCGAAAAATTCAACTCAAGACCAATTTTTTTTAAACCATCTAATAGGAAGGTAAAATCATCAAAAACGGTAGTTGCATCGCCTCCTAAGGTCCCGTCATCCAGATACCACATGTTCAATTTTGAATTTAGTTTCGAAATAATGGGATGAATGGCTAGACTAAAAATGGCTGGCCCAAGTGGATCTCCTTGTTGACATCCGACCGCAGTCTCAATTAAGTTGTTCTTATATAAAAGATGGGTTGGAGTACCATAACACTGAAATAAAAATGGAAAAACTTCTGGGACAATTGTTTTAATTTCGTGGAGTAGAGTGCTGCGGTCCACAGAGTTAAATGCATTTTTAACGTCAACCTTCAATATAACATCACCACCACCCTTAAGCAAAAAACCTCTAAGGCTGTGTACGGCTGCCTCACAACCTCCCTTCGACCCGAAACCCAACTGAATAGGTTGAAACTTTTGTTTCAGTGAAGGGAGGATATGCCTACAACAAACCTTAGAAGCTATTCTTCTTAATGTGTTTCCAATAGCAATGGGGCGGATACCCCCCCCCCATCTTTCTTCTTTAGGGCACACAAATTTGCACCATAAAGAAGATTCGTTATATCTGGATTGACTTTTCCCGCAAGCATAAAGTTTATAAGATTAGTTATATCGTTCAACAATGTTCTGCCAGAGTCGCCATTTGCGCCACACACAAGATCTTTAAAATGTTGTGGCGTTAAAGCATCTAAACCTCCGGCAGAACCATTTTTGAACGACATAATCGCTCCATAAACATCTTTTGATAGAACAGTTAGGTGCGGATCATTACAATCGGGAGAAAGTCCAGGAAGTAATGAAGAACCAGGTGGTGGGTGTTTATTCCGTAGAGCTGAAAGTGTTTCTGGGGAATCAGGGGCGACAACATCATTTGAAAACAGAAGAGTAGAAGCACCTTTTATGTCTCCATCACTGATTTTTCTCTCAATAAATTTATTATAAATTTATTTTTCTCTCAATTTTCATATAAAACTTTATACTAATAGGAATTTTGTCTTCAGGTCAAAATCTGGTTCCAAAACCGTCGCACTAAGTGGAAAAAGCAAAATCCAGGGATGGACGTCAACAGCCCAACGGTACCGCCGCCACCAGCTGGAGGCTTCCCTTCAGGCCACTACCCTGGAGGCCTGCTCTACTCCCACGGGGTCCCGTACCCCTTCACAGGCCCCGGACCCTACGCGCCATACTTCCATCATCTTGCCGCGAATCACCACCATACCCACAGCAGTATAGGGCACTCACACACGTGATTGTGGCAAAGGCCTGAGTCCGAAGACTCGAGGGTCGAAGAGAACGATAGTGTGTGAGCGGACTAATTTAGAAAGTGTTTGTTATGGAACGTTCTAGTGCAATTCGAAGTGTTTAAGGTGAATTATGAATCAATTGTGATACGTATAATAAGGCTCAATGTTGTTAAAGACTCTCGTTTGGAAAGCATTGAAATTCATTTTCCCAAGTTTTTTGTTAAGGTATTCGATTACACATGAAATACTTTAATTAGGTAAACTTTAATAATGTTGATCGTATCGCCAAATTGATTCTTCTGAAGGGTTAATTACACCTTTTAGGATTCCTTGTACTTTATTTTTGAATGGATTGGAAATCTTGTAAAGGTTTACTTACACCTTTTATTTTTGGTGGTATCTTATTTTTGTATGAAAGATGTTTGATTTATAACATTGAATTAACTTCACTATTATTATTTTTCGTAATGGAAAACTTTCGATCGTTTTACCTTATTTATGCTTTATTTCTTTTTAATTCTTTAAATTCCACAATTTCATAAATCTCAATTTTTTATTGAAGATTAACTGGTTTAGCAGTCTCTGGTGTAATTTTTTTTTCACGCTTTTGTGACTTTCCTGTACGAAAATTTCAATTTCAATTTTTCAAACGAGGGTCATAATAGGTTAAAATGCTTAGTATTCTAAAACTATAATAATTATCTATATGTATTAGTAAATGTACTATCGACAATGTTAAACAGTTTTACAATTATTAATTCAGGATTTTAGTTTTATCATTATCAAGGTAAATTTATTTCTGTTTAAAATTGTATTTTACTTTAACTAAAATTGGGTTTCCGTCAGAATAGTTAAATAAAAGAAATTTTATCATTATGATTGTTCAATAATGTTATTTTAAAATTACTTTTCCATAACGTTTTTTTAAACAGAAAAATTGTAATATTGATTTTTTAAAACAAAATAATAATATATTTGTAAATATTTCAATAACAATGTGTACCGGTTGTAATTTGTAAATTAATATTAATACTAATATTTATGCGTGTATAAATATATTTACCAGTTTATAATAAGAATAATTTAAGCTATAACATAAGCTATGTGCCAAATATGTATATAACATGTTTAATTTTAGCACTTATTGTAAATTTTTATCTTGTAGTTTCTAATAACGAAAACGGCTATTTTAAAACTGAATACGATTGAAATAACTAACAACGAAAACTGCTATTATAAAACTGATCATGAATAAAATGTTTTAATTTATTCCTCATAATAACGCATAGCTAAATTAATAAATTTAATAGCAGACTATTGAATTAAATATAAATAATTGTAATAAAAATCCCGTGAAGCTCGCTTAATAACTTCACAAAAACTGTTATTTAAACAGTTAAGCAGTGTTAAACGATTTATAACTATTAGTTTTTTTTTATAACACAAATCTAATAGATTCGAATAAAATATTTACTTTGCAACTATTAACGAAATAAACTGAGTGTAACCACTTCCATTTAGTTGCAAAGAACCAAATCAAGAAGAAAATTACTGTCCCACTGCTGGGCACAGATTTCAAATTATGTTTCAGGCCATATACCACGTCATACCTGTTTCGTTTGTTGTCTACATCTTATATATAGTTGCAATCATGTGAAATCATTTTCAGCAGTGCGACCTTTTCCTAAGAATTGTAAGCTTAATAATTGCTATGTACTTAACGTAACGAAAATAAATAAGTTGTGAAGTGCTCATACTATTCATAAACGCTATAAGCAGGATTGTATCATAGCTGCTTTTATTTGCTATAAAATTATCATAATATTTCGAAAAAACGATGTCAAACTCGAATTATAAGAGGCATTTCAACTTATGTCAGTTATTGATAATCAATCTATCCATTGTCTTATCTACCAAAGATCGACATTTAATAGTTTATTATTATCAACCCATTACTGTCCCACTGCTAGGCACGGGTCTCCTCTCTGACTGAGAAGGATTAGGCCATAGTCCACCGCGCTGGCCAAGTGCGTATTAGTAGACTTCACACACCTTGGAATATTTTTTTTTATAATTATTACTTCATAATAGAAAATATCATTTTCGCTTTTTAAAATTGAACTAAATTTTAATACAATAGAACAATAGAAGAAAGTGTCAAATTGCGATCTCAGATAGGCAAAATGTGGATAGATTGAATATAAATAACCAGCGCTAGTCTTCGGGTAAGCAACAGATTTGTGGCCGACCGACTAATCCTATCCGAGGTTTACACATGTCCATGGGCGACAATAGCCACTTACCATCAGGTGGCCTTCTTTTGTATAAAAAAATGCTGATTTATGAAAAATGCTGCGTTTATGAATAAACTTAGTATTAAATGTACACAATGTGTTGTAACGCTAAAATGCTCAACGCTGTATATATAGCATGAAAACTACTTTACATACTCTATGTTGATTATAAATAGTTTCCAGTTTACATTTGTTTTATTTATATTATAAGTATATTCCTTTCCACTCTCCCCTCCATTTAAGCTTTAATATATACAGGATGTTTTTTCATATGAGCCTTTATGGCTAAATCCGAAAATAAGAAATAGGGAAAAATGCTCAAAGGAATTCGATTTTGATAAAAATTTGAACTGCGTCGTTAGATTTGTTTTTTAATCTATTTCTCTAGCAATCAAACAAGTTCATTAGAAAAATAAACAGATCTGTATTATACCACCATCAGGTAGTCATTCATAGCGATCAAATTCTGTATATAAAAATCTGCCCTTGTATAACCATCACCAACCCATTATTGTCCCACTGCTGTGCACGGGTCTCCTCTCATAATGAGAAGGATTAGGCCATAGTCCACCGCGCTGGCCAAGTGCGTATTGGTAGACTTCACATACGTTTGACATTTTTTTTTATAAATCTCTCAGGTATGCAGGTTATCTCACGATGTTTTCCATCACCGTTTTAGTAAGTGATAATTATTTTTTAATACGCACAAAACTTAGAAAAATCAGAGGTGCGCGCCTGGGATTTGAACCTCGGACCCCTCGATCGAGAGACCGAGTTTCTTAACCACTAGGCGATACCTACTGTATGTCCACTAAACTCGAAAAGTAGTTGATTAATTGATTTCAAAAGTACTAGTAAAGTACACTACGTTGCATTTCTCTATTTTATCCCGAAATTCCCAAGGAAAATATCAGATCAAGGCACAGTTAAATGTAGCTGAGTTTTCCTGATATATCTAGTTCATAACTAACATTAACATTGAAGACTTCAGACATCTAAACAAATAACAGCCTACATACAAAACAAAGGCCATATTTAAATAAATATATAATATCTAGTACTGATACGTAATTATTATAATTGGATATCTAAGTAGTAGGTGCTTACTTTAAAAAGCTGATTACAGATGTGTTACCACTTTGATATTATTACGACTCTACCATAAGTAGTAAGTACATAAGTACGGATTTACTTACATGTTTGCCGTGGGCTATTTTTTGTCGCCTACTACAATTCGATACCCTGGACCAGATTGTATCGTGGGCCAATACAAATCACTATCATGGTGTAGAGAGTGTTAGAGGGTCTTAAAAACAAAAATCGACGTTAGTTAGTTCTTTTTTCGTCGTAACCTCTGTGTAGAAATAAGTCAGCATGAAAACAAATTCTAGGCAAAAGTGTAAATCTGCCTCCCTACCTATTATCAAATCCGTCAAATTTCTGGGTGTAAAAAAATAATACGGTCGACTTACATGTACAAATAACTTTTAGCGACCCCTAACCATAAATCTAAATGTACATGTATGAAACTAATAACTTTTTAATCGCAATTTGGTACTTTAATTATTAATTGCATCAATTCTCGTCACTACTTTACCGGAACACGGGGATCTGAGGGAGAACTTTGCAAAAACCTCTAAAACCCTACCTACCCATTGAAATACCTAATTATTTAAATATCGGTAGATTGGTTTGGTCACAGTACAAATATAGATCCTTATACTGTGGTTTGGTGATTGGCGTGTTATGTGCGATTGTTAAATATATATACGTAGCTACATATTTTAACTTTGTTTACTTCGTGACGTAAATAATAAATTCAATATATGGAATTCGGATTTTCGTTATACTAAAGATATCTAAATCAATATTTTAAATTACCCCCAAGGTTGTTTCATACATATTAAAATTTTTCATATTACCTTTGTATGCCGATTAAATTCTTACTAAACTCTTCGGGAATTTGTCGGAAATATTTTAATTACAAAAGAAAGCACTATAGATTTTTCATTTCTCATACATAAGATGCGATTAAAATAAAAATATGAATATATTAGTAGGTAATAATTGTTACAAATTTGTATCACTTCGATTCGATTGAAACCCTTGGCTGAACAAGCCGGTGTGGTATCCCTTAGTCATAGGGGTTTTCCCCTAACTAACTAATAATATAATAAATAATAATATATGTGATAAGTAGACTTACTTACGCTCTATCTACATTTATAATGAATTAATGAGCCAAAAATACCAAATTTCTTATTAGGTTAGGTAGTAAAATATTATTAGGTTCTATTATTATCTAATATTTTTTTCCTACCATAGTTCAAAATATTATAATTACGGTAAGATACTTATTAGAAATCTATCAAATTATAATCCCGTGAAACTGAAGCTGAAAGATGATACTAAAACAAAAGCTAAAAACATCTGATCCCACAATTAAAAAAAACATTCAAACAACGTGGGATTGTTCATAGAACATTTGATAAATGAAATGTTAAATGACGAGCCGATTTTAGATCACTTTAATACGAGACATTGAAATTAAGCCCTAATTTCGTAACTTGATTGACGTGTCTTCAAATTTAACTAGCTAAAAATGTGTTGACCGATTTTTTCAGGAATTTCGAGAGAATCGTCTCCGAGCGGCGTCTTTGAGCGCGCAAGATGGCGGCCCGTCATCTGTCATTTTTAATTGTGTGTCAAAGCCGGGGAGCGTCATGCGCCACCGCAAGTATATTTAGTTTATTGCGTTATAAACGCGACTATTATTACGACGGATCGCTCCTCATTATATTCGCATTTTGTGGCCACTGATTCAGTTTAAAGCAAAAATGTAATTGGTTATATTTTTTTAACGCGTGGCTAAAATTTACGCTTAAATTTAAATTAGATAAATCTTGAAATGATTTGAAAAACTCTTATTGTCAGATTTTCTATTATTTTTGTACGTCCAACTTACAACTTTTTTTATTCCCGCGTAAAATACAAGTCTCGCGCCAAGCGCGTTCTTTTTCTTTTTTTTTTAATGATAATGTATACAATCGTATAATTCATACAGCCAGTGACTATATAAATGGGCACTTATTATTATAAAAATAACACATCATGAAAATAACACAAAATAATCAAAATAATACTATAATTAAATAATTTGAATATATTGCTAACAAGTGCTTATAAAAACAAATAGACACAACCAGATTTATGACAAAAAAATCTTAATCGTTAACTCTGGTGGATTTGAAAACTAAACCTGGAAATAACTTTACAGCAATGAGCTCTATACCATAGGTACCCGTCAACCTGATGGTAAGTAGTTAACGCCATCGATGGACATAAAAAATCAAATTCAAAAAGGATTCTACATAACTTCAACGAATGCGTTGCTAACTCAGATACTAAGTTAAACTGCCCTATGTAACTATTCCCCTACCTTTAATATACCCGGTGGTAACGCTTAACACAAACCTATTTATGAGGTGAAGCGATGGCGCCACAATCGAAACCAGACCACTTTAATCGTTGACCAGAAAACCATATTCAAAGCATTATTTCTTTTTTAGGAGGGATGTCATGGCGTCGTACAGACGTCACTGCATTTTTATAGTCAACTGCCCGCCTTACAATCTAAAACAAGCGAACATCAAAGGCCTTATCATCGACGACATATTAATAAGTCCTTTGAACAAAAACCCTCTCTAATGTCTTAATTTCGAGGCGGGAACATCCCGAGGACGCACCTTACGTTTATTTCACAATAAAGTAAATATATCGCTTTTCTTTGGACACTTTCGACAACCAACAAGTGGCAATTAAAAGTGACAAATGGTATGAGTTATATGTGCCGGTCCTGTCGGCGGCGTGTTACGCCATGTCGTTCAAACGCTCTCTGATCTCGGTCCGCTCTGAAGCTGACAGTAGCTAAAAAGTGGGTGAATGTGTGTCGGATTATATGGAAAGGTTCCGTAGTAAAATATAAAGTAATTTTATCTGTGGGTGTGATAGAGTATCAACGAATTCCATAAAAAACAATGTTTTCTGCGATGTTAATCTGGAAAAAACTTGCATTTGAAAATATCCCACATAATAATTAATAATATTACTTAAACTTGGTTTGTTTATATTGTTTATTGCGAACAAACCACGCTTTGTTATTTTAAGTCGACTTTGCTTGATTCTTTACAACTATAGGTCAAAAGTAAATTGAGACGAGGATCTCTTAAAATAGAAACCTGTCTCCCAAATTACAACAAATGCCGTTTAGAAAGATACGATTGGAAGACAAAACAATCATACATAGATCAGACAAAATAAAAAGGTTTTGTCTCAATTTTTTTTATCACGGAACCAATGACATTTTATACTAGACACGTTATACGCCCACTAACTTAAGAGAAAACTTGAGCGAAACTGCTTTGATAGCACACATGCACGTTTTTTAATTTACTTACCTTTAACTACATAGACAAATGTTCTATAAGGGACAGAGCTATTAGAACAATGTGATAAAAAAAGACAACTAGTGTTTGACCTTGCGTTTCAAGTGTACGCAAACGTAAATATTGACCATGGAATATAGTGACCAATGATTACTTACTTAAAACGGGACATCGATTTTTTTTATGTCAAATACTTTTTACTTGAAAAAATATAGTTAAAAATAATAAAAAACACGCTTTTATGATAAAATTAACTAAAAAGTAGAAAATAATTTTCAATATAGGTATCATTTAAGGAACAGTAAATAGTATAATTGTGCAAAAAATGTGGGGCGCTTTATGAAAACTGATAAATGGAGCACCCCATGTTTTTTTTCACAATTATACTATTTACTGTTACTTAATTGACAATGGCAACGGTTCATTTCGGAGACAACGGCACGAAGCATCGAAAAAAGGGACTGTCCCGTAAAAACGGGACGTATGGTGGCTTTCCCATTGATCCGCATGCTTGTCAAAGACAAAGAAATAATGGAACAGAAGGTAAAAAATGTCCAAAACTGTCGATAATAGTTTTAGTACATCGTTTACTTAGAAATGTACAGTTTAACTAAATAAATTATTATTATATAAAAATATAATTTGAAAGAATGTATCTATACAGATGTATCGACTGGTTTAAAATATACGATTTAAAAATTGTTTATATTAATTATCATAGATTAGTAAATATTACTCACTCCTAACAAGAAAATGTACCCAGTTTTGAGAATTGAAATAGTTGCGTAAAAAAGTTTTGCCACGTCTCCGTGCTAAAATGTCTCTAAAATATTTGAAATAATTATTTATTTATTATGTAAATTACGCAGTATTAGTTATTTATTCGTAAATTTTCTCTAAAAATGTCTTTATTTGTCAAGAATTCAAAAAAGAACTTACTATTAAGCCGTTTGTGGCTTATTTCAATTTCAAGGCGGCGAAGTATCTTTACTAATCTATGTTTATTATTATCAGTTTTATTTTACACACGACCATTAATTGCAAAGTTGTGTAAATTTTATAAATGTACTAGCTGACCCAGCAAGCATTGTGTTGCCATATAAATAAAAAAATGTTAAGGGTGAACAACCCTTATCACTTAAGAGATATGAAAAATAGATAGTAGCCAATTCTCAGACTTACTGAATACGCGTATAAATTTTGGTGAAAATCAGTAAAGCCGTTTCGCAGGAGTAGGTACAGAGTAACTAACATTGTGACATGAGAATTTTATATATAAGATTTTAATTTTACCGTGGTTTTTTTGAGGATTAATTTCTGGCTATACAAAGATTGTTTATTAAATTATGTTTAGGTTAAGGAAGAAATACGACCTTAATGATTGAAATATTTATTCAATTAAAGAAATTTTAAAATACCGTATACTATCCTATATAAATTTTATGGTAATATTTTTTATTATTTACCACAGGTATCGAAGGAAATTTAAAGATTAGGATACAGAATTTCCCATATATCGATTTTATTTTATTAAAATAAACCATAAAATGTTATATTTTGACTAAAAACACACTAATATAAAAATTAAGCAGTGGGATCTTAAACTATAACATACGACATATGAACATCGTCAGATTCAATAAAATGTCACTTTAGTTCTGTTGATCTATGACCATGCATTTTGCGTCTTTATCACTTTCATTGACAAAAACATACTTTGTCTCTTTCTGGTTACTCACGTAATCATGGCGGATCGAACACGAAAAATAAACAAAATTTAATAATTTCTCTTAATTTACGTGTGATAGGTGATTCCATGAAGTTTGTTTCTTTTTCGAGCATAATTTTTGCATTTACGCATTGCACAAGAAGGCATTTTGAGGCTTTAAATTCAAAATAATGACGTTTAACGTGTTCAGTGACATTCGTGTGTATTACTACGCCGCGCGAGAGCGACTGGACTTGGCTGGAGTCGTTTTACACCACTTGCCGTATTTTGTATGTTTCAAGTTTTGCCCGCTTGTGGCGGATCTTTAGTTATAGATCAATGCACGGAACCCAAAAACCACGAAACGACAACGCAAAAACACGCCAATTTATACTTTAAGTTTTAAAGATTATCGTAATAAGATGTTGGCGCCGAATTTATGCGCCATGTTTTACTACGTTATTTTTGACGGATGTGCGTTAAAAAGATAAAAGCGTGCATTTTACCGACAACGTTGGTGTGTTATGATGCGTGACCATCCCCGTAGCTTGTCGGCTACTACATTAAAAAGCAATAAATGTTCAAGCGAAATATGAAAGGAAACTCAAACCGCTTGTCATTATTTCGTTAAATATAAATGATTAGCGCCATTCGTCAAATTGATATAGGTACGTATAACGTCGTAATATTTTATTGCGTAATATTTCTTGCTTGTATAAAATGATTATAATACTCGTATATAAAATATATGGCAACTGATTTAGAATATTTTTGAGGCGTCTAGATTTTTTATATGAAATAGTGGAAAAAGAACTGTGGTTCGTGGTTGGACTCCAGAGGCACCACCTCCACACCTATTTCATGCGCCATGTTTTACTACGTTAATTTTTTTGACGGATGTGCGTTAAAAAGTTATGACGCATGACCATCCCCGTAGCTTGTCGCCTACTACTATAGATTAGTAAAGATACTTCGCCGCCTTGAAATTGAATGAAGCCACAAACGGCTTATTAGTAAGTTCTTTTTTGAATTCTTGACAAATAAAAACATTTTTAGAGAAAAAATACGAATAAATAACTAATACTGCGTAATTTACATAATACATAAATAATTATTTCAAATAATTTAGGGACATTTTAGCACGGAGACGTGGCAAAACTTTTTTACGCAACTATTTCAATTCTCAAAACTGGGTACATTTTCTTGTTAGGAGTGAGTAATATTTACTAATCTATGCCTACTACATTAAAAAGCAATAAATGTTCAAGTGAAATATGAAAGGAAACTCAAACCGCTTGTCATTATTTCGTTAAATATAAATGATTAACGCCATTCGTCAAATAGATATACGTATAACGTCGTAATATTTTATTGCGTAATATTTCTCGCTTGTATAGTAATAATATTATAATGTATAAAATATACGGTATCTTATTTAGAATGTTTAACGCGAATTTACATCTAGAATGTATGTTTTGTAGCTTTTGTATATAACATAGTGTAACGAACGGTAGTTTGTGGTATTACTCCAGAGGCACCATCACCACATTTATTTCGGTCGAATAACAGCAGTGTTAAGTGCTGCTGCGTTCCGGTTTGAAGGCTTTCGAACTTAGTTCTCACGTATGCTTTCTTGACAAATGGATCTGGCAGAAATATTAAAACTTTGCTTAACTCTTGTATGTCCCGTGATATGTAAGATCAAAAGTGAAATAATCGAACTTATCGGAAACATTTTAGTCGCCGTGAGTTACGTAGTAACTATTTATTAATCTGTGTCGTGAGCCATTGGCGGTACTAAATGCTCGGTTTCTACTTCTGTATTACAAAAAAAAATGAAGTCCACCTGATGGTAAATCAGTGGCTACTGCCGCTGTACATCTCAAGGATATCATTTAAAAATAAATACAAAGTACATATACCAATCTATGAATCAAAATCAACTAAGGTATAGGTATGTATAAATAATGAAAAGTAACATTAAATTTGTTACAGATCATGAAAATTCGTACTCCATCAAAGAGCTTACCCGTGCTTAATTAAATGTAGCGTTACAGAACTATTTGGTATAACTAGGTAGAGTGTAGAGTAGCAACTTCTATGATAGAGCCGAGTGTAGCGAAGCAAATCTCTGGTGGCGGTGGCTTCGTTTTAAGGTGGTTTTCCTTAACACGATTTTACGATAGTTTATAATTTAAATAGCATAGAAAGAAGTCTTAACCTCCTTGTTATTTAAACACGTAAAATGTTTTATAAGTTTATTCATTTTACGTATTAATGATGTGACGATTATGAAATAAAGTCGTTAAGATTTATGAATTATTTTATTTATTTTCTTAGTATTATTTATATTAAAATTTTATTGATAGAAGATGATACCATAATAATTGTACTATGTAATACTGACACAACGAGCGTTAATAAATAAGGGTTTGACAATTTATTAACCATAGCTTGAAATTGTTACATAGGTAAATGTTAATGTTGAAATACGTGAAAACTGTGTACGATACCCCCAACATCTTATAATATTGGAAATAGTTCAAAATTAAAATCAAATATTGTTCACGGTGTTTTGTTCATAGCATTTCCGTTGCATAGTCGCAATACGCATCCACGAAACTCCAGCTTAAAGATCCGCGTGTAAAATGGATGCGCTTCTCTAAACTAACGTCATGTTTAATTAAATGTAAATTCGCCTCCATTAGTACCGCCACGCTGGAACTGAGCTTTGATCGCGGTATCATGCATGCATGCTATGTATGCGTGTAATCACGTATTAGGCATAGGCACTAAAATAACAGTGTAACTAAGCAGTTTCTGATGGGAGATAAATGCATGTAGATTGAGAGGAGCAGGAAGATGGAGAGGAGGATTAACAGACTAGCTTGCAGACCACCTGATGGTAAGTGGCTACTGCCGCCCATGGATATCTATAATCCTCCCAAGATACGATTAGATTTCTATGTGAGGTCGGCCACAAATGCACCGCTACCCCTGAGGACTAAGCTGGATCGCCTCGGAAAAGTATGTCTACCTGACCACAGCCTTCAAACCGGAACACAGCAGCGCCTAACACTGCTGTTATAAAGCAGAAATAGGTGTGGCGGTGGTGCTGTCGGAATCGAACCACAAATAGTTCTACCATCTTTAAACACACTATGTAGGTACTAACTTTAGGGCTTGTACTACTTTGGACCACATTATTTTACCGATGTAATAATTACTTTTTTATCTAACTAAGTACGCTTTTTCACACAGTAATGTTAAATAACATATCTAATCTTACTTTCTGGGTTGATTTGTTATATTATCCTACAAACCAGCATATATTTTTGTATTTTTCTTTTCGTATTTCTTCGGTTCAATATACACCGATTTGCTTACCGTGAAATATGGTTTCCAATTCGTTTTTAAAACGAACAATCTCATGTAAAGTGTGTGCAATTTAAGTAAATGTACTATTATCAGCAGATGTGTCTGTTTATTGCATTTTCTTGCAACTAATGCCTGCAGTAGTTTCCGACAAATTGCTTTGTAAAACGACTAAGGATGCGACAAACTATCGACATTTCTATAATAATGGATAATTGATAATTTCGATAAGAATAGACGTAGGGTAGATAGATTAATCTACCACTAGTACTTGTCAACGGTTTCTCCCCTCCACCTCAGTTTCGCCGTGACCATGCAACTGGGTCGAAATATCGGCAATAAAAAACGCATATCGTGAGTACCCGTTACATAATAAAATGTCTCAATTCCGCGATAATTTTAGTCTAAAATCATATAATAATATCGATGTTATACCATTGCCGATGGGATATTATCGTATCGAATGGAATCTAAATATCGATTGATATCGAAAATGTTAGGTATATAGTAGATAACGTATTACCTAAATTTGATAATTACAATTTCTATTGAATCAATTGCCAAATATCGATCTTAAGAAGGCAAAACATTGGATAGATTGATTACTAATAACAGACGTCAATCGGTGAAAACAAAGCTTGTCGAAATATAGTATTTTAAAGACGACGAAAAAACCTATTTCTATTTAAATACTTAAACATTTTCTGAGAGCTTCGAGTTATGGGTAAATCGACCATATCTATCGAAATTTTCGATAATATCGGTAAAGCGACGAATTAGGAATTCAATATAAAAATCGATACTTATAATAATTTCACCAATTCCCATCCCTAAAAACGTTCTTACTCACTGTTTGAAGCTACAACATAGTATCAAAATCGGTGGATTATACATGGAAATTTCACCTTTGCTGTAGCTAGTTTTACCGGCTAATTTTGTTTGTAGTTTTTGAGGAAACTGTAAAATGAAGAGAGAAATGTAAAATGTTAAGATGTATGCAGCAATACATAGTAAATAGAGTAATGTTGCTTGCTTCCATTTTAAGAAGTGTGCTTAGCAATGTTTTAACATAGAAGTCAACTGCAGTATGTCGATTTGAATTTAATAATGCATATCCGTGTTTGAATCATAGATTAGAAAAGATTATTCACTCCTAAAAATAAAATGTAATCAGTTTCGACAATTGAAATTGTCACTGTCATCTATTTTCGTGTTTAAAAAATATTTAAAAAATATAGTTTTTAAATCATTTACGAATGAAACGATATTTCTCCGCACTTTTTCTTCGATTTCGTGTCTTAACTGGGCATCTCGGCATTGTTCCGCGTAAATTACACCATGACAGCCATTACATGGCTGACAGAATTGTCAGCCGTTTAAGCCATTTAATGGCTTCCTTCAATTACAAGGCGGTGAGATATCTATAGATACTTATCTATGGTTTGTGTACGGGGCCAGGTATAATTAATAAAAAGGTTTAGTTCGACAATTCACGTTTATTACACGGCAGACATATTTGACAAGTAAGAAAAAAATAAGATGGCCTGCCGTCGTTGAAGTCACTATTTGACATTATGGTTGGCGCGAAATTTAAATTTCCAACATACTCCCCCGCGTTGAAAGCATCGCTTTCAATCTGAGATATTTGTTTCTGGATCATGTATCAGAGGGACAATTTTGCTGAATGACCGGCGAACGATGCCATTAGACGTCTTAATGTCAGCTACACGGCAGATTCCGTCCGAACCAGGATGCACTGCAACTATTCGGCCCAGCTTCCATTTCAATGGCGGAGTATTATCTTCCTTCACTAGGACCATAGTATTAATTTTCAGAGACTGCTTACACGATCGCCATTTTGCTCTCTGTTGGAGTTCAGAGATATACTCCTTATTCCACCGTGTCCAGAAATGTTGGCGTAACTGCTGTATACGTTGGAAGCGCGTCAATCTGTTGGCAGGGATATCTCCAGCATAATTTTCCTCAGGAATAGCAGTGAGAGGTCGGCCGATGAGAAAATGACCGGGTGTGAGAGGTGTCAAGTCTTCTGGATCCGACGATAGCGGAGTGAGTGGCCGAGAGTTTAGTATAGCTTCTATCTGCACTAGTGTTGTAGTAAGCTCCTCGAACGTTAGATTACAATTTCCCAGCACTCTATTTAAATGAAATTTTATCGACTTAACACCTGCCTCCCAAAGACCGCCAAAATGTGGGCTATATGCAGGTATGAAATGAAAATCTACGTTATCTGAGGCTGCACTCTCAGCCAGAGAGTCACAATTAGACTTTAGAAATTTAGCTAAATCGTTACATGCACCAACAAACGAGGTACCATTATCTGAGAAAATATGGGAAGGTTTTCCCCTACGCGATATAAATCGGCGTAACGCTAACAGGTAATTATTACTAGTTAAGTCACTCACTAGTTCCAGATGTACTGCCTTAGTTGTGAAACAAACGAAAATAGCAATATATGATTTAAATAATCTACAACCGCGGCCAGTGCGGGTCGCGCAAGACACAGGTCCCGCGTAGTCAACACCTACACTATCAAATGGGTATCCACCGGACGCGAGCCGTTGCCGTGGCAAATCCCCCATCAACGGAGCAATCACTTTACCCTTTAATCGATTGCAACGCACACACTGACGAAAACATTTCTTTGCTAAATTGCGACCACCTATCGGCCAATAAGTTTCACGAATTGTAGCTAGCAATAATTGAGGACCGGCATGCATTAATTTTTTATGCTCAAATTCGAATAATAATTTAGTAACATGATGTGTGGACTGTAACATAATAGGATGCTTTTTCTCAAATGAAAAATTAGAATTATTTAACCGACCTCCGACACGAATTAAATTGTCACTATCTAAAAATACATTAAATTTAGTTAATGGGCTTTTACGAGATAATTGTTGATGTTTAATTAATAAACTGTATTCCGGAAATGATTGCATTTGTGAAATTTTTATTATTAGTTTTAACGCTTCATTTAATTCATCAGTACTCAAAAAACTTGTTTTATTACCTGGTTCCTTTTTTAATTTCCGTACAAATCGTAACATATAAGCTACTGTTCGTTGAAGTCTAGCTAGATTTGAAAAGCGACTGAAATCTATAAGTTCACAAGGGAGCTTTGATGTAACGTGTAATGAAATGGTATTACGCGTTTCAGGTAATTTATCAACTACAGTTGGACAAGTTGGCCAGTGGGACTCATCACATTTTAAGAAATCTGGTCCATGCCACCACAGATGACAAGACTGAAGAGCATTAGCGTTAACACCACGAGAAATTAAATCCGCTGGATTTTTATCCGTTGGAACATGTCTCCAAATACAGTTAATAGTTTTATCTAATATTTCAGCGATTCGATTACGCACAAATGGCTGTAATTTAGACGGCAACATTTTTAGCCAACCCAAAACTATGGTTGAGTCAGTCCAGAAGGTTACACGTGCGATTTTGACTCGCAGCGCAGTAACAGCCTTCTCGTATAGACGAGCACCGACTAAGGCACCGCAAAGTTCGAGACGAGGAACTGTCGTAGGTTTGATTGGAGCAACTCGGCTTTTACCTATTAATAAATTAATTGAAATCTGACCTTTAGCGTCAAAACTTCGGACATAGATACACGAACCATATGCTTGCTCCGAAGCATCTGTGAATATATGTAATTCTAGCTGAGTAGGTAAGTCACAGACAACATGTCGTGGAACGCGAAGGCTGCTTAGACTCGGAAGACTATCTACCACTTCATTCCACATCGGACTTATTTCAGATGGAAGTTCATCGTCCCAAGCCAGCCTGTGAAGCCACAATTTTTGTAAAATTATTTTCATACGGATAATACAAGGTGAAAGAAGTCCTAAGGGGTCGAATATTTGGGCGATTACCGACAAAATATCTCGCTTTGTATTTCCTTTGGCAATAGTTGGACTGATGGGAAAATTAAACTGGTCCGATAGTGGATGCCATCCCAAGCCTAGTGTCTTACTCGGCTCAGTGTCCCCTATATTAACCTCTAGCGATGGCTCATTAGAGTCAGACAACAACTGAAGGTTATTAGACCTCCACTTCCTTAGAGGCATGCAGGCTGAAGCGAGCTCTGCAGTTACCTGCTCACGTATATAAAAAAGTTCACTGATTTCCTCACCTCCTGTGATTAAATCATCGACATAAAAGTCGTGAATAATGATATCTGCTATTTTGGGATCTTTACAGTCTAAACCGATCTGTTTAATGCACCGCGTAGCAAGAAAGGGAGCACTAGCAGTCCCATAAGTTACACGATTTAATTCATAAATTTTAATGGGATCAGACTGATCTCCACGCCACATTATCTGCTGCAATGGTCTATCATCAGAATGCACGACTATTTGCCGGTACATTTTTTCAACATCAGCTACCAATACATACCGATGTTGCCGAAATCTTATAAGTATCGACAGAAGGTCATCCTGCACTGTGGCTCCTATCATCTGAATATTATTGAATGATACACCTGACGTAGTAGGACTGCTCGCATTAAATACAACTCTTAATTTAGTAGTCGTACTACACTCACGTAATATTCCGTGATGGGGTATAAAGTAATTGGGCCCCGCAGTACAAGGCTTACATTCTGTCATGTGACCTAATGCTTCGTATTCGAACATGAAATCTTTATACATTTTACTAAACGAATTATCTTTTTTAAGTCTGCGCTCTAACGATATTAAACAATGTTTAGCTCGCTGATGTGAATCCCCCAACACGTCGGGTGTTTGTTTTAATGGGACCCTAACGCAGAAACGTCCATCTGCGAGGCGAGTGGTGTTTTTTATAAAATGTTCTTCACATAATTTTTCTTCAGGGAAGTACTGACATGACTGAGGGCTGACTTCTTCAAGCTGCCAAAAACGCATTAATTGGTTTTGAATGTCATCATCAGGATGATGTGAAGATTCCTTATCAATTTTACAAAATTTACATTTAATATTATGTGGCAACGACAATTTACAGTAACCACTAATTGGACCGGAAACTACCCAACCAAGTCTAGTCTCATAAAGTATTGGCTTTCCGTCACCTAATTTTATATTTTGCAAACCTAAAATGTCCCAAAACATATCAGCGCCGATGATTAAATCAACGGCGGCGGGCGAATAAAAATAAGGGTCTGCTAAGCAAATGTCAGATGGGATCTGTAAACTAGTGATATCTATCTGACACTCAGGCACATTATTAGTAATAGATGGAAGAATGAAGCAATTTAAACATGCTGAATAACTTTCATTTAGCGAACTGATTGATAATCGACACATCTGACTAATGTGTGAAGCTACATTATTTATACCTATCACAGATCTATCTGTGCTGGTTGTTGGGAGATTTAATTTTTTGTGTAATCTTTCGGTCATAAGACATGAAGTGCTGCCACTGTCTAATATTGCACGAGCAATGACTTCGCAATTGTTCTTATCATGCAGTTTCACTAATGCAGTGGACAATAGAACATCACTATGTCCGAATTTTTCATCTGTAGTAGTGACACTTCCCGTCAGAGTAATATTACTGGACTGTGGAGCTTTTCCAACCGGTTGTACTACTGCATCCCTACTAGCAGTGACATTATGTATAGATGTGGTATGAACATCCCGTTTCACACTAAACTCGTTAACATGTATTAATGTGTGATGTTTGCGCTTACATACTTTACAACCGGGTTTTTTACATGAATTTGCATAATGTCCACTACGGAAGCAGTTAAAACAAATTTTATATGTAGGAATTAACTTATATCGCTCTTCACTACTTAATGCTATAAATGTAGGACAGTTATTTAAATAATGTTCACCATTGCAGTTAGGACATGGTTTCATAGACGGTGCAGATGAATTATTTGTATTATTATTAAAACCATGCTGTACAGACAACATTGTCTTAATTTTAGTTGTACTTTTGTTACCAGAATTGTTTTGTGACAGTTCTATTGTTTCAATTAAATCTGCCCTATTATGCATAAATTCAAGAAAGGAATCCAGGTTAATTGGTTTATCTTTGGGTAAATTACCTTTAATTTGTTCCCACTCACGGTATGTTTTGACATCTAACTTGTGCGTAATGACATAAATTAGAAGTGTGTCCCAATGTTTAACCGGTTCTCCCAATGAATCTAAAGCCCTTAAATTTTTATTAAGTGAATCAATTACCCGCTTTAAATTACTAGATGATTCTTTTGTGACTGGTTCAATATTAAATAAAGCTGAGACATGATTCTGTATCAATAAACGTTTGTTATCAAACCGATCACACAAAAGATTCCAAGCTATGGAATAGTTTTTTGCGGAAAAATCAAATGATTGAATTACCACGGCAGCGGAACCCATCAGAGACGCCCTCAAGTAATGAAACTTGTTAATTTCATCAATATCATCATTATTGTGAATTAAGCTTGAGAATGTATCGCGAAATTCTAACCAACTTTCATATGAACCTCCAAACTTTGGCAACTGAATAGTGGGCAACTTAACCAACCTTTGATTAGTGCGTGAATTAGATGCATTTTCTAACCTATGACCCTCTCTGTAGCTTTCTAAAAATTCTTGTGCCTCTGCAAGTAATTTATAATATTGTTTCTCAAATTCGTTTCGTTCAGTTAATTGTAACTCGATATTTTCAGAGTGACATTCCAATTTTAATTGTACCTCGTCAAATTGATCATATAAAGATTCGATCTTACCAATACGTAATTGTAACTCCCTGGCCTCAGAAGGATTAATCGCAGACACGTTTAATGCCGTCAGATACGTCGCGAACGCAGTTACTCGACCTTTGATACTGCCACGTTTTTTAATTAACTCTTTTTCCTCGGTCATTTTGGGAGCCTGGCACAGTCGACCTGAAATTTACACAGATAGCCTATGTTTACTTAGGTACTTAGGACTATTACATAAAGGCCTCAGAAACTATTGATGTTGTTACAACAATATTATTTGAAATTGACAATATGTATTTACCATGTTAGAACTTTTACAATTTTTACACTTATTTACTTTGCTTATGTACACTTGTCTTATTTTAGAAATAGTCTTGACTCTAAACTGACTGAATTACAATCTTATTAAGGCAAACAGTAACGAATTAACGAAATTTACAATTTCTTTTTGTGAAGGTATTTTACGTAGGTAACTTTTACAATACACTTATATTCGTTATTATACCAATAATATAATGTTACTGACCTTATTTATTGTCGAATTATATGTAATTATACCTGATTAAGAGTGTTGGGTGCTAAATAACTACCACAATTTTTCACAATTTCACCGTTGAAGTTTGAACTCTCGACCACTCCGACGACTCGCAATCCCGTTGCAATATAATTTGCGGTCCACGGCTTCAATATCCACAATCTTCACAATCAATTTTAAGCTGGTATTTTATATCCGGCGTAGATCCAGGGCCATGTACGGGGCCAGGTATAATTAATAAAAAGGTTTAGTTCGACAATTCACGTTTATTACACGGCAGACATATTTGACAAGTAAGAAAAAAATAAGATGGCCTGCCGTCGTTGAAGTCACTATTTGACATTATGGTTGGCGCGAAATTTAAATTTCCAACAGTTTGAATAGAGAAATTCTGTTCGGTTTTTTCTGTGTATTCCTATGTTTCTGTACACAGCTGGACATCAGACTGTCTCCAAAAGGAAGGGAATGGATTAAGCCTCAGGGACTGAGGTTACCTAGTCCTCAGGGGTAACAACGCATCTGTGACCAACCTCAGGTAGGAACCTATCTGGAGTTGGAGGACTACAAACTCAAATCATACTTTACCTGTGCCATTGAAGCATTGGTTATGTAGAGAAAGATGCTTATGGACTGTTATCTAATAACAACCGGATATACTTAAAGTACCCACCAAATTAGATCACTACCGTTCACCCATCCAATATTTGACCACATCCGACGTTGCTTAACTTTGCGAATTAATTACGATCTTTACAAACCGCAGGACTATGCTTTTTTTTCTTAAATAAAACTTAACAATCTAATACTTTTAGCCTAAAAAACCTTAAACCCATCGGGTTTCTTACTCAAGCGTTTGTATAACGTAGAATTCAAATTAGGGCTTTCCTTATAAAAGTTAAGGAGAGCTGTTTAAATCCATCTTTGAGAGGAAGCAGGCTATCGGGGCGGAATCGGCACGGAATCGGCACTTAAACGTCACGAATCGGCAGTAATTGCTTATTCAATTCTTTAATAAATTGCCTTCCACGGCGTCCTTCCGGAAAACTGTTTCCATTGTTTTATAAGTTACGATTAATTTATATACATAGAAATTTTACTACATAGAATTTAATTTAATTTAATTATTATACATAGAAATTTTACTTCCGTAAATTTGACGACCCGCGTGGCGGAGCGGCCACCATACCCGTCTGACGCACAATTCAATCCCCGGCCAGACAGATATCTAAATGATGAATTTAGATTTCTGTTTCTGGGTCTGGGTGTTTGTGTATTTGTCTATGTGTGTGTACATGGCACCCACGACACAGGAAATCCTAGTGTGGGGCTGTGAGTGTAGAAAGCGTTTATTATTAACACTTAAACTTAATGTTTGTGGCCGCGATCCCGAAAATTATTCGATGGATTGACTTGAAATTATGTTCACGTTTCATTTATAATTAAGAGCGTGTTTATATATTTTTATTAAAAAAATAGCAAGGGAATGTCAGAATGAGCCACAATTAAACGTGATTGGTTTCAGCTTGTATGAATATTCTTATACATTCCAAATTAGTCTTGAGGGTGCCTGGGATCTACCTTAACTAAAACTCAAATTCTATATGGGGTTGATTAGAAATTTTCTTAATCAACATCAATTGGGTGACATGCTCGTTTTCTTCCCTATTATAAAAAATGGAGAAGACCTATAATTAAAAATATAACACTTTATAAAAATAGAAACACGTTACGTAAGTAGAAAAACGATAAGGCACTTTATCCTTGGTGCAATGGAAACGCACGTCGTCTAAGACTTCATTTAAAAGCTGCATATTTAGGCGGATCCTGAATGAGCTTTAAGCTTTTAAAAAGAATCATAGCGGTACTGTACACCCGCTGGTAAATTTGGACGTTTATATTATTCTTACGTTATAAAAGTGTGTAAAAATTATTTCACTGTACTTTGGTTATTGAATTAGTACCTACACCTACATTGTCACACCTAATCAAATAAATTGCTATGGTTAAAATATATAAAAAATAGTGATTGGAGACTTGAACTTAAATTTAATCCGAAAATGAAACTCCCATTTTTTTATTGTGTTGGTATAATTAATAGAATAAACGAAAACATGAGTATAATAATCATTTTCGGAAAATAGGTGAATTCCATCTCATTATCACTTTCGAACAAAAGGTGAATGCCTCATGTAAATAGATTCGGATTCTTATAAGATTATTACTTCTTAAAACTAAAAGAATAAACGATTTTAAAATTCCAATTTGTCATCCCGGTGTGCAACGATCTGAAGCTATAAAGGCTCACAAAGTCCGTATGAGAAAATTGCTTTCGCCGATTTGTTTTGTCAGAACCGCTTTCTTATCTTAAGATAGAAGTAAGTTCTATCTAATAGTATTATTAACAGTGGAATGAAGATTGGACTCGAGTTGAAATCCTTGAAGGTGGTTTGTAAGTCCACATATCTAAGTATGTCCATACCTACCTAATGTAAATGCATAATTATATAAGTGTCACCTACCGCTGATTTTCATCAAGACATTTTGAAATTTAAAAAATCTCTTTATATATCTTCAAGGGAAATGATTTTTACCATCAGCAGGAAATATACATTATTTATTTATTTTATTGTATATTTTTATTTTCTACTGCCGCTTATGGACATCTGTAATAAACCCCAGATTGGATTAGATAATACTACCTAAGGTCGGTCACAGATGTGCCGCTACCCCTGAAAACTAAGCTGGAACGCCTCGGAAAACTATGTCTCCCTTACCACACGCTTCAAAACAGAACACAGTAGCGATTAACTGTTGTTATGTGGTAGAAATAGGTGTGGCGGTGGAGCCGCCCGAGTGGACCCACAAATGGTTTTACCACCTTCATATACTTAATTCTACTATCTTCACAAACTTAAGATTTAAAACCTTTTCTCGGGTAGGTTAAAGTCTTTGTTATAAATTTATATGTACATACATACAACTCATCCAATAAACAAGTACCTTGTCGTAAGTCTGCGTGAAATCTCAGTACCCTGTCATCTGTCCCCTGGCAGTCTATTAATTCCGGGAGGGTACAAGCCCCAATCGATATACGGTAAGCACCCATTTCACGGGCGAACACCCCGGAGTTTACCAGTTTTGTACCGTACAGGGGTATTTTTGAATTTGAAGTATTATGCCGTTTAATATAATAAAGAAGTTTTGAAGAATTTGGTATAATACTCGAGTTTGAAAGTTTATTTCGATTGTTGAAGTTTTTACGATTTGTAAGTATAACCACATCGTTTAAACTTTTAGAATATAACATTTAAGTATGTATAAAAATATTTTTTTGAATTTTAAGTAATAAGGTATTTACTTTATATTTATAGGTATTTACTTATATGTAAAATCTGAGAGATTCAAATTTGTGTTTGTTTCATTATTGTTTAACTATGTAAATGTAAAATTATTTTACTATTAAGTAGATACTAAATGAAAGTCACAAAATTAATCTTTCAAAATACAAAACTAATGTAATTACAAAGTAGGTAGGTTGGTAAACTTTTTAGAAATAAATAACCCAATTGCAATTACCTGACTTACAAAACATTGAAAGGGAATTACCTTAAAAGTCAATTAGTCAGACGATTATTGCCACCCAATCCAAACTCTTTCTAAATCGGACATTAAAAACAATTACAAGCCCCTTAAACTCGAACGCATTAGCGTTTTAAAAAGCTTTTAAAAGTAATAAAGGAAGCCACGCGCCGACCGCACGTCCACCCGCGTCGGCCGCCGGGCGCCTTGCTTGCATAATTTTTAATCACACGACCGAGTAAGCAGCTAATACTGTAGAACGAGGGTAGTTATAGCGTAGCGGTAGTGCTGGAATTGGGTTGTGCAGAACGAATTTCGTGATTTCTGATGACCTTTACATTGTATGGTGTATTTATAAAATATTTTTAATGTAGGGTTGTCTTTTTAAATGTTTCATTGACGTACACAAATCATATATAATTTGAATATGGTCTACAATGTTTCGTATCGAAAGAAATGTTTGGGGGTTTCTTCTTAGAATGAATAGAATTAAAATATGCCGTCATAGCCGATATGATCAATAATATAAAAGTTACTTATAAATAGGTACATGAACTTTCGTATAAAAATATATTTTAAAATGCGTCGCAAAACCTGTTATTTAACCACGACTACGAAAACATCAGCAAATTTCATAGTAAACATTGTAGCTTTAGTAAAACTACTAAGTAGTAAAAATGCAATCTCATTTAAGTGGGAATTTTAGTAGAAAAATACACGGGTAATAGATCTTTTCATACTTGAGTTTAAATAAAGTTTGAATTATTTTTAAAATATGTTCCACAAGAAAAATAAGTAACTTCAGGACAGTCTTCAGTTATGTGATTATCACTTTTTGAAATTCTATGTAAGTACATATACATAACACCGTAGAAAAATATTTTGAAAAGTTGAATACGTAACTTTCTATATAAAACACGACAAACTTAAATTATTATTTATCAAAATTCCGATATTAATGAATATTCAAATACTTATTTTATGTTTCGACATAAAACACCACTAAAGATGAATTAACCCAAAATTATCTAATACAAAAAATACTGTAAATTCGACGTAAAACACAACTGAAGATAAATTTCACCAAAATTCAAATACAAAATAATCTTCATATCAAAAAAGATTGCCTAGAAAACTAGATTGAATTGTCTCTCATAGATGATAAAGCGGCCATAATCCTCTCATTGTCATGCTGAACAGTGTCATGGTGATATATTTTTAATTTTACGCGTCGATTAATATCTAATAAGGGCTAAAATTGCGTTTGGGGACAACACTCGCTACGTTTTGATATGGGGGAATAAAGTTGTACTTTGCAGAAAACATTGTAATATAGTTTAAGGGTTGTTAACTATGTGATGTTAGTTTTTTTTAGAATGTGAGTAGAAAATAGATATTTTAATACCATAAGTGGTTATTACGGCCTGTAGTATTTAAGTAATAAAAGAAGAGTCTTATAAAAGAGCAATGATAGATGTTTTTCATAAAATAGAATTAGCAAGCGATACTCCTTGGATATCTGTAATCAACCTCAGATGGGATAAGAGTTCTATCTGAGGTAGTGAGGGCGGCCATAAATGTGTGGCCACCCCGCTAGGCTAAATTGAAATAATTTGCAAATCTAGGTATTCGACGGCCTGTGTAGAGCCAATTTAGTTAGGTTCTAATTCTATTCCCATCCAGACATCCAAAACAAATGCCTAATTATTGTAAATGGTAAATGTCTAAATCCATGACCATCCAGGCTATCCAACCATACGGCACAGAATTCCTTCATAAGGTTTTCCCCTTAGAATCGAAGAAAACGTACTACTAAGTATATTATGTTTTATAGTTATTACTAGCTGACCCGGCAAACGTTGTGTTGCCATATAAATAAAAAAAATGTTAAGGGTGAACAACCATTATCACTTGGGTTTGAAACATAGATAGAATATTTGAAACTGCGATGGTAGCGAAGTCTGTCGAATCCAATGTAACATTCCAAAATCAACAACTACTTACGAATTAAAAATTAATTAAAAAATCCTTTTCCCACGGACTAAATTGTGAATCTAAACCAGTCTCAAGTCCTCTTGAACACACACAACAAATTTCATTAACATCAGTCCAGTCGTTTAGGAGGAGCTTAGTGACATACACACGCACATAAGAAATATATATATAAAGACTAATAACACAAAGGTCAATTCAATAAAGCCAAACTTGGTAAGATCTTCAAACAAGAAATCCTCACGGAAGTCTCGAACAAACAATCCAATTAGTGGAAGAGGAAGCATCTGTCGGCACTATAGGTCCGAGCAATTGATTGGACCAAGTTTAGCGACGATCGGTTCCGTAGAACTTTATGCGAAATTATTAATAAGATTATTTCAGTATGCACATTGTTTAGAGGTTAACAAAAGAGTAGTAGGTTGGGTAAATCGCATAAAGTTTTTCGGGAAATTGAGGATGGTAGAATCCCTTGTGGTTCGACTCCGGCGGCACCACCGCCACACCTATTTCTGCCTCATAACAGCAGTGTTAAGTGCAGCTTTGATACCGTGTGAAGGGTGTGGTAAGGGAGACATACTTCTCCGAGGCGTTCAAAAATGAATTACAGCTTAGATAGCGTATTTCAAAATGTAAAAGCTCGAACTAAAGAGAATCCTAACATTTACCAGTAAAACCTGAAAAAAACAGTAAAATTCACTAACGTGAGTTGGTAAACGATTTTATTTCAAAAGGATGTTTTTCGGGTTTTTAACAGTAGGTATAGTTTGGTATGTACCCAAATGTTAGGTTTTACCAATGGTTGGCAAATGTTCGTCTTAGGAATAAAACAATGATTTATTTCCTATCCATTTATTTCAATTATCTATCAGTAAAAATACATTGGTATACGAGTACACTAAACATACTCGTACATACGCGACAAATAGACCTTTTTATTTTCAAAAGTCTTTTTATATGTACCCGCTGTACAACGCTGTTTACACATCACACACAAAGTCAAGTTCGTTATGCACACACACAGCGAGGTGAACTCGCACGACTATTAATTTACATACTAATTTATCTTGTAATTAAGTACGCCGCAAATTGCTATCTCAGCCCTTCATAATCCTTTCGCGCTGTTGCTTGTAGCGCACGTTGTGTTAACACGGACATGACTTATAATTAAGGGTTTTAGGGTTCCGTGCGAAATAATAAAAAACGGAACCCTTAGGTAGTTGGTACAACCCTCTGTGGTTCGACTCCGGCACCACCACTGTCACACCAAATAACAGTTGTGTTAATCAAGGCTGGAATTGATTACAGGTGTCTAATAGGCGGCAGTAGCCACTTATCATCAGGTGGACTGCATGCTCGTTTGCTACTCCTATATTACTTATAAAAAAAGTAAGACAGCATCCACTGACTTCCACCGATATACTTGAGATAACATATCTGTTCTATACTGAGTTGGTGTCTATGTATCGCAATAAATACCTTTTTTGTTTTCGAGGGGGAAACCTTCAAAAGGTACGGTATGCGACAACACATACCGTCGTCCTTCCCGGGACCGCTGGCCGGGCGGTTCGAGCCCCCACTCTTGCCGCCCGCAACCCCGCAAGCCCCTTTTTAGCCGCTTCTTACGACAGGCAGAGGATACCGTAGCCCTATTCTGGTCCCGGAACTACAGGCAATAAATACCTACTACTACTACCGAGGTGTTTCAGATTAGTCCTCAGGGGGAGCGGCGCATCTGTGGTCGACTTTAGATAGTAGTGTGGTAGGAATATTTAATCCGATTTGAGGTTGATTACATATGTCCATGTCTAGTAGCCACTTACCATCAGATGGACTGCATACTTGTCTACTACTTCTATATTATAAAGAAGAGTGCGAAATACAACCCTTCCTTGCGGTTTGAAAATAAAACGCAAAAGCAGGTCCACACAGATCGATCGCGGCGGCTGCCGGTGACACGTAGCCGACAGACACGGATTAAGGTTATCTGCATCACAAAGCCTGCAGCTTGAACTCCACTCTGCTTGCTTTATGCCCGTTATAAGGTGTTTTGGAGTATACTTTTAGATGTCACAAAAATACTATGTAGGTATGAAGGTAATAGTTTTTTATGTTAGTGTGTCTATGCTTATTCGTAAATATTAAAATTAAAAAAAACAAGCTGTCATATCGGTTTGTCTGTCTGTTTGTGTGATTTACAAAATCTATTTTTATTAGGGAAGTTCGTTAGTTATCATGTCAGCTTTCTATATACTTATGATAAATGAATATGAAATGAAAGTGAAAATAATATAAAATAAATTTTTCCTACAAAAAAAAAATTTGAATCTTCATACCTGATTGCAGAGGGTAATTTTTTGTTAGATGTACATAAAGATGCGTATGTCTATATGCCGCATTCTTTGGTACGCCGTTGGATGGATTTTAACAAAGCGTGTCGTTCATAGCGAAAAAATTCTAAGTCTATGGTGTCGTTCGATTCGTTCAAATTTTGGAATGGACATGGAATTGACTTAGATAAGGTACATAGGCATTTTGAAGCAGTTGTTTTTGTTTTTATATCTACTAATGTTGCTTAAGTAGTTGATATAAATCTATTAATATTGCATGGTTGTATTTATAGTAATTTTGAGTTGAGCAAAGTTTGCTCAAGAAACCATTTCGATAAAACCAAACAAGACGGCGGTTAGTCGATTTTCCCCATAAAATAATAGGGGAAGGAAACGGCAGCAATTACTAAAATTATGTTTGCTCAATGCCCTCCGTAAAGAACAATGTGTTTGCTGATATAATATTAATACCGATTTGATTCCGCAATCGGTGGCCATGTTTGTTTAGCTGTCAAACTTGTTGGCGCGGCGCATGCGCGGCACGTGGCGCGAAAAGTTACGTTTTAATCTAATTGGCTCGGATATTCCCCGCTATAATGCCAAGGGGTAACAATTTTGGTTTATTCTCCACTGTTTTGACATGATATTATCTCTTAAAAACAACATTTGTACCAACTTTGTTAATTTATTTCTCACGGTAACTAATGCGACTTGAATTAATGATCGCAATTCATTTATCTTCATTCGTTCAGTTTCATTGTTAAGCTACAAAATATTGCTAATATTGTCAATATACTTTTTTGTGTATAGATTTTTGGAAATATTAAGTAATCATGCAAGATAAATACGCACAACTTATCATGTCAGATTAGATAGGTATAATTTTTACATATAATAGTTTTTGTTTTCGAAGTTCGGTCTTAAGTAATTTTCAATTACCTACATATATAAAAGGATATCTACAAGAGACTCCAATAATTTTATTATCTCTAAAATATTTGACATAATTATTTATTTATTATGTAAATTCATGTAAATTACGCAGTATTAGTTATTTATTCGTAAATTTTCTCTAAAAATATTTTTATTTGTCAAGAATTCAAAAAAAGAACTTACGATAATAAGCCATTTGTGGCTTCATTCAATTTCAAGGCGGCGAAGTATCTTTACTAATCTATGATATATACTATGACTATAATAATTTTACTATCTTATTACCTTGGTAAAAAAATCACAAAATAATGAAACAAAAATAAAATCAGCGGGAGATATTAAAGAAGATACGTAAACTAAAACTTATCAACCCATCTACAGCCGAAATTACGAAATGATAGTATTAGGGAAAGAATATCTGCCGTGGGCGATGGCGGAATAATGCAGGATATCAAATCACAATTTGGCGGGAGATTGACGACCAGAGTTGCCAGCATTTGAAAAGAACTCGGATAAATAAGGGCTCTGAAAAAGTACATAAAACTTTATGATTGTTTTTAGACGATATGCCTTACTATGATGTATTTCCGCTGTATCGATTTACTAAATTTTAATATAACTGTTGTTTTTTAATAAGTTATACAGTTAAACTGGCGTTAAGTGGCTTTTGCCAACCATATCCAAATCCGACTAAAACATATTACTTATGGTCAATTGCAGATGTGTTGCTAATCATATCCTAGCGTTTTACTTCCTTTTAAGTATTTTTTTTTATAATATAGGATTAGCAGACGAGCATGCAGTCCACCTGACATCTGTAATCAACCCCAGATAGGATTAGGTATTCCCACCTGAGGTCGGCCACAGATGCGCCGCTACCCCTGAGGACTAAGCTGGAACGCCTCGGAAAAGTCTGTCTCCCTTACCACACCATTCAAAACGGAACACAACAGCACCTAACACTGCTGTTATTAGGTGTGGCGGTGGTGCCGTCGGAGTCGAACTACAAAAGGGTTCTACCACCTTTAAAATTAAATCTAGGTTTGTTATTTTTTTGCGATGGCCGTTATGATAAACTGAAATATCCTCGTATAAATTGAAGTATGGCAACCCTGGTGCCGACAGATCGGTTCACGATAAGCCAAAACTTCCCTTGTTTATTTGATTAGGTGCTTTTTGTCACTCTTCCCCTAAATAATTTCGGTTAGCACAAAATTATATTTGTAGCCCCTAGGAATGATTGAGCAATACGATATCCGAGGAAAGTTTCTTTTTCTCAGAAATTGCTTTTGGAATAATAGATTTTGTAAGTTGAGAATAATGGAAGTATTTTTTTTCATTTTACAGAGTTAAGTAAGGTTAGTTTATTGTTTTAAAATTTTCTTAAGTTTAATGTGCATTTGACAATTAAAAAGTTTTATCGGCTGACTATAAAATATTATTTATCTATGTTCAATACTTTTAAAGTGCAATATTCTTTTTTTCATTCGTATACAAACAATAAATATATTTCAGCAACTTTCACACTATACCTATTGAAGGTTTTACAGAAAATAAGACAATATTACAATAAAATTATACGAAGGAGGTATAAAAGTGGCAATAACATAATTAAATTTATTTTTTACAATAAAATATCTATGAGCCACAGACTTATAATCAGGTGACCGGTAGTTTTTTAATCCATAGACAATATTCTATCAACAATAAACTCCACTAGCGACCCCTAAGTAACACCATTCAGAACGAATCACCGTACAGAATGATATTATTTGTAACGTAATCCGCGAACAACGAGATTGATATTACGCTAGGGTCATATTGACATTAATTTATATGGATACGGTTTAAAAATGTATAATGGGTGGGTCGCCAGCGCTAATAAAGTCCCTAGGGGAATATTCGCGGAATAAATGTTTAATATTTTGGGATGGTAAGAAGTGGATTTGAAAATGTAAAGTCAATGTTAACAATGCTTGTGACGTAAGCATTGTAAAGTAGGTACGACAAGAGGAAGTCATGTTTAGAAAAGACATGGTTTTTATTTACCCCTTAGGGTTTGAATTTTCAGAAATCCTTTTTTTCTAATTACCTATGTTATTTACAAAATCTACCTCTTATAATCTACCAGAAAGAAAATGAGCAATATCTGATTTAAACTGTCCTTGCGTGACAGTCAACATTTTATTTTCTACTTTATTTGAGTAAAAAAATGTAAAGTTATATTTAAATAAAAATATGTCAAATGTAGCGGAAAGCTTTACAAATACCTACCAAGAAAGTGCACATTGTAAAAATAAGCCTAAATACTATCTAACACTTTTTCTCAAATTAAATGACTTTTTTTAATAATCTACGAACGCCGATCTCAAGTTCACTCTAACAACCCAAATCACACGTAGCTGAATCAAATCTTTTAACATTGTACCCAAAATGATTGGATTTAAGGTTGAAAATAGTCGTCGATTTTTTCGAAATTGACACAATTTAGCGTAAGATTTCGTTTGCGGATGCGTTCATATGATTGATCGTATATTGTGTAGGATAGTCGGAGGCGTCTGGTGACATTTTTTTTCATTAGACTTTTTATTGTGGTTTATTTTCGCACGGGAAATGCCAAGATAGTTACGTTATTTTGCGCCCATTACCAATAATCAATCTTAGCCAATTTTTGTCTACTAAAGTTAGATTACACAAATTTAGCCTACGTAAATTGTTAACTAATAATTTATTTCAAACTTTATTAGGTATAAATTGGTAAGGATCGATTATTACTTACAGATGATTGATAGACACGTACAAAGACATGTATGAAACACCCAGACCAAAGAAAAAATATTATTTTTTCGGCAAAGGCTATTTACAATCACAATTAAGTACCTACCTACTATGACGACGCTTATTTTGCATCGAAAGTATTGCTCATATATTATGCGCGCGCGTTTCTCTGGTAATATAGTAGTACCAGACGAGCATGCAGTCCACCTGATGGTAAGTGGCTACTGCCGCCCATAAGAATTTATAATCAACCCCAAAAAAGATTAGCCTCCTACCTAAGGTCGGTCACAGATGCTTTGTTAGCCCTTTAGACTAAGCTGGAATGCCTCGGAGGTATGTGTTAGGTAGACGAAAACACTACGATTTGAAATACTTGAGAATTTTTAAATCATTGTATATAAGATCATAAATAAATTGTACTTCAAAGCAGAAAGACCAATTTTATTAATATACTCACACATCATTTATTACGTTCATATTTTTTTAATTTATTTACTTGCAAAAACTACATCCTATACTTAAGTATAAAACTATATACCATACTTATTAATATAAATAATGAGAAATAACATGCAAATTATCCATTACCTTAGTAAATACAAAACGAACATAAATTAAGCTTGGCACGCGAGTAATAATCGAATTACTACTGTAAACTGATTCGTTTGTATAAAGGGAATATGTAAATTAGGCATTCACGTGTGCGTGTACAAATCACGTAAATAATATTGTTAAATAGCGTGTAAATTTTAGCCAAGCTGCCATTGTAATAAGACAGGGATAATTCTATAACTTAGGCAGCTTGAACACGAGTCTTTTGTTGCGTTTGAAGAACGTGTTAATGTATGGCTTCATTTTAACTTTTAAAATGTACATTTGAATTATTTTCTGGTCTGCCTGGAACAATTGTGTAAACTTCTACGATAAGATTTTTAAGCATATATTACTTAGCTACTTATGATGCTAGAAACTTTTAGCTTCAAAATATATTTATGTAGAGTTAAAATATATTAAAGTGCCGCGTCCAGCGAAAGCTACTAACAAATATGTACCTTTATAGGTATGAATATACAAAAATGCGAGTTTTTATAGGTCTCGTTCTCGGTTATTATTGTTTTCTTTATATATTTTTTTATTTACAAATTTGTGTACACAGAGACATAATAAAAAAAGGCATTAAAAAGAGATATAGTACCCTCTGTACTATATATTTCAACTGTACTACTTATTTCAACCTGAAATTATGCCTTCTTTATGCCTTCACTTACATTTAAATGTCAGTTTTTTCATCTGTTAAGGAATGCAAAAAATAATAGAAAAGAATTTATGTACAGTTGCAATATAATTTACACATCTACAAGAATATTAAAATTCATACACATAAATATGTTAACAATATGCCTAGTGAACAACCGGCCTAACATCAAAAGAGACAGACGGGGGAAAAGTTAATAATTTAGCGTCCAGCGAAATACTATTATTAGTAATTCAAAGTCAACTGCGTGTAAAATTTAAACAAACGATTCCATGCTAATGCCATTCCAAATTTGAATTTCGGCGCTGACGTCGCGGTTTGGACGTCTTTATTCGAAATTCAAATAATGAGACATTAGATACGCGCCAACGAACGCTTTCATATTCAAAAATTGTAAACGTTTCAATTAAACTGACGCGAGAATTAAATATATTTTACTAATGGTGCTTTGCCGATGATAAATTACAGACGCGTATTACAAATGCTTTTATTTCGTGTTGTATTACGTAATTGCCGCATGCTTGTTATAAAATATTTTATAAATAGTAAAATACAGAGGTTATAATTGACAAAATATAGGACAATGAGAAAATATTTGGTGTGGTCCCTAGTTTTCCAATGGATTAGAATAATTAGGGGCAAATTTTTAAGGCGGTGACCAAAGTATCTTAAAAGCCCTCCGACAAGTTTTAGTGATAATAACAGGAGCGGTGGCATAATGTGCCCTCCGATGCCATGGATTAGTAAAGATACTTCGACGCCTTGAAATTGAATGAAGCCACAAACGGCTTATTAGTAAGTTCTTTTTTTGAATTCTTGACAAATAAAAACATTTTTAGAGAAAAATTACGAATAAATAACTAATACTGCGTAATTTACATGATAATTAAATAATTTATAATAATAATTTCAAATATTTTAGGGACATTTTAGCACGGAGACGTGGCGAAACATTTTTACGCAACTATTTCAATTCTCAAAACTGGGTACATTTTCTTGTTAGGAGTGAGTAATCTTTACTAATCTATGAGGACAACGAGAAAATATTTTGAGTGGTCCCTAGTTTTACAGGAGATTAAAACAATTAGATACCAAGTAATTTAAAGGGCTTTTTACGCAAAGATAAAAGGTCTCCGCGGAAGTAACCAATAGTAACGTGTCCTCCGAAGCGAAGAATCACATGCTGCAAGCTGAAACGCCTCGGAAAAGTACCTATGTCTCCCTTACCACACTCTTCAAACCAAAACACAGCGCTTAACGCTGCTGTTATGAGGCAGAAATAGGTGTGGCGGTGGTGCTTCCGGAGTCGAACCACAAAGGGTTTTACCACCTTCATCTTATCTGGGGTTGAACACAGAATTCTATGGACGACAGTGGCTACCATCAGATTAACTGTATATTCGTTCGATACCTAAAAAACAGCACAACAACAACAAACGATTATTATCCCGTCTTCCAGGATAATTATCCCGCAACAAAGAAAACAACACCTCGTTCCCAAACTGGCGATAAATCAACAGGAGTGAAATAATATTCCTGAGGGAGCGCTCGCAACTGTCACTTGGTATAATGGGATCTTTTAACGAGCTAAGCCCGTAGATAGTTCAGCTATTAGGAAAACAGAAAATATGTAATGTTATATTTAATAAAATTTATTTCATCTTCAACCCATCACTGTACCGCTGGGCACGGGTCTCCTCTCAGAATGAAAAGGATTAGGTTGTTACCTACGCGTGAATATTTAATAACATTGATTTCATTATCATCGACCCACCACTCTCCCACTGCTAGGCACGGGCCTCCTCTCAGAATGAGAACCATCTACCGCCCTGACCAAGTGCGAATTGGTAGACTTCATTTGAAAACGTTTTTTTTAAGATTTCTCAAGTATGCAGGTTTCCTCTCTTTTCCTTTCACCGTTAAAGCAACAAAATGAATTTGTGTTATAAAAATACTTTTGCCAGAGTAGCGAGCTATTTTCGCAAAAAAGTGCTAGAACTCAGACTAACACTATTTTATATTAATTAAACACAAAATTTATTATAAACCTTGGAACGAAATGTTTTAGAATTAATATAATTCGATAAAGGGGATAGCACCGCTACACCTATTTCTAGCGTAAAGAAATTCTTGCTTTACTATGTAGATGACTTACATAATAACAACGTATTTATGATCGAATTAAGGTAGAATATTTGTTCTCTATGGAAATGATTACAGATGTCTATGGGCGGCTGTGACCACACCACACGTCGTACTAATGGACTGCATTTTCGTTTCCTACTTCAATAATAAAAAGAAAAAGTATAAAACAAGAACAAACCTACATATTTACAACGCCATTTTAATAATTGACACTGCTTTTACATTACACATCGTTTAATAAAACAGGACGGTAAAAGTATAATTGCCAACCACTGCACAAAGTGGAGTCAAACGTTCCACCCCCATTAAAGCAAGCTACCTCTGGGGATGCATTGAGAGCATGTGTGCACTGTGCACTTGTGTCACTTGTTTCCGCAATGCTGTAATGTTTATACAAAGTATAAAATGAGTTATTCTGTATTAAATTCCATGTTTCTTTATGTAGGTACCTAATGTATGTAGATACCTATTAGTAAATATTATAATAAGTTTTGAAGGTGGTAGATCCCTTTGTGGTTTGAAGGGTGTGGTAAGGAAAACAAAGACGAGTTCCGAGGCGTTCCAGCTTAGTCCTCAGGGGTAAGCGGCGCATCTATGGCCGACCTCAGGTAGGAATATCCAATTCTGTCTGGGTTTGACTATAGATGTCCATGGGCGGCAGTAGGTAGGTATATACTTACCATATAATATAGGAGTAGCAGACGAGCATGCAGTCCACCTGATGGTAAGTGGCTACTGGTTCCACAAAGGGTTCTACCACCTTTAAATGAATGTTGGTATGAAAATAGATTTACTATCATCTAAAATTCCTCTGAGTATCCTTGATGAAAATTTTACTCTTACAAATTGACTTTTGTATTCAATTTAAGGGCTTTCACGAAAAAGTAATTACGGGCGTAACATTTTATTAACTGTAATACTAACCTACTTAACAAAAAATCGTGACAAATGATACACGATTAAATTGTATTGTATATGTTACGAATCATTTGTTAATTTATCAAGTTTTGAACTGTAGCTTAGTAGACGTATTTACTCTACATCATTAATAAAGATTTCTTATGATTGCTAAGGAGGGGCAAAGGATTTAATCATTTACATTTACTAAGGTTTGGTGTATTAATGTTTTTATAGGTCATGCAAAACTAGTTAATTGAATCAGGCGTTACTTCGCAGAAATCCGCTTGCTATATCATACACCAGCTGACCCGGCAAACTTTGTACCGCCTCAAAATCTAATTATCAAATATATTTCATATAAAATATAGCCTATGTTACTCGTGGATAATGTAGCTTTCGAATGGTGAAAGAATTTTTAAAATCGATCCAGTAGTTTTTGAGCCTATTCATTAAAACCAAACAAACAAACAAAGTTTTCCTCTTTATAATATTAGTGTAGATATTAGTAGCGGATTGCTGCGAAGAAGTTTTAATCCTAACTTAATGTAGTAAAACTGTTTTTATAACCTTAGAACTAGAGAAATAAAAAAGTAATAAATCAGTCTGCTTAAAAATGTAGCGGATATCACTACTACAATTCAGACTAATCCAACTACACCTCATATATTAAAATCCGTAATTTTTAGATACAGGGAGTGTCAAAGAATGAGACATGCATATTTATATACAGGAATACGTTCGAATAACATTACCCTTTGCATTTGCGTAAAAAGCAGTTTTATTACTTATAAAAAAATATATATATAAGTTTATTTCTGAAGTATATTTCATCTGTAAATCAAATTGGAATAGATATTGCATAACTATTCAAATTGCTAACGAAATTGTATTTGAAAATCAAATAAAACAAAACACCTTTAAAATACAAAGTCGACATTTGCGGTACCAAAAACACCATTCTTATCGACATTTTGCTTCATAATTTAGGGTCATTTGGAACAAACGACGCTATAAAGCGACACTGCCTCCTCAGGGAATCGAACCCGCGCCCTAATGAGAAGCGTTTACTACGCTCGCATATGGCAACTTTTGTCATTTAATAATATAATGACGTAGGGTGGTTTGTTACGAAATATTGTTTATTAGATAAGATTACGTCGTGTTGGTTTGGTGGTAGTGTTAATGTGTAAAAGCCTTCACACAAATTTTAAAATATAAGCTATATTATTGCTATAAGGTATAAATAGATACATCCTATATAGCTATAATAGACAGAATTCTATATCCTAAGGAATACAACACTATGTTATCGCATTTCACCTTATTTAACGAATACCTATGGTATTTAATTTCACGAATACTTATGGTAAAAATAAAGTTTTTTATTCGACGCTTATATTATAGAAATTGTTATGTTTATTTTGGCCACCAATCTTAGCTAGTACATAAAATATACATTGCTATACATATATACGATACATAAGATACATAGTTGGTTTCAAATTAACTTGTCGATTACGGGGCGGCGTTATCCGGCCAATTATAATTCTCCGCGCAAATGACGCCGTCATTACCGGCCGTCCATAACCGGCTTAACGCTGTACCCGGATCTGACAACAATGGTACAGATTGCAAAAAAATACAAATAAAGGTAAATAAGTAAAACTATGTATTAATAAGTAAATAAGTAAAAACTATGTATTACCAAATAAAATGTATGGTTATCATTTTTATATTACTGCCGTTTTGGTAGTTTTTCTCTTTATAAGCATTTGCGTGAAACTAAAATTAAAATATGTATTCTTCTATTTTATGTTTAAGGATTCTTTTACAAGTGCGTATTACGTAGGCAGAGTTTTAGTATTTTCGAAATAACATAGGGCCCTATGCCGTTCTGCCTGAAGCTGATTACAAATCCGTTGCTACTTCTGAAGACTTGAACCAAATCCTGAAGACTTAGATGCATGAAAAAAGAAGATGCAGCATCCTCAGCATTCCCCCGAGCAAGAATTGCTTCATGCTAGACGTACCTTATTGTGGCGGTATCCCCCATCGAGCCATACGGTTTCTACAAACTCACAAAATACTATTTTACTTTGTTATATACGCACTATATTTACTAGCTGACCCGGCAAACTTTGTACCGCATCAAAATCTATTTATCAAATATATTTCATATAAAATATAGCCTATGTTACTCGTAAATAATGTACGAGGTGGCTTTCGAATGGTGAAACAATTTTTAAAATCGGTCCAGTAGTTTTTGAGCCTATTCCATTACAAACAAACAAACAAAGTTTTCCTCTTTATAATATTAGTGTAGACTAATGTTTTCCTAATCTACAGTACATCCTGATAGTAAGTAGGTATATAGAAACAGGAGCACATATACCCAGTATTCGTACACACTGAGTTGCTATCGCTCCTAGGGGGCGGCCGCCCACCTCCCTGTTAAACAAAGCCAAGCCAATTATTATTAAATATTCGCAGCCCAATTTATAGCCCCGACGAACGTAATTGTCCGGCGAGACAATACAGCTTTATAATCGCGTTTAATAACCCTAATTAATGCGTTTACATCGTATTCACTATCGTATTTATGTTTTAAGTTAATGGATATTACTTTGTTTGTGTAATAATCTTGTTTATAAACCAGCTAGGTGGTAGAAACTCGTAGGTTGATGTAAGAGAACCGCCACACCTATTTTTGCGTTAACTATTAGGCAAAAATAGCTGCTCTATAGACAATTGAATGTTTTACGCTGCCGTGTGTTTGGAGGAGGTGTTAAAGGTAGGTGACACGGGACATTCCAACTTAGTCTCAGAAGTAGCACCGCGTTCGACCGATCTAAGATAGGATTTCTATTCTACCTGAGGTTGATTAGCAGTGGCAACTTACCATCAGATGGATTGCATATTTCATAAATACACAAACAATAAAACACATAGCTCAGGCGTGTACGAGATATTTTCACGATGTTTTCGTCACCATCTACGCAAGTGATAATTAATTTTTAATACGTACATATATAGGAAACATCAGCTGGGTGAGACTGAGATTTGAACCGAGTTTCTAACCACTACTTTCACAATCTTATAATTAAAATACTTAAATAGGTACTTTAATGAGACTTTTTTTTTACGAGAGGGAAACCTTCAAAAGGTACCCTATGCCGTGGGAGCGACACGGGGTTATGTGGGATTCTTACGGCACTAAAACCCCTCCGGTGGCCATCCTCGGCGCTGCGTTGAAGACTCCGGGATCTCCAGGGAACGCAACCGGAGTCCTCTAAGCGCGATTGCCCCATCGGGCTCCTCTCAGGTGAGCATAAGCTCGCCACATCCTCTGGTGTGTACAACGGCATGCGGCCACACATGCCGCCGTCCTACCCGGGGTCGCTGGCCGGGCGGTTCGAGCTCCCAATCTTGCCGCCCACTACCCCGGAAGCCCCTTTTAGTCGCCTCTTACGACAGGCAGGGGATACCGTAGCCCTATTCTTGTCCCGGAACTACAGGGACACTTTAATGAGACCTAGTAGTCGCAATAGTACTCTACATCCTTATATAGTTTCAAAATAAATGTGTATTTCGTAATAAATCATTTTACATGTCTTCCGCAACATCATTTTCAACGAGTTTAAAACTAAAGTAAAGTATTTATGAACTCATATTAAATTTCATACAAAAGTAACCAAATTAATTCCGCCTTGTCCACAGCGGGGACCGGAGCGAATTAAAAATTGATGTTCATTTTAAAATTAAAAGGACATCACTTTAAATCCTGTTCACTTTAAATTATTAACCGATCCACCGGTTACCCGGATAATTGTAATCTTTAACAGGTGTTCCGATCAACCCCCTCGTAAGGGTCGAAATTGCACATTCGCGCATTTATATTTACAATGACATAAGTGGAAAATCATTTAAATTTAAAATTAAACTGAGTTATGTAAAAAAATACTAATATGCTAAAAAAGACCTACTTATTTCTACATATATTGTAACTTGTAAGATATAGAAATTTATATCTTTCAATTACTTATCTATGCTTTCAATACAATTTTTAATTTAATTTTTCTCGAGTGCATGATATTTTGAACTTACGAGTAACTACGTGCATTGTATTTCTAACGGTGCTATATAATATTACTCCTTACTTAATACTATCACTAGGCCTTTTCCATATTTTAACTTTATGACAAAAGACAAAGGTAGAAAATCAATTCGTACCATTTTGAAACATTGAACTTATTTTCTGGTATCGGTTAATTTTCTATGTGACACTATCCATTGACACTTTTTCTATATTAAATATTTAATAGTTACTTGTAGAACCCGTATTGAAATCGTTACAATATGGAACAATAGATTAAAAATATAATAGAGAAATTGAGCAGGTGTCAAACATTTTTGTCATTTTCGGGACACGTGTCCCAATAAATGGCACGTGCCCGTCTATTGTAGCTATAATTAATTGTTGAGTTAATCCTCAGTTGGTCGTAAGATACAGTAACTCCAGTTATTATGTGGTGCCCACTTATTTTTTAACAAGTTTTTATTAGCTTGGGTTGTATGTATGTATGTATGTAGGTATGTATGTGAGTAACAAGTAACGGAATCTTTGAACCCGATTTCTGTCCACTTTGAACGTTCCGTTTAATTCAAAATGAAGTATTATGAAAAACCGATGACAATACACGATTTTAATAATTTTGTACCATTGTCCTTATTTTTATTTCAAAGCTACTCAGCGCGCCTCGCGTTGCGTTCTTCGCAATTCAGTGATTATTTAAATTTTTTTGGCGCGTAAAATATTTTGGTGCGAAAAGTAATCTACTTGTAGCGGAATGATACATTATTTCTTGTAGTTTGATCTTTGTATGTAGTAAAATTCAAAATCATATAATATTTTAAAATGCATAGATTAGTAAATATTACTCACTCCTAACAAGAAAATGTAACCAGTTTTGACAACTGAAATAGTTGCGTAAATATGTTTTGCCACGTCTCCGTGCTACAATGTCCCTAAGATATTTGAAATAATTATTTATTTATTTGTAAACTACGCAGTATTAGTTATTTATTCGTAATTTTTCTCTAAAAATGTTTTTATTTGTCAAGAAATCAAAAATAGAACTTACTAATAAGCCGTTTGTGGCTTCATTCAATTTCAAGGCAGCGAAGTATCTTTACTAATCTATGGTACGAAAGTAAAAACTTATCTTTATTCCCATTAGTTAGTATTTATAACAATCACACTGATATAATATTGGAAATCGCACAACAAAAAATAATTAAAAGCACAAAGTGAGTAAAACTCATCGCTTCACGCGTCACCTGAATAACATTAAGCCGTTGGCGATTTCCCGCCAATTAACCAGTTGCTAGGCAACGCTGAACTGTCATGGCGGATTAACTTGAAACTACTGGTAGTGGACATTCGAGGGATAACAGAATTATAGATAGTATAGAATATAACGGTTTTACATAACAATAAAACCGATATTATGTGCCGAGAGGGAAAACATACAGCATTGCTATAAGATAGTTTTTAATTCTACGAGGCACTAGTTTTTTTTTGTTCCGTGAAGAGGAACACCTACCGATTTTTTTAATGTCGTTTTTACGCCTTTGGCTTCTTGCCTTCCAGTCTAGTTTATTATTATTTCGTTTATTATCATTATCTTTTTATTATACATAAGTAGAAAACGGTCGTGTGGTGTGTACAATTTTGCAATGGAGGCAAACATATTTAAATAAGTGAGATATTTAATTGTTTAATATAAATGAAAAAATGTACCCACACGTTTAGAGGAATGTTCTGTATAATGAAAATCTGAAGCTACATTTAAAAAAAAAATAGAATTAGAATTTTAAGGCTGAAAAATTTGAATATAGATGACTGAAACATAAAAATTGTCGATGACTTTTTGATACAAAAAATAGAATCGTTTCCCGCCATGTTTGCTCGGTGGGTTGTCACAGTAAAATATTCATGCCGCATACGGCCGATCACCGCCACAGATTAAACTATTAACGAAAGCGGACGATTCTCATCGGAAAACGGTTTCGAATAACATAGTTAGATATATGTACGTGTTACGTTACGATAGGCTTCAATTAAAAATTTCATGCATTACAATGTGTGCGTCGTAGGTACTGTATTGTGAAGGTTATGTAGTTTGTGTTTATTGAAGGGTTTTAGTGAGACTAGGGTTTTAGTGAGACTAGTAAGACACAAAAATAAGCATTATATAGTTAGTTACTTATTGTACTTAACCTAATAGCATTGGACCGGCTACAGATACAAAATGATTTACGGAAGTTGCATACGTTAAGCCATATACTAAAACATGGCATTTCGGTTTAAAAACTTAACCAAACATTATATCTAACCTTTTATTAAGACTATATTTTATTAAGACAAATAGAACATTACTGGAAACGTTTGGAAAATACTCACGTCTCTTTACAATTAATGCATCATATTGATATCAGTTGTTTCATTATAAGAAATCAGCAATCAATTCATCTGATTTCATTTCAGAACTGTTTAGTACCTACTTTATATATTTAAGTGAAAAGGAGTTTTATTTAGGTATTAATGTAGACTAACTAGCCATAAAATGTAGGTACAAAACTTATAGATAACTTATATAGCTACAATACAAAACACAAAAATTCTAAATCCACAACCGATCCTTACGGATTCCGACGGATAGAAATCGCCGTGCCATTGATGCCATACGAACGTGGGTACAAAGAGTTGAGAAGTGGATTGCATGCTTTGTAACATGCCGGGATAAAAAACATTGCACGGATCGGCTTACACGTGCTTGTGTAGGTAATATGCTATTACCTTCACGTACTACGATGTCAGATGGTATTAGACTGCTATCTATTTGTAGTTAATCTAACCTAGGTAATCTACACTAATATTATAAAGAGGAAATCTTTCTTTGTTTGGTTGTAATGAATAGGCTCAAAAACAACTGGACCGATTTTAAAAATTCTTTCACCATTCGAAAGCTTCATAATCTACGAGTAACACAAGCTTTATTTTATATGAAATATATTTGATAAATAGATTTTGAGGCGGTACAAAGTTTGCCGGGTCAGCTAGTGTTCAATATAATATTATTGACGTATTACTAAATATAACATAGGTCATAGATATAGGATGTCATAGCAAACAAATGTAAGTCTATGGTATAGGTAATACTGAATGGTACGCTGTATTAGATTTCTTAAAAACATACATTCTATTCCAGCGATTTAGTTATTTTCGCGTTAACGTTGGCATTCCAGAGGACTACTAAAAGAGTAGACTTATATATAAGTCAGGCGGCATCTACACCCTTCCACAGAAACACAAGAAATGCTTCACGTTAGAAATAGGCACAAGTAGCTTTGGTACCTCTGTGGTCGAACCATAAGTATTACTGGTACCTACTGATTGTACCACCCTTCAAAATACATTAATTCCTCCCATTGATTTATTCGCATCAGTTAATATTTAGAAAATAGATATAAAAGTAGCTCATACCTCATGCGAGAGAGGCAGAATAATACAACACTGAAATTTGATGGTCTTCGCCTAAAGGCTAATTGCTTAAGGTAGAAAATAAAATAAAAATTCATAAGTTCCTCAGCACCTACTCGTACATACATATTCTACAATACCCAATATGCCTTATAACCACAGCTTAATATTTGGAAGTTAAGTTAGAACTGTAAATTCTATCGTTCTTCAATCCTCATCCTCGTTTCTCAAAGAATAAAACCACATCCCTGGCATCTAACAGAGCAAGATATATTGTGTTTCCCTATTTTTTACCAACTATTTTGTTAGCAGCAACACTGACGGCACGCGGTCGCTCCCACATACATTTGCGCGTCGCAAAGGATTAGACTCGGTGTAAGCGCCTCCCGTCTACAGCATGCTACGGTTTTGTACCGTAATCCTTACAATACTCTTATTATTTAACTATATAGCGTATTTGGGTTATATTCACTATTATCTAATAATAAATCGCAGTAAATATACTATTTACAGGGTGATTTACTGGGACCCGTTTTCAAAATATATGACATTTGACTGCGTTTTTGATAAAATTGCTATTTAGTGTTTTCTAAAGATTTTTGTAAGGTAGAGCAAAGAGATTAGAGAGCTCAAGTAATTAAAAAGGGGAAATACACAATTTTAAATACCAAAATAAGTCGACCAAGTCCTAAAAAGCCTACAAATGAAGAACTTACAAAAATATTTACCAACTTATTTAATTTCATTATTTTATTAATCATAAATGGACGATACGAAAGCAATTAAACTATTAATTAAATTAAATTCTATAAAGTGTTATAAAAAGTGCAATAGAAAATAGAAAAGTAGAAAAGGTTACAGAAAAAACTAATTCATTAACACTCCTTGCACATGTTCTCGTTGAAAACAAAAAAGTATCACCCTGTAGCTAGCGGACCCATTTAAATTGATATAAATTAATCCTTTAGCAATGCGCCCCTCAAGAAAGAAATCCCATTACGTCCAGATTCGATTAACGTTTTAACAGGATATGCACCCTCCGAGCCCGTCTTTACACTGGACTGTAGGACGCACACGTTCGATTGGGAATATTGCGAGTATTGCGACACACTTGTGTAGTTTCTGTTGTGGTATAAGTACAGGTATATAACTAAAGATATAGTTGCTATAAACCGGACATGGGACGGAAAACTATATGCAAGCTCTGGTAGAATTCTTATCTAATCTAGGATTTTTTTTTATAATATAGGAGGAGCAGACGAGCACACAGTTCACCTAATGGTAAGTGGCTAGAGTCGCCCATGGACAGTGGCTACAGCCGTAGTCAACCCCGGATAAGATTAGATTCCTAGCTAATTTCGACCACAGATGCACCCCTAACCCTGAAAGACTAGTCTGGAATGCCTCGGTGTATCTCTCTTACCGCACCCTTCAAATTGAAGAGTTAGGGTAGATTATACTAGACCATTGTGCATAGGCTGCAGTGATCATTTACCATCAGGTCGACTGCAGTCTTGTTTGCTACTTGTATCTTAAAAATATTCACATTGTTTTGGCACCCATTTATGTTCGTGTGTACCTAAGGGAATGACGAATGATGACTTTTTTACAAGTTATATAGGTTATATAGGTTTATCAGTTCCTACTCTCATCTAGGCTTGGGTAGATATGGCGGGTTTTAACAAACAAATAACAAAACGAGATTTAAACTTGTCTTGCAATCGCAAAACACAATCCAACCCAATGACAACATTATATTCAAATCGATTTCAACTCAACTATTCAAACATTTCCACTACCTCCGTGCAAACACTTGAGAAAGTTAAGAGTTCGTCTCTTCCCGCGGGATTGCAATACGATCCCATTACGCGGGATCGATTGCGGGTTCGGGCAGAATGGGAATGATGTACCCGGGTCACGTGACTGGTAATGATGGGAAGATCGGAGATGACGATTTTGTTTTCAAACGATCGTGATCGAGATTGTCTTTACCTGCGTGCATTCCTTTGCAATTATTATAAAACATTGTGAGGTTGTCGAAATTTCATGTTTGTCTCAAAATATCGTCGAAATCCGTATAAAGTTATACAAAAAAATCATTATGTTTTAGTATCGGTCATTGATATACTAGCAAACCTGTATATCAATGGAATCAGTCATGAGAAATTAACTAAAGACTGATACAAAGATATAAAATATTAAATTAATATACAAAATATATAGGATGAAAATCTTTACTGAAGTCGTCAGATGTTTTACCCTTTAGAACTTAGTTAAAAGGATATTAAGAGTAGCTATTTCTTTCAAATTATTGATCCTTAAATATTACAATCTTCATAGATAACTACATCATAATATTGAGTAGACACTTTTTGTTTTCACTGTACCTAACAATACTTTTCCATTTGTTCAACCTATTGAACAATTCGTCTTCCCTTATTTCTAACTTCCATTTATTTCCACTATAATTGAATCGAATCAACAATACAATAACATAAAGCCTATAAGTATAATGAGGACGGTATTGTCAACGCTGATCGCGCTAACAGGTGGGCCCCGCAATAAATCAGTGGCGAGGGTCACTCTGCAAGTTAGTAGCGTTACGGACTGGGTATTTGATACCAAATTCTTTTTTTACAGATATTGCAAGTGTGTATAAAATATTTTTTTGAATGATTGTAGATTTCAATGTTGTCATCTATACTAATGTTTATTTTAATATTAAATTCTTACGCTACGTTTGCTAACTTATTAAAGGTTCTAATCTAACACTAATAATTGTTGATCACAAAACTTTGCAGCTTCCTTTCTTTTGAAATTATCGATTGGAATTTCACGTGCGAATCAAACTTGCATATTTCTTCAGACTAAACTTTTTTGTCATGGACAATCTGCACTTTATGCTCTTTAATGTTCATCGTTGGTTTAGCTTTGTTATAACCTCACAGCATTTTATAAAATTTAATATAAAACGGTTTTAAATACTTTTTATAAATATTTTAATTATAAATCTTTGTCCTTTGTGTCAACCTGTCAACGAAATAATATTACGCCGATAAACAAAATATATTTAAAGCAGAGTCTAATACAACCACCGCAACGGGAGCTCACAAATCAGGGGACTGACGCAACGGGGCAGTCGGAACCACCTCATTGATTCCGCTAATCCTGTGGGAATCTTAATGGGAATGCTCAGTGAGCTTCAAAATTAGGTACTAGCCATCAAGCTAGTAACCAATGATGGCCATGTTTGTATGTAATAGCTTTTTAAAGTTCTACTTTCTTTAAGGTATTTTGAAGGTGGTAGATCCCTTTGTGGTTCGACTCCGGCGGCACCACCGCCACACCTATTTCTACCTAATAACAGCAGTGTTGAGCGCTGCTGTGTTCCGGTTTAAAGGGTGTGGTAAGGGAGACAGACTTTTCCGAGGCGTTCCAACTTAGTCCTCAGGGGTAGCGGCGCATCTGTGGCCGACCTCAGGTGGGAATATCTAATCCTATCTGGGGATAATCTTGATTACAGATGTCCATGGGCGGCAGTAGCCGCTTACCACCAGGTGGACTGCATGCTCGTCTGTTACTCCTATATTATAAAAAAAAAAATTGGGAAAAAATATGAGGGCGATATTTTTCAAAACCGACAGATAAAGTCAACACTATTAAGTTAGCTAGTAAATATTGCAAGTAAATTGCGCACAGATTCAAATTTATATAATTATATATTGTTTTAGACATGAGTTTACATACAGATAATAGAAAATTAATACCTATTAAAATATTTTTTTGAAGATCCTACGTTGTGTTATGTGAAATGAATTCTCTTTCAAACGCGAATTAATGTACCTGCAAACAAAATAAAAGTATCCATACAAATATAATGTTGCTTAGTCAGATTCAATTTGTGTTAGTAACATTACTAGGTATGTAGTAAGAAAAGGCTACGTCAAATATAAATTTATAGCTACAAACATCTAACCCCAAATGGCACTGCGTCTACCTTTTGTGAAACAAATGCGGCAATTATACCCACTAGTTACCTCGTGCGCTGAAAATTGTTCCACAAATCAAAGCCGAGAAGGATCTCAAATTCTGCTAGATGAACTCGCAGGGGCGACAATGTAGCGAACTTAACTCAGATTTACCTACACCTTTACAAATTAACGTAAAACACTCGAAAAATTAAGCAACAAGCAAAAACCACGCCTATTTCTAACGTATACGATACAAATCTAACGCTTTCACCGGCAAAGTTGCGAGCCTTGACTATAACCGAACCAAATTAAGTGTTACATCTCTAAAAAGGAAACCCGAACAAAAACAACCTCTATTACAACGCAATACCTTATTCCCTAAGTTTGTTCGCGCGCAAAGTTGGCAGTACTGAGTAAGATGTTCCCGCCAGTTCATTTACGAAAATGTTGGCACGCCTGGCTTAAGTGTTGCACGTTGTTAAATTAATGAGCCAATCTCGGGAGTGGGAGCCACCTCCATATATTTTACAAGGTGGTAATGTTTCGAGATCTCGAGCTAGAACGCGAGGTTTATTAGCAGCTTTAGAACACCTTTTTGGGTAACTAGAGGTGAAATATTTCGGTGTTTTATTGCGTGTAGTAAAGTAATAGGATAATTCATGCGCTTAAGTGAAGTGCTTGTGAAGAAAGCAAGTGTGGAATTATTTTTAGCCTTAAGTAGTTACACTTTGATTCATCAATTTCGACTATTAAATCTGTCTGAAGTAATGTCGCTGTTAAAGTACAGGATTTTAAATAAACTTTCATTCACTTTATTACTACCATATTGTTAACTGGATATAGTCCGTGTAAAACTGCTAGTCCGCTCTGAATATAGAAATTAATCGCGTTGCTATAACAAATTGTATGACTACATCTGCTCGCAACAACTTCAGAGCGGACTAGGAGTTTGGTGCCATAACGCCAAGGTTCAATACAATCGATCACAAGTGTATTTACTATTCGGTTCCGATTTAAAACTCTATTAGTGCGCACTAGTTTACACCGCTTACACGAGGCATTTAACTTAGTTCTTGACCAAGGTATACCTTCTTATGTTATTTTGTTCAATTCAAAGTTGTGTATAATCCGCGCACTAGCAGTTTTACGCGGACTATACCCACCGATTTAACAGCTATATCGATTATGTAAAAGAAACAACAAACTTCTACTAGAGAAGAAACTAGCAATGAAATTACTGCAAAACTTTCTTCAAAAATTAAAAGATACTAACGGTGAGTTAGTTAACTGAAGTTACATAATACAAAATAAGGCGTTGAAGCTACTACACTTGGTATCCCTATTATCCCGGGATAACCTACAAATGTGGCAATCACCCGCTGAGTAACGAGCGTACCGCCGTGATTAAGACTAGCCAAGATAACGAATATAACAACCCGATTACGTATCGTCATGGAAATATGTAAATTTCATGGACATTGGACCTAATGAAGGAAAAAGATGCGAAGAAATTTAATGAACATCAAAAAGAGAAAAATAATGAAAAGAAATGAGATGCTTATTTAACAATTATTGAAGTATTTTAATAAAGTGCAAGTGAAAAAGTGCCCATGACTTTTTTACTGTTCTCTACCTTCATAAAAGTTTCGCTAATGCCAGTTTAGCTGTTTAGAACATAAGGGAAAACATACATAATTGGTATCTTGTTAATTATTTGTAATTTAAATTCGAAAACGACGGCTACGTCAAACTTTGTGGAATCGAGTTCTACCATAAATATAAGCAAACAAAATGTAACTGAGTTCCATGTCAATAGCAACATAGCAATAGACACTAATGGCGACGCTACGTAATAAGCCCCTCTTAGAGGGTCGCAAAACAGGAGGTTGATAAGTGGTGGTTGGCTGTCTTATTTGTTTTGTTTAAACAACTGTTTGTTTCGGCGGATGCGCTATTAATATCAGCATCGGATAGATTAGCCGTTCAAGACCTTTGTTCTGACCGAGTGGAGGCAATTTTAACTAAATTGGACTTGTTCGTAAACTAATGTGGGTAGGTAGATTTTACGTTATATTTAAGTAAATTGTTTGGGAAATAAAACGTATCGATTATTCAATAAGTATTTTGAATTGAATGGTATTTTCGAAAATTCGTTTTATTGAATTTATTATAATATAGGTACCCGTCGAAAAAGCATTTTTAGTACAGTTAAATTAATATGTGCAGAGTGTAGATAAATAAAATAATACAAAAATATGGCAATATTTTATTATGAAGGTCTTTTTAGACCTTCATAATAAAATATTGCCTTCAATATTACCTTAATTTGTGCTCGCGATATTTTCCACGACTTGTTTGTCATTGTCATAGATTAGTAGTCATTGTATCCTGTCAGCATTTTTTACTTTTGGTATAATGTTGCCATATAGAAAATAAATTGGTACATGTAACACATTTTTAAGTAACTATGTTAGCAATATTGAAATTATTTAAAATCTTAAATTACTGACTCTATGGCATACATTTCAAAAGATTATAAGCAACGGAATGCAACCTATTCGTTTTCTGTAAATTACCCTTTAGCCGTAACCCCTTATACAAATAAAAAAACAGCTAGAAAAACCAGTGCAAACACTAAATTCGAGGTTCAATTTAAATGCGGCACCAACATCCAAGGGGTATTACAATGTTCAACTTACAAATCACTGGAGATTTGCGACCAAAGTTTTGCACATCAGTTCTATTCCTACGTACTAGAGGTTAAATTTGTGTGGCGTGTTGTACAGCGTGGTAAAGATATGTTTGTATTGCAGGACTCAATCAATTTACAAGTCGTGTTTGACCAGACGAGAACCCTCTTGGTTTGAGAAACTTGAGAGCGAGTCCGGGAGGTAGTTTAGCCCCACGTTTGCGTTTCGTTACGTTAAAGTTTGCGTGAAACTGATTTTTCTAAAATGTGAGTTTTAAAAACATCTGCAGTTCTTCGGATCGATCACATTTTTTAGAATGTGTTTAGGTCATTCTTTTGTCGTTAATCCGTTTTTTCCCACTGCTAGGCAAAAGTCTGACAGAGTAAGAGGAGTTTTGGCCATTTTCCATCGAGGTTACCAAGGAGATTGCAGGACTTCACACATATTTGATAACTTTTTGAAGAATTAGAAATACCTGCTAAGGATTTGAAATTTACACTCTCTGAAGAAGATACACAAGAGAGTTTAAAACTCTAGCACTAGGCTGCCACTGCAATTACTAGATTTTTGTAGATAGGTTCCAACATGAAAACACAGATGACATGGGGAGAAAGAGAAACCTACATAGTACATATATTTGCAGGCAATGTAGGTATAAACTCCACCCACAATTTATTCGATGTCATCTGTTCTATCAGAAATCAGCAGCCCAACTGTAATCGGCTCGGTATCCCTCCCAACCCGGCGTTATCAAAACTCCTCGGGCGTGTCCGTAATAATTGATGAGTGCATTAGACACACGTGCCGCCATCTTTTATTCAACGACGCTCGCTGAAGGATCGGCGTAGTGTTGCCAGGTGTTACACGTGTACCGGATATTTGGGAGAATTGCAAAATATTTGCTTTATTATCCAAACACTTATGTAGTACAATGCCTAGTTACAAATATATATTTAATATTCAAAATTAGTTATATATAATGTCACGGTATGAAAGGAAACCAACATCCTTGAAAGAAACAATCAATACTCCACAATAATGTTAGTATGGAAATTTCATCACTGTCAGTGTCTCTTGTTGTACATAAATGAAATTATTATTGTCTACATTATGAGAACATTTTATAAATTTGTAATCCAATAGTATCATTATCATCCATTAGTAGCATTTGTAATCCATGTAATGCATTGAATAATTTATCCATACATAAGTATATCAACCTTTAAAAGTCTGTGGCATAGAAAATGAGCATGCCCTTAATTAGCGTTCTTTGAGGAGCCTTAGGTGCCACGGCATCCATGAAAGTCACACACTAAGCTACACTCCACATTTAGTCTGCAACAGTTATCGCAAATTGTAAAAGTAACTGGCAACACTAGCGCAAAGCGTAGATGAAAGCCGCTTTCATGCGAGCGAGATGTAGTTTGACGAAATGTGCTCATGTCTTATGTAAATCAATGGTGTTTTTGAAAACGGCATTCGTATACGAGATAACAAGTTATTTCGTTATGCGAGTAGCAAATCAGATACATTAGGTACTAGAATAACGTTTCATTGCTGGAGAGTTTATTTAAGCATTTAGACAACATTAAAAACTTTTGGCATCTACTTAGTTTTTAGGGTTCCGTACCCACAGGGAAAAACCGGAAAACGTTTACTAAGCCTCCGCTGTCTGGCTCTTTAACTCACAAGGCTCTTTAACTGTTATAATTAGACACTTGAATTTTTACAAAGTCCTAAGATATTTACCCAGGTATGTAATTCACATGAAAAAGATACTGGAAATAATTACCTAAGTGTGAACACTGTCAACGGTAATTACACTGAAGCGTTATTCTCAAAATCATAAGGTTAAATTATTGTGGCAATATTGGCCACTCACTAACCTTTTTTAAAATGCATTACAGACTTCGTTCTTAAATTCACCTTCCAACTTACCAAATTCAAAACAATGTTATTTGAATTTTTAATCCTACATTGTTTTTACTCTGTTGAAGATTTTTTTTTTCACTGCGATAATTTAATAATTAATGATGTAGATAATATTTTTTATTTAATTTAAGTATTGTAATGTTATCACGCCATATAATTGATGTTAGCATTGAGCAGCAATTATCATATTGAGTAATTTTAATTGATGTATTTTAATTTATGTTTAGTTTATTTGACATTACTTTTATATTGTTGCATGCCGATATTGGCCAAATGTGCAGAACTTTTATGCAATAAATGAATAAATAAATAAATAAACTAAGTAGGAACTATTAGCTTCCGTCTTTCCTAAGCAAACATTCTCTAAAAATATAGTCGAAGTGAGCCATTAGTTCCGTAGTCCACTCACTGTGTACACAGACCCTCTTAACTCTATCAAGCACTTAGTTTCATCTAATCCTTAGACAAGTTTTAATGCCACTCGCTCGCGGCGAAAAAAGGGGCGTTAAATCTCAAAAAACTGCGCGTTTTCACACGCTCACCCTTCGAGTACGAATGAAAATTCCTACATCCTTATATCTGACTCTGTCTGACACTTAGCGGAAGAGAAGGATAGGAAATATTATAAGCCGGTCAGTTTTTTGCGACGCTTTAAATACATTTAAAAATTAAATCCCCATCCTCTTAGTCGGACCTTTTTAATTGATGCTAGAGCCTTCTGACGTAAATCAGTGTCTATGGTAGGTAGCTTTATTTTTAAATATTTGGAAAGTAGGAATCGTTATCATATATTCTATGCCTATACTGTTCTTATCTATAAGAAATGTTCATGTGGGTTTTGGAAATCCACCCCACTAAATAAAATGTACATGTATTACAACCTTCCCTCAGTTGGTATTGTTGATCGAAGGTTACAACAATTGATATCATAAGGTTCAGGGGAAAGAGATATAGGTACAAAATAAAAGTTAAATGGAATGACTAGACAAGAAAATAATAAACTTGGTGAAGTCACATCGTATTACAAACTCTTTAAATAATTGAAAATTCAAAATATACTTAGGTAGTTATTTAAAGTTTGTCATTTAAATTACACAATTCAAATGAATGACGTCACATTTCACAACAGGATTCGGATCTTACTAATATAACGATGTGTTATAACGAAAAGTGTTTGAAAAACTATAAAAATATGAAGTTATCTCCCATAATACAGGCAAAATACCCGAGTACCTAAGCCTTCACGATAACACACGCAATTAAAACGTGCTCGTTACCTCAACTTCTAAATTGGACAAAGTTGACATTGTTATTTTTCGTATCGCGTAAACCGCGACCGACAGTACAAAGAAACAAGTGGAACTTGAGCGCCAGCTCGCTCCCTATTCGATACAGTAATGTGGCCACACGTTCTGGTTTTGTAGGACAGTTTATTGTATTTATTTTCTTATTTTTTTACTAGAACGCAATAAAGGACGGTCGACGGATAAAAATATTTATGGCGTTTAGTCGGACATTTGTTTTTTTTTTATTTTTTTATTATGAACGCAGTGACAGTTGACAGATAAAATATTTACTGTACCTATTGTTTAGAAACTGAAAACAATTTTTATGGTCTGTGCATCCTTTTGAACAAATAAAGATCAATATTAGGTATAGGTACAAATAGCTAGTTATTTTTCGAGTCGCGTAAACCGCGACCGACAGTACAAAGAAACAAGTGGAACTTGAGCGCCAGCTCGCTCCCTATTCGATAGTAATGTGGCCATACGTTCCGGGTTTATGGGACAATTTACTGGAGAACTTTTTAATTTAGGAAACATTTAAAAAAATACAGCGTTTTTCAATTTTTTTCAGTCTCTTCAAACATAAAATAGGTAAGCTATTTTATGGCCAAAATGCTCATTTTATTGAATTTTATTGAATAACATTAAACGGTAAGAACAATTATTATCAAATATTTATTTCTTTGGACGCAAAAAACATGAATTGCATTTCTTTTATCTGTATAAGAACTTGAAATTTAGGAACCTCAGGAAAATGCCCAAAATATATTTTTTTTTTACCAAAAAACCTCTATGCTGAATTATTTAAACCAAATGAACTATTGCTGAGTTAGTAAAAATAGGTAAGTATATACTATTCATGCACAACGTTGAAAATAGATAATAAAAATCTCAACTCTATCTACGCTCTACAGGCTTGAACGTCACTTCACTTCAAATTTAGAAAAATCGTAAAAATCCCAATTTTAAAAAGAGAAATGGTCACGTTACGCAAAGGGGAAGAGACCTCGTTACCATTCATAATTCACAGCGAAAACTCCGCGTACGTTTTCCCATTAGAAATTTTATAAGGTTTTTATTGCGTTCCCGCCAAAAGTTGTGCGGTGTTTGACAGCGGAAGTCGGCATAGAAGGATGCGTTCACAAATACCGTTTTGCTTTTGCAATTTACTGCGGTTTGTGAGTTATGAAATAAAATTCTATTGTTAATATTGAACGCGATTTAAATCTACTCGAATGATAACTGAGTCAATTTTAGACACATAAGTTTAAAAACGCGCTGTGCTATTTGCGTACTTTATAGGGATTTTTATATACATTTTATATTATATATAAGTGACTACTGCAACCCATGGATATCTATAATCAATCTCTGATAAGATAAGGTAACAATCCTACTTAAGGTCGAATAACAGATGCGTTATTTCCCCTAATAACTGAGTTCTAACGTCTCGGATAAGTATGTCCTCTTTACCACACCCTTCCAAACCGAACACAGCAGCGTTGAATAACTCTGTACATAGGTAGAAAAAGGTGTTATGGTGTCTCCAGAGTCGAACCACAAAGGGCTCTACTACCTTCATAGCTACGGTTAAGTTAGGGAGGGACTTTGGCAAAGAGAGATCTCCCGCCGGGCTAGGTGATCATGCCCGGGGAGCGGCCGTGCTCCAACCGTCTCAGTTCGGAACTTGTATATATGCAAGATGTTTAGAAAACTTCGATAGCGTGATTCAGAATACTCGTGGCGCCATCTCTTGACGAGTAGCGGGAGGTCGCCACAGAACTATGAAACTGTATTAAAACCAACCCCTTTATTGTTCTATACGGAATAATCCCATATATTTACGGAATAATCCATATACATACATATTTAAGTACCTAGATATACTCCCTACGGACACAGGTACCTCTACAACCTTAATACAAAATTAATAATGTTATACACTTTGTCCCAACCTTTTTTTTTTTTTTTTTTTTTTTTTCGTGGGGAAACCCATCATGGGTTCCTCTCAGCCACGGGGGTAGCGGAGAGGATATGCCGGACTCCTACCGGCTAAAACCCCACGGTGTTCCTCTGCACGCCCTTTGACGAGACTGCGGGTACGCTAAAAGCATTCGTCCGCGGTCCCGACGGCGCCTGCCCACAACCGGGCCCATCTCTGGGTGGGATAGAGCTGGAGCTACTCCATCCCGTCATCTTTAAGGTGCGCGCGGGAACACCGCGCGCGCCACCTCGAGGCTTAATGTTATTTTGACGCAGGACGCCCCCGTGTCCTACGCCAATGCCTCCGTTATGGGGGTAGGAGATGGGCGTGGGGAGCCCTTCTCCTACGCCCGGTTTTCCGGCTGCGGATGGGGAGATCTGAGGATTTCTCTCTCTCCCTCTCCGCAGCCTCCTTCTGCGAGATGACTCCCTCGCAGAAGGATTTCACTACTCTCCAAGACCTCTCGCTCCCTACCATAGCTTTTACCACGGCGGGGAGCGAGAGGTCAGGCCCCACTGCTGCGACGAGTACACGCCGCTGCCTATCCCATGCAGGACATTCCTCCAAGGTGTGCTGCGCCGTGTCCAAGTCGCAGCTACAATGGTGGCATCGGGTGGTTGGCTCTCTTCCGGCTATGCGGCACAGGTACTTCCCGAAACACCCACACTTTGTCCCAACCTAACCTAACCTTTATTGCTCTATAAGGAATAATCACATGTACCTAAGTACTGAGATATACTCCCATCGGACATAGATATAGTCCACGTAAAATTTTTAGTCCGCTCTGAATACAGAAATGAATCGCGTCGCTATAGCAAATTGTATGACTACTTACACTGCTCGCAACAACTTCAGAGCGGACTAGCAGTTTGGCGCGGTCTATATCTTAATACAAAATGAATGATGACACCTTCATTAATGTTTCAGTCATAAATTGCCGGCTTCACAAACTGTCTCTACATTAATATTAAGTAACTACACTTTGTCCTGTTGGTAATAAACGTAAACCTCTTGTCTCATTAGCGAATAGTTCACGTGTGCGAAGCGAATTATTCGCTTTTACGTTTTCAAGTCAGGTAGAATTGTAGTTTGTATGTTGGTGCTACTGCTAAGTTAAAGTGCTAATAGTGGTAGAATGTAGGTGATGGTTTGACTCTGGAAGCACCTCCGCCAAATTTATTTCTGTCGCATACCACCCTAATTAAGTGCTCCTGTGTTGTGGTATGAGAGTTATTATAATGTAGAGGCACTTATAGGAGGCGCTCTGACTTAGCTTTGAGGAGTAGTCACGTAAATACCTATTTGTGACCGACCTCTGATAGCGCTCCAACCCCATCTGATGTTCATTACAAATATCCATGGGCAGCAGTAGTCACTTATAATCAGGTACAGCACATGCTTTTTTGCCTCCTGCTTACATAAAAAAATACGTATAGGTACAGTCAGCGCCAAAATGCTAGTCCGCTCTGAAGTTGTTGCGAGCAGATGTAGTCATACAATTTGCTATGGCGACGCGATTCTATTCTATATTTAGAGCGTACTATCAGTTTCACGCGGACTATACCTACTACCTATTACCTGTTACCTATGTATTGCGTATGTAAGTATATTACCCTAATATTAAGTAGGTATTATTTATTAAAGATACAAGTTTATTCGCTTTTAATGAGACCTACGGCAAAAACAATAGCTTCAGAGCTTGATTATATTAAATTTTGGCCAAATCATTCCCCGTTCCCGACTTCGCTCAAGTTTCGCTCCGAGACATTTGTTAACAAGTTCAGTTAAGACGTTGTTCTAACTTGTTCTAATTAAGACGCTTAGGTAAATGTTCCTGTTTAGTACCTATCCGTACTATCTATAGTACGTAATTAGTAAGGAAATAGTGGAAATGTTTTCACTAGAATTTATTGAAGATTATAAAGTAAACTAGTAATTATTATAAAAACAAAAACCCGATTTCTTAAACATCCTGAGATACGCTACGACATGTGACGGTTTAAAGAAGATACAAAAAAATTGCCTTTATTCAAAGATTGCAATGTATTGCGACTTTTGGTGTTGCTATAAAAATGTATGAGTGAGAAATGTATATCTAATTAAAGCTACAATTTTAGACTAGGTACCTACCTAAAATCTTTATTGAATTAATTTATAAAAATATATAATTATTAATTTATAAATATTATAGGAGAGTATGTCTGACTTATAAGTCAGCACATACTCTGTAATGTATTCATTTACTTACTTAATTATCGGTTGCTTAAAAAAAGTAATTTCCATATCCATAATACAGACTTACAAGGGACTCTCTACATAGTCTCTAGCATACTTCTTTGGTATTCTAGGGATTCAACTAATACATACTTAAATGATCTATTTTAAAATACCCATGTTCAACCCTATCACTGGTGTCAGTGACAACCCTGAACCTGCAAGAGTCCTATTAATTAAAACTCTGTGCAAACCTCGCCTAACGCTGTCGCGGCACCCAATTAGGCGAGCGCACCAAAAAACTCAGCTTACGTAATTTGGACAATTAATAGGCAAGTCAGATTCGTAATCGATTACTTACGCGAGTCTTTGTAAATAATTCTTACGACATAGTGCCTTATAATAAAAATAAAAAGAATACTTAACTAAAATCCGTCAAACGTTTCGACATCGATTGAAAGTCATTGTATTTACGCGTAACACGTTATGCGTAAGTTTAAATCCGTTTTTGGTGAAACAAATTCGAAATTTAGACACCAATATTCAATACAATTCATAGATATGCTCCTTCTCTTTGAAACAATCTTTTGAGATATCAGTAGCTCAAACAAAAAGTCCTGTTGCTCAACTGTCATCGGCAGGTACTCATTCTTTTGAATAAAACGACTCCGTCCGAGACTAATTGTGAAGCTTTCTATAACTTAAGAACCTACATTCTTATCCTATTTAGGTATTTTGAAATTTAATAACTAAATGACAATTCAATATAACTACTATTGCTCATAGATTAGTAAAGATACTTCGCCGCCTTGAAATTTTATAAGCCACAAATGGCTTATTAGTAAGTTTTTTTTTAATTCTTGACAAATAAAAATATTTTTAGAGGACATTTACGAATAAATAACTAATACTGCGTAATTTACATAATAAATAAATAAATATTTCAAATATTTTAGGGACATTTTAGCACGGAGACGTGGCAAAACTTTTTTACGCAACTATTTCAATTCTCAAAACTGGGTACATTTTCTTGTTAGGAGTGAGTAATCTTTACTAATCTATGCTATTGCTATACCTACTACTCGTTCACTTCTTTCAATGAAACGACTTTATTTACTACATTCAAAAAGAGACGTAGGTACCTACTTACTTTAAATCACCTTCAGTATAGCTATATAAAACCGACACCCAAAATTATTAAAACGAAACAACCCTACGCTCGACAAGCTCTATTAATTAAAACGGTGTGCAAAGCTCGCTTTATCGGCGCGACCGCGGAACCCAATTAGCCGACCGCGCCAAAAATTATGCGGCTTACCGGATCTGCGTAATTTTGACAAATGACCGGCGGACCGGATGAATGATGATCGATTACTCATTGTTTATATGCGCCTGGTACCGGAGTGTTATTTATTTCGTTTATTATATATTTTGATTATGTTTTTTTTGTGGGAAAATTGTGCGTATGTAAATCTAGAGGGAACCGAAATTATTGAGGACTTAAAATTAAAATATTCTTATAACGAATCTTATGATAATGTTCTTAATAATAGTAAGATAGTCTGCAAACAATTTTAATTTCTATGTTTTTAAGATTTTAAAATAACGTACAATACATTTTCATTTCCTACTTAATAACTAATGCATAAAGTATGAAGACACCCCCCTACTCTATGACTCTTTGTCTGCAGGTTAGATGTAGCATCTACAACCCATAAATAAAAATTGTATTTTTATTGTTCCTCAATACACGCATCAGATACCGAAGTGTAATAATATGAAAACAGTCTCCCCACGGAGGCCGTAACGTGTCATACCAATATTCCATTCATCAGCCGAGGCGACTAAACACCGGCGGTCGCAGCAGATAACCGCGCTGTAAACCGACAACAATGCCGGCCTCGCACTCAATAAAAGATGATAACACATGAAATATGAACTGACGACACCCCTCTAACAAAACGACAGCTTCACATCAATGTACACCGTATAAAATTCATAATAGAGCACAAAATTTCTCAAGTAGTCAAACGTGATACGATATTTCGAAACCGAAGCAGCCGTTGGCATAATAAACGCGCGCCAACGAAAACAAACCGCACTCCGTTCTCGAATACAGCCAAATTTGCCAACGAAAACAGACCAAGTTACACCGTTTCGGAACGCAACGTTCACGGCGCAAAACAAAAGCGCGGGAATAGCCGCCATTGGCGGAGGAGGTAGGCGGACTCCCGGATAATATGGCGGAAATATTACGAGCCGAGAAGGTATTCAAGGTGCAGCGGGAGGTCGGGAGGGGGCCACCCCCCGAGAGGTTAATTACCCACCGGCCGATAAGGCAGCGGCCCGCTAATTACGTACTTATGGCGGACTGAAATTAAGTTATCGTTGGCGGGAAAACGACGTTCACTTTGTTTGCGTTCCGTTTTACGGATAATATGTATTCTGCGGTGCTCAAGAGTAATGGAACAAAATTGGCGGCTATTCAGTTTTATCTTTTATGTCTAAGTAGAGACCGCGTCGTTCAGAGATAATGGAATCATTGTTTGAGCTAGCTCCCGCGGCTGCTTCTTAATCGTTTAACTTAATTCCTCCTTTGTTTTTTATTTAATCATTTCGCTGGAACGGATCTACGTAGACACCAATATTCTCTTTTCCTTTTATTATTCTATACCAAGATGAAAGTAAAGTTTTTCGTACAAATTAACAATTTGAATAATTCATGTTTTACGCATACGGCAGCTAGACAAAAGATATTCCGTGAGCCACAAACAGAGATACTGGCAGCTGTGTTTCCAAATAAAATACGATAAAATAAAAAGATTCTGGCGACAAAACGTAGATACTTACGGTTGGGCCAATTTTATTTGGTGTCATGTGCTATTTTGAGGGTGCTATGTGGTGCGACATAAGGTTGGAAATGCTAAGTTAGCTGTCGTCTGTTGGTACGAGATAGGTTGGTTGGTTTATATGAGGGGTGCCAACATTTTTTCGAATGATTAAAGTATTTTTCATGATATACCTAGTAGGTCCCGTATGAAATGTTGCCACCTAGAGATATCTAACTTACAGTACCTACCTGTTAATCTATGAAAGATCCCAGATTTGAAATTCCATTAACTACTAAAAATTAGTGATACTAAAGTCTATGAACATCTGCAATCATCTTTAGATACGATTGAATTCTTACCGGAGGTCGGTCATAATTGCGTTGCTACTCCTGAGGTAAGTGTAAGTGCCTCACCCTTCCCAGTCTTACCTCAATCTTCAAAACAGAATACAGCAGCGCTTAAAGCTACTGTTATAAAACAGGAGTAGGTAATTAAGGATACACTTTTTTAAGGCGTTCCGACCTAGTCCTCAAGAGTAGCGGCGCATCTGTGGCCGGGTCGGCCTGGTAGGAATATATAATCCTATTTGGGGTTGATTACAGATGTCCATGGGCGGCAGTAACCACTTACCATCAGGTTAACTGCATACTCGTCTGCTGTTCGTATATTATAAAAGAAAAATAAAAGAGAAAAGACGAAACCGGATGTAGGTACTAAGAATATATCATATTACAGTAGGCAACCCTGCTTTATACATATTTACCACAAAAGCGGCTCAGCGAGAGATCGCGATCCGCTCCCCGGTTTTATTTTTCCAAGCTCTAAATGGAGTCGGTGGAGCATTTAAATAAGCTTCGCCGCCTGAAGTATGGTAATGTTAGTAATACGGAAAGAAACCGCGCTCAACATTCAAACGGCGGCCATTTTGGATTCTTGAGTTTAAGTACGTACTTATTAGGAATTTATACCTAACTGTATCTACATCTACGAATTCTACAATATACTGAAATCAAAATTAGGTAGCAATGTGCTCTTTGATGCCTAAATAGTGTTTCTCTAGAATTTCTTTTCAACGATAGGTTATGTTAGTTTTTAAGTGTACCTACATACTTACCTATATATCTGTCTAAATCAAATTTAAAAGTTGGTAGGTTTTCACGTCCTTACCTAAATCTTTAAAGGCATAAAAACCATACAACTATATGTCCATATAATATACAAAATTGCATTGAATATGTCGGCGATATCCCACTACCGCACTTTATTAATAAACTGAACGAAACGACTTTAATATGAGAATGACTTATATTCACTTTTATTTACAATTCGGGTAGAGTAACGGCTTACACGACTGATTAAATGCGAATCTACCACGCTCTACCAGCGCGTGGACTTAAATACTACTCAAGTGACAAACAGCCTAAGAACTACCCTCTCACGTCACTTGTTTTGTTATAACAAGTGACGTGATTTACAATAAAGGAGATGTTTCATTTTCGGCCATCTTATGTACATTATATCTAAAAAACACGTATAATTTGTACAATTGAAGAAAAATACACATATATTTTGATAATCTAAAGTATTTTTGTTTAAAAATATTTAAAATAAGCATTCCTCATTGAAATATTAAATAAGGCGGAATACTGTCAATGTCAAGTTTTCAAAACTGTTGATGTCGGTCAGGGAACCTATGTGTACCCCACACATAGGTTACTATACTCTTTGGATGTCGGTAATTCTGTATTTCGCTGTTTTTGTCGTAAAGTTATTGTTACCTTAGTACTTTACAACCTGGCTTTTGTTTTCGGTATCCCGTCATTATTTCTGAATTTAATTAATTATTTATAATTATTATAACAATACCACCTTTTAAATAGTATCTGGTTTTATAGATGTAAGTGACATGTCAAATTAAAAAAGAAGAAGTTGTCAATTTGATATGTGTAAAAGTGGATATATACATATTAAATAATAGTGGAATCCAATGTAAACGTTGAATAAATATGTACTGATGAGAAGATTCCATTTCAATCCTGAATATATTTCTGCTCTGTGCTGCTTACGATTTTGGACTGATTCTACCTTACTTGTTTACCCAGCTTATGTTTTATGGACTCTTGTGATTTTCGTGCGATCGCTATGGATTGTGTTGACAAGGATTTAATATCATCAGGTAAAATACATCAGTTAGTTGTATTAATCGTGAAATAATCGTTAATAATTTTAAACTAAAGGAGTTAATCTTTTTACATTTCTCTTTTTTAGATAATTACAATAGCAAGACAAGGACATTCTTGGGATGACAAAATAATCAGTTAATTTTGCAACTGCCTTTTATTTATTTTATCTATTTATTATTGCAACTGCATCGCCGGGCAACGAACCGTACTCGTAGGTAGCTGCGCTCATATTATGGCCATTGTTTGATGTTGGGCTGAGTTCGTCACAGGATATTACAGAACCTACTACATGATTGGATGAAAATATTGGGAAGGGAAGATATTGAAAATGAATAAAAAATGTATCTAAATGAAGAATAAATAAAATATTACCTAAATGTGTTCTTAAAGTTGTTTTATTTACACACTTAAATGTTTTAACTAAAATAAATCGGTATAGAAGTATATATTTTGTTATGTTTGTTTTAAGTCAAGATTTATGAAAGTAAATATAATTAATGTTTATCAAATATAGGTATTGTTTCTCAATACATACATAGTAAAAATATATTAAAAAGTATATGTATATAGTAAGTTAAAATAGAATGACAGATGACATTATTACGGTAATCATTACCGCCATGATGTTTTTCCACTGTTGTGTTGCAAGTTTAAGCGTAAATTATTGTTTTTTTAACAATGAAACAAACATGATTTGAAGAAAATGAACCCCTACGAATTGTTCTTTGCATGTTTTCTTAGTTTTTAGTATAGTGTACAAAAGGTGGCCGGGAGCCCATACATTTTGAAACATCTCCTTTAACTATTAATAAAATAACATTATATTTAAAATATTGTTTTAAAAATACTAGAATAAATATTTTAATATTATTATAATTCATATAATTTATTTGGTATGACTAACAAAGTGTTTTGAAGTACTACCGGAAGTCGTCCATATTTTAATCTAAATATTAATTCCACATTGACAATCAAAATTAACATGATAATAATTAATATTATATATTATAAAAGGTCTCGCCGCCCATAAATACAAAAGCGTTTGTACGTACCTACATAGACCCATAGCTCTACATTATCCTCTGTATTATTGGTACTACAGAAAGACAAAAACAATTTACAAATACTCAGGCCTAAGTTACGAGTAGTTATCTATACTAATTCGACTACAAAACGCATCATTACCGGCTCAAGGCGCGTAAATTATCCACAACTTTTAGATTCACCTACGTTGTTTATTAACTCATGCAACAACGATCAAGACATCCCACTTTTAAATGAAAACCCACTTAAAATATACACAGAATAAAAAAAATCCTTAGTTTTAATACACCTAAATTGAAAATTAAAAAGCAACCAGTTTATCCTGTTATGTGATAAAACCAACTCATGTGTGACGACCCGCAATTGGATTTTACGATTGTTGGCTCCGAATCATTGGTCATTGGTCAGTCGGGCGAACTTTTAGTTGCGCTCATGCGATGTCCAATTACATACACTGCTGCAAACTGTGTGGCAATTCATATGCTGTTTAAATTTTATTTATCTGTTTGTAGAAATTGCAGTAAATAGGTACAGTCCGCGTAAAACACCTCCGCTCTGAATATAGAAATGAATCGCGTCGCCATAGCAAATTGTATGAAAACATCTGCTCGCAACAACTTCAGAGCGGACTAGCAGTTTGGTGCGAACTATACCTATATTTTCTGAATATATTATCTTAAAGAAAAAAAGATTCTAAAATATAACTTCGGTAAAAACAGAAATAGGTGTGGCGGTGGTGCCGCCGGAGTCGAACCACAAAGGGTTCTACCACCTTTTTAACAAAAACATTATTAATATTAGCTAACATTATAGCATTATGATCATTAATAATTAGCGTTTAGAACAGCTACAATTACAAAAATATAAGCTTAATTTAATCTATTAATTCATAGACCTAAAAGGCGGTAGCGCGCAACATTTGACACTAAGCGTTTCGTTCAAAAACCATTTATTTTTTTTAAATTCCGTTTCGCCAAGATCAAAGAGCTACGTCGACGGTTTTCATTTATGCTGTGATTTACAGCTTACGGAAGCTAATTAGGTGCACGGATCACTGTTCGCGCCTTGTTCGCAATGACACGTGACCGGTGTTGCCACAGATTGAATATTAAACAGACATGTCGTTCTGTGTGTGCAGTGTGTAATTTCCACAATATTTAGGCATTAACACTTTGAAATACAGTCACATTTGTTATTTGAATCGATGTATGATATAGGAAAGCATCAGTATACATGTTTAACAATAATGTGTTAGTTATTATAATAAAAACATAGATTAGTAAAGATACTTCGCCGCCTTGAATTTGAATGAAGCCACAAATGGCTTATTTTAGTAAGTTCTTTTTTTGAATCCTTGACAAATAAATACATTTTTAGAGAAAATTTACGAATAAATAACTAATTTACGTAATAATTACGTAATTTACTAAAATACTTACTTTAATAAAATAATCTAATCTACTATTTTTAATGCATTTAATTATTTAATTTTAACAATGTAACAAATTATTAACAATGTGTTATTATTATTTTAAGAAAAGAAAATTGTTCTCAAAATTTAAAATACATAGAAAGGTATGCGATGGATTAACAATCGGTCTACAATGAAAATATTTGAAACTGCAAAAAGTAGCATAATCATAGGTACCGTAATACAAATATATAAATTATTACCCATTATACTTATTTAAAATCATACGGGTCAATCAATGAAATATAAGTAAATTAATTCAATAAAAAAATTAAATATTAATTAGTATATCACGTCTAGTAGTAATTAGCTCTATGGCAATAGATATGAAGGGTGAAATGGATTTTATGATAATGTAATACTGGGAGTAAGATAGACTTGTTATAGGTAATTAGAATATCGTCATGATTTAATTGGAAATGTAAGGCATTTATGTAAAATACTATGTTGATGGTGATGGAACCTTAGTGGTTCGACTCTGGATGCACCACACCTATTTCTGATCCACAGCAGTGTTAAGCGCCGCTGTGTTCTGGTTTGAAGGGTGTTTTAAGGGATTTGTCTCCCTTACACGATGGTAAGTGGCTACTGCCGCCCATGGACATCTGTAATCAACCCCAGATAGGATTAGATATTCCTAGCTGAGGTCGGCCACAGATGCACCGCTACCCCTGAGGACTAAGCTGGAACGCCTCGGAAAAGTATGTCTCCCTTACCACACCCTTCAAAACGGAACACAGCAGCGCCTAACACTATTAGGCAGAAATAAACCACCATAACCGTCTGAATGTGAGCAGATACTGTGGCCCATAGACATCTGTAATAACTCCCAAATACCTAAGATCGGAGTTACATAAGGTTGCAGATGCATTGCTAACTCTGAAGACTTAGCTGGACCGCCTTGGATAACTATGCCCCTAGTACACACTTCAAACCAGAACACAGCACCACTTTCTGATGTTATTAGGCAATGCAGTACATGCCCCGTTTTTAAACAAAACCAATACCAAACCTAACCTAACCACCGATTAGTATTTAATCATAAACATGCCATTCCCCACATCAGTCCAAGCGTGGCGCCGTCACGCGAGGTCGTCCATGTCGGTCTCGGTACCATGCGATGTAATTTGGTACTAATTAGGGAAGCTGCGGCGTCTTTGATTTCGTTTGGTTCACACGTGGTGGGGGATTTGGTTTTTTGAATCTAAGATATCATTAAGTAGGGAAATAAAGGAGATTTAAATACAATACTATTTATGTATTTGTATCCTTTTTTTTTATCGAGGGGGAAACCTTCAAAAGGTACCCGACAACGTGGGAGCGACGTCGGGTTATGTGGGATTTTTACCGCACTAAAACCCCCCCGGTGGCCGTCCTCTGCGCTGCGTAGAGGGCTCCGGGATTTCCAAAGGAATGCAACCGGAGTCCTCTTAGCGCGTTGCCCCATCGGGCTCCGCCCAGGTGAGCTTGACGTTCGCCACACCATCTGGTGCGTACGACGGTATGCGACCACACATACCGCCGTCCTTTCCGGGGCCGCTGGCCGGGCGGTTTGAGCTCCCACTCTTGCCGCCCGCAACCCCGGAAGCCCCCTCTTAGTCGCCTCTTACGACAGGCAGGGGATACCGTAGCCCTATTCTGGTCCCGGAACTACAGGGACAATGTTTTTGTATCCACGGGGGTTGCGTTAGATTTATCTGATCTATCCAATATTAACCTCTCAAAGATCTAAATGTGAAGTAGTGTAGTTAATGTCTAATATGAAGCATTGTCGAATGTTAATCTTTGGTGGGCAAAACATTGGATAGATGGAATATTAATAACGAAAGTAAGTTCTAACTCCTCATCTCGTATCACTTACCATAGCTAAACCACAACACAATAGCGCTTAACACTGTTATAAAGAAATAAGTGTAGCAGTAGTCACATATAGAGACAGTTTTTTTTTATAATATAGGAGTAGCAGACGAGCATGCAGTTCACCTGATGGTAAGTAGCTACTGCCGCCCATGGACATCTGTAATCAACCCCAGATAGGATTAGATATACCTACCTGAGGTCGGCCACAGATGCGCCGCTGCCCCTGAGGACTAAGCTGGAACACCTCGGAAAAGTATGTTAAACACAGATATTGCATTTTTATTGAATTTTGCCACATAACACCATTTACTAATCATCAACCAATGTACCATCGCTACCACCGCTAATGACGTCACATATCGCCACCACACCTCCGGTAATCGCTCCATCATACCGCCCGCTCGCCCAGAAACAATCAATTAGAATCCGATCCCCTTTCAATTATTCGCCGTATCGGTACGTAATTGCCTCGTGAGGGGCGGACTAGGATCCTAACTAGGGATCCCATAGTTTCTGAATTAAGTGGACCTTTCCTAGAATTTTGTTGTCAGAATTTTGAGGTGGCTTTGGTCCTTTATAAAGAAATACCTTGCGAAATAGTTGAAGGTTAATGACGCTCAAAAAGAAACCGATAAGTATAGAATATGTTGAATAAAATATTTTTATTATGATATTTTCGTTTTTGATGACAAACTAAACTAAAATAAACTTTATATCTATCTCCTTTTCTTCATTTAAATGTTTTCTTAAAAAATGATACATTTTAAAATTATTATCTACTAGTATGTAAACATATTTAGAAATACATATGTCCAATATTGTACAAACTATATTTGTATAGTTTATGTTACATTACCACATCAAGTATTTCTTTCTTTCTTTCTACTTCCTAATCTTAATAATAATAGTGTGAAATATAGTTTTATTTCACTCATTATTTATCTGAGTATAACATTTGTATTTGCTTCTTTGTACGTTCGAAAACAATACGTCTTTAAATAATAACAGTTCCTCAAAAAGCTTAGGTCGTCCTAGTTAATCCCAAATTAAACATGACGGGTGGACACCCTCCTCCTATTACGGATATAACGAGCGATCAATTGCCATGGTAGTCACTAATGCGAGGCGTGATGGATGGCACTTTTACACGCCCTGTGACGTCACTGTACGTTAGATTAAGATTATGTGTTACTTGAATAGAGGTGAGCGTTATTCGATTCACACACTAACATTTTGAAGGTGTAACCCGCTGTGGTTAGACTCGGGACCACCGCCACGCCTATTTCTGTCAATAATAGCAGTGTTCAGCGCTGCTGTCGCTGGGTGAAGGTTGAAGGGTATGGTAAGAGAGACCTACTAATCGGAGGTATTCTTAGTTCCCAGGAATTGCAACGTATCTGGCCGACCCCAGGTAGAATTCTTATCTTACCTGGGTTTGATTACAAAGGTCAATGGGCGAGCATAGTCACACACTATCCCGTGAGAAGTAATCCGTGCAAAGCAGTGATACAGTAATAATTGACAAAGATACAACGTTAGTTACCTACTTAATGAAAATAATTATTTGAAGAGATATCAAATAGGTAATTCATGTCAGATTTCAGGTACCCTTTATTCCACTTTTATCATGTGTATAAAATAAAAATATCAAAAAATAAATCAAAAACAAAGTAAAAAACATCAAAAACACAAACTTCATGCAATCACGGTGGCGTAATCCTCATAGACTCATCAGACCTCTGCGGAGAGGACTTGATGACGACAGAGCTGATGGGCGTGGCTCTCGGCAACTGAGGCTCTTTGCGGAGCCGCATCTCGGAAGTGAGGGAGTGCTGGCGTTGAGGCTTATCTGTCACTTTCTCCGTGGCTCTCCCGCGTTGCATCTCCGTCAAGTTGCTTGCTAATTCCATCGCTGCTTCGCCGTAGAGCTTCTGGCCTCGACGCACCTGATCAGAGGAGATATTATAATTGGTTGTTTGAGCAAGTGCATTCATTCAATTCAGTTCATTTACTGCCGTCTTTATACAGATACCGTGAAAAATATTTTCATTTTCTTATATTATCAAAGTACTGAACTAGCATGAAGTTCAATCTGATGTTAAATGACGACTGTTGCCAATAGATATCTATAATCAACTACAGATAAAACTAAAGTCCTACCTGGGATCGGTCACAAATGAGTTGCTACCTTTGAGGACTATATTGGAACGCCGTTGGATTCGAAAATTAAGACAACATAATATATATTATTGCTTTTATTAGTTAATATTAGTTGATGAATTAGGTAATAGATCAATCAGCACTCTGCCAACGTTTAGCGAAGAAATCCCAGACTGAGTATGTAATCTGACCCATGTAGTATTTGTAAATATTTATTAATTTTTATGCTAAAACAGAATGCCAAAAATGAATATTAAAACACCATTAATGATAATTTAGAACATACCTCAAAAACGATTCCCATGATTTTCAGAGCTTTTACGAATTCTTTATACAGTGTTCCCTTACGTACATATTATTATTGGAACCTGAACTGTTTTCGCATCTACTACTAGGACCTGTATTTACGTCATGTCTGTTGTATATACAACTGCAATCACTCTTCAAGACCTTTCGATTTTCCTTCAGTAGGAGAGAAATTTTAAAATTAAATTTATAGTAGGTAGGTACAGGAAATACGGAAATGCCAAATTCTCAAACAACGTCATTGAATCATCTTGTATACTTTTTCCATATGAATTCTTTTTTATCAAAGTATTATACATTGCAATGATTCATCTGTCTGTCAGTGCGGTTGAAATGTAACAAACTTATCTACATAATTATGTTATATAATTATTTTTAGTATGGAAGTAAGTAGGTAAATTATTTGATCCTGATTTAGTATTTACTGGAGGTTACCGTATTCTTGCAAAGGCGTCAGAGCTTTTTTCATGGTAAATTCCTATTGAGAGTGACATTTTTTTGTTTGCTAATGCCTCATCTGAGACAAGGCTGTCCCGGACGAAAATCCTAGACCCGCCAATGAGCAAAAAAACGGTAAAGCAGCTCCATTTATTTCCGCGCCCCAATAAAGGTTTGTCAGCACAGGATCAGTCAACGTCAACAACTTTTTTTAAAACCTTTCCCTCATGCTTTTATAATATAGGAGTAGCAGACGAGCACGTAGTCCACCTGATGGTAAGTGACTACTGCCCTCCATGGGCATCTGTAATCAAGCCCGATAGGATAGATATTCACACCTGAGGTCGGGCACAAATGCCCCGCTACCCCTGAGGACTAAGCTGGAACGCCTTGGATAAGTACCTACCTATATCTCCCTTACCACACCCTTCAAACCAGAACTCAGCAGCGCTCAACACTGCTGTTATAGTGAAGTAGAAATAGGTGTGGCGGTGGTGCCGGCGGAGTCGAACCACAAAGTGTTCTACCACCTTCGAACCTACAGCCTCCTTAGCACTCAACGAAGAAACTTACAAAGAAGCATTACCTCGTCCCTGATCTCCGCTCGCCTGCGGGAGACCCACTCGATCTGCTCCTGGATGCGCTTGCACTCCTTCTCGTTGGACAGCAGGTCGCTCCGCAGCGACTCCATCAGGTCCCGGTACCGAGCCCTTACGTCGTGGTCTATTGCGTGCAGGTTCTCGATCTCGTGCTGGGTTTCACGTACCTTGAGCTTGGATACGCGGAGACGCCCTTCCTGTGTTAAGTCAAAGGGATTTACTTTGCTTAGAATGAAGTTAGAATGAATCGCATAAGTTGATATTGTTAAGAACATCTACTTATTTTGATGACAGGTTGAACATAAGTTGTCCCTGTAGTCTCGGGAATAGAATAGGGCTACGGTATCCCCTGCCTGTCGTAAGAGGCGACTAAAAGGGGGCTTCCGGGGTTGCGGGTGGCAAGAGTGGGAGCTCGGACCGTCCAGCAAGCAACCCCGAGAAGGACGACGGTATGTGTGGTCGCCTACCGTCGTAAACACCAGATGGTGTGGGAGGAGCCAAAAGTGCTCCCCCAGGGTAGAGCCCGATCGGGGCATTGCGCTTGGAGGACTCCGGTTGTGTTCCCTCGGAGATCCCGGAGTTCTCCAACAAGCGTTGAGGACGACCACCGGGGGGGTTTTAGTGCGGTAAAAATCCCACATAACCCGGCGTCGCTCCCACGTCGTCGGGTACCTTTTGAAGGTTTCCCCCTCGTAAACAAAAAAAAAAAAAAAAAGGTTGAACATAAGTATGCCTAAATCCTTAGAGCAAATAATTCGAACCAAATACCGTTTAACTATTTTTTTATAATGTGGGAGTAGCAGACGAGCATGCAGTCCACCTGATGGTAAGTGACTATTGCTGCCTATGGACATCTGTAATCAACTCCAGATAGGATGAGATATTCCTACCTGAGGTCGGCCACAGATCCGCCGCTACCCCTGAGGACTAAACTGAAACGCCTCGGAAAAGTATGTCTCCCTTACCATACCCTTCAAACCAGAACACAGCAGCGCTTAATACTGCTGTTGAGGCAGAAAAAGGTGTGGCGGTGGTGCCGCCGGAGTCCAACCCCAAAGGGTTTTCCACCACCTTCAAACTGTATACACTATTCAGAAAATAAAATGACTGTTTTAAAAGGTAGCTGATAAGAGTAGAGCAAGCAGTTGATAGCTTATGTAGATCATAACATTCATAAGATATCTAGAAAATTAAGTAACATCGGACGTAATCGGTACTTACACAATGGTTGTAACTGCGTCACTATTTTTCGTTGACATTGAACTATTATAATTTAGACCTAAACTTAAAAATTGGGAACCCATATTTCAGTAATGCGATTCCGATTAAACTCTGTTAGTGTTCCTATCTCATCTCTTCTCCCATCCTACTTGGAGTCGGATACTTTTGGGCAGCAAAGAGCACTTCCGTTGGTGGAAAGTCTTTTTTAATTAAATCGAAGCTATGAGACGACTCATTTCTTATGTCTATAAGAAACGCATAACTCCAAACGCCCTGACATATGCTTAAATATTTCTCTCGACACAAACCTTCTCAGCAAGTTTCCTTGTGAGTACATCCAGATGTTCATCGAGGCTGTCTTTCTCCTCCACAGCGAACTGCTGCACCACGTTGTGATGTGGGCACAGGCGGTGCACCAGTTGAGCTGGCGCGCATGAAGGAAAGGGAGACTGAAAAATGCACAAAGGTTTTCTAATTTTTTTTTTATAATATAGGATAGCAGACGAGCATGCAGTCCACTTGGTGGTAAGTGGCTACTGCCAGCCATGGACATCTGTAATCAACCCCAGATAAGATTAGATATTCCTACCTGAGGTCAGCCACAGATGCGCCGCTACTCCTGAGGACTAAGCTGGAACGCCTCGGAAAAGTCTGTCTCCCTTACCACACCCTTCGAAACGGAACACAGTAGCACCTAACACTGTGGTTATTAGGTAGAAATAGGTGTGGCGGTGGAACCACAAAGGGTTCTACCACCTTCGAACCACTTTCTTCAGGTAAATAATTGAAAAAAGAAATTTCATTTACAAATTTTAAATTAAAGGCATAGAAATGAAAGGTCTTCGAAGATTTAAATTAGGTGATAGATTAAGAAGACTTAAGAAAACCTTACCCTTAAGCAAAAATATTCCTAAGGCTGTTTGAAGTTTACCAATCCGCACGAAGTATGGCTTAAAGTCCGAAACTCTCTCACTCGAAGAAGAGACCCGTACCCAGCAGTGGGACAGTAATGACTTTACGACTACATTAACATCTCTAAGTAGCATAGTATGGGCCAATACCCAAGTACAAATACCTAAGTACCTAACTAAAGCATTAAAGGTCCTTCAATAACTATACCATAACAACAACAACAACAACGATTTCTTCCAGACAACCTTTGGGATGGAGTTAAAGATATATGAGATCGTGAAAGGTAGGGTGTACACATACAGAAAAGAAATTATATACATAAATACATATGAATGGTGTAATAGAGGTAAAAAGGGAAACGTAAGAAAATATAGGTTATGAGGAAGAAGGGATAAAAAGAAGAAGGAAACCAAGTCAAAGCTGCAAGTAATGAACCTTGACTTGGTTCTTAAAGATATGCAAGGAACTGGATAGACGGATAGATTTAGGGAGAGAATTACCATAATGTTGTCACTCAAGAGTCTGACGACCATAAAGACAACAGGTAAAGGATTTGAGTTCCTTCAATAACGATACCATAATGTTTGGCTCAAGTGCCTGACTACGATCACGTAGGAAACAGTCAATACCTTAGGATTCCTCCACCTCCATCTAACAAACAGCAATAGCAGCAGAAGCACCACTCCCAAACCAGCAGCCACGGTCACATCCATCGCCGCTCTTACCAAACATGGTATAAAGTAAATTTTATAAAATAAACATTTGCGAAAACTAAACACTAATACAGTGATGCTGTCATTATGAAGTTTTGGCTTGGTTTTATTTTTTTGGTGACACTCAAGGAGGCTTTTATTTATTGTCAATTACATAGTAAATTATTTACAATATTAACCTTATAGAAATACAAAAATTATTAATAAAACAGGCTTTAAAATAGTCATGAAAAATAAATTAAATATAATAAGCTTCATCCAATTGCTGTCCCTTGGTAGAGTCCCCAAAACGCTGGCGACATTACCTCATTGAATAGCTAAGCTAATTCTTTGCCCGAGGTAAGCCAGCCCTTTGTTCGTGGGTGCACTCGATCAGAGGATCAGATCAAGGAGGCTATAAAGATAATTTAAATTCTGTGTTTAATTGTATCAGACATTCACAATCAGTATTTAACAACGAACGTTTAATTAGATACTTCTAGATGACCGGTACTCCTGGATGACCGACCTTTGCTCGGTGTCTTACAAAAAGAAGGAACTCAAAAAAGAGAAAAAATAAAAGAAACAATCGGACCGAGATTTGAACCTGGGTTTCCAGCGTTTAAAGGCGCCCGATTTCCCGACCGAGCTATTCCAACTTCTTAAACGGTGGCGAAATTTAGCTTCGTATTCTAATGATATTGTAGAAGGTTTTTATTCAATGCAAAGCCGGTTAAAACGACATTTTCTGAAAATAAAACCTAGCTAGATTGAATTATCGCCCCCGAAACCCCCCGAATTCAAAATTTCAAGAAAATCGTTGGAGCCGTTTCCGAGATCGTTGATATATATATACAAGAATTGCTCGCTTAAAGGTATTAGGTATTTAGTTCTGGATGGTTTTATTCACCGTTGGGTGTGTTTGAGTACCTGTTCATCCATGGATACACGACTTAAGGAACCCTATTTTACATTTGACTGCAGAAAGCATAGAATGTCATTGGCAGAAAGCTATTTTTAAATGTGTAGATATGTGACATATTTTAAAACGCTCAAAGACAGCGTTTTAACAATATTTTATTCGCTTAATACTATATATTCTAGCGTTTTAGTACTACCTATGAAGCTAAGAAGTCATAATTAAGTATGTAGCATCTAATTTAGGTAGATACTTAGGTCTTAATCGGTGACTGCAGTCTGTTTCGCAATTTTATTTGTAAACAATTTTGATAACAAAGCACTAGGTGATAACTAATTACCTTAATAACTCGTTGAATAAGTCATAAATCTTACCTAAGTACAACTTTTATAGTGTTTTACGTTAAATTTTCCGGTACACGTTCCCACTGATTTGACCCAATATGTCATTAAAACCTGTATAATTAAGAGCAATCACTCAAAGACATCCTTGGTCCGAACAAAGCGAAATAAAGTTACCGTCACATTTATATCGTTCCGAAGTGCGAGACAAAACCCCAGCATCCCCTCGTTAATTCCGAGGGTTAAAATCCCCGAAAAAGTGAGCACTTGCCTTGTTTACAAGGTTTTAGATTTTAATTTAGATTGGGGTTGCTGTGTCTTGCGCCAAAATGACGTAAACGTCAAATTTAACGGACAAATTGGGTCTTTTTACGTAGGTTATAAAGAGCAGAGGTGTTTTATGAGGGGACGTCGGGGTATATCCATTAAAATCGCATTCGTATGTGATCACCTAATACAATATCATCAAGTCCGTGCCCGAGGGCTCTTTGTGAATAATTTCGCGGCAATCTGCTCGCATTTCGAAAGGATTCTATAATTTTAATTTCATAATTGGTAGCCGGAGATAATTTTAATCCCTATTAGGGCTAGCGTTTGTAGTAACTCGACGTTGCATGGAGTTTACGGATCGTAAATCTTTCATTTGTGCCTTCATTTAAGTAACTACAGATATTTTGTGGCACTACTGACGATTTCTGCTTCATACGTACCTAGTCTGTTGTTCGAGGCGTGTAAACTTAGTCAAAATCTATTTATCAAATATATTTCATATAAAGTATAGCCTATGTTACTCGTGGATAATGTAGCTTTCGAATGGTGAAAGAATTTCTAAAATCGGTCCAGTAGTTTTTGAGCCTATTCATTGCAACTAAACAAACAAACAAAGTTATCCTCTTTATAGTATTAGTGTAGATTAATTATAACTTTTTTAACGGTAAATGAAAATATGATAAGGAAACCTGAAACTTTAGCTAAAAAAATAAGATTCAACGGTATATGGCGTCTAATAATCCGCACGTAGCCAGCATGGTGCACCACGGCTCCTTTACATTCTAAAAGGAGACCCGTGCCCAGCAGTAGAAGTGGTACCACGCACCTCCCGTCCCATGGACTGCATGTGTTAGCTATTAGAATTACAAACAAAAACTTTAACTGACCAAATCAACCCGAAAGTTATCTTCAAGTTTCATTCTATATTTTATATCGGAGGGGTCCACATAAAAAATGCCCCCATTAGCAATCAATTTGAATTCCCGTTCTATTGACACATAAGTTGAGTGTGTTTGCCGATCCAATTAAACAAACGGCGCTCCCGGCGAAACAAATGTGAACGAAGAACACAAACAGACGGACAAAACGGTAGTTGATTTAGCGCAGATGTGCTTGTGGCTTGATTGATTGGGATCGAAACTAATGTGGACACTTTGGTTTTAGCGGTTACTATAGATTTTTTTATCTGATTAAAGTAGCACACATACCTTCAGGTGGACTGCATGCTCGCCTGCTATTCCTATATTATATAAAAACAGTATTAAATATCCCGGTAAGATCACAAATCCCATTGCTCCATGTAATATGTAAATGAGATAGCATACGCCCTATCTATTAGCATTTAATCGTCTTCAGAGCGTCGTGGTCGCGTCGCCGCCGAACTATTTTCCGCTTCACTTGCTCTCTGCTATGCTACCCTGGTACCTATAATGCTTAAGTGTTTATGCCCTTGGGATTAGTAGGTACTTTGATAAATAAGTACTGTTTTGCTGTAGTGTCCGGGACTGTACCTAAAACTTGGGAATGAATGAAGTGTACTCCACCATGCTGCTCCCATAGATTAGTAAAGATACTTCGCCGCCTTGAAATTGAATGAAGCCACAAACGGCTTATTAGTAAGTTCTTTTTTTAATTCTTGACAAATAAAAACATTTTTAGAGAATATTTACGAATAAATAACTAATACTGCGTAATTTACATAATAAATAAACAATTATTTCAAATATTTTAGGGACATTTTAGCACGGAGACGTGGCAAAACTTTTTTACGCAACTATTTCAATTCTCAAAACTGGGTACATTTTCTTGTTAGGAGTGATTATTCTTTACTAATCTATGGCTGTTCCAGTGAAGATTGCTAGGAGAAGGTAGATAAACACCTTCACAAAAGAATTGATGTTTAAACTGAACATAAGATACCTGATGAGAAAGATAAGGTTTGACGACCACTATGTAATGAAAATAATGTGCCTTCTCAAGCATTGGTCCGTATGAAACGCCACTAGTGGTCACCCATCTTATACGTGGCCGACAGCAACCAGCAATTAGGGGTACATTACACACATACATGGACGTATATAAAGAAGTAGTTTGCCCCCAAGAGAGGGTCCTTAGAATATGCGAAAAAAGAAAAAATCTTTTAACAGAACAAAATAATCTAAAACGAATTAAAATAAATATTATTGACTTCACAGTTTTAACGTACAATAACAAAACGGCAGCTTCCGAAAGTAGCACGGAATACCTACAAGTAATACCCTTTTAAGTAGCTGTTAAAAGTAGCTACTTAAAACAATAATCTCGTTTTACACTTAGTAAAGGGTAAGCGTTATGGAGGCGTAAAAAATCAACAGGTGAAAAATAAAACAATTTGACGTCGTGTTGTCGGCCTGGGCGCATTTACGATCGACTCCGGCATAGTAATTACAGTTAATGTAACCGCGGTCGGAATTAACGAAATCGTTGATGAGTTTAATAGTTAACAGGACACGTTTTTGGTGAAATTAAAGTTTGTAAGTTGTAACATAGATTAGTAAAGATACTTCGCCGCCTTGAAATTGAATGAAGCCACAAACGGCTTATTAGTAAGTTCTTATTTTGAATTCTTGACAATTAAAAACATTTTTAGAGAAAAAATACGAATAAATAACCAATACTGCGTAATTTACGAAATAAATAAATAATTATTTCAAATATTTTAGGGACATTTTAGCACGGAGACGTGGCAAAACTTTTTTACGCAACTATTTCAATTCTCAAAACTGGGTACATTTTCTTGTTAGGAGTGAGTAATCTTTACTAATCTATGACTTGTAACATTATTTACGTCGTAACGGTGTAGAGTACCTACTTCATTCTGCATTAAAGACAACAACAAGAACAAATTCTCTTTATTTGTACACCAAATATAAGTTAAAGACATTATTAAAGACAGTGTTATGCACTGTTATGCTCTGGTTTCATAGGTGTGGTTAGGGAGATGCACTTGTACGAGGCCTTCTAATTTAGTCCTCGGAGCCAAGATAATAGAGGTCTCAACGTACTAAGATGCTTACAGCATATAAGTACCTACTTTTATAAAATAAAAAAGCAGTTACCTTGATAAGTAGGTAGATGCCTAGTGATCCTGGTCTTAGGGAATGCAAGGGCCCCTGGGCACAAGAATTGGAGAACCCGTTGAAAAGCAATAACAGAAAAAATAATAAAGCGAACTACGCCGTAACTGCATATTATCTACTTATTTACAACTAAATTAATAATAAATAAAGCTTATTAAGATGTAAAAAATATAATAGAGAAGTTAGGTAGGTACCTTTATTTTTCTACCTTATCGACCTCATTTTACATTCAAATAAAAGCGTGGCAACAAAAGCAACATCTAAAATCCGACATAATTGAGACGCAAGAAAAATCTTAAACAGGGTACAATATGGCATCGCTAAAGTAAAAGGGAAACAAGAAAAGTTTTAATACATAAAACTCGAGGTCACGAGACGAGGATTTTTAGTATTTCACTAATGAAAACGATTCATTGGGGTCACGTAGGGTGCATATTTGAGTTGGATTCTAGATACCTACATGCCTAATGTTTATTCGTCTGTATCCTATAGTGTTAAGTACTGGGATGTAATTGTGATTAAAATCCTTTAACTCAATCACGAGGGGGAAACCTTCAAAAAGTACCCGATGCTGTGGGAGCGACACAGCGTTATGTGGGACTCTTACCGCACTAAAGCCCCCTCATAGGCCATCCTTGGCGCTGCATAAACGACTCCAGGATCTCCAAAGGAACCGAAGTCTTCTTAGCGCGTTGCCCCGTTGGGCTCCGCCCAGGTGAGCTTTACTATCGCTACACCGTCTGGTGCGTACGACGTGCGTGCCGCCGGAGTCGAGCCAAACGGGTAGGCCGTTTGGCTCGACTCCGGCGGCACCACCGTCACACCTATTTCTACCTAATAACAGCAGTGTTCGGCACTGCTGTGTTCCGGTTTGAAGGGTGTGGTAAGGGAGAAAGACTTTTCCGAGGCATTCCAGCTTAGTCCTCCAGGGGTAACAGCGCATCTGTGGCCGACCTCAGGTAGGAATATCTAATTCTATCTGGGGTTAATTACAGATGTCCATGAGCGGTAGTAGCCACTTACCATCAGGTGGACTGCATGCTCGTCTGCTACTTCTACATTATATAAAAAAAAACCTTTCTATCTATTTAATCCATAAATCTTTGGTAGTTAATGTTAATTTATTAAGATTAATAGGTAAATAAGGCACGTATCCATGTAATGTACCTACCTGCGGATACAAACGTTCATTCAGAATCTTATGCTAATTTTTATGACTGTTTACGCAAGTTATTAAAATCATCGTGCTTTATAACCATCCCAACAATAGTAAAGTAATTATTATTTCACCAAGCGATCACTATATAACACAATATATAAATATAACAAAATTTAGTGTAGGCAAGAAAAATACGGATTCAAAAAACCCCTCAATCATGGATTGTATAATTCCAAGATATGTTTTCCTAGCGGTACACAACGCAATAAAACGTAGCAGCTTCAAATAAGTCTGCTTTTATTTTCCGCGGAGCGTAGCTGGAGCATCGAGGTGTAAATAAAATAAAAATGTAAATGACGCGCCCGCGGCCGCGCGTCACGGCCTCTGCGGCCGAGTGATGTGACCAGATGTCCTCAAATGTTCGGTGAATATTGTGTGTTATTCTACGATTAATACACATATTTATATACAGAACAAATATATACTTGTAATTGCCACTTACGATCACGCGAAATCTTGTAGCCAGCTCCAAATGAAAATTCGATGTAATGTCTTTCATAATGCTTACCTAATTACACTTTTAAACTCAGAAAATATCAGAGTTATCACAAGATCACAACTACTGTGAAACTGTACCTACTTATGATGACTTTGTAGATAAAATTAAACGATTAAGTCTTCAGACCTTAAGATCAATTTTATAAAACTACCGGGCAGTCTTAGGTAGGTAGGTATATATTTTTTTATCTGGCGTTTTGTTGAATTTTATTTTGTATCTAATGGATGTATGAGAAAACATTAATTGATAATATGAATTCAAAAGTTAAGCTTATCAAGTAGGTATTACTTTGTTTTTAAAACTCTGTTCATGAAACACAGATTAAAATCTCAATCTGTCATTAATTATTTATACACACGTGAAGTAGTAAAACTTTGAGAACCTCACCGAATTTCCCCACTCGTAATAAGCGCATTAAGGGTGGAAAAATTTAAACTCGAACAGTCCCAAAACTTTTCGCGTTTTCTTTTTACATTAAAGACAAAAAGAAAAAGGAGCGTCTACTTAGAAGGGTGGCGCAACTTTTAATATCTGCGGGGGCACTACGAATCGCGAAAAACGTTTGTTTTTTAGTTCATTTGCGAGGAATAAAGCCCGAATTGGTATGGCAAGAGATTGTTGCGAATAAGTTTGTCGTTATAAACACGATGTATGTATATGTGGAGCGCTTAGCGAATTTAAAACTGATGGGGCAAAGTCGCGAGGGAGCTTTTTTCTCGAAATTGTTGTCATGCTTTTTGAAGGCGTTGCCACCCATAACACTCGTAGATTTTGAGCTTTATTTATAAGAATAAATTGCGGTGATATTATGACTTCAAATTACTGTTTGATAGTTATTCCGATAGTTTTTTTTTTTTTTTTTTTTGTATAAGTGACTAATAGGTACTTCATATTAATTACGATCTAGCCTAATTTATGACTAATGAGTTATTCTACGCTAACTTAAACTGCTAAATAATCATATAATGAAGGTGGAGTCCTCTGACACTGCACTTCTTTGTTTTAACACATAAGGGAGTAGACACATTGTTCTTGTGTTTTATAAGATACTCCGATATTATGTGAAGGCTAGATATACTACTACGTCTTTATTAGTATATCGATGTGTGTAGGTATATAGTTATACAGGTGGTTACATCCTTCTTTCTTATATGGTATACAACAATAAATTGAAGTTTTAGAAATCTTTGTTTAGATACCGATGGCCCTACCACACCTATTCCTGCCTAATAACGACAGTTCAACCCTACTGTCTTCTAGTTTGAAGGGTGTGGTAAGTGACATACTTTTCAGAGGCGTTTCAGCTTAGACCTCAAGGGTAGCGGCGCATCTGTAGCCGACCTCTGTAGGATCTAATCTTATATAGAGTTGATTACAGATGTCCATGGGAGGCAGTAGCCACTTACCATCAGGCGAAGTGCATGCGCGCCTGCTACTCCTACATTATGAAAAAATGTAGTCTCGCTTGCAATCTTACCGAGTCACAGGTAAACGCATTTTTTAATATTAACGCCGCTCCGCTTGTAAGCAATGAAGAACACAAACATCTGTATGTACATCACATACGTGGAAAATCATGCTTTTTTCAGAAATAAAACAAAAGAATTATATTCCATGATGTCTTTATTTTAATACCATAAACAACTATGTACCTAGGTACTAAGCGTAACATACATTAAACTAAACAATACGTCCACATTCACTATATTACGTCACTTCACTATATTACGTCACTTTAGGAATAGGAAGAGACATTACCATCGAAATAACATTTACATAAAATAATAAAAAAGTCGTTAAAAATAAGTTTTAATTTATACATAATAGTGATAGTTTAATGATATTTATTTAATCCTTCAATTTGGGAACCCAGTTTGAGGAACCATTGATTCTATGATGTTATGTGCGTATTAGAAATGATTTATCATAAGATCTAAGGGTGGAGGTGGTTCCATCTACGGTCAGATATATAAAAATACACATATATTTATTTATTGCAGGTTACCCACAATATAATTCTAGATTCTAGATGTAGAGTGCAGATATACTAAAAATGTGACGTCACGGGATAGGTCCGTAAGGGAGGGGAAAACTACAATTCTTGTGCCCCTCATAGAGACACCCTTAATTACAAATATTATATACCTCGTAAAAGATAATACGTGCAATATTCATAATAATATATCTAGTTATTGCATACTGTTCATGTAACATTTACTAAAATTCAAATAAAATACCGTGTCCACACACTTGGCATTTGCAATATGCAAACCTCTACAAACACAGGGCTTAGTTTGGTACACATAGTAAGTCAAATATTTTATCCACACGTATGAATTTGTGACGGTTTGTCGAGGTTTGACAAGCTTGTGGACGCGTCATTGGACTAATTACATTACGATTACGAAGTGATTATAATTACTAATACTTACAGTAAAAGGCCGTAAATATTATACAAGATTATGAAGGTAATGTGACCCTTCATGGTCGACTCCAGAGGCGCCATCGCTACTTAGTGTTCTACTACGCTACGTTGTTCTATAGTCCGACAAACTTTCTGTGTAACAAGCAATCATTTAATTAAATTAACGTAAAAATATAATCTCTTACCTAAAATCGCCACACGCACAGAAAAAAGTTGTCGGAATAAAAATTGAAGGGTCCAATTTAGTCTTCAATATGTTTATAATATAGGAGTAGCAAACGGGCATGCAATCCACCTGTTGGTAAGTGGTTACAGCGGCCCATCGACATTCATTATTAACCAAGGCAAGATTAGATTACTACCTGAGGTCGGCCATGGCGATCGCTACCCCCGAGGACTAAGCTGGAACGCCTCGGAGAAGTATGTCCCCTTACCACACCCTTCAAACCAGAACACAGCAGCGCTTACTGTTGTTATAAGACAGACAGGCGTGGCGGTGGTGCCGCCGGAGTCGAACCACAAAAGATTCTACCACCATCTTCTAATACAGAACTCCAATTTGGGGTTGATTACCTAACGACCACATCTCCAGTGCTTCTTTAATATTACTATTAATACATTTTTTTTTTATAATATTGGAGTAGCAGACGAGCATGCAGTCCACCTGATGGTAAGTGGCTACTGCCGCCCATGGACATCTGTAATCAACCCCAGATAGGATTAGATATACCTACCTGAGGTCGGGCACAGATGCGCCGCTACCCCTGAGGCCTAGGGTGGAACGCCTCGGAAAAGTCTGTCTCCCTTACCACACCCTTCAAACCGGAACACAGCAGCGCCTAACACAGCTGTTATTAGGTAGAAATAGGTGCGGCGGTGGTGCCGCCGGAGTCGAACCACAGAGGGTTCTACCACCTTAAGAATACATATATCGATATGTAAAAAAATATCTTAAACGCATACTAACCCAAAACATTTAATTACTGAGATGAATTGTGCAAATCTTATATATTTAATTTGAAAATGTCATTTAAATGTGTCTATTATAATAGTGTAATATGAAAGAACATACATTTGTCTACATGTATGTGTCCGAAGCGTTAATACATTGCGCTATTAAAAATTCTGTCGTAAATTCCGTGAATTGTATATTTAGAAAAAATATTTACACGTTATGAAGTACTACCACAGTAGACCCACGGTAATCCAGCTCTTGTCTAATCCGTCACCCCTGAAATCCGACATAGTCTATTTATTTATTACATATGTATTTAATATTTTTTGACAATATTTTTTGTAATTTCCATAGCATTACAGACGTTAATTTTATAATAACACGTATGTAGGTACTCTATTGTGTTAATTTACTAAATTTGACACAAATAATGAAGTATGATTTGTACTTCCGAGCACATACATACATATACATCTTTATATATATTTCTTATGTGCGTGTGTATGTCACTGAACTCCTCCTAAACGACTGGACTGATTTTGATGAAATTTGTTGTGTGTGTTCAAGGGGACTTGAGAATGGTTTAGATTCACAATTTAGTCCGTGGAAAAGGTTTTTTTAATTAATTTTTAATTCGTAAGTAGTTGTTGATTTTCAAATATTCTATCTATTTTTCAAACCCGTAAGTGACAAGGGTTGTTCACCCTAAACATTTTTTTTATTTATATGGCAACACAACGTTTGCCGGGTCAGCTAGTATGTATATAAAATATAGAAACTTATCATTGGATCTGTAATTTGTCGGATTACAAGGTACTCTTTCGTAAAAAAAAATCGGACTATAGGGGGTGTTATGAGGCAGTACCCTATAATCCGACAAATTCGATAGCACACTGTCCTGCGAAATTATTGTCGGATTACTACGGGTCCACTGTATTTGTATCTCAAAATATATTCGAGAAGATTGTATAGAATTATTAAAATTTTTAAAATGTAATTCATTGATTGGCTATACTTTGAAATGTACCATACTTGATTATTTATATTATTTTTATTTTTTTATTGCGACTTCTCATCATCTTCGATCGCAAATTCCGTGTCTAGGACGACCTGAAAAAGAAATAATTTATTAGAAATAATGAAAACTGTCTATTTTTTTGGGGCTAAAATGTATATATATATTTCCGTGGAATTCAGCTACATGAAATGTTCGCTTGTGGACTTAGAAATACCTTTCTTTATCAAATTTATCAAATTATTATATGTATATAACTCAATTGTTCATATAAAATCATTTATTTTTAATGTACAAATTTTACATACGCACCGCTCGTAAGAAGTTAGACGTACTTCTTTGACATATATACTTATTATAAAGTAAATAATTAACAAGATGCGCAAGTAAAAGTATTAATAAAAAAACTATTACAAAATGATTGGTATATATTACATAACACACTCGAACTCATATCGTATCGCCTATAAATAAATAATTATGAAATATTATTATTTCCTTTACAAAAATCGTTTCGCATACTTCTCTGTCTTGAGTCGACGCAACTAAAGTATAATTTTAATAACGTCAAAAATCGAATTAAAGTCAAACATACCCCTTCCATTCCGGCTACGGCTCTATCGGTTTCCTTGTCCTCGCTGTCCACATGATCCTCTTCAACTACCTGCATACCAGCGTCTTGTTCGCCATCTGAGACAATTAATAAACAATCTTTACTTTAGTGACGTAGGGTGGGTTCAAATTACTTCGAAACGCACGGGCTGGAATTTTGCCGCCCTCTATGGGTCGACAAAAAAAGCTACAATTTGTTAATTTGCGGTAAGTGCCTCTTAACAGCACCACTTCCACACACACACACACACACACACACACACACACACACACACACACACACACACATACATACACATCACTATACATACATACATTTAAATATACATATATAAATATATTTAATTTTTTTATTATAAACCTTTGCCGCCCTCACAAAAGTGCCGTCCCAGGGGAAGTTTCTTCCGCCGGACGGCACTGAGCATTCGCATAAGTTGACTTTCTTTTTTCTCAACTTCATTAAGCTGAAGCTACACAATAATTTGTGTTCGCTATAGCGAAGTTTTATATATAAAACTTTTATTAAGTTACGGCGCGCGACTTCTTTAAATGGCTTTGATTTGGCTCACAACTATTTCATAGTGTTTAGGTTTATATATGTTTGGAATGCTTCTTACAAAAATTATGACTTTGGGCACCGCGAAGAGTAAGAACAAGCATACTTAAGGTTAATACTATGGAAGGTGTACGCATAGAATTATGGTGATATGCGCTTAGAAAGGTAAAGTCCGCGCCAAACTTCTAGACCGCTCTGAATATAGAAACGAGTCGCGTCGCAACAGCAAATTGTAGATATCAGCGGAACGAAGACAGTGTGGCCCCCGGCACCTTCCACCCGCTCTCGCCCGCGAGGACATAGCTGCGTTAGTGTGCCCTTACGTTACGGAGTATATGCTAACTAAACCTGCGCGCAACAACTTCAGAGCGGACTAGAAGTTTGGCGCGGACGTATACCTGAAACTGTGGGAAAATAAAACAAACACTTTGTATCATAATAGTTATATTAAATAAGCAGCAATATTCGTACATCAGCACAACTTATGAATATAAAATAGTTTCAAAATATATATAAAATTGTTAAGTATCATGCGGATAAAGTATGAAGTAACAATTATATAAATAAGTAATTGGATCCACTTATTGTTTTCATATTGGCTAATTACATACTTATCAAAAAAAAATCATATAAATTTTCTGCAAAATATAAATATCCTAAAAAATATAAACACCGTGCCGTTCAGATACACTTTTTTCATGCACCAATATTCCCAGGTTTTCACTTTTGTGTCTTAATAGTTCCAACAATGATTCTTAGACTCTAATAAAAAAATAACGGCGAATTACTATATTATATTAATGTTTTAGTCTCGGTCCCTGTAGTTTATTATTGTAATGTTTTAAATTCGGATTTTATCCACTTACACCATATTCCATTCAAACAAATTCGTAACAATTTTGCAACCAAAAATATAAAAGCACTAACTTATATCATGACAACCGGATAGGATTCATGTCCTAGTCCTAGTAGTGGATAAGGCCCTTAGGTGGGTCACAGATATTTAACGATTCATTTTGTTTTAACCTCATTCATAACAATATCATCATTTAATAAATGTACTATCCCATTATGTCGTACACAACGTCGATAGACTTAAGGGACTACATATTTTATATTACTTTACATTTTGCAAAAAAGAAAACCTGACAATAAAAGTCTGCAAGCAAGATCAGTACAAATACAATATTTTATAAAAATAATTACAAACATAATGACTAAAAACTAAATATATATATATAGAAAAATAGACTAGAAAAATAAATCAAAAGTAATATTACAACTCTTTTAACTTAGTACAATTCTTAGCACTACTGTGCATTTGGCGACTCTTTCCAAAATACATAATGTAATAATAGTAATTATATATATGACCTTAACTGTCAGCATAATATTGCCCAGTAGTTTTATAAATATAAATCATAAATGCTTTTTATATATGTCTACTTTAAAGTATAACAAATTATTCATTTATGCTCTCACAGCACACCATTCATTCATTCATCTTCAAAATCTTTTTTCATTCATTCGCTTTTTACCAACGACGGAACGGAGACTGTATATATACTTTTGGCGAGAGGATGTTTGTGCAACCCAATGTTAGCATTTATATCCCAAAAACTACTGGTACGATTTTAATGCGCTTTTAAATCGTTTTTTTTAGTTTGTAATAGTTTACACTTCTCGCGCGCGTACACTTTGCTACGCACGCTCTTTTTTTATTAAACACACCAAGGAAGTATAACTTCTTTCATGCGTAAATAAAGTACACATATTCTTTTCTTTACCACATTATACATTCATTCGTCTTCAAACTCGCTATCAACGACAATAATATTAATATCCTTCGGCTCCCTCTCCGCTCGCTTCTTCTCTCTGTACCGTTCGCCGGACTCCCGCCACCTCTCCCTCTGCCTCTCCTGCTCTTCTTTGCTCTTCTCTCGTATCGACGCTAGCTGCCCCATCTTCATCTGATCGTATTCAATGTTATCCTTTTGTACATCTTTCATTCACTCTCATTCAAATTAAATGTCCTTCACTCATTCATTAGACAAATTATTCTATTCACGCGCTCGCCTCATTTTCGAAGTTTTACTTCTTTAGGAGCATGTAGGAAAAATAATGAGAATTAATTTTTTAATATACAAATAAAATCAACGTCAACTTTACCCTTTTAAATATTGTAAATTCTGCAAAGAACAAAATATTTAGGTTCAATACAATGTGTGTCGTGTCGTATAATTTTTTACCAATCATTTTGCTAATATGTGATATTTTTTTAGTTTGTAATAATTACAATTCTTGTGCGTGAACCTTATTACTAAGTTTAAGCACATGGACATTCATTCTTCAAACTCGCTATCAACGACAATAATATTAATATCCTTCGGTTCCTTCTCCGCTCGCTTCTTCTCTCTGTACCGTTCGCCGGACTCCCGCCACCTCTCCCTCTGCCTCTCCTGCTCTTCTTTGCTCTTCTCTCGTATAGACGCTAGTTGCCCCATCTTCTTCCTTTGATCGTATCGTATCTTCTCTCTCGCTCTGGCTTCCTCGTATAACTCCGGATTCGCTTTGAGCTCAGCGTACCTCTTACGCTGTAGTTTCCTTCGCAACATCAACCTTCTTTCTCGTTTCCTCATCAATTCCAACACTGAAATAAAATATAGAATCTATTCATTATAACTGATTTTGGTAGAGTTCTACAAATGTTCAGTGTATGGGAACCAATTATGTAATAGTCACGTGAAGCTCCTTCTGGGCTGTATATGAATTACATTTTTTCATACGTATTATCTAAGCGGCAATATTACATTACATTTAGCATTATAAAGTTATTAAATAAAAAAAAAATATCTTATATGAGTTGTACTATGACGATGAAAATACTAAAAAACCGAAACCCAATAAGAAGACTCAACTACAGTGTCTGATTTCTACTAATATGTTGAAACTACATATGTGCACACAACTACTACTTATAATGCATCATAGACACGTAACATGTCAAACACGGATCATGCCTGTCAAAATTTTGTATAGAAAAACACTATTGTGTCTGACACGACACGTTCTACGTCTGTAGATGTGGATGGGGGCTAAGATAAACACATTAAAAATGATTTAGAAAAAAATACATATCACTTACCCATAACAAGTGGAAAAAAACACACTTATGTACAGTCACGAGCATAAATATATGACTATGGGCAGATTAGCAAAAATATCTGACCCAAGAACGAGTTCAGTAATATCTACCTGCCAGAACGCAGCAAAAATATCTTACATTAATAGGCAGCAAAAATATGTGATGATATGTGATGTTTGCTGCGTTCGTACAGGCATATATTATTGAACTCGTTATTGGGTCACATACTTTTGCTGATCTGCCTATAGTCATATATTTATGCTCGTGACTGTACTTAAATATTTTTTTAACTTCACAGATGTATTTAACCACTATCAATTACGTCCATCCTTCCCTTAAAAATAATTATCTTCTTTTACTTCTTTTACAATATGTCTTCAAAGTAGCATGAAATCGGTGTGACGTAATAATTTTTATAAAACTTAGACCACTTTTATAATATTAAATAACACACGAACATGCAATTCACCTAAACGTTAAAACACCTTGTATGATCCCTCATTCCATCTTCCGAGCCAAAACATAGCAGCACTTAATCTTTCTTATAAGATTACAGCGCCCCCGTGGACCGTACCCAAACTAAAATTACGCATTGAGTTTTATAAAAAGTAATAAAATTCAATTTTACAAATACAATTTTACACACAAATTTTACAAATGCAATCATTTTTACATTTTTAATATTACTTTGATAGAGTTATTGTTTCGTTTTTGGAACTTATACTGCGAAATTTTACTTTCGATTTTTTCGAGCAAACGTAAAAACTCGTAATAAGAGTACTTTAGTGTTTTAATTCTCGCATGTGGGTGATCTGTGTGACAGGAAAGAGGCCCTCGCTGCTGCAGTTATATGGTAGAAATACGTGTTGCAGTGTTTCGACTATTATACCACCTTTGAGAGCAATAATGATTAAACAACCATCATAACTTAAAAATAACACACTTACCACAGAAACAATAAAAAGAAACAGAAATCGCAAAGCAACGCGAAACCTTTTCATTCCATCATGCATTAACATTGAGTTTGTTGAAAATTTCTCGTATAATAGTTTTTTTTACGTTTACATCACATTATCACAAGTACATCGTAAATAATTAGTATGTTAATGAAAGTAACTTTGCTATAAAAAGGATTTCGGCTTTTTAGCTTTACTTCAAGCATATATATATATCAAAAGTAACTTAATAAATAAAATTCTTGCAATTAATATTACTATTATAAAACGAAAAATCTAGTAATTACATGAAATTAAACATACCGCGGAATACAAAAAAAAAACTTTAAACAAAAACTCAAAATTAATCAGAAAACATTCACTCATTTGTGAGAATGATTTCTTACTCATTCGCTCAAATTAAAATGACTGCTCTCTGAGAACAAACCACAAGGCCGCCGGAGGTAATTGAGGAAGCTTGCCCATTCTTTTTAAGCGACACAATTTGTGTAACGTTGACAAGAATAAATAAAAACTAAGGAGAGCGATGGTGTTATAAAAGTTCAAACTTCGCTTAAGAACATAATATTTTGATTAGTATAAGCTAACTATAAGCCAGGTGGGTTACCCGATGAAAATAGTCACATATTATTGATATTTGCAACACCCGAGGCGTCGCTAATGCATCGTCGACTTTAATGAGATTTTTTTTCACCTGTCTTAACAAGGTCCATGCCATAGCATTCCGACCGTAGAAATATCTGAACCTAAAAGGGTATACTATGTAATCTAGCAGTCGTCATCAACCAATCCATTACTGCTCCATTGCTGGGCACGGATCTCTTTTCAGAATGGATCTTTTTTTCCATAATATAGGAATAGCAAACGAGCATGCAGTCCACCTTATGGTATGTAGCTACTGGACATCTGTAATCAACCCCAAATAGGATTAGATTCTTACCTGAGGTCGGCCACAAAGCGCCGCTACCTGACGACTAAGCTGGAATGTCTCAGAAAAGTATCTGTCAGTACCATAGATTAGTAATGATTACTCACTCCTAACAAGAAAATGTAACCAGTTTTGACAATTGAAATTGTCACTGTCATCCATTTTCGTGTTTGAAAAATATTAAAAAAAAATAGATTTTAGATCATTAACGATTTTTCTCCGCACTTTTTCTTCGAAAACTACGCATGTCGGCATGTTCCGCGTAAATTGCACCATGACAGCCATTAAATGGCAGAATTGTACGCCGTTTAAGCCGTTTAATGGCTTCCTTTAATTACAAGGCGGTGAGGTATCTATACTTATCTATGGTCAGTACAAAATGGTTATAGGCCACAATACCTTCAGACGGCGCCTGTATAAGTTGCAAGGTTCCATCAACGATCTGGCCCGAGATGACTCCAGTTAAGTTGGAGATGTTCAGATGCTGTCTAATCTTCTTGGCTTCTTGCTCCAGCTGCTGTTGAAGGTACACCTCCTTGTGGTGGACTTTGTTGTGATACTTCAGGTGGTGGGCCTTTGTGAACTTCTTGTTGCATGGGGCGCAGCTGGAAAATGTTTATTTATTTATTTTATCGTGTAAGTATTTAGTACATTAGGTCAAATAGTGATACATAAATTCCAATTAAATGCTACCTTTACAGGCGTTACACATGTCAAAACTTAGTTAAAATCTAAGAATTATCAATAAAGAGTACTAAAGGTAAACTCATGTTTAAAATAATAATCAATAATAATCAAGTAATCAGATAATAATAATAGGAAAATTATGTCAGTTTTTGACATCAAAGTACTCTAGAATTGTATAGAAGCAATTTTTTAGCTAGCCAATTTTTGACTAAATTCCTGAATTTCATATAGTTGTGGCCTTTAAAGTCATCCGGGATTTTATTATAATTGTTGATAACTATTTTTGGTTATTGTAGTTGGCACACACCGGTTTTTTTCTGCATAATGCCCAGTTACAGCTGCATTTTTCCTAGCGCAATTTGTTCTCTTTCCGTCCTATGGCTATAGGGTAGAAACATGAAAACATCAAAAGTTTGAGGCGATATCGGAAGGGTCATATAATGCAGATTTTTGCTTTGACGGCTATTTCAAAGAAGGAAACGTTTTAGCTCAAAAATAGTAAGATTCCTACTAATCCGTATTGAATCAGTTTTAAGCATGCTTCAGGCCTTTCAGAGTAACAGAACACAGCCATAAAAAGGGTTAAACTAGCTGTACATAAAGGAGACATAAATTCATAATAAATATTATAATGTACTCACGAATATTTCTTCTCTCCAGTGTGTGTGAGCATATGATTGGCGAGCACGTACGAATACGTGAATGACTTGCCGCACAGCGAACACTGGTACGGACGGAGGCCCATGTGTAACCTGTAAGCATACATATATTAAAATGTCTGTCCAAAATGTATTTTTTAAGAAATTTATGTAGTAAATGAGTCAACCTGATTATAAGAGATCACAAGCATCCATAATGACTTTAAAATAAGCTAGTATTTCTAACAATTCTGCTAGAGATGTGTTCTGATTCTGTGGGTTTGAAGCCTCTATTTTTTTTCATATATTATTGACATCTGCAATCACCTCCAAATAAATTCCCGATTCTTCGAGAGAATAAGTTTGAATATCGGATAAGTATGAGGCTCTCAGCACACCCCATAAATCAGAAGATGGCAGCACTGAACACTTTTGTTATTAGGCCAAAATAGGTGCGGTAGTGATGCCTCCGGTGTACAACAATTTACGAAACCTTCGAAACATCTGTGACCAAACTTTAAAGAAATAAACTACTTACTTCTCCGGCACTTACATCTCCCCCTTGAGTAAGCGTCTCATAGCGCTTCAGAATAGCCTCGAACCATGCAATGCTCCATGCCATGAACTTATTCTACATGATTTTATTTATGTATCCGTTCTTATATCATTGTCAATATTTATAAAATACAATATAAGCAATTTTTGCTTGCAGAATAAATGAACATACCTGTCATATTTCTCCATATTGACTGACTTAAATACTACCCACACTCGGACCTCAATCGTTACTTGCATAAATAAACAGATCAAATAGATATACCTCTCGTGCTTCTGCCTAGTGCCGTGGTCGCCGAAGCGCCGGTCGCATATGCGGCACTTGTAACTAACCCATATACCTAAAGTACAGAGGAAATTCCCATACCTCTCGTGGTTCTGCCTAGTGCCGTAGTCGCCGAAGCGTCGGTCGCACATGCGGCACTTGTAACTAACCCATATAAAGTACACAAGAAATTCCCATACCTCTCGTGCTTCTGCCTAGTGCCGTGGTCGCCGAAGCGCCGGTCGCATATGCGGCACTTGTAACTAACCCATATACCTAAAGTACAGAGGAAATTCCCATACCTCTCGTGGTTCTGCCTAGTGCCGTAGTCGCCGAAGCGTCGGTCGCACATGCGGCACTTGTAACTAACCCATATAAAGTACACAAGAAATTCCCATACCTCTCGTGCTTCTGCCTAGTGCCGTAGTCGCCGAAGCGTCGGTCGCATATGCGGCACTTGTACGGCCGCTCGCCGGTATGTCGCAGCATGTGACGCTTGAGGGCCTCGTTCATCACACACGAGTAACCACACACGCTGGCGTACAACAATACTCAGTGTTCATATTCGGTCAAGGCTTCGGTCCGACCGAAAGTTCGGCTTTAGATTCGGCCGAATTTGGCATCGGCCCTAAGCAGACTTTCGGCCGGACAGTAATAATAATATTGTTAAGTGGCAATAAGAGGAAAGTTCACGTTTTATTCGAAATACTGAAATTGTGTGTCCAACGCGTTTTAGTAAAGCTTAATAAAAAAAAAATGTATTCGAAATTAAAATAAATCCTATTATCAAGCCTATTATATTTAAACTTTCCTCTTTACGCCGACTGGCATCACCTCTTGTGTTTGAACTGGGCACCTTGGGTGTAGGATTTAACGTCGATAGGTAATCACCGAAATCGCACCGACCCCCACTATTCCCACCACCCCCCACCCCAACACTCGCATCTCGTGCTTCTGCCGGGGGCCGCAATCACCGAAGCGTCGGACGCATACTCGGTTCTACCCTCAGCCAACCCCAAACCTAAGTCGCCTAATTTCACCACCAGCCCCCACTAAACAATACCCCCCCCCCACAATACCCCACCCCAGCACTCGCCTCTCGTGCTTCTGCCGGCTGCCGAAGTCGCCGAAGCGGCGGTCGCACACGCGGCACTTGTACGGCCGCACGCCCGTGTGCCGCATCATGTGCCGCCGCAGCTCCATGTTCATCACGCACGCGTACCCGCACACGCTGTTCAAACGTTCACAACTCTGGTCAGTATGGTCCGCGTGAAACTGCTACTCCGATTCATAATCAGGTGTCCAAAATGTAAACAAAGGTGTTGTTGACCTATCAAGAAAATACGTTTCAAATGGTAGTTTCTTATTTTTGACGATATTAAAGTAATGCAACGATAATAAAATAATAATCTAAATAAATTAAAATCAATTCACATTTCCCAATAATTATATTAACTCAATTTCGTTGTGTAGTTGTTAAAGATTTTGTGTCTTGACAATTTATTAAGGTTTGCAATACCTGTAATTGTATTTGGACAATGACATTTCTTTGTTTACATTTTGGACACCTAATTATGAATCAGGCTATAGTCCGCTCTGAATATAGAAATGAATCGCGTCGCCATAGCGAATCGTATGACTACACTACAGAGCGGACTAGCAGTTTGATGCGGACTATACGTACGTACGTGGTAGAGGGGAAATAATGGAAATAAATTAAAATAAATAGAGATACGGAAAAAAATGAAGATTGTATCGAATGTTTACGATAAAAAAATAAAAAAAAAACAGATCATCAAATAAACAATAAAATTCAATTATATTTTTATTGCAATTCTCATGAAATATATTTACATTATGTGGCCATATTTTACGGTATGTTTCTATTAACTTTAAATCGTATGAGAGTTTATTGTTAAGATACGTTAAAAAAAACATTAAACCCATACGAAAACTTGGTTATAATTCTGATAATTTAATTATTTAATAAAAAAAAATATCATGTATAAAGAATGTATAAAAAAAATGAAATAATAACAAAAAATAAAAATAAAACCTAGCAACACAAAAATAGATTATATTATTTACAGAACAAGTAAAAAAATGAAAATGAGATATACTTATTTACTTTGATTGTTTTTTTTAAATAAAACAGCGCGAGTGCGGGTGCGTCATTAACATTGAATATAGCGAATACGCTTAGCGAACCTCACGGGATGGGGGCAGGTGGCATATAATATACTGGGTGACTTTAAACTAACGGTCTAAGATCCCCATATAAGACGACCTTCACCGAGCTGGTTAATGGATGAAAAAGTATTTTAAGTCGAATTAAATATGTCAATTATTATATTGCAAATGGGTTGTCTAAAAATTTCAGTCCAGAATGTGATTTTTTTACAATAAAAAAAAACTTCAACATTTCACTGGTTTGGTTTATGGACAAATTACATACCAATCGAAAGTATGAAGCCTATTGAATATGCAAATGTTAGGTTGACTATTCTTTTCCTTTCATAACCCTTAGGTAAGCGAGTATAGACATGTAAACAAGATGGCCTACCCAAGGACTGTGACAGAAAAAATAGTGAACCTAACATTTGCATATCATATAGGCTTCATACTTTAGAATAGTATGTAATTGTTCTTAATAGAAACCAGTGAAATGATTAAGAAAAAAATTTATCATATTCTGGACTGAAATTTTTTAGACAACCCATTTACGATATTCCTTTATAACATATTTAATTTGATATAAAAAAACGTTTCAACCATTAACCAGCTCTGTGAAGGTCGTCCTATACTGGCATCCTGTACTATAACGCAAAATCTGATTTTAGACTAAAATTATCGTGGATTTGAGACATTTTACTATGTAACGGGTACTCACGGTATGCGGTTCCGCCCGATCCATGCAACTAGGTCGAATGACGGGTATTGTTATTTCCAAACTGCTAGTCCGCTCTGAAGTTGTTGCGAGCAGGTGTAGTCATACAATTTGCTATGGCGACGCGATTCATTTCTATATTCAAAGCGGACTAGGAGTTTTACGCGGAGTATAATAAAGAAATTAAAAACCGCATATCGTAAGTACCCCATTACATAGTAAAAATAACGCAAAATCTCGAATACTTCAAGTATTGACGGAAGTAAATGCATGATGGATTGATGATTTTCAATCCTTCAATCCAGTTATATGCATGATTTTTAATCCATCAATACTGTGCTTAAAAATTAATTAGAAAATAAACAATTTAATAATAAGATTACAATTCAAACATAATATAACGGATTACATTAATTGTAGCTTAATGGAAATACTGCAGTTAAATCAGATTTTGCGTCCTTACAGTCACATGTATATTACTTATTACTTATGGTAAAAATTAACCAAAGTAAAGCGACGCGACAAAATCACGAATTATTTCTATGCCCATTATTAACAATCAAACCATCGAGGTTTTTGCTTATCAAAGATCGAAATTTGTCCGTTTCCTTTGATAGCAAAACATTGGATGGATTGGTTATTAAGAACCGTCTTTAAAAACACTCGCACCCAAGCTTAATTCAAACACAGAGGTGACACACTAGACTAATCATAACACTACTACGAGAAAATATGTAATATATTTTGTGCTTTCCATCATAAAATTCAGTCAATATTTTGTGATTAATAATTAAACATTAATTACGTTTTTAATACGAAATATCTTTAAAAGTACATATTTCTTTGGCAAAGGGAGACCTCCTGCCGAACTTAAATTAATCTTAATGTTCATTTTAATAATAAATTTTTCATATAATATGTTTTCCAATATAGTAGAAACTCAATTATCCGGACCTACTTTATCTGGATTACCAACCGCTGCCAATTATGTATGTATATATAATGTGAAAAATATGCATGTAGGTAAATACATTATATGTTGAAAAATATATCTTCTAATAATTTCTTAATAAACATTGATTTTCGTTGATATGTATTTGTTGTTTTTAATAAGCACATAACATTATTACATGTGCAAAAAACCGGCTGTTTTTCATACATTCGATTATCCGGATTTTCGATTATCTGACTGCCTAACTACAATAATTAGTCGGTTAATCAAGGTTCTACTGTATTAGAACTAAGTTATACATCCTAATACTTTTAACAATCAACTTAATTCTTTCTATACTTTGAAAACTTAATATCTAATACATATTTAAGTTCAGTAGGTTTGATACATACCTGCAGACGAAGGGCTTAATGCCGAGATGCCGCCTGATGTGCGCTTGCAACGACGCGTTGGATGTGAACGAAGCTCCGCAGGTCTCGCATATATGCCTGTAAATAATAAAAATGTTTAAAATCATAATAATTATACACAATGAGATATTATGTACTAGCTTGTGAGTTTAATAATGCTTTCTTGGTTGTATGGATTTTCCCACTGTGTCACCCTGACCACGATCCATGCAATTGGATAGAAATATCGACAGTAAAGAAATTTAAACCGAGTATCCCGTTAATGTCTCAATTCCGTGATACCATTAGTCTAATCTAAAATCATATAATGCTGAAGACAGCAAACGACACAAAGATGTCTTAAAATTCATCTATACTTCTATACTAATATTATAAAGAGGAAAACTTTGTTTGTTTGTTTGATTGTAATGAATAGGCTCAAAAACTTCTGGACCGATTTTAAAAATTCTTTCACCATTCGAAAGCTACATTATCCACGAGTAACATAGGCTATATTTTATATGAAAAATATTTGATAAATAGATTTTGAGGATGTACCAAGTTTGCCAGGTCAGCTAGTATGATATAAAAGGTATGCATATAATAGAAAATTAACTGTTAATAAAAAATTATAATTAATATCATAGTTTATTAAACAATTTTAAAGAATGTTATTAAAATAAAGTTACTTAATTATCTAACACTTTCAACTTCAATGTACAATATGAATGAATTGAGATTAAACTACATTAAATTGTCTAACTATAAAAAATAGTCCATAAGGATACCATGATTTTAAAATAACATATGTAAACTCACGTTTTGTCATAGATATATTTCTTGCGCTCCGTTGGCTTCTTCCTTTTCTTCGGCTTAGGATTGAGTAAGTGGTCCGGTATGGGCTCCGAGAACGCCAGGATGGTTTCCTTCAGGAGTACGTCCTCGCCCTGTGCTTCGTCTTTGGGTTTACCGTCTCGGGGCGGATGTTTTCGTGGACGGCCACGCTTCCTCGGTGTTACGGGCTGGAATTGATGCAATTTGTAAGTAAAATATTCACGTCAATCTATGTTTCTAATTGGAAAGAGGGTCATATTTTCTACCATATGTATGTATGTCTTTGGCATGCCCTATAAACTAAATAGCTGGACAGATTTAGCATATGAGGTGTCATTGCATTTATTTAATCATGGAAGAGACATAGGCTATATATTTTTTAAATATGGTGCCTATAAATAAAATAAGGGGGTGTGGCGACTATGCTATAATTTCTAAATTTTTTTTGTAGCAGACGAGCATGCAGTCTAACTGATGGTAAGTGGCTACTGCCGCCCATGGACATCTATAATCAACCCCAGGTAGGATTAGATATTCCTACCTGAGGTCGGCCACAGATGCGCCGCTACCCCTGAGGACTAAGCTGGAACGCCTCGGAAAAGTCTGCCAACGTCAATGGAAAATGTGCCAACGTCTTAATATATGACACAATAATAGTTTGACCTAAGAATAAAACAGACGGTCTACACTAGAAAGTAGTCATCACGAGCATCACAAATATACATGATTTGCGAATAAAGAGAGCCACGTGAAGTGTTAATATAGATAGACATGGTAGATCATATAAGGAGTAAAGAATTTATATATTTACCTCTTTTTTGATTTCTGTCTCTGACTCCACTTCTTCAGCATCAGGTTCAAAGTCGGGGTCATCAAAAGCTATAAATTTTTGAAAATATATGTATAAGATAAAATGACAGAAAGGAAATCGAAGATGAAAAAAGAAAGTGAAACAGAATAGATACAAAAGAACTATATACTTCTTTTTAAGATTGAAGAAGAATTCAAACAAGCATGCAGTCCACCTAAAACTAAGTGATAACTGCTACCCACAGACATTTGTAATCAACGCCACCTATCTGAGGCAGATTACAGATGCATTATTGTTAAAGGCTAAATGGTCACCTCATATGCAATTAGACTTGTGTAAATGCGATGAATATTCAATAAATGTAGAGGGACCAGTGAACATCAAAACAGGAGCTAAAAGAATTTTTGCTTACTTTGGCTACTGTTGATTTTTCAATTAAAATCAAAAATGATTTGTTGCTTGCTCAAACAAATTGATCATCCAAGCAGTAGTATCAGTAAGCGAATAAGTGAGTGATAATTAAGATGGGCGTGGAGAGGTGCGTTGGATAGGGGAGAGAGATGATTAACTTAAAAGTTAATAGTCTAGCAACTGTCCCTCAACTATGCAACTCATTTAGATTTACCACTGGTCAGTTGCTCAAACAGCAAATAGTATGACCAAGTGGTAGTTTTTTTTTTTTTTTTTATAATATAAGAGTAGCAGACGAGCATGCAGTCCACCTGATGGTAAGTGGCTACTGCCTCCCATGGACATCTGTAATCAACCCCAGATTAAATATTCCTACCTGAGGTTGGTCACAGATGCACCGCTATCCCTGAGGACTTAGCTGGAACGCCTCAGAAAAGTCCGTCTCCCTTACCACACCCTTCAAACCGGAACACAGCAGCGCCTAACGCTGCTGTTATTAGGTAGAAATAGGTGTGGCGGTGGTGCCGCCGGAGTCGAACCACAAAGGATTCTACCACCTTCAAATCACCTTCAAAGTTATTTAAGTGATTGCTTAGTTACTCGACAAAACGCAAGTCAATGCAACTATTACTCAACTTTCCAACTTATGCACATGTACTGCTTGTTAGTTGCTCAAACAAGAAATTGAATGTCTAAGCAGTAGCTGATAAAGTGACTTAGTAGCTCAAGTGTCAATATAATGAATGTAACTATCGCACGCGGCATAATAACACATGGGCGCACAGCATATGTTAAATTTTGTTAGTTGTCAATGATTGAGATGATGTTAAATTTAACATTACTATTGCTATCAGCAGCATAATGTCCGTCTTCCTCATGAGGTTCTTCTTTCATGTCCATGGTAGCCAGCATGGTGGTAATAGCTACGGGCTCCTTTGGTTTGGATACCGGTTTTTTCCTCTGGTAAGGAGATAAATCTAAAATAAAAAATGTTTTATAATATAACATTTGCAATAAGCGATCATTTCTTATTTTCCTTATATGTGACTTATAATAAATACTGTTTAATCCTGCAATTCAATGAATTCAATGACAGTGTGGATCAAATCTGTACAGTAAAAACAAAATAATTTTCTCAATGTTACATTAGGTATTGTGGTGACCCTAGTTTAGCTCATATGGCATTAAGCCATTTCAAATATGATAGAACCTGTGTGGTTCGACTCCAGGTACCACCGCAACATCTTGCCTAACAGTGTTCAGGGCTACTGTGTTCTGGTTTGAAGCGTGTGATAAAGTCACACTTAACCAAGGCAATGCATCTGTGGCAATGGCAGCCACTTACCATCAGGTGGACTGCATGCTTGATTGATACTACTGTGTTATAAAATAAAAGAAAATAATCTAGCCATTGAATATGTCAGACAAGGACGGCTGTAAACAACATCATATGTTTCTATACAATATTGTAATAGGGTATAATATGATAGTTAATAAGTTGTTGTCAGTGGAAGCTAGTAAATCTTCTGTGATTTCTCTCCAGTGGCACTGCACACTAGTTCTGACTAATAACAGCAATCGTGATGCTGTGTTCTGGTTTGAAGAATGTGGCAAAGGAGACAACTTCTGAGGTATTCCAGCTCAGACCTCAGGGGTGAAGTGCATCTGTGGCCAACGTCAGGTATGAATTCAATCTTATCTAAGGTCTATTACAGATGTCCAAGGGTTGCAGTAGCCACTTACCATCAGGTGGATCACATGCTAATGTGCTGCTCGTATAAGTCTATTACTGTTATTTTTGCTTTGTAAATTTGTGTTTACATTCTTGCGCATGTACACATTGATACATGCACTTATTTTTATTGAATAATAAATATGTCAAAGAAGTGTAACTTTTTACTTGCATTTATAGTAACACTTTTACTAAATACTTGCTTTTTTACCAATATTTAATAGTCGAAACTATACCTATTTGTCCCTGCTCATTAGGATATTTCCGTGGGCGACCTCGTTTCCTCGGCCCTGGTGCTTTAGTCACCACCGAGGTGCTGGGTGTTTTTATCAGGGTCCTGGTCCATTGTGATTGAGGGTCATGCTCGATGGGCAGCTCATATTGCAAGAGGAGGCCGTTCTCCTGCTTTATGGTTATTGTTTCTGTCCCCGATGCTGAAATAATATATATTTGTATGTTATTAAATCCTACTGGATTTTATTTGAATGTATTTTGTAGAAGTACCTATATTATGATTCAATAAGTAAAAAGTACTGATATTCTGGGCATTTTACAATTACGGGCAAAATAATTATTTGAATTAAATGTAAGGGCAACATAAATGTGCCGATTATAAAAAAATAATTTTATAAGATTAATTTGATGCACAATAAATCACGATAATTATACTTAATAATTATAATAAGACAATACAAAAAAATACCTGCTTCGGGTCGCCCCGCAGAAACGGAAGCGGAGGTTTTCAAAAATTCTTGCAAACATTCTTTTAGGGTATCGTTCGACGAAATACATTGTTGTTTGAATTGGTAAGCGTAAGTTAATCGATCTACGCAATTCAGACATATTAGCGTCGGTAACGAATCGTTTTTCGTAACCTGAAACGAAATTTGACGATTTGCCAAATTCAATTTTGGTATTACCAAAAAATTATAAAATTCTGGGATGTCAGCAAAAAATCACAAAATCGCTACAATTAAGACAATATAGCAACATTATTGTATGAAAAAATATATAGGGTGGCCATCGCAACCATTTTGAGTGGCAATTTTTACATACCTCCACGCCGCAACAGTAGGTATACTTGTCACCGAGCTGTTCGTTATTTTCGTCCCAATCGAACAAAGATACCATATCTCCAGTCTCCAGACATACTCGGCAAGTTAACTGCCAATCCATCTTTCTTTAAATTAGCCCTATGATACATTAAATTGCTCGAAATCCCAATAAAATTGGACATTTAATAAAACCGGATATTGCCGATACTGCCAACATGACAGCACTTTAGCGTCGATATTTATGACGTTCCATTTCATGATCTGTCACTATCATCAGAAATCAATTTTAAAGAGAGAATATGCATTTTGGTCTAAAACATATAATCAACTATGATTTTGAACTAAACTTTTCAAAACTAATTTTGTTTTTATATTCGAGGCATTTTGAATAATTAAATTTATTTTGTTATCATCTTCATGCCACCCTATTTCAATTAATAAAAAAGAACTAAAAATATCAAATAATATTATGGGTTTAGATATTATTATATGTTTTTATTTACTAATAATCTTACTTCGTTTGTAAAACTATATATTTTAAAGATGAATATATAAATGTAACGTGAAACGAAATGCAGCATGCAGTACAACCAACTACCAGAATTTAAATGTTTCCGTCTCCGCCCCTCCCCTCTTTCTATTCATTGGAAGAAAACGTCAAATTGCCTACAAATTACAACAACAATAAACACAATGAAATTCAATGTAAATTCTGTGAACGTGAAATAAATATAATTAAAAATGGAATTGTTTAGGTCGGAACAGTATTATATATTCGTAAGAAATGAATCAAGTCTGTGGTGGAACAGATTCACTGGTGCATTTTCAGTTCGATCAGGTATTTATTTTCGATTTTAGTATTTTTAAATAATCTAAAAATAGAAATATAATTAATTTGTTGCAATTATAAAAACTATTTGTTATGAAATAGATTGATTCATGGGTAATAAAAATCTCTTCTGAAAAAAAAATTTTTAGAAAATAAAAATTCTTATCAGTGAATTAATAAAAATTAACATAGAATATTTACCTTTATCAACCCATTATTATCTCACCGTTGAGTACGGGGTTCCCTCTTAAAATAGGGAAGGTTAAATCCAGGAAAGCGAAATGATTGCCAAATATTTTACTTTATTTAGTGTAGTATTGCCTGGTTAAGACCTCTTCCAAACTCTCAACATTAGGAAAACATCGTGAGGAAACCTGCATGCCTCAGAGGTTTATTAAAAAAATATCTAAAAGGTACGTGAAGTCTACCAATTCGCACTTGGCCAGTATGGTGGGCTATGGCCGAATCTTTCTCATTCTGAGAAGAGACCCGTGCCCAGCAGTGGGACAATAATGGGTTGATGGTGATGAATATGTATCGCCAATTACATTTCAGTCTATAAGGTCTCCAATAAAGATGGTCCTTGGAAGTGTAAAATTTTCGAATTTTAGTACCTTTTCATTGGGTTTGTGCAAGTGATTCATTGTAAAGTAATAATCTATATTGCCACCAGCAAGGAAAAATTGCTAATTTTAATGTGCATTATTTAACTATTTAAAAATGTATTAATTTTCCTTATCTATAATACTATCCTATTTACCTGAGTATCATGTATGTAGTATGAGTTAAGAGCATACATTTATGCAATTATGTTAATGGGAATAGTTTATGTAATCATTAGACATTACAGTAATACCTCGGACTTATACGATTGGTGGGTCCGAGTGATAACCGCGTAAGTCGAATTCGCGTAAGTCGAGGTATGCATGTACATACAATTGTATGGTTGGATATCGAATGTGACTTCGCACAACAAATACAAATGTTTACATGAATAATTGTAGGGTTAGTAAGCTTATTTTTTATAATCGGGAATTACGGGACCATAGGAGAATCGACGAGATTTGAAAATCACGTAACTCCGAATTCCCGTAAGTCGGGGTAGCGTAAATTGGGGTATTACTGTAAAAGTAATTGTTACACTTTTAGATATCAACTTACTTAATTTTAAGTATGAAATCAAATGTTTTTCCCAAAAATATGTGAAGAATCTAATGCATGGGTATCATCCTCTAAAAGGACAAATATAATGGCTAACCTGGTCTTCTTTGCATTAAGTATACAATAAATGGCAGATTTAAAAACCTATCTGTTATTTTTATGTAGTATAAATCAAGATACAATTTTTAATATTTTCCAAATTTACAGTTACCTATTAAAAATTAATACTTAGTAATAAGGCATATAAATTAGCAAACATATAATCTGTCAAAAAATATACGGGTCAAAATTTCGGGATGCTCATCATAAATAATTATTTTAGCATGGGACCTCTCAGACATCGAAGACATCGAGTGCCTAGGAATCACTGAGGGCATAATCGGCAAAGTTGAGCACACTAATATTTTTGAACCAAGATTAATGATCATAAAGGAGAGTGCGGCGGTGGGACAAATATACTTCCATCACACTATATACAAGATCAAATCAATATGTTTCTTGAACATGGGAGCTGTAAACCAAGAAATAGAACTATGTCCGTGCACAAAACATGGTTCTACCACTACAGTTGCCTCAAGCAAAATTGTTAATAGAAAAATGGGGGCACGTCTGTTTGAGAACTCAGCGTTCCTAAACAAGACAGTGGGGGCAGTTAAAAATGTTAGTAACACTATCAAAACTACGACTCAACAAGCGGCTACACAGGTAAGTTGTTTTGTAATTTTCAAGGGTATTTGGTAATTTGTTTCATGTTCTACATGGCGAAATTTTCTGGTTTCTGTTTAAATTTTTTGTTAAGGGTTTATTTTTGCGCTATGTGTCCAGATAAAACTTGGTAACCTATTTACGAGGCGTTGTATAACTATTTTTAGCCGTTTTTTGTTAGTCTTTTGATATATGTGTATGTATTTGAAAATATCCAGTTTATTGCATATATTCGATTGTAACAGGAATACCTCCCACTTAACATTTATTGTTTTAGGTAAAACAAACAGTTAAGAAGCAAAGAGACCCGAAAGTGGCAGAGCGTTTCGAAAAACGTCTCACCGACGAACTGATAAAGATATTTGACGATTCCGACAGTTTTTACTACTCACGTACCTTGGACCTGACGAATAGTTTGCAACGACAGTATGAAATCGAGAAGGTGCTAGAAACAGAGGAAGGTACAGGGAAGCCGGTGACTGACATCACGAGGTGGTGGAAACATGTGGACGACAGGTTCTTCTGGAATAAACATATGTTGAAGGATATCATTGCTTTGGAGGTATGGATTAGTTATTTACTAAAAATTAAACTTGAAAATCGTTTAATCGCGAGTGAAATCGCGAAGTGCAACTAGGTTTTGATTAAAAAACTGTGTTATGTATTGATGTTTAAAAATTATGTTCTATAATGTTTGTTTATGTAATGTAAGAATAGCAGACGAGCATGCAGTCCGACGGTAAGTGGCTACTGCCGCCCATGGACATCTATATTCAACCCCAGATAAGATTAGATTCCTGAGATCTGATTCTGGTCTGAGGTCCCTATTAGACCTAATGTCGGTAGGACTAAGTTGGAATGCTTTGGGAAAGTATGTCCCTCTTATCACACTCTTCCAACCAGAACACAGAAGCGCTTGACAGAGCTCTTATGAGGCAGAAATAGCTGTGGTGGTGGTGCCACTAGAATCGAACCACAGAGGGATCCGATGTTTTAGCTACACTTTATAGATTAAATATGTGCCAAAACCAGGAAAATTATCTAGCTAATTATATTGTTGTGGTTTTAACTATATTGAATAATTGAATTTTAATTATAATCTATTTTGCCCTTATATTTGTCATTCCTATAATATAGTAATTATATTTCCACTGATATCAAGAGTTATTTCCTATTAGATAGAGTAGGTATACAAAAGTGAGGAAATTTTATTATTTGTATGGTTCTCATGGACATATCAATAGTCATAACGGAGTACTCAGATACTCGGCCTGTCAATAGGGCGTCCAAGGTCGAAAGTATAGTCCGCGCCAAATTGCAAGTCCGCTCTTAAGTTATTGCGAGCAGGTCATACAATTTTCTATGGCGATGCGATTCATTTCTATATTCAGAGCGGACTAGCAGTTTTACGCGGATTATACCTTTAATTTTTGATGTTATGTACAATACAACATGTACAATATGTACATATGAAATTAAAGGAAACTTGCACGCCTGTGATTTCTCATAAAAATCCTTAAGGGTGTGTGAAATCCGCCGATTTGCATTTGGCCAGCACGATGGACTCTCCTAAACCCATCTGAAAGGAGACCCGTGCACAGTAGTGGGATAGTCATGGGCCGACGTCTATATGGTATTATTTTATAGTGTTTTTTTTTGTATTGTCGAATATCTGGAGTGGTTCCAAATATAGCTATGTGATTTATGTCCTGTGTCCTATAATAAAAAATGCAAAGTCATTGCTAATTATTACGTTTTGTGTGTTTTGTTAGCCGACTTCCCAAAGTAAGGAGGTTATCTATTTGAGCTATGTTCTACTTAATAAAAATAATTCAAGAAAAATAAGAATAAAATAAATCGTTTTTACAACGGAATAAATAGTAAAAAATAACTTAAACAAAAACGTATGACGCGTTCGAAAGAATTATTTTGTTGTTAGTTTTAGAAATGTGATTATTTTTTCTTTTTTGTCATTGGTCCTTCCGATCTTAAGTTTATCATTACAATTTCACCCATGTATATAAGAACCAATCTGAGTCTATTAACTCGGGTTGGTTCTTATATACTTGGGTATACATAGTTTAAAAACTAAAAACCACGCTAAAATCGCACAAGGAAAATCGTTAATCCTGATTCCTGACGATCCTGATGAGGAAAGTGGGATAAAATTATTTAAATCGTGTATTGTCATCGGTTCTTGATAATTGTTCAAAATTTTAAATTAATCGGAGCGTTCAAAGTGGGTAAAAATCGAGTTCAAAGATTCCGTTACATACACACAGATCAACTAATAAAAGCGTGGTAAAAACGTGGAAAAAATGCCAACAAGTACGGTTTACCATTCCATTTTACAATTACGATCCCTGTCATTATCGTAGCATCACTGATAACATAATCGATCGTGACGTCACAAAAGGCGATTCATAAAGAGTTCCTGCTATTTGGTTCATCATTAATCTATTAATGCCCTACAGCTGTTCTCCAGTCTTTCATTTGTTAGGAGAATTCTTTGGCATTTTCCTCACGATGTTTTTCACAGTTAGTAAGTCAGTCTAAAATTAGGATAAACTTATAATAAGAAACGGCATTTTTTTAAAATATATCTGGAGGTCGACCCTCCGATCCTCTTACGCCCTTTAGTAAATTAATAATCAATCTTAATCAATTTTTGTCTACTAATGTTCAAATATTTAAAATTGCGCTTGCGGCGCCTCTGCGGCCAGCCTCAGGCAGGAATATGTAATCCTATCTGGGGTTGATTACGCATATCCATGGGCGGCAGTAGCCACTTACCATCAGGTGGATTGCATGCTCGTCTGCTACTCCTATACGTATTATATAATAATAAACTTGTCTAACCTATCACGTCATTCCAGAGTCCATACTGCGACCAATGGGTTCTACCGATCATCCAGGGGTACGTACACCTCTCCCAAATAGCGGTGGAGCCAGCGGATGTCAACCCACTGAATACGGAGTCGCTCTCGAATACTAGTACGTGTGATGAGACCTTCACACTAGGACTCATCTCCAGGAGGTCGAGGTACCAGGCGGGGACCAGGTGAGCTGGAATATGTTAAGAGTACTTTCAAATTTTGTCTTTGTCGATTTTTGGGTTCCGTAATCGAAGAGTAAAAACGGGACCCTATTACTAAACCTGGCTTTTAATAATACCTGTTAGAATTTCGTATCCAAAGGGTTAAAGCGGGATCCTTTTACTAAGTTTTTGTAGTCTATTTCTCTGTCCGTCACAGAGCTCTATCACTTGAACTTTATAAATACGACACTTAATTATTTTTCGAAGTATGTATTACAACAGTCGCTATAACAATAAACCCTGAAAATATCCTCCATACAAAAATCGATGATTTTCGGCAATATTTATTTACCAGTACCACTAGCGGTCACCCATCCCGTTTTGGACCACGACCGACGTTGCTTGACTTTGTTGATCGGATGACTACGCGCTTCATATTTTCATAGTCAATTTTCCAAAAAATATTTCTAAACTACATATCATAAGTTATGGCTCATAAACTTTAATACCCAAACAATAAAATGAAGAATATTGGTATTTCTCAAGTCTCCCATCACTTGATGCTTGAGAAACATCCAGTTTCTCCGGCGTCTCGTGCCAAAATCGTGACCTTCAGTGGAGTATTGTTTCCGGAACTTTTTTTTTTTTTGTCGAGGGGAAACCTTCAAAAGGTACCTGACAACGTGGGAGCGACGCCGAGTTATGTGGGATTTTTACCGCACTAAAACCCCCCGGTGTCCGTCCTCTGCGCTGCGTTGAGGGCTCCGGGATCTCCAAAGGAACGCAACCGGAGTCCACTTAGCGCGTTGCCCCGTCGGGCTCCGCCCAGGTGAGCTTGACGCTCGCCACACCATCTGGTGTATACGACGGTATGCGACCACACATACCGCCGTCCTTCCCGGGGCCGCTGGCCGGGTGGTTCGAGCTCCCGCTCTTGTCGTCCGCAACCCCGGAAGCTCCCTTTTAGTCGCCTCTTACGACAGGCAGGGGATACCGTAGCCCTATTCTAGTCCCGGAACTACAGGTACAATTGTTTCCGGAACCTACCAAATACCCACTGAGAGATTGTGTTTTAAGTAAGTAGATTTGTACGTAGAACCCTCAGCGGTTTGACTTCGGCGGCACCACCGCTACACCTATTCCTGCCTAATAACAGCAGGGTTAAGCGGTGCTGTGTTCTGCTTTAAAGGGTGTGGTAAGGGAGACATACCTTTCTGTGGCGTTCCAGCTTAATCCTCAGGGGTAGCGGCGCGTCTGTAGTCGACCTTAGATAGGAATTTAATCTTATCTAGAGTTGATTGCACATGTCCATGGGCGACAGTAGCCATCAGGTGGGCTGCATGCTCGTCTGCTACAAAAAAAACTTAGATAGGGGTCGAATACAGAACCTACTTTTTTTGAAGTCGGTTAATAATGGACATTAGCCATCAGAGATAACAACTCATCTCTACTTGATCCTAAAAAGGATTTCAATGTTATCTGTAGCTGATTTAAGATGTCCATGCAATGATTAATTATAATCATGTGCCCTGGTCGTACTTCAATAATACAAAAAAATAGAACAGTCTTTGGGCTGATAGAAAAGAAAACGAAGTTGTGAATAATACGATAACATCAGTCGATCTAGTCTGGATCTACATTTTTAGAATTTTTTAGACTCCCAACCGTGTTTTAAATCCGTATGTCCATTTCAACAAAACGCCAAGTCTTACGTCCCTGAGTGGTGCGCTCTCCAACAAATGAACGCTAGAACACTGCTATGTTTCCACCTCAGACCAAAAAAGATAGACAACAACCCTTGAGAAACGTTACATTGAAGGACGAATTGCACTTGCGTGACTGAACGTCTTGGTAGATTTTGTCAATGTTTCGAGTATTTTAATATGATTTCAATTTATATTTGCCCACTTAAAAAACAAGAGGCCTTTTGTACCTGACTGCGGAGGGCAATGTTTTTCGAGCGTATGAACGTATGTATGTCTCATATATGATTTTAGGCTGAAATTATCGCGGAATTGAGACTCGGAATACGTATGTCTCATTCTTTAGCACGCTACAGACCAAACGGCTTGACTGATTTTAACACGTGAAGTGTCGTTGGACACTAAATTGTGGGAGTGATAAAGGGTATATTTTTATGTGGGCGTTTTTTTTTATTGGTTTGTTACCCTAGTTTCCCAATGTTAAATACATTACAACAATCATTCGAGACCGTCTTTTATATAGAAAGCAATTAGCATTGTTATATTTGTATAATTAATGTTAGTATACTAGAAAAATCGGCAGATATAAGTATTCGTTATGTATTGTCCAATTGGCTTATTCTTTATTTTTGGCCTGAGGTTACAACGCTCGTTTTGTGTCAAATACACTGCAGAAAGTGGGTTGGAAGACGTTGAAACTTGAAAGCCCAGTTACATGTATAACTATAATATAAGGTATGGACTGTTAGTGCTTCTCTACTATGTATGTATTAGGTATACGGTTATCATAAGGGGTTTTTATGCGATGGAACATAAAACATAGGGGTTACCAAAGATCAATTTTGCCATTTCTTCATGCTAAAATTTATAAAATTTCGATCTTTGGTCGGTAAATATTGGATAGATTGAAGAATAATAACGGATATTAAAGAGAGATGGCAATTGACAACACATCTGTAGCCAACCTTAGAATTATCCTATTTGTATTTAATGAAAGACCTTTTTAAAAGATATGTGTTATGAAGTTTCTTTCGCCGTTTCTTCTTTATAACGAAACACCTTGCGAAGTGGCAGTAGATATTAACGTTTTAAAAAAGTTCTGTAAATATACTAGTTTTAGCAAAATATTTTAGATTTAATTTTATGTCCAATGATGGAAATGATTAATACTACTATCAGCTCTAAAGCTATGACATATTTTATACAAAAAATAATCAAAAAGCTACAACCAAACATCCCAATAAATTTAGGGTAGCTAAATCCTGTAGGAATTGGCTCTTCACATGTGAATTATGCATCCACACAAAGCCAACGAGTCGTATTGATTTCAGCCAACGTAGCCTCATCTCTATGACCTCGATTCAACAATAGCACTCAACACACTTATACAAGTATAATTATTGTTGTGAAACTGTTATAATTTTGTAATTACTGGATATTCGGATCTGTGTGGAAGTAATGTGGATCATAATCGAGCTGTTTAAAAATCGTTCTATTTTTTATGATGTAAGAAACAAATAAGCACACAGTTCACTTGATGGTGAAGTGGTTACTGCCGCCCATGGACATCTTTAATCAACCCCAGATAAGATTAGAAACTGAGGTTGTTTACAGATACAAAGCTACCCGTGCGGACGAGGTTCAAATGTCTCGTTAGAAGTATACGGATATGGTCCGCGTTAAACTGCTAGTCCGCTCTGAATATAGTCGCCCTAGCAAATAGTATGACTACACCTGCTCGCAACAACTTCAAAGCGGACTTGCAGTTTGACGCGGACTATACGGTAATGGTAGTTTAACGTATTCTTCAAAGTATTGATTTATCTTATGTTATTCTTCTTCATAACGGAACTCTTTCCGAAACAGTTCTAGCGATTAGACATCCAAAAAAGGTTTTTGTTTTAAGATATGTATTTTTAATTTGATTGAAGAAAAGTTATTTAAATTTGAACTAGATAATATTTACGATAGCGAACTAATCTTCCTACACAGATTTACAACAGTAAATACAAGAACATGTAAATAGTAAATATTGAAATTTCAAACAAAATAAAAGGATTAAAGTGATAAAACGAGTATACGCCAAAACTTCAAAACAACAGTAATGTACGAATCGTTTGATCTAACCTTGACTCGTATGTGCATGTGTGGTGAATGAGTTCAAGTACTACAGGTTGTTGGCACTTTGATGAGTGGAGCACAATTATTTAAACGAAAATGTTTTATTTGTAAAACGCTGGCGTTAATTAATAATTATATGGAAGACATGAAACTGCGTGCAGCGCTAAGAACTTAGGGGGTAAACTTCAAATTATTTTGGATTCATATACACTGATCCCCAAATATTTTCACATAATGAACTTTCTCTAAGGCGCTCGAACAATCTCGCCTCGAAAATCGTTAATTCTAAGGATGTTGATAATGGTACAAAATTATTAAAGTCGTGTATTGTCATCGGTTTTTGATAATTCTTCAAAATTTTGAATGAAATTGAGCGTTCAAAGTGGATAGAAATCGGGTTCAAAGATTCCGTTATTTAGTTACATACATACATATATACCTACAACCCAAGCTAATAAAAGCGATTTCCACATATAATTGGTACTGCCGCATCTGTGATTGATACATGTACAGAGACAAAGACATAGTAAACCCTTTCTGATTCCTCATGAGCTCATGATCATTATCTTTTGTTAAAGGTATAATCGACGGGGCATCGAACCTGGTGGCAAAGTCGCGAACTACGTGGAAACTGAACAGATCGTATCGATCATCTGTTCGGACAGCATTCATCGAGCATCTTTCGTTCAGGTGACGTATGATTATTTGTTGTAATTAGACATACTTGCACCACTGCGTATAAGTATAATGAGAAAGTGTAGGCTATAGTATATTACATTCGCAACTGTAGGTTCATTATCAACTCATCACTGTCCCATCGCTGGGCACGGGTCTCCACAAGTCTACCGCGCTGACAAAATCCGAATTGGTAAATATCACATATCTTTGAGAACTTTATAATACACAAATAACTTGAAAAATGAGATTTGAACCATGGCCCCTCGACTGAGAGGCCGCGTTTCAACAACCAGACTATTACTGCTATTTTGTGTTTAGTATTATTAGTTTTATTAAATGTTACAATTCATTGGTCCAAAAATATTGAATAGTACCACACAAAATTCCATCAAAAAGTCGTAGTTTCGATATAAATATACTATACTAAACCTGGGATTCGAACCCACACCATTTTTGAGCTTTTAACTCTATCTCTTCTCTAAACAACATTTTAGTCGAAACCACTCAAAATACTCACATACGAGCGAAAGTGACGCATACTTTACCGTACCGTAATAACACTTTCATGTTATGCACTGGCGACTTGCACTTGAAAAGAATTTTGAGTGGCCTCATTTACGATTCGATGATTTTGATCAAAATTAATGATCATACCAGAAAGGTTCCTTTTTGATGTGAAACATCTATAGCCGCACGTAAAACCGATTTCTGGCGTGGCGACGCATGCCGTGGCGACGCGTCGCCGCTATACGATGCTATACGATGGTATATATATACAGTCTATATGCAGTAGTGTGTACGGTCTGGCGACGCGTCGCCATGCGCAATCGTAATATTTTATTTTATCATTATGACATATTTAGTTCCTATCACAATATGTTCTTTTCTGCATATTACTTTTACAAAATAATGTCGATGTTTCACATCTGCCAGGCGGCCCGTGACGGCTCACATTTTTTTTTATACTACCGAATGTTGCTACTATTGGCATTTTATAAATGTATGTCACTTATCATCAGTTGCGGTGATGGTAAAAGAAAACATCGTAAAGAAACCTATCCTTAAGAGCTTATAAAGTTATCAACAGCCTGTGAACTGTGAAGTCTACCAATCCGAACTTGGAAGTTGGAATCCTTCTCAGTTTCAGTGAAGACTGATGCCCATCAGTGGGACAGCCCAGCCCATAGCAGCAGTATGGGTTGATAATTTATTTATTTATTTATTCATTTGTTTGGCAATTCAACAGCGTTACACATCGATAAAAGAAGATTACAATTCGTTACATATAATATGGCCAAAAATGGATTACACTAAATAATAACTATGAGAAATTAAAATTACAAGTAGGCATTGATCTATAACCTGAAGATACGCCGTAAGCGGGCAAAACTTGAAACATACAAAATACGGCAAGTGGTGTAAAACGAGTTAAAACGATGACAGTCGCTCTCGCGCGGCGTAGTAATACACACGAATGTCACTGAACATGTTAAGCGTCATTATTTTGAATTTTAAGCCTCAAAATGCCTTCTTGTGCAATGCGTAAATGCAAAAATTATGCTCGAAAAAGAAACAAACTTCATGGAATCATCTATCACACGTAAATGAAGAGAAATTATTAAATTTTGTTTATTTTTCGTGTTCGATCCGCCATGATTACGTGAGTAACCAGAAAGAGACAAAGTATGTTTTTGTCAATGAAAGTGATAAAGACGCAAAATGCATGGTCATAGATCAACAGAACAGAAGTGACATCTTATTGAAGCTGACGATGTTCATATGTCGTATGTTATAGTTTTAGATCCCACTGCTTAATTTTTATATTAGTGTGTTTTTAGTCAAAATATAACTTTTTATAGTTTATTTTAATAAAATAAAATCGATATATGGGAAATTCTGTATCCTAATCTCTAAATTTTCTTCGATACCTGTGGTAAATAATAAAAAATATTACCATAAAATGTATATAGGATAGTATACGGTATTTTAAAATTTCTTTAATGGAATAAATATTTCAATCGTTAAGGTCGTATTTCTTCCTTAACCTAAACATAATTTAATAAACAATCTTTGTATAGCCAGAAATTAATCCTCAAAAAGACCACGGTAAAATTAGAATCTTATATATAAAATTCTCATGTCACAATGTTAGTTACTGTTCTCCTGCGAAACGGCTTTACTGATTTTCAGCAAAATTTATATGCATATTCAGTAAGTCTGAGAATTGGCTACTATCTATTTTTCATATCTCTTAAGTGATAAGTGTTGTTCACTCTTAACATTTTTTTTATTTATATGGCAACACAATGTTTGCTGGGTCAGCTAGTACATTTATAAAATTTACACAACTTTGCAATTAATGGTCGTGTGTAAAATAAAACTGATAATAATAAACATAGATTAGTAAAGATACTTCGCCGCCTTGAAATTGAAATAAGCCACAAACGGCTTATTAGTAAGTTCTTTTTTGAATTCCTGACAAATAAAAACATTTTTAGAGAAAATTTACGAATAAATAACTAATACTGCGTAATTTACATAATAAATAAATAATAAATAATAATTATTTCAAATATTTTAGGGACATTTTAGCACGGAGACGTAGCAAAACTTTTTTACGCAACTATTTCAATTCTCAAAACTGGGTACATTTTCTTGTTAGGAGTGAGTAATCTTTACTAATCTATGATAATAAATATAAACAATTTTTAAATCGTATATTTTAAACCAGTCGATACATCTGTATAAATACATTCTTTCAAATTATATTTTTATATAATAATAATTTATCTAGTTAAACTGTACTATAACATTTCTACGTAAACGACGTATTAAAACTATTATCGACAGTTTTGGACATTTTTTACCTTCTGTTCCATTATTTCTTTGTCTTTGACAAGCATGCGAATCAATGGGAAAGCCACCATACGTCCCGTTTTTAACGGGACAGTCCCTTTCTCGATGCTTCGTGCCGTTGTCTCCGAAAATGAACCGTTGCCATTGTCAATTAAGTAACAGTAAATAGTATAACTGTGAAAAAAAAACATGGGGTGCTCCATTTATCAGTTTTCATAAAGCGCCCCACATTTTTTGCACAATTATACTATTTACTGTTCCTTAAATGATTCCTAGATTGAAAATTATTTTCTACTTTTTAGTTAATTTTATCATAAAAGCGTGTTTTTTATTATTTCTAACTATATTTTTTCAAGTAAAAAGTATTTGACATAAAAAAATCGATGTCCCGTTTTGACTGAAGTAATCATTGGTCACTATATTCCATGGTCAATATTTACGTTTGCGTACACTTGAAACGCAAGGTCAAACACTAGTTGTCTTTTTTTATCACATTGTTCTAATAGCTCTGTCCCTTATAGAACATTTGTCTATGTAGTTAAAGGTAAGTAAAATAAAAAACGTGCATGTGTGCTATCAAAGCAGTTTCGCTCAAGTTTTCTCTAAAGTTAGTGGGCGTATAACATGTCTAGTATAAAATGTCATTGCAAGTAGGTACAATAAACAATTAATAAACAAATAACAAGTTAATGGTTGTGTTTGACTTAATTAGTGTGTGTGTCAGGTGTATGTACATGCGTGTGTGTGTGAGTGTGTGTGTGTGTGTGTGTGTATGTTTGTGTCTGTGTGTGTGGTGTATGTCAATATCGGTATGTGGGTATAATGATGATGATGATGATTATTTAATGAAATTACATCATAAATAATTGGATTTCCTGTTATTTGCAGGTGCGCGGATCTGTCCCCATTTTCTGGAGTCAACCCGATTACAAATTTAGACCACCGCCGCGCCTCGATCGAAGTAAGTAATTTACTTTTTCGAGTTTTGTTTATTTTGTGTACACTTTAAACACATTGATATTTGTTACCGACTGAAAAACGTGTACTTGTGAAGACTTTAACACCAATACCAGTTGTTTTTTTTTTTTATAATGTGTGTAGTAGCAGACGAGCATGCAGTACACCTGATGGTAAGTGGCTACTGCCGCCCATGGACATCCGTTATCAACCCCAGCTAGGATTAGATATTCCAACCTGAGGTCGGCCACAGATGCGCCGCTACCCCTGAGGACTAGGGTGGAACGCCTCGGAAAAGTCTGTCTCCCTTACCACACCCTTCAAACCGGAACACAGCAGCGCCTAACACTGCTGTTATTAGGTAGAAATAAGTGTACCGGTAGTGCCGCCGGAGTCGAACCACAAAGGGTTTTACCACCTTCATATCTACCACCTTGTTATTTGTGGTATCACAATATTTGTCATATTTTCCTTGCATGTTATTAATTCAATGTTTTAACATTATATATTATGACAAATAAGCTTTTAAAACAAACTAATACACATATTATAAAATAATTTCATAGTAAGAAAAGTTTCAAATTAATATTCATGAAAACATTAAAATTAGAATTCATTAAATGTTAAATATTTGCAAATTAGTTTTGTACTACATAAGATGCGATGGCATTTTTTATAATATAGGAGTAGCAGACGAGCATTCAATCCATCATCATCATCATCATCATTATCATCAATCCATTACTGTCCCACTGCTAGGCACGGGTCTCCTCTCAGAATGAGAAGGATTAGGACATAGTCCACCGCGCTGGCCAAGTGCGTATTGGTAGACTTCACATACCTTCGAGATTTCTTTCTTTTTTATATAAATCTCAGGTATGCAGGTTTCCTCACGATGTTTTCCTTCACCGTTTAGCAAGTGATAATTAATTTCTAATACGCACATAACTTTGAAAAATCAGAGGTCTGAGATTTGAACCTAGGACCCCTTCGATCGAGAGGCCGAATTTCTTAACCACTAGGCTATTACTGTCTTTCAATCCACCTGATGGTAAGTGGATTCTGCCGCCCATAGACATTTGTGATCAATCTCAGATAAAATAAGTTTCCTACTTGAGGTTGGCCACAGATGTGATGGAGTTTCTTTCACCGCTACTTCTACATAACGAAACACCTAGTGAAGTGGTGGTAGATGTAATGACATTCAAAAAATGCTCATCAAAGAACCTATTTTGAAAAAAAGAAAATTATTTTGATTTTATTTTGTTTTTATACTTGAGGCCTAAATTGGAAAGCCAGCATAAGTTGTCTCCCTTACCACACCCTTCAAATCGGAACACAGCTGTTATTAGGCTGAAATAGATGTAGCGGTGGTGCCTTCGAAGTCGAATTACAAAGGGTTGTACCACCTTAAAATTAAACCACCACCATCATAATCATCATCAACACATTACTGTCCTACTACTGGGCACAGGTCTTCTCTCATAATCTCTCAGATTGTGAAGAATTAGGCCATAGTCCACCGCGCTGGCCAAGTGCGTATTGGTAGACTTCACATACCTTTGAGATTTTTTTTTATAAATCTCTCAGGTTGCAAGTTTCCTCATGATTTTTTCGTTCGCTGTTTAGCAAGTGATAATTAATTTCTAATACGCACATAACGTAAAATCAGAGGTGCGTGCCTGGGATTTGAACCTCGGACCCCTCGATCGAGAGGCGGCGAGAGGAGTTACTTAACCACTAGGTTATCACTGCCTACCACAAACTACCACCGACCACCTTAAATTTATCAGAAATATTCACTTAATTTGCATACCGTTAATTAGAATATAGAACTGTTAGTCGATATCACTCTAAGATACACAAAGAAATAAATTAACTGTGATGAATACTAATCACTTGTAATTAATTATATTCTGCGTGCCTACTGTCTTGAATACTAAACAATTTATGATAGTATGAAAAACGAGCTTTTGCCCGCGGCTTCACTAGCGTTACGAAGTAATATTTTCATCCCCTATTTTATCGCCTTGGGGGTAGAATTGATCAAAATCCTTTCTTAGCGGATGCTTACGTCATAACATCTACCTGCATGCCAAATTTCAGCCCGATCCGTCCAGTGGTTTGGGCTGTGCGTTGATAGATCACTATTTCAGTCAGTCACCTTTGAGTTATATATATTTATAAGATTGAGAATAGGGCGTAGAAAAATGATATGAGAAAAATGATATTAACATTCTAAATATTACATCACAAGTTAACTTTTGAGCGTTTAAATGTTATTCTATAACATCTTCGAAAATCTTATTCCGTTACATCCCGTCTCGTCCCGTTCTATTCCGTCTCACCCGATCCCATCTCGTATCGACACTTAGGACCATAACATTTTCGCACACACTTTAAATATTGAAGGTTGTAGAATATTTTGTAGTTCGAGTCCGGAAGACGTTCGCTTCACATTTTTCTGCCTAATAACAGCAGTGTTCAGTGCTGCTGTGTTCCATCCGAGGCATTCTATGTTAGTCCTCAGGGGAGCAACGCATCTGTGACCGATCTCAGAGACTCTTATCTTATCTGGGGTTGATTAAAGATTTCGAAGGGCGACAATAACCACTTATTGGGTGGAGTACTTGTTCGTTTGCTACTTCAGTATAAAACAAAACACACATGGCACATACTACTCGACCAAGCCAACTAGACGAATATCAAACGTGATGTCACTGTGCGTACCGCTGACAAAAAAATAATAACTTATTGTGAAATGTTGATTTATACCTATGAAATATAAATTTTAATAAATTTCTGTCTAATAGTTTATACTTTGATGTCTGTTACGAAAACTAATGAGTACAATAAAATAATGTAAAACTCGCCATATCATTGTTCGCTCTCCACTATGAATAGTCTTATTTTTCCCCATTTTGAGGCTGTCATAGCACACGGCACAGTCAAAACTTAACAATAAATAACTTCATTATCATCATCCAGAAGTTATTTGTGAATTGTGAGAGTGAGAGTATAGCTTCGAACTGTACTAGGATGTGAGCGGGGCATGGGACATTCTCGAGGAATGAGGCCGCGTTCCACCGGTTCGTCTAGTTGGCTTGGTCAGGTAGTATACATTTTTAAAATCTAGACATTCTTCATGTATTAATAACCATCTTTTTGTCTTTTCAATAGCCGAGGAAGAATCCCACGTAGCGTTCAAAAAGCATTTCGAAGAAGAACTAAATATATACAAGCAGGTGTGCATAGTGAACTTGGTGGAGCAGCAAGGTCGGGAGCGTATCATATGGGAGGCGTACGGGAACCACGTCCTGAAGTACAACAGCCCGGACGTCATATATGCCACTTTCGACTTTCACGAGTATTGGTGAGTGGGGAATATTGGTGAAATTGGTGTAGGTTGTTTTGTATAATCTTTTTGAAGTACGGCCACAAGATCAAGATAGGAATTACAATCATATGGATAGTATTCATGCCATTTTCAACTTCAGAAGGCGTTATTGAAGATATACGAACAACTATTGAAGCATAGTTGAAACTTATCAGATTATTTCAATAAAAAACTCAATTTTATTTATTAAAGTTTAAAAATAGGTAGAGTCCGCGCCAAAGTGCTAGTCCGCTCTGAATATAGAAACGAGTCGCGTCGCTACAGCAAATTGTAGATATTAGCGGGACGAAGACAGTGTGGCCCCCGGCACTTTCCGCTGCCTGGTCTCGCCCGCGGGGACATAGCTCACTTAGTGTGCCCGTATGTTCAACCTCAGAGCGAACTAGAAGTTTGGTGCGGACTTTACATATGTACGTCAACTGTTCTAACACGCCCACGTCTTAAACCATATTTGTATGTCTTGTAAACTTATTTCGTAAATCTCCCCAGCCGAGGCATGCACTACGAGAACGTGAGCATCTTAATAAACGCCATCGCTGACGTCATAGGGGAGATGAGGTTCTGTTGGCGCGACGACCGCGGGCTAATCTGCAGCCAGAATGGTGTGTTCCGAGTCAACTGTATCGACTGTCTCGATCGGACTAATGTTGTGCAGGTGGGTGTCATCATTGTCATCACTATAATTAATCACACCATGGTCATCAATATCATTATGATAATTATCATCATTATCACTAATCACTCAATTTTTATCAGTAGCATCCGTAGAATATTTTTTTTCTAACTTCACACACAGTAAGAGTTAAGTAGATACACTTTTGTATAGGTTGTCTGGTTGAAATTGCTGATTGTTAAATTCGATTGTAAGTGCGCTATAAAGAGTATTAAATTCTATCATCATCATCATCACTATCACAATCCTTACTATATCATCGTCATTACCATCACGACGAACTTAAGCGGTCAATGCTGTTGACGACCCGCGTAATGAAGCGTTCGTCATACTTTTCTGACACATTGAGGGATCTGGATTTGGTTCATCATTATCGTCATTATCATTATCAACATCAAAAGTATCATCATCAACAGCCGTTGACTTTGAGACTCACGAGAAGCAATTATCTTGTAATTATGGTATACTTTGCAGAATGTAAAGGAGAAAAAAAATTTTTAATAAAAAATACAACCGACTTCTATGTCACTACAAAGTAAAAAATAATTCAAATAAATGTTGGTTTAGTACATATTTCTGCAGTCGGCGCTCATATTAGATACGCTGTTGACATCGTTATCCAACGAAATATATTGATACGCTCATATTAGATACGCTGTTGACATCGTTATCCAACGAAATATATTGATACGCTCATATTAGATACGCTGTTGACATCGTTATCCAACGAAATATATTGAGCGCCGACTTCAGAAATATGTACTAAACCAACATTTATTTGAATTATTTTTTACTTTGTAGTGACATAGAAGTCGGTTGTATTTTTTGTTAAAAATTTTTTTTCACCCTTTTTAGTGATGACATAATAACATTTATATTAATACAATATAAAATTGTATAAACGAGATCACGAATTAAGGTAAGGTCTGAATTTACATTGATTGGAACCGCCCGCTCGCAGGGCGCTGCCGCGCCCTGCTCGCTTAGTTTTATATTGTCTTATATGTTCCAACCTAACCTAACTAAATAGTCAATGATGAACTGGCTTTGCAATTTCATTAGAACCTACAGCAAATATCTTCAAACACAACTCAATTATTCCCATTGGTTGAGGAGTTACATATTTTGTCTCCGAGCCACATTATCAGATCCTCAAATAGTCAATGATAAACTGGCCTCGCAATTTCATTAGAACCTACACCAAATATCTTCAAACACAAGTCAATTATTCCCATCGGTTGAGGAGTTACATATTTTGACTCCGAGCCACATTATCAGACCCTTAAATAGTCAAAGATAAACTGGTTTTTCAATTTCATTAGAACCTACACCAAATATCTTCAAACACAACTCAATTATTCCCATCGGTTGAGGAGTTACATATTTTGTCTCCGAGCCACATTAGCAGACCCTTAAATAGTCAATGATGAACTGGCTTTGTAATTTCATTAGAACGTACATCAAATATCTTCAAACACAACTCCATTATTCCCATCGGTTGAGGAGTTACATATTTTGACTCCGAGCCACATTATCAGACCCTTAAATAGTCAAAGATAAACTGGTTTTTCAATTTCATTAGAACCTACACCAAATATCTTCAAACAAAACTCAATTATACCCATCAGTTGAGGAGTTACATATTTTGCCTCCAGAACCCACTCTGATCCTCATCATATTTAAATGGGACCAACTTGTAGCAATTGTCCACACACGAAATTAAAGGCATTAAAATAGGTTCATAAACGGCGAAGTTATGGCTGTTATATTTACATGGGTGGAGGAGTTCCCCTCTTTTTCTCCAGAACCAATCGATGGATCCTAACCATATTTAAATGGGACCAACTCGCAGCTCGTCTCTACACAATAAAAAAAGAATTATTAAAATCGGTCCACTAACGGCGGAGTAATTGCTGTACATACATAAAAAAAAAAAAAAAAAAAAAAAAAAAGATACCGGCCGAATTGATAACCTCCTCCTTTTTGAAGTCGGTTAAAAAATAATGAAAATCATTTTAATAGGTGTGTGTGTGCATGCGCGTTTGCTTATTTGTGTGCGATCGTACACGCGTGTGTGGGTGTGTGTATGCATAAAAATGTGCTTATATTAGTTTTGTGTGTTCATTTTTTACGTCACATTATTCTCACACAAGACGTGTTATCTCTCTAACAGACGGCGATAGCGAAGTACGTGCTGGAGCTGCAGCTGTGCCGCTTGGGGCTGGGCACGCCGGGCTGCGGCCTGCCGCCCTCGCTGCGGCAGGCCTTCCTCGCCATGTGGGCCGACAGCGGCGACGTCGTCTCGCGCCAGTACGCCGGCACCAAGGCGCTCAAGGTACGGTGACGTCACGCCGCGGCGGCCTTCCTCGCCATGTGGGCCGACAGCGGCGACGTCGTCTCGCGCCAGTACGCCGGCACCAAGGCGCTCAAGGTACGGTGACGTCACGCCGCGGCGGCCTTCCTCGCCATGTGGGCCGACAGCGGCGACGTCGTCTCGCGCCAGTACGCCGGCACCAAGGCGCTCAAGGTACGGTGACGTCACGCCGCGGCGGCCTTCCTCGCCATGTGGGCCGACAGCGGCGACGTCCTCTCGCGCCAGTACGCCGGCACCAAGGCGCTCAAGGTACGGTGACGTCACGCCGCGGCGGCCTTCCTCGCCATGTGGGCCGACAGCGGCGACGTCGTCTCGCGCCAGTACGCCGGCACCAAGGCGCTCAAGGTACGGTGACGTCACGCCGCGGCGGCCTTCCTCGCCATGTGGGCCGACAGCGGCGACGTCGTCTCGCGCCAGTACGCCGGCACCAAGGCGCTCAAGGTACGGTGACGTCACGCCGCGGCGGCCTTCCTCGCCATGTGGGCCGACAGCGGCGACGTCGTCTCGCGCCAGTACGCCGGCACCAAGGCGCTCAAGGTACGGTGACGTCACGCCGCGGCGGCCTTCCTCGCCATGTGGGCCGACAGCGGCGACGTCGTCTCGCGCCAGTACGCCGGCACCAAGGCGCTCAAGGTACGGTGACGTCACGCCGCGGCGGCCTTCCTCGCCATGTGGGCCGACAGCGGCGACGTCGTCTCGCGCCAGTACGCCGGCACCAAGGCGCTCAAGGTACGGTGACGTCACGCCGCGGCGGCCTTCCTCGCCATGTGGGCCGACAGCGGCGACGTCGTCTCGCGCCAGTACGCCGGCACCAAGGCGCTCAAGGTACGGTGACGTCACGCCGCGGCGGCCTTCCTCGCCATGTGGGCCGACAGCGGCGACGTCGTCTCGCGCCAGTACGCCGGCACCAAGGCGCTCAAGGTACGGTGACGTCACGCCGCGGCGGCCTTCCTCGCCATGTGGGCCGACAGCGGCGACGTCGTCTCGCGCCAGTACGCCGGCACCAAGGCGCTCAAGGTACGGTGACGTCACGCCGCGGCGGCCTTCCTCGCCATGTGGGCCGACAGCGGCGACGTCGTCTCGCGCCAGTACGCCGGCACCAAGGCGCTCAAGGTACGGTGACGTCACGCCGCGGCGGCCTTCCTCGCCATGTGGGCCGACAGCGGCGACGTCGTCTCGCGCCAGTACGCCGGCACCAAGGCGCTCAAGGTACGGTGACGTCACGCCGCGGCGGCCTTCCTCGCCATGTGGGCCGACAGCGGCGACGTCGTCTCGCGCCAGTACGCCGGCACCAAGGCGCTCAAGGTACGGTGACGTCACGCCGCGGCGGCCTTCCTCGCCATGTGGGCCGACAGCGGCGACGTCGTCTCGCGCCAGTACGCCGGCACCAAGGCGCTCAAGGTACGGTGACGTCACGCCGCGGCGGCCTTCCTCGCCATGTGGGCCGACAGCGGCGACGTCGTCTCGCGCCAGTACGCCGGCACCAAGGCGCTCAATGTACGGTGACGTCACGCCGCGGCGGCCTTCCTCGCCATGTGGGCCGACAGCGGCGACGTCGTCTCGCGCCAGTACGCCGGCACCAAGGCGCTCAAGGTACGGTGACGTCACGCCGCGGCGGCCTTCCTCGCCATGTGGGCCGACAGCGGCGACGTCGTCTCGCGCCAGTACGCCGGCACCAAGGCGCTCAATGTACGGTGACGTCACGCCGCGGCGGCCTTCCTCGCCATGTGGGCCGACAGCGGCGACGTCGTCTCGCGCCAGTACGCCGGCACCAAGGCGCTCAAGGTACGGTGACGTCACGCCGCGGCGGCCTTCCTCGCCATGTGGGCCGACAGCGGCGACGTCGTCTCGCGCCAGTACGCCGGCACCAAGGCGCTCAAGGTACGGTGACGTCACGCCGCGGCGGCCTTCATCGCCATGTGGGCCGACAGCGGCGACGTCGTCTCGCGCCAGTACGCCGGCACCAAGGCGCTCAAGGTACGGTGACGTCACGCCGCGGCGGCCTTCCTCGCCATGTGGGCCGACAGCGGCGACGTCGTCTCGCGCCAGTACGCCGGCACCAAGGCGCTCAAGGTACGGTGACGTCACGCCGCGGCGGCCTTCCTCGCCATGTGGGCCGACAGCGGCGACGTCGTCTCGCGCCAGTACGCCGGCACCAAGGCGCTCAAGGTACGGTGACGTCACGCCGCGGCGGCCTTCCTCGCCATGTGGGCCGACAGCGGCGACGTCGTCTCGCGCCAGTACGCCGGCACCAAGGCGCTCAAGGTACGGTGACGTCACGCCGCGGCGGCCTTCATCGCCATGTGGGCCGACAGCGGCGACGTCGTCTCGCGCCAGTACGCCGGCACCAAGGCGCTCAAGGTACGGTGACGTCACGCCGCGGCGGCCTTCCTCGCCATGTGGGCCGACAGCGGCGACGTCGTCTCGCGCCAGTACGCCGGCACCAAGGCGCTCAAGGTACGGTGACGTCACGCCGCGGCGGCCTTCCTCGCCATGTGGGCCGACAGCGGCGACGTCGTCTCGCGCCAGTACGCCGGCACCAAGGCGCTCAAGGTACGGTGACGTCACGCCGCGGCGGCCTTCCTCGCCATGTGGGCCGACAGCGGCGACGTCGTCTCGCGCCAGTACGCCGGCACCAAGGCGCTCAAGGTACGGTGACGTCACGCCGCGGCGGCCTTCCTCGCCATGTGGGCCGACAGCGGCGACGTCGTCTCGCGCCTTCATGCAGTGCACCTGATGGTTCTGCCGCCCATACTGCCGCCCATGGACATCTGTAATCAACCCCAAATAAAAGGTCCTACCTACCTGAGGTCGGCCGCGACTGCGCGACTACCCTGGAATGTCTCGTAAAAGTACGTTTCCTAAGTACACCCTTCAATCCAGAATAAAGCGGCGCTTAACACTGCTGTTATTTGACAGAAATAGGTGTGACTGTGGTGCCGCTGGAGTCGCACAACAGAGGGTTCTAAAATACATACATGTCCTTAAACATCTGAGGATGGGGTGCGGGCGATCGGTTGAATGAACGATATAACAAAAACATTACAAGCATTCTAAAAATAGATGGACAGAAATGTATATATTTCTTCATTTATTTTTGTTCAATTAAAACAGTGATGTATCTTTTCAGGGGGATTATACAAGGACTGGTGAGAGAAAACTAACGGGAATGATGAAAGACGGTGTCGCTTCTGCTAACAGGTAAATATTATTCAACTTGATTTTGGGTTATATAATCGCGGATTTGAGACATATTAATATGTAACGGATACTCACGATACGCCGTTTTAATTGCTTTAGTGCCGATATTTCGACCCTGTTGCATGGATCGTGGTCACGACGAAGCAAAGGAGAGGTGGAGTGGGGGAGTAGGTTGTAAAGAGTAAACAAGCGTAAATGTGTAAATAAGCTTACAGGGGCAGTTTAAGGTCAAGAGGAAATTGGTTAGGGCTGATGCTGTTTAGGGGATAATCTATGATTATATTTTCTTTTTGTTGTAATGGACTTTTTTTGTTCTGATTCTATATTTCTCATTAATATCATACTTACATTGTGAATTATAGACAGATTATTTCATTTCGGCAAAGACTTCGTTTTAATATAAGTTGTCATTTCTATAAATGAAATCACCGGGTCGTTACTACTTTCAAACACCAAAAAAGTATAGACACGAATCTGTTTCGTCGCAGATTCATCATCCGCCATTTTAACGACGCCATGACACAATGCGCCATAGACACAGCTCTCGGTCAACCTATCAACCGGGCGACCATAGACGAGTTTGACAGCAAATGGCGTGATATCAAAACCGCCTCGATGATGATTTTCGAAAATATGGACACGGAGAGACCTAAGTTAGAATTGGTGCCGTCGTATTTCGGACATCCACTCGTGAGTGAGCTGGCGTCAGCTGAGGTCGTGTATGGAGTGGGGAGGTCAGTTTGTACGGGTTTTTGAATTTAGGTTTTTTTTCGTTTTCTATTAATATCACTGACTTGCTTCAATTCGACTTGTTTGGCACGTTTTTGATTTAGAAAGTGACTTGAATTTTTTGATCCTTTTCAATTATCGATCTCTGTTCTATCTTGCAACTTCTAAGATTTTTCTAAAAACACTTTTTCATATTCATAAAAAAAATTCAGCGATTGACTGATTTTTTTTCGTAGTTATGTAGAATTGAATTTATTTTTCTGGAGAATTGCTAGACTACTATTATATGTGTATTAGCTGAGCCAAGACAAAACATATTTTATTACATAGCGATCACGTGATACGTACGTGTATATCTAACTATATAGGTAGTTTGAACTTTTAATCTACGATAAATAAATCCGTATTACCTAAGATTTTAGCATACGAACCTATATTTTAATTGTACGCTGTTGCTTTTTGGGAAAGGAGAGCCCCGCAAAGCTAAGTAATCATGCCTGGGGGCGCTTTGATAGTCTCAATTCGGCGCTTGTATATGATGAGATGCTTCAAAACTTTAATATCGTGATTCACAATGCAAGTGGCGCCATCTCTTGAATTGTTTTGGACACACTTACATGTATGAATGAGGGAACATGATTGGGCGAGGAATAGCCTTAATGAGGCCTAACTAGCCCACGAAGCGTTTTCGTTTTTTCTTTGTATGTTGATTGACCATTATTGCTAATTCTTCACTTGAAAAATTACACTTTTGCTACGTCATATTACAATACGCTATTATACTTATCACTTAACTTTTCACTTTCACTGCGCCGTACACCGTGTGTTAAGATGACGATCGTTTGAATAGCAATATCATACTACTTATCTGTTTTATGATATAGATGTGTAACAAAATCGTATGTAGTCCACCGAATGGTCAGAAGCTACTGCTCCTCATAGATATTTGTCATCAACTTCTAATGGGGTTGGAGGGCTGCAGATGCGTTGCTTCTTTTGTCAATAGGGTGGGAACGTCGTTCATGGATGATAGAGCCATTTAGAATCTGGTGAATTGCATTCTCGTTTTGTATTTTATATTATAAAAAAAATATACTATACAAATTGTTGAAATTATTATCGTTTGTTACTCACAGAGTGTGTTGCTACCTCCTAGGAATTAAGTTAAAACGCCTCATGTAAATGCGTTGCTTCCGTTTATCACACTCTTCGAACCAGATGACAGTAGCACTGAACACTGCAATTAATGGGCGTGGTATTTGTGCTTCCGGAATAGTACAAAGCGTCCGTTGTTGATAAAGAACCTTGTTCTACCTTCCATAAGCCTTTTATTTCGTGGGGGCAGCAGACAGGATATAACGACGCGATCGCAACATAAAATTTTGAGGGTGGGTTAGGGTAAATTGGGATAAATAAGACCACTTTTCTATCTTTCTATCACTTTATTATAAAGTTCGGCATATTATCTTCGCTATCCCCGCGGCAGAGAAAAATCTATGCAGGGTTTCCCCACAAAAAAACTGACCAAGTGCGAGTCGGACACGACGGTTTTGGTCCGGACTGGGACCGCGCCTGATTTCTACCGGCTAAAACATCGGTGTTACTCTGGACCCCCTTTGTCTCACTACGTCCGCTCCAAGCTTATAACTACCGTTCCATTGTCACCAGGTACTACCTATCGACGTTCAAGGACGCGTTACGCCAGGCCGCGGTGGACGCGATGTCGGGGTCGCCGCGCAGCGTGCCGCCGCAGCTGATCGTGCCGGAGGGGCGCCACGCGAAGGTGCTGCTGCTGGACGTGCGTGCATGCTGCTTGCTCGTAGCGTACCGTGTAGCGTAGCTATAGTCCGATTCATAATTAGGTGTCCAAAATGTAAACAAAGGTGTTGACCTATCAAGAAAATACGTTGAAATGGTAGTTTCGTATTTTTATCGATATTAAAGTAATATAACAATAATAAAATAATGAAATAATAATCTACATAAATTAAGATTAATTCACATTTTTCTAATATTTATATCACCTCAATTTCGTTCCATACAGTAATAATAATAAAAAACAAAGTTTGTGGTAGAAAATTAAAATGTGTGTTTTAAGTTTCGTAGCTTATATTATTCATTTTCGTGATTGTGATCGAACTTGAATGTTTTCTCGTTTACATAACGCGTTTGTTAAATTGTGTATATCTGTTAAAGTTTCGTTTTTTGTTCAGTTTGTTAAAGTTTTTGTTTCTTATTAATTTTGACAGTGACATTTGTTTGTTTACATTTTGGACATCTAATTATGAATCAGACTATAGTAGCGCAGGTGCTGGGGTCTCGTAGCGAGTAGCGATAGCTTGTGACTCGTAGCAAAAGCGCTGAGTTCTCGTAACGCGTAATTTATAGCTCGTAGCTCAGACGCTGGGGTCTCGTAACACGTAGCTGATAACTTGTAGCTCATAGCACAGGCGCTGGATTCTCGTAACGTGTAGCTTATACCTCGTAGCGCAGGCGCTAGTATCTTAGCTCTTAGCTCATGGCCTGCAGCTCGTAGCACAGGCAGTGTCTGGCGGCGGTTAACTCGATGTCGCGAGATTGCAGCTTGTAGCACGTCGCTAAAAGCGTCGTAGCACACATCTGGTAACTCGTAGCGACGGCCAGGTGGCTGGGTTCTGATCAAGCGGAGATGCTCGTAGTTCGCAGCTTAGTATAGGCATCACTCGGCTGGTAGTTAGTAGCCCGTAGTTTGTAAGTAAGTACACATTATGACAGACACCACCCTGCTGGTAGCGCGTAGTACAAGCATCACCCGGTTAGCATCATTATAATTATAAGCTCGATCGCCAGAAATTATATTACCACAAGGTAAATTTTAAAATTTTGCGAAACTGGTACTCAATAAAACTACAATTATTGATTTCTTATAATAGTGTTAATTTGGGTATAGCGGCACCTGTACTAAACAACACTGCTATTTTCACTTGTCTCTGATTTCTTAACCATAAAGTACGGTATACATACTTACTCAATAAGTACCACATAAATATAAATTGGACAATCGTTTGAGAAGTTTGTCGTACACAGGAACAATCTGAACCCGATACTGAGGCGATGGCGCAACACGTGAAGTCGCTGATCGACGACTGCAAGAAACTACTCGTCGACACGGAACCAGTGTTGGGTTCGTGGGGGCTCATTGATGCTGATCCACAGTGAGTGAATTGTATTGATATTGACGATTTATATCGAGGACTTAAAAATAAAAAATAATGAAGGGGACCCCGTCCCCTTCTCCTTCTACCGATATAAAACTTATCGAAATTTTTTCTCTAAAGAAAAGGGGGGGGGGGGACTATTTAAAGAGTTTTGTTTTCTTCTGGGCTTAAAGGAGGAGGGGACGGATAGGTAGGTTTAGGACTAATTAAAGAAAGGGAGGCAGGACATGCCTGCTATATTGCAGAAATATGCATGCCCGTAGTTTTACAGAAGAATGTCAAAGACCTCTATCAAGGGTGAGGGGCTGGGTTTGGGACCAATTATAGAAGAGGAGATTGGACATGACTGCTATATTGCAGAAATATGCCCGTGGTGCCACAAGAGAATATTATAGACTTCCACCACCTTTACGTGTTCGAAACTTCTAACTTCTTTCTTAATCTTCTAGCACCGGAGACCCACAAGAGACAGAAATGGACAGCGTGCTCGTACTAACAAGTGACGCGTACTACGTGACGGATTACGACGAGACCTCCGACCGGCTGCTGTCCGTGCAGCGAGTGCCGCTGCGAGACCTCACCGCCGTGGAGCTGGGCACCCTGGACTCCAGCGCCACGGTATGTCTGTCTGTGTGGGTACCGCGTGTCAGACCAGACGAGACCTCCGACCCTGGGGTCTAGTGCCAAGATAGATCATATAAGCCGCCACCAGCCCAAAGACCTGCTTTTTTACATAAAAGTAGCAAACGATTATGTAGAAGAATTTTGAAGGTGGTTCGACTCCGACGGCACCACCGCCACACCTTTTTTTACACATACATTATTTTTATGCATTTTTGTACATTATTTCATATGATATTTGAACCTATATTATTTTGATTTGATTCCAGATCTTCGGTGTCGGTCGTAAAAGCAACACGGAGGGCGTATTCTGTATTCGTCTGAACTACACTCATAATGGAGAGAGTGGATACTTCCACATGTTCAGGTCCACTTCGCTGAGGTTCTTCAACAATATGGCTGTGGTTATCAATACCAGGGACGAGATGATTGGTACGTAATCAATACATATTTTTAAGGAACAAAAAATGTTTTTGAAAAGTACGATCCTTTTCTAATTACCACGCTTTTTAACCGACTTCAAAAAGGAGGTGGTTATCAATTCGGCCGGTATCTTTTTTTTTATGTATGTACACGAATTACTCCGCCGTTAGTGGACCGATTTTAATAATCCTTTTTTTATTGTATAGAGACGAGCTGGAAATTGGTCCCATTTAAATTAGGTTAGGATCCATCGATGGGTTCTGGAGAAAAAGAGGGGAACTCCTCCACCCATGTAAATATAACAGCCATAACTTCGCCGTTTATGAACCTATTTTAATGCCTTTAGTTTCGTGTGTGTACAATTGCTACAAGTTGGTCCCATTTAAATATGATGAGGATCAGAGTGGGTTCTGGAGACAAAATATGTAACCCCTCAACCGATGGGAATAATTGAGTTGTGTTTGAAGATATTTGGTGTAGGTTCTAATGAAATTGCAAAGCCAGTTCATCATTGACTATTTAAAGGTCTGATAATGTGGCTCGGAGTCAAAATATGTAACTCCTCAACCAATGGGAATAATTGAGTTGTGTTTGAAGATATTTGGCGTAGGTTCTAATGAAATTACAAAGCCAGTTCATCATTGACTATTTAAAGGTTTGATAATGTGGCTCGGAGACAAAATATGTAACTCCTCAACCGATGGGAATAATTGAGTTGTGTTTGAAGATATTTGGTGTAGGTTCTAATGAAATTGCAAAGCCAGTTCATCATTGACTATTTAGTTAGATTAGGTTGGAACCTAAAACTGAAGTCTGAAGTCGGCGCTCATATTAGGCACGCTGTTTACATCGTTATCCAACGAAATATATTGAGCGCCGACTTCAGAAATATGTACTAAACCAACATTTATTTCAATTATTTTTTACTTTGTAGTGACATAGAAGTCGGTTGTATTTTTTTGTTAAAAATTTTTTTATTAGCTTGGGTTGTATGTATGTAACGGAATCTATGAACTCGAATTTTACCCACTTTAACGGTCCGATTAATTTAAAATTTTGAACAATTATCAAGAACCGATGACAATACACCAATAATTTTATCCCATTCTATCATCAGGATCGTCAGAAATCAGGATTATCGATTTTCCTTGTGCGATTTTAGCGTGGTCTTTAGTTTTTAAACTATGTATAATTATTTAATTATCACCTATACTGGTGGCAAATATTAAAATTGGATATGTACAGGAACATTTTCATGATTATTATTTTTCGGAAGGAAATTTTCTTTGTTAAATTTATTTTTCATAATGAGAGTCGAGACTCTATCCCAATTAAACTCAAAATCGATATTTTTTTTTCACCTCAACCCTGTTTTATGTTCGTATAATTTATTTGTATCGACAAAAGAATATTTGAACTACAGAAATTAGAGAAATCTGTTAAAACATTTTCATACAATTTGTATAGTAGTGAAAATAAGTAAAGTTGTCAAAAACTTTATAACTTACAACTGAACTTTATAACTGAACAAACTTATTCCTTAATATTCCATCGGAAATTTGTCAAATACAATTACAAATTTTCCATACAAATACTCAATGCTCAATCAAGAATGTAATGAGTTGTTGATAAAATTATTAATAATTTTTACATATTAATACTTGTGGTAATTTTCAGAATCCTTACACTCAATCTGTGAATCAATAATGGTAGCGAGGGATGTCGCTAAGCTGCCACCGGTACCATTCCACGATGGGGTCAAACTGGAGAGGAAGAAATCTAAGGTAGGTGAAATAACGGAAATTTTGAAGGTGGTAGAATATTAATATAAATTTCAAATATTATTTTGAATAACTCTGATTGTTTTTGGTATTAACCATATGATAATAGTGATACACTTTTTCAATTTGGCCATTCTCAGATAGGATTCCAATCCTGTCTGAGGATGGCCGCTGATCTGAGGATTTGAGGATGAGGAGCATCTGAGAATGATTCAACACAGATTCTATGGTCAACAGAGATCACTTAGCATTAGGTGGCCTACATGCCCATTTATTACTTCTATGTTAAAAAAATGCGTAATTCAAAATACTAGTGGCGCCATCTTGCGACGAGTTGTGGAAAGTCCTCAAACAATTAAATTTTAATTTAATTACATTTAAATTTTAATTTTATTGTATTGTACTATTCTAGATACACCCATCGCAAGCGCAAGGCGGCAGTGCCCGTTCTTCACTATACTTGGATCTGTCTCGACTACCCACACTCACGAGAAACGTCAGCGAGACTCAACTAGTGGCTGACATACGGAGCGTTGGTCAGTATTAAAATAACTAAGTTTGAAGGTGGTAGTGAGCTTTGAGCTTCGATTTCTGAGGCACCTCCGTACTTATTACTGTCTTATAACAGTAGTGTTAAGCGCCGTAATATCCCGTTGTGGTTCGACTCCGGGGGCACCACCGTCACACTTATTATTGCCTTATAATAGCAGTGTTAGCGTTGCTGTGTTCTGGTTGGAAGGGTGTGGTAGGGGAGATATGCTGATCAGCAAGGCGTTCTAACTTAGTCCTCAGGGGTAGCGGCGCTTTGGACGACTTCAGGTAGGAATACCAAATCCTATCTGGAGTTGGGTATAGATGATGGACTTCTTTAACCAACTTTTTTTTTAATATTTAACCTAACGATAAGGCAGACTAGCTACCTGATGGAAAGCAGTCAACGTCGCCTATGGACATTTGCAACACCAGAGGAGTCGCCAATGCATCGCCGGATTTGAAGGATAATTCTTTTTACACCCCTCTTGAAGAGCCCCATGTCATAGTCTGAGGGAATACCTCAGGAGGAAGTTCATTCCACATTTTGCACGTACGCGGTAAAAATGACCGTGCAAACCGAACAAATAAGATTAGATTAGGGCGACAGTAGCCACTTACCATCAGGTGAACAGCATGCTTGTCTGCTACTCCTATATTATAAAAAAAATCCTAACTTTATAGTTATACCCTTATCTTACCCACCCAACTCCAAATAATCCAATCCTGATTATACCTTATCCCTTCTATCATAGGCAGCGAAGGTAGCTCCATAACCAGTTCAGTGTTAGACCAGCTGGTCCGCGCGGTGCAGTTGCCGCGCCGCTCCTACACGCAGTGCCGGTTCATTCCCGGGTCGAGTCATTTGCTCGGACCACGGGCCACGAGGACTGTTAGTGCACATAAATAGATTAGTTAAATGGAATATGTTGTTATTGTGTTTTATAATCGTTAATTGAAAATAAGTTGTAATTGTAATTCATTAATTACAATTCTATTGAATAGTTTATTAATATTTAGTTTTGTTATATAGTTCTCATAATAAAAAATGTGCGAGATGTGTACAACGCCATCTGTTATCACTGTAAAACATTAAGTTATTAAGAAAAGTCTATATAGCATTATGGTTCAGTGTATTTTAATATTTTTGTAGTATTTTCCAGTATGGCTTACCCAGTAGCTGGTTCCTTTTTAATAATTATCTAAGCAACCATTATTATAAATCACCTTATGAAAAGAAAAATTTAGTCTTATCTTAGAAATAAGGAGACAGAATTTTATGACATGTTTCATGTATAATAAAAAAATACTAGAACGGCTATTTACCCGGTAAATAAACAGTCTTCACCTTCATAGTCTATAGCCTTCCCTCTCCCTCCTTCCCTCCGTTTCCTTTCATCCTAAATAAAAACCAAACACTTTTTATATCACCACAATAATACTGACATATTGAAAGATATATCACTCATTCACACTTCTGCATGTTACAGGATCCAAAGCCCTAAACAACATGACGGAACAGTTCAGCAAACTCAACAAGCTCAGCCATTCGCTCAACGCCCGAGCAAGACCCAGTCTTCAGCTCAAATTCGATCAGGGCGCCTCCAAAACCAAGAAGATCTTCACCCTCGGCCACGGGAAAACCGACAACAAGAAAAAAGGCAGCCTTTCTGATGGAATGAGCTCTGATTACTCATCAGACGACGAAAACAGGACGAATATATTCGAACCGACGCTAGATAACTTCGAAAATACGCAACATTACATCGGTGATAAGAAGAAGAATGAAGCCGAAAATGATTGTGATTTGATCGAGAATCCGCTGTATTCGTCTAAGATTGAGCCGACTGAGCCAGAAGTGTTTGTGCCGGTACCAACGCAATCTACAACAGTTACAGTGAAGACACCGAGCAATCTTAGCAAGAAGAATCCCTTCGATTTGGAGACAAAAACACCTGAAATTCAAGTGGAGTCCGACAACGGTTATACTAAACCAGTACCTCCGAATACGTTGATGTTATCCCAAAAACTATCACACAGTTCGAATGATGTAAACTACGAGGAGACATCCGAAGTCAATTTTCATGTGAGATCGAACTCTCAGCACGAAATCACGCTGAATATAGCGCAATCGCATAGTGAGTCAGCGCTGAAGCAGCTGAAAAACATAGCCAGTCCGGTATCAAGCGCTACTAGGGAAATGGTACTGTCTCCGCTATCGAAACTCGCTAAGGGCGTTCAGACTTTGGGAGCTAATCTTGACCCGAGGAAGATGAAGGTATTTATACTAGACAATTTAATTTGAATTTTAAGCCATTATTTACATTTAAGTAAGCTTTAATTTTCATTGTTATGATTCGTGTATTAATTATTTTCTAGCCGATGCAAGGTATTTTTTATTTGTGTGGTATTAGACATATCATAATGAAATATATTTTATAAAACATGTTCATTTAAAATTTAAAAAAACGTTCTTACACTCATAGCCCTCTACTAGAAGTTCCTGTATTGTGAGTGCCATGAGCACACAAAAATACACAAACACCCAAATAAATATTATATAGCCAAGGAGATTGGCATATAAAAAATTTAATCCCACGTAACACTGACCTCATCCTGGATTGATGGACATAAAGCATATATTTTTGAACGAATTATTACCTATTGGTATTGCTACTATATAATAGAATGAATATTCAATAGAATGGACATGGATATGTATATAGATCGTAAATATTTATTAAATTTACAGGGATCAGCTGGAGTAAAACATATATCAGAACAGCAGTACGAAGAACATCGGAAGCTGCAAGAGAAATGGCACGGATGTAACACTCGTCTGGTCGCACTGTAATGTATATTACAATACAATACATTACAATCAGTGGCGTAACTATAGGGCTCCCGGCCTGAAGGGGACCCCGGTCCGAAAAAAATAAAAAAAGTTAATAAAACTAAACACTACACTTTTATAGGTAAATTATCATGATCATCAACCCACTGTCCCACTGCTGGGCACGGAAATATTAGGGCACCTCTCAGAATGAGAAAAAAATATTAAAATCGTGAATGGTCAACTATTCTTGATAATTGTTTAAAATTTTGAATCAAACTGACCGTTCAAATTGGGTAAAATCGAGTTCAAAGATTCCGTTACATATATACATACCTACATACATACAAGTACAATCCTTTGTAATTCATTTCCATCACCTGTATGTAATAAAAGCGTAGTTAAAATGTCGATAAATCAGATAAAAACAGATCGCCAGGACTAAACAATCACTAAAGTACGTATTCGTGAGCGAAAAAATCTTAGAGTCCCATCTAATTTGCCATGGGTCTCATATGCTATAGTTACGTCACTGCATTACATACTGTGATGTTGACATGATACAAATGTTTCCTCGCTTTGACGGTAAATTGTGGAATTGCTGACTTAGAAGGTATATTGATTGATTTTTAATTTTTAATTTTAGTGAGTAATTTTGTGATTTTTGGGTTTAGAACTATATTACGTCACACGTTTATATGAAGGGAGAGGGGTAAAATAGTAAGGGGATCTGGGATCTTACTACAGGTTAAAGATTAAGAAAATAGTTTTCTTATTTAAAATACATTATAAGAATCAGATATTAAAGGATCTTCAGCTTCTGACAGTAAGAGGATATTTCAGCGATTTTCTTTGTTGTGTTAGGTCATTTTTACACATAACACAATTATATTTTAATCTGTTGACAAATTTCAATATATTATCAAATCTCAAAATAAGTGAGTGATATTAAAAAAATATTTAAAAATATATATATTGATTTTCGACAGAGAAGGGGGGGGGTCAAAATACCACAATGATTTATAGATCCTTTTACAATACATTTTTGGGCTTACCGGCTACCAAAATTCAAGAAAACATAATTATTTTTCGATAGAATATTTTGACAGTACGCTTAATTCTTCCAGAATCTCCCGCAAGATAAAATGTGTGACGTAATATTGTTGCCCGTTACAAGTGTATAGAATAAAGTGTTGCCAGTATGTTATTTTGTTAAACAAAATCATAAAGAAAATAGTAAATTTGTTTATAAAACATTATAACAGTATTACAGACAAGTTTAGCGCTATTTATAATAATTATTATTATGCAATTATTTATTATTTTAAAATAATTATTAATTGATAATTATTACACAAATTAATTATTTAACAGTAAAGTTCATATATAACAGAAGGTTATGTCTTAGCAAATCCTATAGTAAAATATAAAACAAAATCTGATATAACATTAATACAAAATATGAAAGTATTTTTCTTTAGCAATTTTATTTAAAACAACAAAAAGTTTGTGTTATAATTTAGATGAAAGCTTTACATATACATTCCTTAGCTAGTTTAGATTACGTTTTGACAGAGTTGTAGGAAATGTTTGGAATTTTGGATACTTACGCATAACTTACGATATAAAATGTTCTTGTAAGTACTTTTACAAGAATATTCTTGTAATACATTTGCTCTTTTATATAGCTAAACTTAATTATTAATTTTAAATGTTAATAATAATAATATGTGTTTTACTCGACTATTCGATCTAAAGAGGTTCACTCTATCCCACCGCGACTAGGCCTTTGTGCTTCAGTACAAAACATGTTTTATAAGGTTCTACTCAAAATGTCCATCAATCTCGGTAAATACGGTCATAGTACACTATGTTTTTGTCCATTACTGTTATAGAGATGCTAGTGGTCGACCGAAATTTCGGCCAAGAAAAATCTGTTTTGGACGAACATTAAGAAATGCAAATAATTTAATTCCGAAACATAAAATAACTTCATTATAACATTGACTCACATGCTGCGACGCCAATTTCTGTCTTGAAGTCATAGGACGCTTAAGGACCCATTGAATTATGCTTAAAAATGAATAATGGGTTCTACATAATATACAGGGTGCATTTTTCAAGTGAGTCTTCAGAGCTAAATCCGAAATTACAAGGATTAGCTGAAAGGAGTTACGAGGCCGAGTCTGATGAAAAGTAAAACTACATCATTAGATTTTTTTAAATCTCTTCCCCTAGTCAGCAATCGAATGACTTCATTAAAAAAAACGCACTGTATATGGAGTAGCTACTGAAAATTATAGGGGATTGTAGTAGGTACTTTTATTTGTCTAGAGGACCTAAGCAGGACCCAGATTATATACAGTAGGAGTAGATCCTGAAACTATTAGACGTGCAAGGAAATCAATGGCTCTGAAAGTCAAAAGGTTGTTATAAAAACAACGAATTTGACATATAATTATTCTCAGGAAGTTAATTGTCTCTGTTGGATTCAAATAATCTTTTCTTCTGATATTTTGCTTGGCTTTTAGCTCGATTTTGATGTTGTTTACAATAATATATAGAGTTATCGCTCAATGATACCAGGCAAAAAATAATTGGAAAATAGAAAAAAAAACAAAAATATAGTAATATTTCATATTTGTGACTATGTGACAGAAACGAAAAATTATGTCAATCTTTTTTAAGACTTGTATGTAGTTAAATAGTTAATTTAGAAAGTTAAATTAGTATTTATTATCGTCGTGTCAAATATATGTTTAGTTAGCTCAGTTTTGGAATAGTGATTTTACTACTTAGTAAAATTTGCTGTGTAGTTTATGCTATACTTACATGAATGTTACTTACTGCTGTAATTAAGTTTTCTTAAATGCAAGCCAGTTAATATGATAATTATGAAAAAAAAACATTTTTTTTTCCTTTCATTGAAAATATTTTTGAACGATTTTTTTAACGGAATTTATCATTCATTGAAGAAAAATTATATACATTTATGAAAAAAAAGACTACTTACCTTTTGTTTGTTGTTGTACATTTTTTTTTTAATTTTTGACATTTTGACATAATTTGTTTAGTTTTTTTCTTCGTTTTATACTTAACGCTATTTTTAAACGTGTATTCTTATTTATTTATTGCATACTGTATTCTTAATTTATATTATTTATTGGAAAATATCAAATCGTTCCCGTATTCAATAAAATGCCTCAAAAACGTTTTCCTAAATACAAGAAACATGCAGTATTATTAAATTATATATGTAGTTATTTATACGTAAAAATGTAGATAAAATTATAACCAACAAAAATATAGTTTAATTATAGTATTATTATATTATTATTATTATGTAAATGGCTTTATGCTTTTAAATTAAATGTATGACAAAATCGTTTATTATCAATACTGTTTATATACAGGGTGAATTGCATTGGGTGTAGATTGCAAAATCCGAAAAAATTGCTATAATTTTGATATAACTAAAACTGCATGATTAGATTTTAAATCAATGAATTTATCTAATCGGGATGCGATTTCATAAAAAAACATCCTGTTTTTTTCACGTCATGTAAGAATACCATTTAATTCATCCTGTATATAAAAAGAAACTATATTACATTAGAACACGTGATAACACATTTTAAATGAAATAGTATGCAAATATAGTAGTTTTATCAATTATGTACAACGGTTTATGATGTAATTGCTATTAATATACATGTATACGTTATAAAGAAATGTAACTAAATAGTATTGCTTATTGTTAGACAGAGAACGAAGCTATTTCTTGTCCCTTTCTACGTGTTTACATATTGAAGTATTCTATACACCAGTATTCTTCCTAGCAAAGCTTTTGATGTTTAATAAACGTATTATTATTATATTAAAACATATATGAATGTATAGCTTAACATATATGGAATTTGTAAAATGTATATCTTTGGAAATTGTTACACTGGAATTTCTACTAAAGCTTGAATTCTCTTCCTCTCACTCATACACCCATTGACACATTCACACATATCCTTATTATGGGATCTACATTTTCAATGGACAACTCAAAGCAATGTTTAAGACCAACTGAAGAAATCTTTGGAAATTGTTACATTGGAATTTCTACTAAAACTTGAATCCTATTCCTCACGTATACACACACTTATACAAATACACTCTCTTATACACACATTGACACATACACATTTCCTTATTATGGGATTTAAATGTTCAATGGACAGCTCAAATCTAAGTTTAAAACCAAGAAATACTCCAAACTTATGGACGTTTTAACTAGCTGTCATAAAATAGGCTCCACAACACACACACGCACACACAAATGTGGCTTTGCATTCAATAAATTTAGATAAGCGTTCATACTTTAGAGATGTGTAATCACGGTATTAGCAAACTATGTAACTATTATTATTTATTGCACCAAATGCATGTTAGTGGTTAAACATCGTGTCCTTAGTTTAGGGTTAGTGTTGTAATAGCCAATTAATATGTATTGTGTAATAAAAATCACAAATCGATGTCTGAAACACGTGTAAAATACTTAGTTTTATCACAAATAGAGTAAATTCAAAGATGTTATAAATGTTTTTACATAAATTGATAATTAGTAACGTGTGCGTGAAGGGCGCACGATGCTCACGTGCACGTACGAACACTTTTTGCATGTGTGCGTATTATTTGTATGGAGGCATTCAACAATCCTTAAAAATCTGTTGGGTATAGTATGTCTCTAAAATAATAAATAACTACCAGACTTGCGTGTGGGCGAAACAATAGATGAGTAATTTATTAGGGTCAAAATACTGACCGTATATTCTCATAACTTTATTCTTACAAAGAGCTGTTACGACATCCAAGTTAACATTATGGTGTACATATTTATAATATCTTTGATTTTATCTTATTTGTGTATGCATATAGTGAATGTGATTGCTATATTTAGTACTAGACTTAACCTAGCCAATGTTAAATACACCAACTGTACTGTGTAACTTGCTTTGATTGTCGAAATAGAGAACACTATGCCCAAATACTTCTTAAAAACGTAACAAGTATTACGCAAACTTATATTGTTGATATATAAAGATGTTCAATTATATTCAGTAATCAGTATGTATTCAATATATTTTTTAATCTCTTTGACGCCATATAGGACACGTATCCTTCTCACCTATCCAATACGAGATACGAAAAATATATACGTAATTAATTTATTATGTAGTTTTACAGCAAAATTTAGTATTAGGTAGTTTTTGTGCGTTTAGATTTAAAATTATGTTGATCTAAAAAGATTATGCCTTCAAAAAATATGTTAAAGAATAATAGATAGCTTAAAATTACAATTATGTCTATTATCTTAATCTCTTTTAATTTCCTTCTAATTCATTTTAATTTTTAATTTTGCATAGTACAGAGTATTGTCCGCGTAAAACTGTTAGTCCGCTCTGAATATACAAATGAATCGCGTCGCCATAGCAAATTGTATGACTACACCTGCTCGCAACAACTTCAGAGCGGACTAGCAGTTTAGATGCGTACTATACCTTTGTTTATTATACAATTTAAAATTTGTTGATTTTAAAATTTTATCTCTATTTTATTTTTAATTTGATATGTAATTGTTTTTTTTCATCCAATATTTATCCGAGAATAATAATTTCACTTCTGTTATTAAATCCTTGTTTTCTATCTTAAAATTACAAAGAATATGTGTCTGCTGAAATATGTAGTCTAATTTTATAGACAATACATTAAATTGTTTTTAATATTGTTTGTATTTACTAATTAATGATTTCAACCAGTGCTTTAGCTTGGCTTAAAATATCTAAACCTCATCAAATAATATACTTTTCCTATAAAATAATATATGCTTGAATAATATGACGATGCTATAAAAATGTAGCAGTAGATTTTGTTGTGTTATTATTATTATATTCGATAGGTTTGGTTAATTAAGTAGACATAGAATAATGTTATTTGAAACGAAAAAAGACAAATACCTAAGTACTATATTCGTGCTTGTTTGATTAATAAAAACATGCCAAAATATGTAATCTTCCTTTGTGATGTATACAACAAATATTTAAAATTAGTATCAGGTGTCAGCCAATTGTTAAACATTTATTTAATAATTCATGTTACGAAAATAGGACAAATTCTGTTATATTTGTTTTGTCTGTGATGATATAATTATGTACATAGAATGTTTTTTTTATTTATTACTTAATATAAATAAATGCTTTGGAAATTATAAAAAGATTTTTGTTTGTATCATTTAGACTCTGCACTTAAAAAATTAAATGATTTAGCTTTCATCTATACAATTAAAGATTTGTTGCTAGAGCTGTGTTTAGCGCTAAAGGAAATGTTACTGCTAACTGGAGTTTTTTTGACTAGTCAAATTTTAGCGCCCCTTTGTAACCATAATAAAAATGGAATTGTTTATTTTACATGGGGATTTTGTATGCATTGGATTCATTTCAAGATCACGTTTTATTTGCAGTAGGTAAATCTATAATAAATTCTAGTACTAGTTCTAGATTTATTTCTTAAAAATAATTTATTTTTGTTATTCTGGATGTATATCATACATATTCTTTGACACTGGAAATTGTTTTCCATTAAATCTGTCAGACATATTATATGTCAATAGTGTCAAAACCATTGTTTTGGTCAACAATTTAGCAAATCAAAATAAGCTTGAAAAATCGCGTTTGTTCAGCTACTTCTATAAATCTTGTGAAAACATTAATATTAAAACACCGGATAAGTTTAATTAAAACAAAATGGTAACATCGTACTACATAATGCAGATGTCTAAGAGCAAAACCAAATCCAATATTGAAGAATATTATAACGATCTTTTCGAGACTAAACTAAAGATAAAATCTTCATCATGTAGGGTGTGTTTAAAGGAAGGAGAGCACTCCATCCACGATAATGAAGATACGGCTGATATTATCGACGCATTGAAAGTATTTACGGAAATTGAAATCAACGATGACGATGGTCATCCAAAATACTTATGCAACGTGTGCTACAGGTTTATTAAAGACGCTATTCTCTTCAGGAAAGTTGCGAAGCACTCCTACGACATGCTACACTCTACGATAAAGGAGGAGACATATGATCACTCACACGATTCTCACGACTACAGCGACAGTGTGTACGAAAGCAAACACTGGTCGAACAATGAAGACTTCAGTATCAAACACGAAAAGAAAGTCAAAATGAAGTTAGCACCAAAAGTTACATGCCATATTTGTAACAAAGTTATAAACCGGTCGTATTATAAAGAGCATCTCACTATGCATGATCCGAATCATCAGAAATATGTATGTGATGTCTGTGGAAAGTCATTTCGGCTGAGATGTGCGTACCACAATCACAGTCTACGTCACAGAGATGACTTCCCCTTCAAATGTCAGTTCTGCCCTTACAAGGCACGGTATGCAGAATTACTCAAGACACATATGCGAACACACACAGGAGATTATAGATACATGTGCACAGAATGTCCTGCACGGTTTCTGTTCAAAAGCAATCTAAACACGCATATGCTTAAACATAAAGAGCCTGAATACAAATGTGATGCGTGCAAAAGGGCTTTCCACACAAAATTGTCTTTACAAAGGCATTTTGAGGCGGATCACTTGGGAATCAAAAATCATGTCTGCAATGTGTGTGGGAAGGCCTTTGGTTACCGCAATGCAATGATGAAGCACCAGAGACATGTGCATAAGAGAGAAAAAATGACATTTGGAAGAATGCCATCATACCTAGAGGTAGAGCATAAGGAACCAGATTGTTAGTAACATTTACATCATGTACAACTGGTATAATTGCTTGATAATGATTAGTCTCCTGTGCCAGAGGAGAAGACCTGGGAGCTCATGATTATGTAGTAGACTGTCTTAGCATGATGAACTTAGACCTCAAAATAATCAGAAGAAATCTGTAGAAAGAATCTTGCTAAGTTGACTGAATGGTTAATGTGTTCTTGCACCTGATTTATACAATAAATAACTTTTATTTAAATTTATTTGGCTTGTTTTCCTGTATTGTTAGGAGATTTGTAAACATTTACAATGTGACTGGATGGAAATAAGATAATTCACTAAATATTTTTTCTACCCTGAGGGCTACACATGGAATTATTATTCAAAAGATTTCATACAGTCTGTATATCTACTTTCATTACTCTGTGTATTTTTTGATAATTAATTCTTTATTTTTTATATGTATAAAGATTTAAAGTTTTAAAACGATTAGTTCAACTGTCCGCATTGATCTGATATGTTTCACTTAACACCCTCAACCGCACCTGCTTCAAATAAATGTTCGTTCCATTAAAAACGTAAAAATGCCGCGGGTATTTTGGTGAAAATCCAATTACCAAAAAAATATATATGGGCGTCGGAGGCACATCTCATAAAACGAAACCACGTAGGTGTTATAAAACAATCGTTGTAGGCGTTAAGTAGAACGTACCCATTTAAACAGCTGTATGTCAAAAAATCAAAATTGTCAAATCAACAAATGACTGATTGTCACATTTGTCACTTTTCAAAACAATAAATTATTGTTTTGTGATTGTAACTATTTGTGATAGATATCAGTATTAAATATTTTTATTTTTATTAATTAACTTCTGCGATTACTGGTAAACTGTTTATTGAACATATTGTATCAAAACTTACCTTGATCGCAAAGATGGCATCGGCGTATTTTATGCTAAGAATCTTGAAAAAGAAGCGGAATACTCTTAGAAAAAGAAGAAAAGAGGAGTGCGATGAATCAGTGTCTAATAATAAAAAGGAAATAAAAATAATTGAAGCAAAAAAATGTAGAATTTGCTTACAAGAAGGTAATATACCAATTTACGCCAATGAATCTCTCCTCGAGTGTTCTGAGTATATTCGACAGTTTGGCGATATTGTGATCAGTTATGACGACGAGTTCCCTAAATATTTATGTAATAAGTGCCTAAGTTTGCTACAAAATGCTATTTTATTCAGAAAGAAAGCAAAAGAAAGCGATGTTATACTTCGGCAAAGTTTAAACTCCAATAATAGTGATTATGACGATCCAGGGTCTAGTGAAAGTTTTATTGATGAAAGTACTGTAGAAAATGACAAGAAATGTAACATAGAATCTTCAAAAATATATACATGTGAACCCTGTAGTTTGAACTTCGTAAATTTGACAGAATACATGCTTCATAGAAATTCTAAACAACACAAAAACATACGAATACAATGTCCTATATGTTTCAGATTGTTAACATCCCAGTTGTATAAAAAACATTTAGCAAGACACCAGTCAGCATCCCATCTTGTATGTGACGTGTGCGGAAAACTCTACCGTAAAGATAACTTGATTAGACACCTTCAACTACACAGTTACGACTTACCATACCAGTGTCAGCTGTGCCCATACCGCGGACGCTTTATAGAATCCTTAAAAATTCATATGCGAACACACACAGGTGTTAAACCGTTCTCTTGTGACAAATGCCAGCTACATTTTTTGACTAGGAGCAATCTTAACAGGCATATGTTAACACATACTAAGGAACGGCCCTTCAAATGCACTGAATGTAGTAGAGGTTTCTATGTTAAACGAGATTTAGACGTACATTTCAAAGCTGACCACGCGGGTATCAAAGATTTTGCGTGCAGAATGTGTGGTAATAAGTATGGTACTAGGAAAGGTCTAATGAGACATGAGCTACGTGTTCATAAGAGGGATAAATTGACTAAGGGGAGAATGCCATTATATTTGCAGGCTGAATATAAAAAGTAACTATGTATAAGATTTGTTAGATACAAAATAAAACTTAATAATTGTAAATAAATTTATAGCAAATTCCAAAGTTATTTTATTAATAACATGTTTCGAATTGCTTTAGGAACCTTCTTGCAATGGATCTCATAATAAAAGTCAAAAAACATTGTATAATGTGGTTTATTAAATACAGTAAATATTATTCGACTAGAATATTTTTTATTTAATAACTTGATAAAACAGATAGTGTAGACTAATTTCAAAGTTCTAAATAATTTAAGTATAATAAACATAGGGTAAGTTTAGTTGGGGTAATATCAAAGCAGGGGTAAAACTGTATGATTAAATTACAGGGTAAATTGGTTGAATTTTTATAATTGGCAACATCAACACCACGCCATGGGCGTATATAAGTGGGTGACTAACAGGTTTGGTGAGAAGAATAGCCTATAATAAGAGGACTTTTTTTCACTGAATGTTTAAAAATCATTATTCGGTTCCTTCTTAAGTATAGGTGCGATAAAAATATGCAAACAGGAAGATATTTTATTATTCGCAGACCTTTTTTCTTTGCTGTACGTCACCTCTTAAATGTGTCCCTTTGGGGCCGTTCAAGTATTACGTAACGCAATTTTTGAAGATTTTTGAACCCCCCTCCCCCCCTTGTAACGCACCGTAACGTTTTTCTATACCCCCCCCCCTCCCCCTCTCTAAACGTTACGTAACACTCAAGTGTCAATTTTTACCCTAAACTCGCTAAAAAGTTATGTTATAGTTTTTATCCTTGGGCGTGTTCAGCCGAACTAGGTGTCCTGAGTATTCTAAGTTAGTTTAAGTATAGTCAAAGCATATATAGTGCTATACTGTACTATACTTAGTCTAACTCAGAATACTCGGGACTCAGTTCGGCTGAACCCACTCATTCAAGGGATTCCCCGTAAAACGTAAATGAAAAGGGTTGCCAATTTAGGAGTTTTAATCTCTATTTTTTTATTACAAAATGTTACGTAACGTGTATTAAGAAAGACCCCCTCCCGCCCCTGTAACGCATCGTAACGTTTTACAAGACCCCCCCTCCCCCCAAATTGCGTTACGTAATACTTGAACGCCCCCTTACAATAGCATAACAAATCTAAAGGTACACCTATGCATCACACCATGATCATGAAAATTACATATAGGCTTTCAAAGGTGGGCAAATTAGCCTAAAATTAAATATATTGTTTTACCTCATCTCCAATATTACCCCAACTGACCTTACTGAATACAATCATAGTAACATTTAATAGCTATACACACATTTAAAATATAAATATACAAAGTATATAAACTGTTAAATTTCACACAATGGAAGAATACCACACAAGTATATTTCTACTCCAAGGCCACAATATCACGTTAGTTACATCTTCGGCTGGATAAAGACCACAATGCAGGGATTATTGAAGTTGTTATACTTCTTTTGGCAGAAATAAAAAAAAATATTTTTGTTGTGTGACCCTATGTTACACATAATTTTTTTGTATTGTTCAATTTGCTGAGTTTAAATTTTTTTGAATGCATAAAAAATATTTCACGATGGTCATTACGAAGGGACGAAGTTCCTCACACTGATGTAACACATAATTTATTCATAGTAGGTATTTACTTTCATCTATTGGTAATTTACTTTGCTAAAATTTCAACACATACATAAAATGATTTCTTTATTACGCCAAAGAAGTATAACTTTTTACATGAGTACATAAGTACATACATGCTTTTTATTTATATTAACACGTTTCTAACACCCAGACTATAGAAGACTACGAGGGAGGAATACTATTCAGACACATTACTTTTTATTGTAAATACTAAATTTATGATATAGTACTTCTCTCATTTCAGTAACTTCACATAATTTAAAATGCAACTATTGTAAATGGATTTTGGAACTAAGGTACTAGCACCAGTATTCAAAAAACTAAAAAATACTGAAATTTGTCTAAAATCAGTAAAAATTTTCACAAGGTAAAGGTACAATTAAGTTATGTCTAAATGCTATTAAAATATTTGTATAAGTAACAATAGAAATAGTAAAATAAATACTTTTTGACTTGTATACTTTTAAATGAGTACTTTGGTATTTTAATAATGTTATTATCATGCTATTCTTAGGGAATAATAAATGAATAGTATTTTATTCAAAATAGAGAGGACAGAAATTTATAGACATTCTGTTATTATAAAGAAGTTTTATGTAAAATATTGAATCTGCTAGTTATAGTTAAAGGTTTACTTATTGGGATCAAGTCAATTTCTACAGATTTTGTAATACTTTACTACGGTTTCATACAATACTTTGATTTCACCTACATCCTTAATAATATAGAGATTTTTAAAATACTTAATATATTTTTAAATAGTGTATATAATAAATAGCACACAAAATCCTTTAAATACAAATAAGCAAGCACACAAACTCTGCTTTATAATCTCAATAAATAAGCTTAATCAATAAACATTTCAAAAGATTAAACCGTTACTTCTAAGACTTGATAATGCAAGTATGTAACTATAAATAAAATTGTACTATAAATTTAACATTTGTAACATGAGACAGATATTGAATTTTGTAAGATAACATTAACAAAGAGACTATTAAAAATACAGAAAAATAAATCAGAGATACATAAGTCAACTACCATTATCATTAATTATTTGTCCAAAACATGTAACACACATTTCAAATATGTCATAGTTTTGTGTATTTACCCCATTGATGCCGGAATTCAATAGACTCCTATACCAAAGAGAACATTTTTTAAAAATAGATTTCTTTCAACCTACATCTGACAATATTATTATCAATCAGCACCCGTGTTCTCACATGCCCTGGTAAGTTCACATATTAAAATATGTTAAATCAGGAGTCTATCTGGTAATTTCATATACGTTTTATACTAATCGTACGACGGACCTCTGCACATAGTAGCGATAAACATGGACGCAAATATGAACTCGAGCATTTGCAATGATAGCATAAGAGTGCACCAAATATACTCTATCCGGAGAACCACAACTTGCCATGCCAGGAGGTACACGACTCCCATTATAGATGGTACAGTGAGCAGCACCGAAAACATCACTGGTATATCTGGGGATGCAAAGAGGAATTGAAATTAATTGAAGGTTATATATATATATATATATATATATATTTTATATTATAAGAGTAGCAAACGAGCATGCAGTCCACCTGATGGTAAGTGGATACTGCCGCCCATGAACATCTGTAATCAACCCCAGTTAGGAATAGATATCCCTACCTGAGGTCGACCACAGATGCATGCTACCCCTGAGGACTAAGCTGAAACGCCTCGAAAAAGTATGTCTCCCTTACCACACCCTTTATGGTATGATTCCAGAGGTACCACTACCACACCCATCTGCTTATTAACATCCTCACTATCTAATAATCATTGTATTCCTGTGTGAAGGGTGTGGTAATATAGACATACTTATATGAGGCATGTTACATGTTATTGCTAAGGCGTAGCAAAGCATTTGTTAACAACCTCACGTACGACTCTTTTAGCAGAGTTTGATGGAGGATGATGGAGTAGAATTTATCAACATCATTCATACAGTTTGTTTGTAATATTGATTACAAGAGTGCATTGCACTAGGGGAACTTTAATAACTTATTCTAACGACATATGGTTCTAATATTTATGGCCGATATATTGACCCAGTCGTGTAGGTCGGAGTCGCCGTACTTTCGTATTTATAATTCTATTTTGTTATAAATTTTAAAACTATTAATGCTACTTTTTAAATCAAATAAATTAGTGATAATTCTAAGAAACTAGATTAAAAAGTAAAGTGATTCAAGGTTTTACCTCTTTCACTGAGGCTTCCTTTTCGTCCCAATATAAGTCTGGCAGCTTCCACAACAAAAAGAGCAACAAGTACTCCATAGTCCTGTCCAAGACTCATCCGATTCTTCTCGCTGTCGTCATATTTGCCGCCAATCAATACAGACTTCAGGATAAGTGTCCCCAATTCACATGTCGCGAAAAGACCGAAATAAAAGGAATTTATATACAAAAGTATTTCGTACGCCAGACTAGAATTAACCATAGTGCGAGATGCCCGTTTGATTACTGTATTGAAACCGAGCTCTGGGTTATTTCGTACTTTAATTAGGTAAAATTGAAACAAAAGACTAGAATAAATTAGAGCTAATTTTAAAAATAGAACACCAAGCGACACGCACAGTGGAGTGTATAAAAACTGTCATGTCATAGGGACAATGACAATTGACATTTCTTTTCTTTTAATTCGTTTCTTTCCACGCTGTATAAGTTTACAATGTATACATTCTTAATACATCAATAAATGATTAAATAAATACCGAAATATTTTGGTATCGAGATAAAGTTTTAGTTTTCTAACAGTAGTGGTGGGCGACAAAAAGAAGTTGCTTTTCTTTACAATTTACAAAAAATTTGAAGCCTATTTATTCCAGATGCCTTAAACTTCCTCTTTATATACGACCATGATGACTAAATAGTTAATAGAAATGCAGTTTACAGAACTTATAATAAGATTGTATTGTAACATAGTCCATATTAATTTCGTATAAATATTTATAAAAAATATGTTGCTTGTTTCCCAAATGCTACATTACGACCGTCCGCCACCATAATATAACGACCTACGATTTCCACTTTTGGACAATATACAGAGGGGGATTTATAATTACCTTTTATAATACCTCTACTCTCTGTATTTTGGAGAAATAACGAGTCTTATAACTTGTATCATACACTTGTGTTTATAATTATACGTTATTACTTATTACCCCCCGCTAAACAGCGGGGTTGGTATAATTTTAATGTTGTCTCATTATATTATAATATTATTTAATAATATTATATTATTATGAAAGAATATTAAAAAATCCGGGGAGTATTCACTCCCTTGAGAATTTGCCCGGGCAAAGAGGGTACCCTCGAGACCCGAATAATCCCTACCCACCCCCATATTGCAAACGCAGACGCGGCATATGAGAGGCCGGTGGGTACGAAGTCCCGTCTTGTCTTGTCTTGTCTTGTTATTACTTATTACTCTCTGTCTATGATTGTACAAAAAAAATATTAATTATTGCCAGTTTAGTGTTATTGTACCGAATTGAATTTTTCATTTAAATAATATATAAATAACTATTGGTCGTAATATCTTATTTTTGATAAATAGGTGATAAAAAATAGTTATAAAATTTATTACGGCATCCAACTAATTAAATTGAATCACTTCTTTGATCTAATTAAGTTTGTTTAAAAATCGTTAATTATGCGCTAGGGCGTTAACTGACAAGTGACAACACCGGATTTAAGTGCAATGAACGACGCGAATATAGGCGGTCGTGTTGCTGAACTCTGCACGTGTTTAGTTTTAAAGTATATTGAATCGTTTGTTTTAATATGAATTGTTGAGTTCAAGTTTGAGAATAAGATATATTGAAATTTACTGAGACGTTCCTGCCGTATTGTGTTCATGAATTGGTAAGTAAATTTTGTTATACTTAGCGTACCAGTGAGTACGGCGAACGACCATGCGCTTCTAAAAGCACGTTACTTTTAGGTGTATTTACATAGTGATTGCATGTTCAAATTTAGAATGTTTTATTTTTTATTTTTTTTAAGTTAGTAAGACTTACATTATTTTTGTTTTCTTTTCATATTAGAGTCTATTACGATGGAATTCGCGAGTAGTCGTATAGTCGAAATATAAAGTCAGTGCGTGTGGTATTTTGAATGAGAACAGGCGTCTAATAATACGAATAATGTTCCGTTGTGATTGCATTACTTGTTTCTTTTATTTAGTTAATATTATGGCGTATATGTCTTCGTATTACGCCTTACAAAACTAGATATTCAATACCCTTGAAGGTCTTATCACAAACAAGCGTATCTTCGGCCGAAAAGTTTGGCCTTCGTTTAAAACCAAACCAAACTTACAAAAGTTGGTCATAACTTTGCTCAAGGTTATTTACTTATAAATTTAAACAGCGAAGATTTGTTTATAATAATGAATACATGTCAGTATAAATAGGATACTGAATCTTCTAAGGCTTCCATAGAATGTATCAAAAATTATTGAAAACATTGTAGTGTAAAAAAAATATCTCATATACAATACAAAAACAGTGTTACAATAAAATTTCAATAAACATGACAGTTTAAATTTAGAATCATTCATCAACCTTCATAAGTCCTTATGCACTTTTTAAGAAGCAGCAAAAATATAGTTTTTAAAGATGTTTTCCTTATTCATTTTGACCTGATGTAATGGTTAGCAATGGTGTGGATATAGTGAGGAAAACTTTCATTATTTCATAGTAAAAAGTTATTCTGAAATGTTTATATTAAAGGTCAGTAGATCAGACATGGTGTTAGGGAAGGGGGATTAATGTTTTTTGAATGAAAATCTAGACTATTTTCTTTATATCTCTTTGGTTGAAGGAAGAAACACTTTTTTTTTATAATATAAGGGTAGCAGATGAGCATGCAGTCCGCCGGATGGTAAGTGGCCTGCCGCCCACGGACATCTGCAATCAACCCCAGATAGGATTAGATATTCCTACCTGAGGTCGGCCACAGATGCGCCGCTACCCCTGAGGACTAAGCTGGAACGCCTCGGAAAAGTCTGTTTCCCTTACCGCACCCTTCAAACCGGAACACAGCAGCGCGTAACACTTCCCTTTTTCTTGAATTTTATTCCTTAGTCACCTCACAAGTACTGTAGTAGAACATTGTACTATAGTCAAAAGGGAAATTTAAATTAATTTACACTATTAATGTTATAATAATAAGCAGCAATAGCCTATTCATTTGTATTTTTTCCTTTCCAAATTGTTGGTCCGAACTTCAATTCCCATGAACCTCTGGTTTTTCAAAGTTATGTCTGTATTAAAAACTAATTATCGCCTGATTTGGTGAAGGAAAACATTGTAAGGAAATCTTCATATCTTAGAGTTCTTATAAGAATTCTCAAAGGTATATGAAAAGGTCTACCAATACACATAGCCAGGGTTGTGGACTATGAGCTAAACCTTTTAATCTGTGGTACATATGTCCAGTAGTAGAATAATAATGGGTTGACGATACCTAAACTTTAAATCCCTGTAATAAAACAAGATGGACTTACTTAGTCCATACATATTTAATTATCTCTCCCGGTTATAAAAAAATATATTATTTTGATATATAATTATACTTATGAATGGTATACTTAGTAATAGGATTAATTTGTATAGTTCACGTAAAACTGCTAGTCCACTCTGAATAGAGAAATGAATTGCATTACCATAGCAAATTGATGACATATGACTACACCTGCTCGCAAAAACTTCAGAGCATACTAGCAGTTTGGTGCGGACTATACCATTGAATAATAATTGAAGTATAAGTTTGCTAGGTACATATTTTCAGAGCTCAGCTCTTAAAAACTACTTATTGTTACACGGTACCTAAATTGCTAGATCATGACATAACCTGTGTCTCTCATAAGCAACTTGAGAAGTATAGGTACATACCAACTTATATTTTTAACTTAGTAATGATATTGAGGTTGGTTCTATTTTTTGTTAAAAATTTTTTTAGGAAAAGTAAGGGTGCCGCGCAAAATGAAATAAAACCCATAAAATTGTTAAAAATAAAATAATTAACATTTGAAAAAATGTTCAATGGCCATTGTGACCAACAACAAAGTAGGAATGACTCATTACATATCAATATCTCCCTTTATTCACAAGAGTTAAATGCCTTATGACTCAATATAAATTGATGCACTTTGAATGATGTGGTGTTGTTGGCTCTCAATTAGTATGACATTTTAGTTTTAATGAAAGTGGCAAATTGATTATAATTCGACTGGGGACGCACTAACGCCACACCTATTTCTGCCTTATAACAGCAGTGTTAAGCGCTGCTGTGTTCTGGTTTGAAGGATGTGGCGAAAGGCGTTCCAGCTTAGTCATTAGGAATATCAACATAAATGATGATGATGATAGATGCGTTGCTATCGGTCTGTAGCCAACCTCAGGTAAGATTCTATTCTTATCTGGTTAGAGGTTAGAAATGCTCATGAGCGGCAGAAGCGAACCATCAGGTGGACTGCTTGCTCATTTGTTATGTCTATACTATCGTTCTTATTATTGATCGAAGATACTATCCTATAAAATAAAAAAGTTAATCTCGCAGACTCGCGCAATGTAAGATGTTACACTTGCTTCTGTGTAAGACATTTCCGGAACGCTACGAAATAAAATCCAGTTAAAACGCTCAAGTATTCTCCTCCAAGCCGATGATGCATTAGCGACTCGTTTAACTAAAAATGTCCATAGGCGACGATGACGTTTATTTATCAAAAATTGGCAAAGTGTAGGTTCATTAGTTAGGTTGGAACTTATTACAAACAGCAATAATAATCGGAATACTATTAAAAGTAGTTGCTGAAAACAAAGTTGACTTTGAGTTGTTAAATTTAATAACTTAAAATATACAACATGAATAAAATAAATATAGTTCAAAAAACTAAAAAACACGCTTTTATCATAAAATCAACTGAAAGGTAGAAAAGTATTCTATTTCATTATTTCATACATGCAGGGTAAGATAAGGATGTATGTTGATCTCTTATTACTGAAAAACGGAGTTACTGTCAAACATACAAGTGAAGCTAATATAAAGCATGTAATAAATGAGAACAATAAGTAAGGAACCCCGTCCCGAAACTTACAACATGTCATATTTTATTTCGTTCATCCATCATCAATCCCTTATCAACTGTAATAAACAACAAGAAAGTGTCTAAACCCATTATCATACACCGAGAACGTTACATTTTACAATGAGATTGAATGATAATGCAATGGCCGCGGTGATAGGTCAGTGGACAATTGTAGATAATTGAATCAGTGCTCACATTCAGCTTCATTAACTGTTTTTATTACATACTTGTAATCAGTCTAGGTATAACTAAAGTGACCATTTATTCATTCATCGGGAGTATCGGGACATCGTTTTTTATGTCAATTTCATTTTTTCGTAAAAAAAGAACATAATTTATAAAAACTAAAAAAACACGATTTAATGATAAAATCAACTAAAAAATAGAAAATAATTTTCAATCTAGGAATCAATTAAGGTACAGTAAATAGTATAATTGTGGAAAAAGTGTACGGTGCTTTTCGAAAACTGGTAAATGGAGCACCCAACACTTTCATAATTCATAAATACAGGGTGGCGCAAAATTAATCACCCTATTTTGTTTTTGAATAACTTTTGTACTGAATAAAAAAAAGTGATTTTGAGTAATAAAAATTCAAATTTACCCCCTTTTTAGCACATTTAAGATTTCCGCAGGTAACACTTCGGATTCCAGTCGAATATTGTTCTTAAGAGCTGCGATTGACCCGTGACTTCAAGTATTCCCAAAGAATGAGGTCTGGGATGGTTAAATCGGGCAATTTTGCAGGCCATGCCTAATTGCCAAAACGGGAGATTACGCGACCAGGAAATGTTTCCTTCATAATATCCATTGTGGCTCGTGCTGTGTGTGCGATTTCACCATATTGTTGAAACCACATGTTCATCAAGCCCTGATCATCCAATTCCGATAGAAAAAAATGTTTATCATGACCCTGTAGCGTTCGCCAGTAACAGTCACTGTATTGCCGATGGCATCTCCAAAAGAATAGGGCAATCACTCCTCCCGGATTAATGGCGCACCAAATAGTGACTTAAAGTGGATGTAATGACTCAAAAACAGCAACAAGCCTTAGAAAATCGCAGCTCTTAAGGAGAATATTCGTCTGGAATGTCAAATGTTATCGGCGGAAATCTTAAGGAAAGTCGTCGAAAATCGGGCGCAAATTTGTGTCATCGCTGGTGACAAGACTCTTGACAGATATCATATTATCTATTTGGCAAAAAAAAGTTACAGGTCCTGGTAAAGATTTCTATTACTCAAAATTTCTTCTTTTTATTTATTACAAAAGTTATTCAAAAACAAAATAGGGTGATTAATTTTGCACCACCCTATACAAGTATTTTATGCATCATTAAAACATGGTTATTTTAAATTTATGGATTTTAATATTTAGTCATCATTATAGTCATTTGGGAAAACGGGACAATTATGTGTCCCGAGGTTCATTTCGGGGACAACGAGAGGAAGCATCGAATAAAGGGACTGTCCCGTTCAAAACTGCACGTATGGTCACTTTAGGTATAACCTGTAACCTTAGATGAGTGTTTTACTTATCAAAGCCTGTAACATAAATGAATGTAGTTAAAAAAACGTGGGTATATTATTTACTACCGTTTACCCGCGGCTTCGCTTGCTATCAGAGATCGATGACAATATTAATTTCTTTATTTAAACTTTATTGTAAGCCTAGTGGTTACAAAGGGCGAATTTAATGCCTAGTGTCATTCTCCACCAGTTAACCCTTGTTGATGAAGAAATGTTGTGGTGGTTATTTTTATCTATCTCTCGGGAAAGGTTTTTTTTTTCGGGAAAAAAGGTACCCCATTTTCTTTTCTGGACCTTTGATAACATACGTACCAAATTTTGTGACAATCAGTTTGATAGTTAGTCCATGATAGCGAAGCTAGCGTAGCGAAAAATTTCTAAGTCTATGAGCAAAACAAACATTCTCATTTATAATATTAGTTGAGATATTATGTAGTTACATGGGTCGTATAGCAGAAGATCCCGATATAAGACGAACTTGGTCCAGTGTATGTAGTTCCCGCTCAATATGGAAGTGCTTTCAAAAGTAATCGGTAACAGTTATAATATTATTTTTTTAAAATTAGAATACGGATCGTTTAAATATTTTACTTGCTACATTGCATAAAATTATCATATCTGATTAACAACATAAGTACGAGTAGCATATTACGTAAATGTCAAGATATCAATCAATTTATTGTTTTAAGTTGTTGCTATGTACATTGATTGTACATTGCGGTATTTTTTATCTCAGATCCTAAATGAGACCGCATTTTTATTCGCAGTCAAAGTTGTGAGTAATTTCTTACATATAACCTTTTTTCCTTTGTAGTAAAAGTAATAAGTAATTTCTAACTCCTGTATAACATTTTTTTTATAATATAAGAGTAGCAGACGAGCATGCAGTCCACCTGATGGTAAGTGGCTACTGCCGCCCATGGACATCTGTAATCAATGCCAGATAGGAATAGATATTTTTACCTGAGGTCGACCACAGATGCGCCGCTACCCCTGAGGACTAAGCTGGAACGCCTCGGAAAAGTCTGTCTCCCTTACCACACCCTTCAAACACAGCAGCGCCTAACACTGCTGTTATTAGGTAGAAATTAGGTTATTACTAGTAATTATTATAAAAACAAAAGCCGACTGCTTAAACATAAATGGTACTCCCATATTTAGACGAATGCAACGACACCTCATATGTTAAATTGCGTCAAGCCGTAAATATCCCGTAGTAGGGTACAAATCAGATGTAGGTATGGATTCTTGCGATGTTTTCCACACTTAAAGCAAGTGATAATAAGTCTCTAAAACGCACCGCATTTTGAAAGATTAGTGGTTAGATTCGAAACCTCGGACCGATATTATAACGACAAGGCTATTCTGTTTACTCCTCTTAAAACGAAACATTGTACATATATCATCACATAAAGTAAATATAAAATTTTGTATCAGTATCATGATGCATTTTGAAAGATGTCGGTGGAGGGTCGCCTCGAGAGCTCCTCGAGTATCCTCGGCGCCGTCGATGGCTTCACAAGAGGCCTTTTGTGTTATATATTGAGCTTCAAGTTTGCAAGGAAAGAGCAGTTTAAGATATCTTGATAAGACTTCCCTCTGGAGTATTCCAGGAGCGTTATGACTTCAAAAGTGCAATAAGAAATCTAATTTTAGGCTTGTGATGTATTGAAGACTGTGGTGTATTTTGACCGTATCTATTTTTGTTGCTATTGTCATTTTAGCATTTCATTTTGGTGTATAATTTTATAATATATATTAAACGTATTAAATATTAAATGCATATTAAATGCGGCTAAATTAATTCTATATTTTTTTTCCGAAAGTTTAGATGTGTAGTGTTAATTATAAAAACAAAATCCGTATGCTTAACAATATGGCCTATGTTATATGACTTCAACGACACCTTATATGTTTAAATCCGTCAAGCCGTTTTGACAAAGAACCAGACATACAAACATACACTCGAAAAATATTACTCCCCGCAGTCGGATAACAAATAACTCTTTAGACCTCTTGGGTCAAGCATTTCAAGTATCTAAATTAAACGCAATAGAATGAAGTACCAAGAAATAATAGGTGTAATTTGGGTGCCATCGTAGTGTTATTGTTCAGCTGTAGGTACGTAGTCCCTTGTCATATCTATTGTTCAATCAAGATATCCGGTTTGCGCTTACTTCTGCCTGCGGGTTTGATTTTTTTTATATAATATAGGAGTAGCAGACGAGCATGCAGTCCACCTGATGGTAAGTGGCTACTGCCGCCCATGGACATCTGTAATCAACCCCAGATAGGATTAGATATTCCTACCTGAAGTCGGCCACAGATGTGCCGCTACTCCTGAGGACTAAGCTGGAACGCCTTGGAAAATTATGTCTCGTCTACCACACCCTTCAAACCAGAACACAGCAGCGCTTTACACTGCTGATATAAGGCAGAAATAGATGTGGCGGTGGTGCCGCCGAAGTCGAACCACAAAGGATTCTACCACCTTCGACCTTGTATGCATTACGTATAATCTAGGTATAAGATACGAAGGTATCGCGCTTGGAGGACTCCAGTTGTGTTCTGTCGGAGATCCCGGAGTTCTCCAACAAGCGTTGGGGACGGCCACCGGGGGCTTTAGTGCGGTAAAAATCCCGCATAACCCGGCGTCGCTCCCACGTCGTCGAGTACCTTTTAAAAAAAATATCGTATAACGTATACGTATACGAATGAAATTGAACCATAATCAGCCCCTTATAATCAATCTACTATCATACATTCGCCCGTTAGTAATAATTAAGTATCGATTCTAATTACTTTTGCCTACCACAATTTTATTAATTTAGATAAATATTGTTTAAATTGATCATTAGCAATGGGTGGTTTACCCCGGTCTAAGGCAGAGATAACCTTCTGCATTAAACTCTGCCGCTTAATCAGGGGCCTGCGTTGCCTGGGATTTGCCAGGCACTTCTGATCCCTGATGTGATCAAAATGCATTGTGTATTAGAAATTTATAATCACTTACTTTACCAGTGGAAAGCATCGCGAGAGTACATACAAAGTCTCAAATATGAAGTCGGCTAGTTTTGTTAGTGATCCTTATCGAAGGGAGAGGCACTTCGAGACTCGTGCCAAGTAGTGGGACAGTAATGGGTTTACAACAAGGGCTAAAATGTAACAACGTTTTCCACAATTTATTAAAATTCTAATTTTTCCTTTCTTTCTTTGCAGTTAAACAAAAACCTCCAAGGAAAGCCAGATGAGAGTGACCAGTTTATGATATCGGCGGCGTGCGCGATGGAGATGTCTCATCAAGGCGGGGCGGAGGCCGAGAGCCTCCTGCGCTCGGACCAGCGGAGCGCCACCGTGGTGCCCCATGGGATGAGGCCTGGACGTGAGTACTTTTTCATTTATGTTAAAGGGATGGGAATTTTCCAGTGAATTAGTAGAATTTGTGCGTTTTTTTCGCACCAGATGGTTTAACAGAGCGGCGCATTGGTTCCCAATTCTTAACTTTTGCAAAATAAACTTTGTGATCGAAAGAATAATAATTGCATATAAATGCATGGACTTTTATTTTACATTATCTAGTGGTAAATATCGAATTTCAATTTATTATTATGCGTCGAACGAGGTTGCAATGAGGGACATAAGGCCGGCGATTGCCAGGAATAGTAGACCGGAGCTCTATAACTCGAGCGTGTTTGAGCTGTATATTATAGTCTTAACTATACATGAGGGTTTTGCAATAATTATTTCACTTGATGGTGCCTGTTGAATTACTTCACAGGAACACTGCATATCCTAGATTTAATCCAATATTCGTCTCCTACGACATCTAGAAATAGAGGTGTAGTGCTATTAGTGTATAGTGCAGTATATGCATGTATAGTGCAGAAGTGACACCACACGTTTATTCAATTTAACACGTTTTTCATCTCATTGACTACTTATCTAAGTCATCCGAGTACAATACTGACTTTATAAATATTATTTCGTAACTCATAACAACGATCCTATCGCAGGCAGGTGAATGCTAACACACGTATTATTTTGTGACGCATACGATAAGTATGTTCTGTGTAGATAAATGAGAGTAAAAATAAACAAACTTTAGTATTTTAATCATGTTTTGGAATGTACAGCACGTTCTAATTACTAACATCATAAGGCCTATTTGAACACTTAGTAGGAATCATATGAAATTAATATAGGGCAAATTTACTTCATGGTATGAACTTATTTTTTAACATGATTAGTTTAGATTAGATTAGTCTTTGATAGTACTGTGATCCATTTTAGGTAGTATTTCATGTTGATGAGGTGAACTGTATTGCTGCTTGCTAATTTAAGAATTTAAAGGTGCTAGAACCCTCTGTGGCATTCCAGCTTAGTCCTGAGGTAGTGGTACGTTTGAGGGCGACCTCAGGTTATTAATATAAATCTTATCTGGGGTTGATTACCGACGTCCAGCAGTAGCCACTTACTATCAGATGGTCTGCATGCTCGTCTGCTACTCTAATATTATAAAAAAACTGCTTTTTATAAAATTTATTACCTTATTTTAGTCTATCTACTTTTTATAAGTGTTCTCAAATGTCCTCAAAATTGGCAGATATTTGTCATAATGGTGGTGGAAGTGATCATAATGATGGTGTGAGTTATCACTTGTAATGCCACCAGTCGTTCGTTTTACATTCCTACTGCTAGGCGAGGGCCTCCTTTTAAAGTATTTTTTGCAATCTTCCAAGAAACACTATTTATCTTCAAAAATATGGCAACCCTACATCGCGTTATACCGGTTCAAGTGAAGCATAAAACAGGTTTTATACAAGAACGTGAAGATACGTTACCCCACGTTACTTATTACGGAAACTATTCGAGTGTGTACTCAGATTTGGGTCAGTAACAATGATATGATCTCCCGAGAACGCCGTACCGGTTATGGAATAAAAAACCGGGCAAGAGCGAGTCGGACTCGTGAGTGATGGGTTCCGTACTATTCTTAGACGGTTATATTGAAATTGTTAAGATTGAGCGAAAACAGCTAATAATGTTTATTGTATAGCGTGAAATGTAAGTAAAATGTTAGAGTGAGAGTAAAATGTTAATTGTATGTGTTACTTTTAGTAGAATATCTATAAGAAATGGGTTCTTCATAAAATAAAAAAAATATTTCTTGTAATGATAATGCAAATTATTGTTAGTATATTCTAGTAACACAAGACAATTTCAAGTGTCTTCATCACGGACCTATATAAACAAATACAGGACTGTGGTCTTCATATTGCGCTTTATCTCTTAAAGTGTGTCAGACGGACGGTTCCGGGATGGCAGATAGCTGAAATTTAGTAATAGGTTTTTTCTTTGGCATCTTTTGGGTGCGGATCCCTAAATCTTATGTGAACCGGGTCCATGTGATCACATTAGCAAGCAACAATTGAATAAGAAGAGTCTTATATAGAGTACAACAGTGGGAATAGAATCTCATAGGAATTTAGAGAAGTTGGGTACATAGTTAATCTGAAAACTTAAGCAACATCAAGCGTGGTCGGAAGTTGGATGGGTGACCGTTAGTGGCTAATTTTCTTGCGTGTTTTTTTTAAATTGGAGAGCAGGTTAAACCGTTGATTTACATATTATGTATATGTAGAGTATCATTAATTATTCTTATCACTAGGTCTGTGATTCTGATAAATATTTAGAATTCCAAATCTACCAGAATAATAATATAATAAAATAGATATAATACCTCTATGTAGCAAGGATTTTCTATATGGTTGCTATGGAAATGAAATGGAAATTTCCAGACATAATATCAATATTTCTAGAATTAGAGATTATATGTTTTATAAGAGTTTTATATTCCATTTGCTATTCACCATATTGATATTATTACCTCTATAACTGGTTTGTTATAAAAACGTTGAATCAAACATCGAATTGATTCACGGATTACCTCATTATGCTAAACAGTGTTTTGTATGGTTCTATCACTGTTTAAACAGTGCTGAGTGAGTCACCTACAGAAATATGAGCTGTTGTGATAATCGGATGTTCAATAACATGGTCTGGGTATACAGTATACACATACTTTTTTTTTTTTGTTATCGAGGGGGAAATCCTCAAAAGGTACCCCGTGCCGTGGGAGTGACACAGGGTTATGTGGGATTCTTACCGCACTAACACATACACATCTTTCTATACACATACCTAAGAATCAGACAAAGAGGTTTCATATTGGTTTCATAGGGCTATAAAGTGGAATGATAAAAAGCAGTGATAGCCTAGTGTTTAAGAAACTCGGCCTCTTGATCGAGGGGTCCGAGATTCAAATCCCAGGCTTTAATTTTTCAAAGTAATACGCGTTTTAGAAATTAATTATCACATGCTTAAACGGTGAAGGAAAACATTGTGAGACAACCTGCATACCTGAGAAATCTTAAAAAAAAGTTTTCAAAGGTATGTGAAGTTACTAATTCGCACTTGGACAGCGAGGTGGACTATGACCTAATCGTTTTCATTCTGAGAACCCGTGCCCAGCAGTGGGACAGTAATGGTTTGATGACGATGACACAGTGGAAGTGTTTTTCCATCCCGTTTCATGATTGGATTTCTGGGATTGATTGACGTTTGACTTATATATCAGAACAACTTAATAATTGATGATGACTCGTAGATGATTGTCATCCCCATGATCTAATGGTAGAATATACTACTTTGTCTGTCACTTTGTTGTTTGAATGTCGTTGAAACGAGGCTAAAAATTTGGATAACCTAACCTAACCTACATGTTTTGTGTGAGAAGTCTTAAAATAATATAAAAAAAAATTGGTCGAGAATTTAAAACAATTTGATTTCGATCGACTATTACTTATTAGGTATGTGAATAGCAAAGTATTAATTGAATACATTATATACATTTTACATGATTATGATCTTAATTATACACTTTCTCCAACACAAAGTGATTTGTTTTCAAACTGATGTAATCTAGCATTTTTTGTAGGTGTTAAAATTAGTACGTAGGTGAAATGTGTAGACAACTTTCAAAATCGAAGCTCACACCTACACTACATCAAAATAATTAACATTCCACTCCATATTGTGTTATATCAGTGCACGTGATTCGGCGCACCCTAATAATAATAGCTCGTGGGACAAAAGGTTATCTGTATCTATGTGTGCATGTAAGAGTCTTAATAATTGAATATACAATTTGATAATTTCTTAAAACATGGTTATAATGAGGGTCATATGAAAGGATGATGATGTAAATGAACATAGGGGAAAACACGTTGAAACGTTTTGTGTACTACCTATATACTGCGTGCGTGGAATTTCGTTTATTCCCTGAATATAGTATGGAAACATCGACGTGTGTCTAGTTAGATTTTTAAAGAAATAAACGAGCTTGCTCTCTGATGGTAGTTGAACTGGGCTCAGCTGCCGATGGACGACTGCAACCAACTATACATAGAGCAGAGGTTCTAATCTCAAGCCGATCAGATGAGTTGTCACTCAGGACAAAGATGGTTGCCTCAAATGTAAGCCAGGTGGCATCCATATTCTTCCACTGAAACGTAATAAATGCATTACACCAGATACAGGTGTGGCGGTGGTATCTCTTCGAACCGTACTGTACTCTTAGTCTCTTACCATGAGTTTTCAAAACATCCCACAATTTTACGTTACGTTTACTCAATCCATTATTCCGTTCCGTTTGCTTAGTATACTGAGTAAACGTAACAATATGTGCTGAAGTCTTTTTGTCTACCTCACTTTCGCTAAAAAGACAGAAAAAACAAAAAGCGCCATTTGTCAATTTAGACACTTGATGTTACGTTACTGACATTATAGTTCTGATACAATCCGCTAGGGGCTCTGATTGGAAATTGTATGGGCAATACGTAAACAAATACCAAAACAGTCATATTTGTCAAAACGTACTGGAGTACCTACTGGTTCTACCATTGTTCAAAGTTACATTACATTTATTTGATTCACAAATGCGAATAAACTTCTATACAATGTATAGTATCCAGTATGAAGAATAGAGGAGTCAGATTAATTGCAAGCACAATGCTCACCCAGGAAGTCGATTCACAGCGTCCTCAGCCCTTGAATAGCGGTGCCGTTATAAATAGAACGTTGTATGTACTCGTATGTATATGTGGCGGTTTGTCTGTAGTCAGATATTTCATCGATGCAGGAATCTGATATTAAGAGGTGTTATTGGGACATTAGAGGAGACCGGGGATAGTTGGCTATACAGGGTGAATTTTTAAGTGGACCTTCAGGACGAAATATGGATAAGCAAAAAAGCTGAAGGGAGTTACAAGGTCGATTTTGATGCAATGATCGGAAACTGTATTTTTAATATTTATTTTTGTACCCGGGAATCGAACGAACTCATTAAAAAAAAAAAACATCCTATATTATTCCACCATCGGATAGTGTCGCTTATAAGGTACAAATTCTGGAAAGAAATGATAAATGACAAATGCTAAATAAGAGTCATTGCTATTCTACGAAACCTATTAAAATCTAGTGATTTCATTTGATATTGAAAAATGATATTGAAAATAGCTGATTTCTATCAACCTCATTCCCGTAACCTCTTGGCGACGCTGTATCTGATTATCGTGCTCAGTATCACGTGTTGCTTCCGATTTCAATCCGATAATCGTATTCAATGTCAGATTTGCACAGCTAATGTAAATGTATTCCTTACTCTGTGTTTGCGACAAACATCTATTGTAATGCTGATATTGTACAACGTATTACAATAAGTATTTGTTAAGGAATATTTTTGAAGACAAGCATATTTTATTCATAAAATGACGTATGATGATCGGAATTTATATGAAAATCTTTGTAGTTTGATATCGTATTTATATTATAGTAGGTATTTGTTAAAGTATATTTGCAAGACACACATTTATTGAAACTTACGTGCCAAACTTATTCGAAATTAATATAAAAATTGAACATGAATTCTGTTCTATCTAAAGCAGCAGGTGCTGCTTCGCTTAAAATTATTATTTTAAAAGTAGCAGTTGAACTGCTATTTTTAAAAATAAATTGTTTTTATAAATACGTACGTAATCATATTTATCTAGCGAAAATTATTAACATAAAAGTTTACTCATTATTGTTACGAATTGATTATAGTGGAAATTATTCAGTTGCATCTTAGAGGCACAGTTCCAATATGTTCTACGGTTTTGTTCTATTAATAGAATAAATTTACATTTACAAACATAATTGTAGAATAATAATGTTCTAATTGAATAAACTTACGTAAGAGGGAGAAGTTAGATCGTAAATTTGTAACAACTTTGTAACCTCCCGGGTTAATTTGTTGAGGAACAGATAATCGTAGAAATTATGCAGTATCTGGGACGCATCCAATATTACATTTTGTTCTTTTAATAGAACAAAATTACATATGCAAAAAATGGAACGAACTTTCGTAAGAGGTTTCAACTACCTAAAAACCGCAGTGTTAAGCGCTGCTGTGTTCTGGGTTGAAGGGTGTGGTAAGGCGTTCCAGCTTAGTCCTCAGTGGTAACGGCGCATCTGTGGCCGACCTCAGGTAGGAAAATCTAATCCTATCTGGGGTTGATCACAGATGTCTATGGACGGTAGTAGCCACTTACCATCAGGTGGACTGCATGCTCGTCTGCTACTCTTATATCATAAAAAAAACTTAGGTTGTGAATTTGCAACGAGTATGTAACCAGGTCTAAATACTAATCTTATATATAAAATTCTCGTGTCACTATGTTAGTTACCGTACTCCTCCGAAACGGCATAACCTATTTTCACCAAATTTTATATGCATATTCAGTAGGTCTGAGAATCGGCTATTATCTATTTTTCATACTCCTAAGTGATGAGGGTTGTTCATTCTTAACATTTTTTTTATTTATATAGCAACACAACGTTTGCCGGGTCAGCTAGTCTATTATAACAAGACTTACAATTACGAAAGTGTTTAAGCGTTTCGTCAGCTGGTTTCAAAATTCATTGACCGGCAATTTATTATGTAGTGTTGTAGTACTGAGATTTATCTTAGTTGCCAGCGGTGATGTAATGTCACAGGCCTGTGATAGTAAATACACAAGATTCTGAGCGTATGATATACTGAGAAATGTAAACAAGTGTGTTTACGACTGCATAATAATTAGGGATGGCGATTCTTTCTGAAAAAGATCGATTCTTGAATCGATGTGTAATAAATCGATTCACAAAAAATCAAGGATTCGTCAAAAATCGGTCTTCGATCTTTTCAGCTAGAAAGGTCGAAGATAGCGAAACAATGTCATCAGGACCAAACAAACACTGAAATACGTATCCGTCAGCAAAAATGTCCATCACATTCAACAAACTTCGAAAACGTCAACTTTCGCTTTTCTATGATGAGAGATCGATTCACTGAATCGATCCTTTACTGGAGATTGATTAAAATAATCGGTCATTTTGTCCCAAAAGTTCGATTTTTTATGAATAGATGTCAGATCGCCATACCTAATAATAATATTACGCTGCATGAGTCAGGTGACAGTGTTGGTTAACTGAGATTGACGCGAATCTGTCGCATCATGTTCTATTATTTGTCTGCTAATGAGTTGGTAAAAGAAATACGGACTAGAAAGCATTACATTTGTATGTCTTTTACGTCACAGAAGTAATTTACCGCTCATGCTCTGGTTTGAGGTACGGTAGAAGGTCATTCAAGCCTTGGATTCAAACTTTTTAGTCTACCTTAGAAAATCAGAATTTGCAAACATCATGAAACTTACTTAACAAAGCTAAACTTACTTAGTTTACTTAACCGTGTTGTCGTAAAAGTGTCACAGAAGTAGTGAAACCTATGTAACTAATTTTGGCTTGCGCCAGTGATTTGTTGCGCAATACATTAGCAAAAAATGTACCCACTTATTATGTCATACATTTGCAAAATTCATTAAATTCTCATTATTTATACTAAACTATGACGTCACGTAGTTTATAAGTGCTAATTGTCACGCCATGTCACACTTAATATACCCCTCTCTCCTCCTTTAATGGCACTACCTTTTAAATGGGAATTATTTTCTTTACTCTAATTGACTTTATATGTATTTTACCAACTGTACTTTAAATAGCAAAAATCCCGGTTCGTATTCCCATTAACTGCTAAAAACTGCATGAACTTCTTACGTATCTTAGTGTATGATCCCTAATTGTAATGTCATGATATTTCATAAGCTGTTTTATGACATATTTAATTGCACTTTTATATTTTACTAGCTGACCCGGCAAACGTTGTTGCCATTTAAATAAAAAAAATGTTAAGGCTGAACAATTCTTATCACTTAGGGGTATGAAAAATAGATAGTAGCCGATTCTCAGAATATGCATATAAAATTTGGTGAAAATCGGTCGTTTCGGAGGAGTACGGTAACTAACATTGTGACACGAGAATTTTATATATAAGATTTCCTTCGCTTATTATTTTCGCTCCTCGACTCATTTTATAAGTATTTCTCCATCTGTACTTCATAGAGCACAAATTCCCGGTTGCTGGAATCCTGTGAGCGCCATTGAGTGCACTTGCCGCGGGCCAGTGAAAACTGTGCCAACTTGTTGAAATCGATTTTCTTCGCCGTTTTATCTTTTATGGAGCTTTTGGCACATGCAATTGCTCGGAATTAATTGGCGAATCTAATTGAAAAGGGTTGCAGTTTTTGATTAATCTATGTATCCGATTTTTTTGTTTACGATTTTTATTAAAAATCTAGCTGACCCGGCAAACTTTGTACCGCCTCAAATTTTATTTATCAAATATATTTCATATAAAATATAGCCTATGTTACTTGTGGATAATGTAGCTTTCGAATGGTGAAATAATTTTTAAAATCAGTCTAGTAGTTTTTGAGCTTATTCATTACAATCAAACAAACAAAGTTTTCCTCTTTATAATATTAGTATAGATAAGGCCACGATTTTGGCTCTTTATGCATGGACATCTGTAGGGAACCCCTGTAACGACGACCCGCGTGGCGGAGCGGTCACCATACCGGTCTGACACGCAGAGGGTCCCGGATTCGTTCCCCGGCCAGACGGATATCTAAATGATGAATTTAGATTTCTGTTTCTGGGTCTGGGTGTTTGTGTATTTGTCTATGTGTGTGACCATAGCACCCACGATACAGGGAATCCTAGTGTGGGGCTATGAGTGTAGAAAGCGTTTGTCGTTTGTTTAAAAATGACATGACAATGTAATGAGATAAGCGTCTTACCTTCACTCGACACCGATACCTTGCGTTCCTCGAGGGCTAAGTTGGAAGTTGGAACAGACAAGCATGTCTCCCATCGGCATCGACATCGGGCTCGGCGTCTAAATTGAGAGTTCCGAAAAAATAATCCCCCATCGGCATAAACATCGGCCCGGCGTCTAAATTGAGAGAATAAATAATCCCAAGCCTAATTTAAAAAAATACTAAATCGATTAGGTGAATACTTTTCTTTAATTACGTAGTGAATTATTTACAATATTAACCTAATAGAAATACAAAAAATATTAATAAAACAGGTTTTAAAAAAGTTATGAAAAAAATTAAATATAATAGGCTTCATCCAAATTGCTGTCCCCAAAACACTGGCGACATTACCTCGTTGAATAGCTAAGCTAATTCTTTGCCTGAGGTAAGCGTCAGGTGAATATTTAAACGTACCTAAATGTTAATATTTTCTGATACTTATTTTGGACCGTTTGAGTAAAACGATGATAATGATTTTTTTTACAACGAAATCTAAATTAGACACCATAAATATACTCAACGCCATCAATTATTATATTTTTTTATTTGAAAATATTTTAGAAATCCGCATAGTAATGAAAAATCCGTGTGAAGCGAGTCAGGTATTAAATAAATAAAACGGCTATCAAGGCTCGACGTTCTTCATGTAGGACAGTGTGTGGTCAGATTGTAAGCGGAGCGCTGGATGTAATAATATGATACTCCATTGCAGATATTATATTAGGTTAAAATATGAGTGGAATGTAACGACGACTCATTGCGGCAGAATCATAGAATTACAATTTAAGCTAAGCTAGTAGACGAATTTTGGTTAATAATGATAAACATATTTTTATTTTTTTTATAATGATATTTGTTATAGTCCGCGTAAAAATGTAAGTCCGCTCTGAATATAGAAATGAATCGCGTTGCCATAGCCAATCGTATAACTACACCTGCTCGCAACTCCTTCAGAGCGGACTACGCGTTTGGCGTGGACTATACCAATAAACGATATTGGTTAATAATCTTTTTTTTTACAATATCGTAGTAGCAAAGTAGCAAACGAGCATGCGCTGTACCAGATGTTAAGTGGCAACTGGTAACCATGGACATTTGTAAGCAACACCAGATAAGATTAAAGTCCTATTTGAGGGCAGGCTTAAATGAGTTGCTACCCTTAATTGATAGGACTGAGATAGAATGCCAGGACGTGCACATAGTAGCGCTTAATACTGTTCTATGACAGAAATGGGTGTAACAGTGTTGAGCTCCACAGGATTACACTATGGGTAAGCTTTACTAACAACGAGGTCGGTGAAGAAAAAATTTCGGGTAGTCTTATGTTTTTTTCTCGTTCTATGGTAAAGGGATTCAAGAATAGTCCAATTATAATTAATAAGTATTGGTAAATTAAAAAATAATTACACTTGAATCTAAATTTTATGTGTAGTATTCGTTTTATTTCTTTAGTTAAATAAAAATAAATATTTATTTATATAACATGACTCATACTGTCTCATACACAGAGGTATGACTGCAACTATTACGTAATTAAAAGTACATACTAATAGTTTAGATAACAAATGTTTTCCTCCCATTTCTCTATATTAGTAAATACCCGGCTCTCCACGAGCCAGTAACAAATTATGTTAAGTAGAGAATAATTAGTGTGATTACGGTGAGTGGAAAAGCTGCAGTGACCAACGCGTACTTTGCAAGTCAAATTAATTTACATAATTCACTGGTAATGTTTTGTGTTTTAAATAACTGTTTTCTGAAGGCGATTCGACTGTAGAGGGATCGCTACTACACATATTTCTACCTAACAACAACAGTGTGATTCCGAGGCGTTCCAGCTTACTCCTCAGGTATAGCGGCGCATCTGTGGTTGACCTGAGGTAGGAATATCTAATCCTATCTGGGGTTGATTACAGATGTCAATAGCGAGAGTAGCCACTTACCATCAGGTGGACTGCATGCTCGTTTGCTACTTCTATATTATAAAAAGCTTTAATATGTTTTTTTATTATGCTTATAGTTTCTCTACAATTTTATTTTACAAATGAGTTTTTAATTTGATTCCTCTGCGCCAAAGTTCTTACACAATTTTAATTGAAACGAATGGGATTTGATGGGTAATTTAATCAAGTTAATGGGCGGTTTAATCGAATTCGTTTAAGAGTTGAGTGCTATAAAAAAATTCCGTTTTCTATTATGAACTTTATATAGGTAGAAAATTGCTATTCAATCCTATTCGTGCACCCTTATACCAAAAAGCCCATTTAATGCGTTTCAAAATGTATGTGTAACCTATTACAGTTATATAATTAGTACATTTAAATATTATTATTGTGAAAATCATAGATTAGTAAAGATTACTCACTCCTAATAAGAAAATGTACCCAGTTTTGAGAATTGAAATAGTTACGTAAAAAAGTTTTGCCACGTCTCCGTGCTAAAATGTCCCTAAAATATTTGAAATAATTCTTTATTTATTATGTAAATTACGCAGTATTAGTTATTATTTAGTATTAGTTCGTAAATTTTCTCTAAAAATGTTTTTATTTGTCAAGGATTCAAAAAAGAACTTACTAAAATAAGCCGTTTGTGGCTTCATTCAATTTCAAGGCGGCGAAGTATCTTTACTAATCTATGGTGAAAATATATATTTAATACACTATTTTCACGAAAGTTAAAAAATCAGATAACATTTTATAACCGAAGGATTGGTTTGGATCTTATGGAAAAAACTAATTTTTCTTCATCTTGTTTTGAATTGTCATTAATATAATTTTGAGCTTACCACAGAAGCTTTTATAGAATCTTTTTTGTGTTTATTTTGGTTCGCTTAAAGCATGCCTAAACACAAATACAAAACTGAAAATTCATGTTTTTCGCCATACTGTCTTGTTAAGATTAATTTGAATCTTAAATAATGGCAGTGACATCATTTAAGAACACGATTTGTTTATTTCGTTGATTATAACTACAGAAGCCATTCATATGATTTACTTTGATCCTATTCCTAGATTACGGATAATAAATAAAGATATAAAGCTCAGTAAGCGGTCAATGCCGTCTATTAAAGCATATATGGAAGTCATAAAGTGCCCTAAGTTGGTTAAGTAAGAAGCAAAGTACGGAAATCATAGACGACTTGGCCTGAAAATGAGGTATTAGTCTGATTGTGTGGGTAGTGAGCACTGTTAGCCTGGTTGTATCAAAATATCAATCAACCGCCCACGCTGTATCTAGTTAGAATGAGAGGTATCTTATGGTATCTATATTATAACTTTCTCTAAAGGAAAACCCGCGTGTTACCAGTTTTTTACCTTTTATTAGCTTGGGTTGTATGTATGTATGTAACGGAATCTTTGAACTCGATTTTTACCCACTTCGAACGATTCAATTAATTTTAAATTTTTAACAGTTATCAAGAACCGATGACAATACACGATTTTAATAAATTTATCCCGTTCTCCTCATCAGGATCGTCAGGAACCAGGATTAACGATTTTCCTTGTGCGATTTTAGCGTGGTTCTTAGTTTTGAAACTATAATTATTTATGTTGTAAAAATAGGAAAAGGGTATACAGTCAGATCGTAGTTAGAAACTGCCGTCGTAAAGCTACCTGAGAGAGGAACCGCCACACCTATTTCTGCATCATAACAGCAGTGTTAACCGCTGCTGTGTGCTGGTTTGAAGGGTGTGGTAAGGAAGATACTTTATCCTTTTTCGAGGCGTTCCAGATTAGTCCTCAGGGGTAGCGGCGCATCTGTGGCCGACCGCAAGTAATATTTAATCCTATCTGGAGTTGATTACAGATGTCCATGGGCGGAATTAGTCACTTACCATCAGGTGGACTGCAAGCTCGTCTGCTACTATATTATATAAAAAAGAAATAATGAGGTTGGATGTATAAAAAGGGTATAAGGGCTCGAACACAAAACTGCGATGCGAATTCGCAACGCAGAAAATTGCGATGCGAATTGCTGCGATGCGATATCGTGCGGCGTAGCGTCTCTCAAGGTGACCAACAACAACAACCACTGTGCGATGCGAATCAATTCGCAAGTTCTTGCGATGCGTCGAGGGAGCTCGCAGATTTTTGCGATGCGTCGAGGGAGCTCGCAGATTTTTGCGATGCGACGTCGCATCGCAGTTTTGTGTACGAACCCTAAAGGCGTAAGGTGGTTTCAAAGTCCCCACCGTGGCAACATTGATGTAACAATGGTTGCTATTATAATCAAATAAAATACTCGGTTTCTAAGGGGTAATGATTATTCTTTGAAACTAAAAAGAAAGTTGGCCTGACAATGTTGTGAAAAGCTTGCCAGTTGTCATAGAATTGTCAATAGTTTATTATGTAAGTTGCTGTATAGTTTCAAGATATTTTAAGTATTTCACTAGAACGTTCTTCTAAATGTTTTTGGTTTTGTGGTGTTTAATTGAAGATTAAAAGGTACGTTCAATTAATAGTTTTAATTAATTAATAGTTAAAGAGTGTCCCGAGTTCAACCATAGATGGTTGCGACTCCTGAGGCTGAGCTGGAATGCCTCGGATAAATATGTCTCCCTTACTACACTCTTCAAACCAGAACAGAACACTGGGTGTCAGTGCTGGTATTAGGTACAAATAAATGTGGCTCTGGTGCCTCACAAGTCGAACCATAGAGATCTTCCACCTTAAGTGTCTCTGTGTAAATGCAGCCTTCTAATGATCCTTTAGAGTGCTAAAGCAACGCAACTAAACCTTTAAAGATAACATTTATGAATAATCGATTTACTTTAGCTAGTACCTTTGTTCCATGTAGAATAGGTTTTAGATGTCCATATTTTATGTCGGTATAGACACTCATAAGGGATCCATATTATAGTATGTTATAATAAGTATACGCTTAAACCAAGTCAAATATCATCGATGCATAATACATACCAGCGTTGCAACCAACATCTTGACTTTACTAGAGGCGCCGCTTGCATATTAATGAGTTTTGAAGTTTGACCTATCGTCATGTTTTAGACCGTATGAGTTTTAAGAATTCTTTGTAGATTTATCATCGACCGTATTGTGTGAAGCGGATTCTACGAAAGTAGAATGGGGAGGGTTAAGTTGGTTTTGGTTGCAGTCTATTAAAGTATTGGGAGATTTTTCATGGTGTTTTCTTCTATTTCCATCGAGATCTTTGTTGAAAGATACCAATATCTTATTTATTGGAGATCTACGGCTTTACAATGGTAAGTGTTCTGAGGAACTGTTCGATCTGGTGCCTACGTCACTCTTCCTTCATCGTACCATTCGCCGCTTCATTCGCACCGAAGGATGACGTTCCATCCAAATCAACGTGACCCGTGGCGGTCCTCCACGGTTCGGTTTGCACGGTCATTTTTGCCACGTACACTCAAAATGTGGAATGAGGTTCCTCCTGAGGTATTCCCTCAGGACTATGACATGGAGTTCATTAAGGGGGGTTTAACAAGAACTCTCCTTCAAAGCCATATGGCAGCCAGTGGCATATTTTGGCGATGCATTGCCGTTTTCCTCTGGTGTTGCAAATGTCCATAGGCGACGGTGACTGCTTCTGCTTTCATCAGGTAGCCCGTCTCCCTTATCGTTAGGTTAAATATTAAAAAAAGTTACCTTTTAGAAAGAATACTGAAAAGTGAATAGATCCAAACTTATGCCATTTCAACTCCTTGCACTTGGTTATATCCGAAGCACGCGGCGTAGTGGCTGCCCGCCCGCCCTACTTTACCTTTGTTCTCAACGAAAACTCCGCCCGCCTTTATATGTTCCGGTGTATTAACATAAACGTAAGCTTTATTTTATTCACAACCCTTTTGCGCCTGCTACCCGTACCTGAATTAAAAGTTATGTTGCTTAGTATTCAAGAAATGTTCTCAAGGAATTTATTAACAGTATGAGAGTTAATTACGAAATACTAATTAAATACATTGTAATTATTTTCAGAAAAGTTTATTTTATTTGAAAAATGTCTGAAATCTTATATATAAAATTCTCGTGTCACAATGTTAGTTACCGTACTCTTCCGAAACGGCTTTATCGATTTTCACGAAATTTTATTTGCATATTCAGTAGGTCTGAGAATCGGCTACTATCTATTTTTCATACCCCTAAGCGATAAGGGTTGTTCACCCTTAATATTTTTTTATTTATATGGCAACACAACGGTTGCCGGGTCAGCTAGTTTTTTATAAAATTAGAGTAACAAATAAGCTTGCAGTCCACCTGCTGAAGTGGTCACTGCGGCCCGTGGATATTTGGGATCCCAACTTCTTATAGAACAGTACTCCCGAAAGGCGATCACAGTAGTGTTGCCACATTTGAGGACTAAACTGATTACCATATAATTATGTAAGTCACTTGGTATCACCCTTTTACCGAATCGTAGAAATGCCTAACGTCAGAAATAGGTGTGACGTTGGTACCTCCCCGGTCGAATCATACTACCACCACCTTTCCAGTAGGTAGTAGTAAATACTAAATAGTAACAGAAGGAGTAGTAATAAATCTGTCTTGCCGTTTTCCATCAAGTAGGCTGCAAGGTACATACCCTACTATCTGATTTCTACTAGGGCACCTGGGGTAAGGTACTTTACTAGAACTCCTTTTTTTTTTTTTTGTTTACGAGGGGAAACCTTCAAAAGGTACCCTATGCCGTGGGAGCGACACGGAGTTATGTGGGATTCTTACCGCACTAAAACCCCCCCCGTGGCCGTCCTCGGCGCTGCGTAGGGGACTCCGGGATCTCCAACGGAACGCAACCGGATTCCACTTGGCGCGTTGCCCCGTCGGCTCCGCCCAGGTGAGCTTGAGACTCACCGCACCAACTCCTTTACTAGTACTCCTGCTATGTTCAGAGATATGTTTACTCGAAGAAAGTCAAGCCACAAATGACATCATTTTGCAATTGCAATCAAAATCGTCAATTGTTAGGTACTTAGGTCCTGTACAGTTTAGTTCTGGTCGCAAAAGGTTGCTTTATATAAAATTTCGTTTCGCTTTCATTATTCTCAGTACAATCACGTACAAAACGCCCGCGTGGCGTTGAAGGCCTCGTTTTATGAAATTAAGGCGGCAAAAGAATCGTAACACGTTTTGTTTTAGAGATTTAGGAGTACCGCATAGGGGTGGGTTGGGATTTAAGCGTTGTCGGTAACCCGTTACGGAGTTCGAACCCACTGGCACGGGTCTGTTCTCAGAAAGGGATTTAGACCATTTGTCCACCATGACGGCTAAGTGATTGAATTGAAGGCGTGTTAGCCTAGTGGTTGATTCGTGGGCTCTTACGAACGGTCCAAGGTTTCAATCTCAGGTTGTACCTATGAGTTTCAACAACGTATTATAAATTAATTATTACTCGCTCTTACCGCGAACGAAAATATCTTGAGGAAACCTGATTACCTGATAGATCTTTAAGAAAATCTCTACGGTGGACTGTGGCCTAATTCTTCTTATTCTAGGAGGAGACCCGAGCTCACCAGTAGGATAGTAATGGGGTGCTGCTTATGATGCTGAAGTACGGGTTGATTGACTTCACAATTCCTTGAGATTTTTTTTAAGAATTCAGTTTTGTGTTCTCAGGTCTCCTGGTTTTCATTAGCCTTAAAGTAAATGATAACTAAATGTTTAATCACCGTCGGATCTCGGACCACCAGATTAAGACACTGAGTTCCATAACACTAGACTATTACTTCATCTAACTGCTAACTTAAATTCATATGTGTTCCTACATACATAGTACCTTTAAAGATTCTTCCGCGAGAACATAAGAAGCGTAAAGTGACGCATCCTTTGATATATAGTCGTCTTTTCCCTTTTACTGGAAAGGGCGCGAGTTTTACGAAGCGTGACGAATAATGCAAGCTACTTTTTTATTCTTTCTCCGTTCCCGACAGTTCCTCTCTTGATTTATAGAGAACGGCTTCAAGAGTTCTTATGATGTCATTCAAAAGTCATTTTTATCTAGGACAAGTTTATACTATGTTTTTGGGATCTAATTCGCTTAACGTTTTCTGTTCTGTTCTGAGTTTCTTGACACTACAAGATAATATTTACGGATTGCAGAGACCCTAGTCAAAGATAATCTAGTTGATTAACGCAATGTTGTTTCAGTGGCGTGCTACATTGCTACATCTGACAATGGCATATTTTGGATTATTGCAATGGATTCCACTAGGATTACCATAAGTTTTGTACAGCTTGGGAATTTTGCTGTAAAGTCTTATCTGTCTGATTTGTTTCCAGCAAGATATTATTCTATTCTATGTTAAATGGGGATCACTGTTTGTGTTTTTTAGCTTGGGTTCCAGAATAGTATTTTTTGATTGATTTTACGATGATAGTATAAGTTATGTAATATAAATTCATACACATTGCCAAAATATCGACTTCTACTTCTACTTCTGATCTTGCTGTAACGATAATAATCTGACAGTTCTCTACATGATTTATGGTCAAAATGTTCAAAACTTTCAGAAATATAATTTTTGAAAACTTACTTCGTACAATTGTTTTACAGTCGTCTGTTCAGAAGTCATTTCGTTAAGGAAAACGGAAAATTTATGCAACATTACTAACTACATATTTTGTCTTTCACGAGTTTTCCTGTGGCATTGTTTTTAGAGGACATTCAGAGTTAACAATAGAATTGAAATCGCTCACCTGTTTTTAAAATATATCTTTCTCGTTTCACTGCTATCAAGGAATATCATAAAATTATATGTGACACACTTTCCTTCGAAACACCATACTAATGGTCTTCCTAATGCACACAGGATGTCGGGCTCAACTCGCGCTACGCTTTGTGGAATGCGTTTGATGTCTTGCTACACGTTTGGAATCTGTCGACTGAGATGACGAGCATATTTGCACTATCTGTACTATAATACACTATGTCATAGATTAGTAAAGATACTTTGCCGCCTTGAAATTGAATGAAGCCGCAAATGGCTTATTATAGTAAGTTCTTTTTTTGAATTTTTGACAAATAAAAACATTTTTAGAGAAAATTTACGAATAAATAACTAATACTGCGTAATTTACATGATAATTAAATAATTTATAATAATAATTTCAAATATTTTAGGGATATTTTAGCACGGAGACGTGGCAAAACTTTTTTACGCAACTATTTCAATTCTCAAAACTGGGTACATTTTCTTGTTAGGAGTGAGTAATCTTTACTAATCTATGCACTATGTGTACTATTATATGATGCAGGGTTAAGCTTGTTGTGTTTTGGTTTGAAAGGTGTATGAGATAGAATTGGGCAGTGATAGTATGATGGTTGAAACTTGAAAATTGGCCCTTCAACCGGGGGGTCGGAATTTGAAAGTTATGTTGTGTGCGTATTAGAAATTAATTATAACTTGCTTAAAATGGTGAAATGAAGGAACCTACATGCCTGAGAGACCTTTAATAAAAAAAGTTTTTCAAGGTGTGTGTAGTCTACTAATTCGCATTTGGCCAGCGCAGTGGACTATTGCCTAATATTTTTCATTCTGGGAGGAGACCCGTGCTCAGTAGCAGGACAGTAATGGCTGATTGATGGTGCTGATGAGTACAATACAGTGTTTGTGCTATTTGATACAATACTTTAAAGCACAGTAGGGTGTGGTAAGAAAAAAATATACGAGATGATCTAACATGTTCTTAGGGACAGCGATGTATCTATAAAATAATAACCAATCTTTCGAATTTTGGCCTATCAAATACCTTAATTTGGGATATTTTAGAAGTTAAGAATAGAAATAGACGATTATTAATTAATAGCACGCGTATGTTACTTAAACAACTTTGTTTACAATCAAGTATCGTCTCGTACCTAATTATCGGTACCTCTAATCTGTTTGACACACTTTGCTTTACATAATTTGTGTGCAGTTAAATGATAATGAGTAGGTAAGTACGACGGCTACAGTTGAGATAACGCCATCGTCAGTTTTGGTTCACGGTGATATCAAATTTAAGTTATGGATATGGTGCTTAGGAAGAAAAATAAGTATGTTGTTCCTAAGATCAGTGGAAGTGAAGTAATGGATCGGCAGGATGCTGTGTTTCGACGGAAGTGGGAAGGTATGGAACCATCATTAGTCTATTGTTCCACTGGGTACGCGTCTTCAAGTGTGAGGGGCTTTGGCCATACTTCAGAGTGCTGGCAAAGTGCGAATTGGTAGACTTTATACACCTTTGGGAACTTATTTTAAAGACTTCGACGTTATTCAGGTTTCCTCACAATATTTCCCTTGGCGTTACAGCATGTGATAATTAATCTATACTTCTATACTAATATTATAAAGAGGAAAACTTTGTTTGTTTGTTTGTTTGGTTGTAATGAATAGGCTCAAAAACTACTGGACCGATTTTAAAAATTCTTTCACCATTCGAAAGCTACATTATCCACGAGTAACATTGGCTATATGTTATATGAAATATATTTGATAAATAGATTTTGAGGCGGTACAAAGTTTGCCGGGTCAGCTAGTGTCTTATAAAATGTCGAGGATTTAAACCTCTGACACTCGAATGAGATGCCGAGTTTCAACCACTACGCACACAGGCTTCTACCATTGTTTCTTTTTTTACTTGGCATATATTTCAAATATCTGACTAATAACTAAGATTTTTTCTTTTAAATATTTCTTCTCCATTCGCAGTTAAAGCAATTGATAATTTATTTCTAACACTTTAAGTGAATATAAGCATTTGTTAATTAATGTATAATATAAGTAATATAAATATAGTCATAGTTGCAATTCATTATGCAAAATGAACATGTTTTGTGGTTAACCTACTTACTTCTGCGGTTAATCTGTTATGAGAAACACTGAAATAAAATATATTTAGAGATAGTGTTATGAATGAGTAGTGATAGCCTAGTGGTTAAGAAACTCGACCTCTCGATCGAGGGGTCCGAGGTTCAAATCCCAGGCACGCACCTCTGATTTTACAAAATTATGTGCGTATTAGAAACGTATTAACACTTGCTTAAAACGGTGAAGGAAAACATCGTGAAGAAACCTGCATACCTGAGAGTTTTATAAAAAAAAAAAACTTAAAGGTATTTGGTATTTGAAGTCTACCAATACGCACTTGGCCGGCGCGGTGGACTATGGCCTAATCCTTCTCATTCTGAGAGGAGACCCGTGCCCAGCAGTGGGACAGTAATGGGTTACTCATTTAACAGCTTTAGTACGGTAGTTATTAGCTCATATATATAAAGATGAATGTTTGACTGGATGTCATTTATAGAATCGTAAACTATACATTTGATTATGTTTTGTCTTTAGCAAAGTGCGTATGCACGCACACGAAGCTTTCTGAGTTGGTACGATCAATTTTCGTCAGATGGCGCCAGTGTCCTTCCAATGAACGTACACATTTTCAGTTATATGTATATCATGTTATACTTGGGACTTTTAGGGGCGAAATTACATTTTTAGTTAAGTTTGTTTTTGTCTTAAAGTATTGAATAAGTTACAGTATAAAAATGCATGCCTATTATTTGTAGTATGTTGGTTTTACTTAGATCACTTTGGTATAAATATACTCGAAGCTACTCAATTAGGAAACCTTCAAAACGTCGACGATATCACTTGATTGAGCGAAGCCATATATAAACAAATTGTTCTTAAATTGATATCTGCTAGAAGCTGTGGATATTCAATCGGTGTATAAAAATATAACGTATAAAATGAAGTACAAGCTTTTCAGAAACTTTATTTTGTTTTTCGGATTATTCTCAAATAACCCGTGCATTCGATTTCGATACCCATGAAATGGGGATTGCAAATGGGGGTGCATAGAAAATAATTGATCCACCATATTAGGGCGTCCGCCATATTGCAATTAAAATGATGATACATTATCATCCAAACCTAACGTGTAAACAAATTTCAACTCAATTTTGAGTTAATTGGTTTCAAATTCAGTTGCAGATAACTCACACATACGTACAAAAGAGTTAAATAAAAGCTTGCAACAAAACACATTTATGCGCCCGATTGTACCAATTTGCAGTAATTTGAACGCTAATCTAACACGGTCGATAACACAATTTTATTGGGAGGCTGGAAAGATTGTAGCTAGTGACATCGATCGGGCAAGTGGCGCGTGAAATTAGAGAGAGGCGGGCGAAAATAAAACGAAAATCCATTTCTTTGGTCAGGTGAAATCTTGGAAGATTAAATTTTTTAACTAGTATTTACTTAGGAACACTATAGTGGTGCTTTCGTGCGGTTTTTTCTATTACCTGAAATTGTAGGTTTCGTGGAGGTAAAACGTAGTCTTTTACACTTGTGTAAGCGGCTCGTTGAAATAAAAATCGATTTTTCGAAGATTTTTTTTTATTAAAGCGAATCGATTCACAAGTTTATTGTATTTACAATTTGGTTTTTGTTTCATTGCGGGAATAAGTAATTCTTTACATAGGGGTAAAATAGGGCATTACAGGACCGTAGTTTGATATGGTAGGTATTAAAATACAAATCTCCTGACAAGTGTAAATCATTACGCATGTGATCTTGGAAATAAATTTTCAAATTTCGTTTTTTAGTAGGCGAAAATTGAATAGGTAAAAAAGGCGTATGATGGTCGCCCCATGTACTGTATGGGGCCTTAGTACGAGTTTTCAAAACATCCCACAATTTTACGTTACGTTTACTCAATCCATTATTATGTTCCGTTTGCTTCAGTAGACTGAGTGAACGTAACAATAAGTAAGTGCTCAATTCTTTTTGTCTGCCTCACATGTTCGCAAAAAAAGAGAGACAAAACATATAGCGCCATTTTGTCAATTTAGACATTTAATGTTACGTTACTTACACTATAGTTCTCATACAATTCGCTAATGGCGCTGATTGGAAATTGTATGGGCAAATACGTAAACAAATACTAAAACAGTCATATTTGTCAAAACGTAAAAACTCATGCTAAGGGTACAGGTCTGTGGTCGCCCCCATGTGTTACTTAACAGTCATAACACTTGTACAAACTTTCAAGTATTTCACTAATGTAGGCCAACGTAACACGTTGAATACGATAACTTTGTCACGGTATCAACAGATATAAAAGTAATCGTGGCCACTGAGGTCTCTGACCCCGAAGCCATTGTGTTCAGTGGCTCGTCAGAACAACTCAACAGAAACGGAGAGGCATTTGTGTGGCACTCGTAGACGTGGCGGTATCAACAGATATAAAAGTAATCGTGGCCACTGAGGTCTCTGACCCCGAAGCCATTGTGTTCAGTGGCTCGTCAGAACAACTCAACAGAAACGGAGAGGCATTTGTGTGGCACTCGTAGACGTGGCGGTAAAAATGCACGCAAATGAGAACGTAATTTGAAAAATGCCTCCAGTGAAGAGAAATAAAATGTTGAAAGATTTTTTTTAAATATTGTTGACGGTAAAAGGGAACGTGAAGACGTTTTTAATTTGGAATGCCTTCAGAACGTTATATATCATGTAAAAAGTGCCATTTTTTCTATAGAACGCCAATTTAAGCCGTGTTACACATTTTTTCCATTTTTTCTCTGATAAGTGATTTGATATTTCTGCCTAGTTAATAGATATTGTCAAATTTAGTTTTTTGTTAGGCAAAAATTGGATAGATTTTTAATAACGTGCGTAAGATCGTGGCCCTCATTTATAAAATTTTGGACCTATATAATTGAATACGAAAACTTTAAAACTAAAAGTAATCACGTGATCACTGAGGTCTCTGACCCCGAAGCCATTGTGTTCAGTGGCTCGTCAGAGCAACTCAACAGAAACGGAGAGGCATTTGTGTGGCACTCGTAGACGTGGCGGTAAACGGACCGCTGTTGAGCTGAAAATGCATGCGAATGAGAACGTAATTTGAAAAACGCTTCCAGTGTACAAAAAGGCTGTAAAAGATTTTTTTACATGTTAAGGGTAAACGGCGAAGGGAATAGGGAATTTGTTTTTAATTTGGAATTAATTATGTACGTCGTAAATCATGTAAAAGTTTGCGTTTTTGGTAGAGAACGCCAATTTGCGCCCGTTGGCAAATTTATCTAAATTTTGTCAACCAAAGCCGTAGAAATATTATGTATAATATGAACTTTGATCACCTGGCACTAAAATAATACATTCTTTGACATCGCCTATGATCACCCAGGTGATAAAAGTGGAATAGGCAAATTTAATAATAGAAATGTGATCCTCAATTTTTACAATTATTTTCCATCCCACTTCCCAACGCAGTGACTCGAGTGCTCAGTACTGTTGTCACATTATCACAGTGGGTACAGCGAAGCTTTACTAAAACACATTCAGGCTTGCTCAATAAGCTTGCGTGCACCTAAGTATTGCGACATACATATTGATCGTTTATAATATTTTAATGGCGTATCCGTAATGCGAAATCGATCTAATAATCATTACGGTGATCATGAGTATCATGACCAGGATTTTAAAGTTTTTGTAAGTTAAAAGTAAGATGTCGATGACGTTCTCGTGTTTCCAATTTTTTTTACTGACCAATCTCTTCGTAATAATAGAGTGTAGGATATAATCCACTGCAGTGGTTTTAGAACTCTCAAGCGTGGAATTCCTCAGGACGTTTTCCTTCACTAATAATAAATAAATTACTTGCTTCAATTTATAATAGGCACAGACTTTGAAATATTAAAAGTGCGTATGGGATTCGAACCAGTCCTTCAAAATTTTCTTGAAGATTTCAATAGTGATATCTGTGCCGATCACAAATGAGGAGTAAGATAGTCATCCATTCCCTTCCACTGGAAAGGCAAGAACTGCTTCACGTTTCGCTACTAACTTATGAACTTTGGCTAAAAATAACTTATTGTTCCAGGGTGGGATGTGACGGAGGGTGAGAAGGCGCCGTTCCTGCGCAACGAGCCGGTGAAGCTCACGCCGGCGTGGGAGGGCTCCAACCTGCCCAATGACACGCTCAACTTGAAAGGTAACTTTGTTTTCATCTAAGAATAATGTAGGTACTGTAAGATACAGTAAGATACTTACCACTGAAGGTGGTAGGACCCTTTGTGGTTCGACCCCGGTGGCACCACCGCCACACCTATTTCTGCCTCATAACAGCATTGTTAAACTGATGTGTTTTGGGTGAGTAAGTGTGGTAAGGGAGACATAATTTTCCGAGGCGTTCCAGCTTAGTCCTCGAGAGTAGCGGCGCATCTGTGGCCGACCTTAGGTAGGAATATCTGTCGGCCTCCTGTCTGGGGTTGATTACTGATGTCCTTGGGCGGCAGTAGCCACTTACCATCAGGTGGACTGCATGCTCGTCTGCTACTTCTATATTATAAAAAATCTATATGGATTATAAAAATTAGGCCATAATTTATTGCGTGGAGTTGTCGATAGTTTTTGGTTAAAGATTTGCGTTAGGTCACAGATGCGCTGCTACCACTGAGGACAAAGCTAGAATGCCTCGGAAAAGTATGTCCCCCTTACCACACCCTTGAAACCAGAACACAGCAGCGATTAACACTGCCGTTATTGGGCAGAAATTGGTATACTCAAATATTGTAAATGCAAGAAGCATTGATATAATAAAAGTAATAAGTCCTTTTTCATCGCTTTATTACGTTTTATATATTTTAAACTCAAGATATGATTTTTTAAAAATTTACATAAGTTTGCCCACTTCCCAACGCAGTGACTCGAGTGATCAGTACTGTTGTCACATTATCACAGTGGGTACAGTGAAGCTTTACTAAAACACATTCAGGCTTGCTCAATAAGCTTGCGTGCACCTAAGTATTGCGACAATTATCACCATACGAGTAATTCTTACCAAATCGCGTTTTCGACAATACAGATTATAAATACAAATTATAAATCTATTTTTCTGGGTTAAGTATCCTTCAGAAGGCATGTTGAGTTGAGATGTGAAGTCTACCAATACGCACTTGGCCAGCGCAGTGGACTGTGGCCTAATCGTTCTCATTCTGAGAGGAGACCCGTGCCCAGCAGTGGGACAGTAATGGGTTGATAATGATGATTAATAGAATATTAATACTAAAATATCGTATAGTGTTTTAGTCACGTTGACAAGCCCAGATAATTCTCTTAAAGACAATGGGCGTATTTATCCATAGATTAATTATATTAGTTAAATTGTATTGAAATTTAATGTATGTATAATGTATATTTCTTTGTGACATTATGACTAATAATGTGTATCAGTATATTTTCAAGGCTTTTGTGTAGGTATTATATATAAACAATTAAAGGATAACTTTTTTATTAGTATAATGTTAAGAGTAGTACGTAGTATTAATGTAGTATTGTATTAATAGAAGACGATAGTTAGGTTATCGACAACATAGGCTTTTATTAAAAGTAAGTTTTTATTTTATGTTTTATAATATAGGAGTAACAAACGAGCATGTAATCCACCTGATGGTAAGTGGCTACTGCCGCCCATGGACATCTGTAATCAACCCTAGATGGGATTAGATATAAGGTCGACCACAGATGCGCTGCTTCCTCTGAGTACTAAGCTGGAACGCCTCGGAAAATTATGTCTCCATTACCCTTACCCATCGAACCAGAACACAGCAGCGCTTAACACTGCTGTTATTAGGCAGAAATAGGCGTGGCGGTGGTGTCGCCGGAGTCGAACCACAAAGGGTTCTATCACCTTCAAAAGGTTAAGGTCAACTCATATCGTTTCTGAAATGTATTAACATTTTAATATGTATAGGGTACACAAAATATGGTATTTTATGTCAATGTATTGACCTGGTTATTGATATGGTGTCTTCAAAACTGAACTAAATGGGTACGTATATCTATTATTACAACTTGTCAACAGTTTCTCGGCTCAGTTTGGGTGTAACTGGGTCGAACTATTGACAAACACAAACTTAATATATCGTGAGTACCGTTACATATTATAATATACAGGGTGAATTTTTCAAACGGGCCTTCAGGATCAAATCCGAAACTATAAGGATTAGCGAAAAATGCTAAAAGGAGTTACGAGGCCGATTTTAATAAAAATTAAAACTGCATCATTATTTTTTTAAAATAACTTTTTCCCTAGCCGGGAATCGAACGAGTTCATTTTGAAAAAAAAAATACACCCTCTATATTATTCCACTATTTGATAGTGTTGCTTGTAAGGACCAAAATCTGGGAAGTAATGATAAAAGACAAACTAAAGGAAAAGCCTCAATTTTAAGATTATACATATTTTTTCATAATAATGTGGCAGTTAAGTTCCCGCCATTCATTAATTTAAACATTTCGCGTATTAACAATTTTTCGGCTCAATGTTTCAAATAATTCGAAACGGACGTTTTGTTCTTCAATAATTTATATTTTTATGTCCGACTTAATTAAGGTTATTTTTAGGACCATTATAATAGATTTAACTTGCAAAGGGCCGAGTTTCGTTTAATACAGATGTAATGTTGACAATTTGCGAGAATGACTTTTTCGAGTCAAATCCGAGTGATTACTGAACAAAGAGATATAGAAAATCATGTTTAACGTTGAAGCGAAGTTGTAAACAAAAAACAATAAGAATTTACTATTTAATCAGTTATCTATTTTTATTAAAAAATAAATCCTAAAAACGGCGGTAACTTATTTGCCAAACTATTACTTTCTCATCCTAAGCAGTATGTCATGGTCATAACATCGAATAATTAGTTGATTAACCAACAAATTCTTCAATGGTATGACTTATGTATGTTTCTAAAGCATTATACATAAATCATTTGTTATGTATAATCCTTAAGGATTAGTATGCCAATGTATGGAAAAATATGTACTTTCTTAAAAAAATCCTTTTCCTTTAATTTGTCACATAACATTACTTCCCAGAATTTGGTCCTTATAAGCGACACTATCAGATAGTGGAATAATATAGAAGGTGTATTTTTTTTCAAAATGAACTCGTTCGATTCCTGGCTAAGGAAAAGGTTAATTTAAAAAAATAATGATGCAGTTTTAGTTTTTATCAAAATCGGCCTCGTAACACATTCCTTTCAGCATTTTTCGCTAATCCTTATAGTTTCGGATTTGGCCCTGAAGGCCCGTTTGAAAAATTCACCCTGTATAGTCCTGAAACATTTCAATATATTTTTAATATTACCCTTTGTAGGTTGATTCCGGAGGCACTATCGCTATACCAATTTCTGCTATAACAGCAGTGCGGCGCTGCTGCGTTTTGGTTTAAACGATACTTAATGAGACAATCCAACTTAGTCCTCAGGGATAGCAGATGCAATATCTGTGCTAGAGCTTAAGTATGAGTTCATTCCGATTTGAGATTAATTATAGGTGATTAATTGATTGACTCGATTGGAATTTCCATTTCCACAAAAATGTGCTGCAGGACATTTAGAAGTTTTTGACGTAAAAATAATCTGAAGTGACATCTGTTCCCAGGTATAGCAATGGACCTGGCGCCACCCAAGGACAAATGGTACCTCATCTACCTGACGATGATGCTGCACGGCCTCGGCACCCTCATCACGTGGAACATGTTCATCACCGCGAAGGACTACTTCATCCAGTACAAGTTGGCGAACGCTAAAGACTACTCGAACAACTTCATGACCTACCTGGGTTGGTCTTCGCAGATACCTAACTTGCTGTTCAGTTGGACGAATATTTTCGTTAAGTTTGGGTGAGTTCTTGTTATTTATTTGGTATTTTTATACTCCTATATCTAGGTATATTATGAATAAGTTATATAGTTTTAAAATTTTAATAAGTATGTTCGATGACTCGAGTTTAAATATTAAATTGGTGATGAGTCAAAGTGAAAAATCATTTTTTTTTCTGATAGAATATGAATTATGAATAAGTTTTAATATAGTTTTAAAATTTTAATAAGTATGTTCGATGACTCGACTTTAAATATTAAATTGGTGATGATTCAAAGTGAAAAATCAATTAACTTTTTTTTGCTGATAGAATATGAATAAAATGAATTATTTTATTCATATAAATGTGCAGACATAGAGTGCGTCAGACAAAATAGCAATTTAATAAACAATGTATTATATAATATGGAAATAGCAGACAAGCATTCAGTTCACCTGATGAAAAGTGGCTACTGCCACCCATGGACATCAGTAATTATCCCCAGTTCAGGTTATATTCTTCCCTGAGGTCGGCAACAGATGCGCCGCTCTCCTTGCGGCCTACTCTGGAATGCCTGGGAAAAGTATGGCTCCCTTACCACACCCTTCAAACCAGAACACAGCAGCGCTTAACACTGCTGTTATTAGGCAGAAATAGGTATGGAATCAGAAAGAGTTGTACAACCTTCAAAAAGAAAATAATTTTGTCAGGTACGGCCCGAGTCTGACACGTTCAATGTCTGTAGATCGTTTGAAAGTAGATTATTGTGTGTGTTGTACTGTGATAGGATATACCCCACTCGCCAACGCAGTGACGTGCAGAATATGTCTGCTCGATCACACTAAAAGTGGGTAGATCGAAGCATTACTGAAACACTCGCAGATGTTTAGACTATAAATCTGTGAGCACCTAGGTTTTGCTACATACTAATTCACTGAGAGTTAAAATAAACGTATTTCACTCTATATAATAGTGTGAGAGCTTTCTCGTATGTATGTTATGTCAAAAATAATTCTCTTAAGAGGAATAAATCTCCGTTCGATCGTAAAGTTTAGCACCCATACAAATAAAATTATTTATAGAAATGAAAATTATAAGTGTCAGATTGTGATATAACAATAACTGACGTTCTTTTAGATCGTCAGTTTTAGTCTATAATGGGTTCATTTGAAAACGGTTGAACAAATTTTAACTGTTTCTTAAAAAACTTTACGGCCAATATTTTAGTGAAATATCTGTCTTTTACAAGTAAGTAATATAGAAGATGCTACGTAATAGAAATTTGCAAATTCCGCCAATGGACATCTGTAATCAATCTCAGAGTGAGATATGAGGTTGGTCACAGATGCGTTGCTACACCTGCGAACCAGCTTAAAAAGCTTCGGATAAGTATGTCTCCATTACCACACCCTACAAAGCGGAACACAGCAGCGCATAACACTACAGCTATAGATTATAACTGTGTGACTTTAGTACCTCCGGAGTCAAATATGATTTTCGCTGATCTGATCTTTGCTTTCGTAGTCAAAACTTTGAAGTGCTTGGCTCATTGGCATCAAGGCTCAAAATATGACTTTCTTTTCAGAGGCAATTTAACAACGCGTATAGTGTGGTCACTATGTATCGAAGTACTGTTATTCGTGGTGACGGTGGTGCTCGCGATGGTGGACAGCAGCGAGTGGCCGGTAACGTTCTTTTGGGCGACATTAGTGTCTGTTTTCTTCATGCAAGGTATGTGACGTTACTGAGATAACTATATTTCGCATGTTTATAATTTGTGATATTACTTACAATTCTTCGAAATTATGTATAGTTCTTTAAATTCTTTAAATTAAATTTCGATTAAAATAGAAACATTTTTAAAATGGTTTAAGAAATGTAGATTATTTACTTATTTTGTGTCCTAAAATCTATTTTAAGATGTATTAAGTGTTTAAACATACATTTGTAGACATCGGATGTCTGATCGAGAATGTCAGGCAAAATCTTATTTTTCTATACAGTATTACGACAGGTATGGACCGTATCGGCGCCGTCTGTTACGATAGATTTAAGTACGTTAATACATTGTATAGAAGTATACTATTTTGTCTGCCATGGTACGTGCCTGACACAGTCTGTGTCTGTTCAAGCAAACCCTGACGGTGCGAAAGATACAAATTTTGACAGACGGACTGACAGCATAATCTAAGTAATAGGGCTTGGAACCTTAGGGTATAGAAGCCAAAAAATATTTAAGTTAATAGAAAATATATACATCCCCCTACCCAACGCAGTGATGTTCAGAAAATCACTCTGTCCGATCACATTTTAAAAGTGGGTATATCGAGGCACTACTAAAACACTCGCAGGTTTCCTTGATAGATCTGTGAGCACCTAAGTTTTGCTACAGTACAAAAATTTATCATCCAAACTGGGTCAGACATATTGAGGATCCTGGGTTCGATCTCCGGCTACTCATAAATTTAGTGTGACTTCTCTATTTGGTTGGTGGTAGTAGTTTTATGATGTTCTAAGATAATTTGGCAAAAAAATCAAATAAAATATGTTGAGTAAAAGTTATTTGTCGTATCTTTTTAATAAAATTAAGTAGTACTAGTAGTAATTTAATAAAAGTAAGTTTCAATGTCGTGGACATATGTTATCTGTCCAATTGGAGTTCTATATGAGGTTAGCTATCCTCCGTTACTCCTGAAGTGTATGTCTGTATTAAAATTATTTTTTTTTAATATAGGAGTAGCAGACGAGCATACAGTCCAACTGATGGTAAGTGGCTACTGCCGCCCATGGACTTCTGTAATCAACCCCAGATAGGATTAGATATTCCCACCTGAAGTCGGCCACAGATGCGCCGCTACTCCTGAGGACTATGCTGGAACGCCTCGGAAAAGTATGTCTCCCTTACCACACCTTTCAAACCAAAACACAGAAGCGCCTAACACTGTTGTTATTAGGTAGAAATAGGTGTGGCGGTGGTGCCGCCGGAGTCGAACCACAAACGGTTCTACCACCTTCAAATTACACTACTGCTCAACACTGTTGTCATAACATAGTTGAAGTGCCTCTACATTTCTACTAATTTAATTCCACAGGTTTCAACGCAGTATTCCAAAACACAGTCTACGGCGTGGCAGCTCGACTGCCGCCCCAGTACACGGGCGCGGTGGTCCTGGGTTCCAATATCTGCGGCACGCTGGTCGTGTTCTTGCAGTGGGCCGCGGACATCTTCAGTGGCAGTCATCGCACCTCAGCTATATACTACTTCATTGGTGGCATGTTCGTGCTGCTCATATGCTTTGATACGTACTTCGCGTTGCCGTTGAATGTGAGTTATAATTTATTAATAGTGTTTAATTAATTTATTTATTTAATTAATAGATTGTCAGGAATTTTACGCCCCTATGCTCTTGTCAAAGATATGTAAATATTACCACGTAATCTACGTAAACTTTCAAATTAGTATTAGTCAAATTTTGAAAAATTTGGAGGCAATAATTAAACATTGGTGACGTGATCAACATCCAAATCTTTTTTCCCAGCGGCGGCCATGTCTTATTTAAATGACCCCATAAAGTGTCTGTTGTCGACGTTGTTCAACAACTACTATTAAATTATTAGGTTTACATAAATATAGCAAAAGACATTCATATCCACCAAAAGTTCAATATTACAGTTAAAAATCATAAGGTGTAACGCGAGTTATAATTATAATAGAGGTAGATTATATATACACAAAAATACATTATGCTATATTAGGTATCTGTTTTATAGTGTTTAATAGGTCCCACTTCCAACGCAGTGGCATCATTAAAATATTGTGTTGCCACAATTAATACAGTGGGTACAATAAAGCTTTACTAAAACACATGCAGATTTATTCAATAAATTTGTGTGCACCTAAGTCTTGCGACATTACATACATGTAAACATTGATTAGCTTGTGAAATACCTTTAGTGAAGAGACTAGAAGTGCTACACTTGTGTAATTTTAACCAATTGTTAAGTTATTAGTAAACCTTCACTCAAGAGTATGTTAAATGGTGACATATGTTATGTTTTGATAGCAGTCCTTAATGTCAGTCCTTAATTTTGTGAAAGGTCTGTTTTAAATATTCCATACATTTGAGAGTTTAATCTTAATTTAATTTGTATTTTAGTAGCGTAGCCGTGTATGTTTCAAGTCTCCACTGTTTCTAAGGAGAGATCCGTGTCTCTCGGTGATACGTCAACACCATTGCAGCTATTTCCACTTACCTTTTATTATTGTTTAGGTGTGAATCAGTTGTTGAGACTCAGGTGTATTTAACTTCCCCTCAATCACTTACTTACGCAACCACTTATTAATGTTGTTATTTTTATTTCCAGAGGTTCTTCCGCTACCACGAAACTCTCCAAGAGCGTACATTACGAGTGAATCCAGCGTTAGCGGCGACCAATCAGAACGCTCGCCAAGAGAAGCAGCGAGTGCCGTACGGCGCGATACTGGCGCAGGCGTGGGTACAACTCTACAACGTGTTCATCATATTCTTCGTCTCGCTCTCCGTGTTCCCCACGGTGCACTCCGGTGAGTGTTACCACGGTGCTAGTGGCGACATCTATCCAGTGTCGTAGTCGCTACATTACTGACACGCTCTACCGAGAAGCAGCGAGTGCCGTACGGCGCGATACTGGCGCAGTGCACAGCTCTACAACGTGTATGTCATATTCTTCGTCACGCTCTCCGTGTTCCCCACGGTGCACTCCGGTGAGTGTGTTAGCACGGTGCTAGTGGCGCCATCTGTTGATCGAATTCGCCATAGGGTCTTTACTGTTAGTGTCGCTTCATTTGCTTTAAAGAGCTTTAAAGTTTACGAATCATTTAGTATGAGATTTAAATAGGAAAATAGTTATTAATTAAAAATGGTAACTTATGTTTAGACAAAAAACAAAAAAAAAAAACGTTAATAAAATGCATAAGTATTTTATTCAGTACGATTATAAAAATATATAATCAACATATTACCGTCTCATCGTTTGGCACAATCTTCTCAAATCTAAGGTTCATATGTAAGATGCTTAGAAAACTTCCATACCGTGATGCACCATATTAGTGGCGCCATCTCTTGACAAGTTGCGGAATGTCACTAAAGCAATATTTATCGTCCATGTTCCCAACGGTGCTTCTCGTAAGACTTTAAAATACTTTTATATTACATAGGAACTGCGGTAATCCGACGGGTCCGCTAAAAAAGGAGTAGTTAGAAATGAAAAAGAAATAATGTTATTAACATTTATTCGTCACACTTTTTGATATCATATGTACGACTGTACGTACATAGGTGAAATATACTCCCACTTTTTAATGTGATGTCATTAAAGATATGATGATGTCACGTTTCAATCGGTGGGTAGATAAAAGCTTTATGCAACTCATGTGGATTTATTCAATAAATTTGCATGCGTGAAAATACTGCGACATTTATGCTATGTACACGTACACACGGCCGGTTAAGTGACAGCGGTAACATAAACGCCTTGATGAATGGTATAGCGATTAATAGTGAGAAACCGCCCGTGTGTGCTTAGCCTTAATATACCTTTAATACTGTATTTTAAAGAAGTTTTATTCCTTTATACACGCTATGAGAGGGATAAAAGTATTTTTGAAATGATTTTGTAACGGAAACAGGTTTGAAACAATATAATACGATGAGCTATGAATACGAAATGATATGAAAATGATTTTGTTATATTTTTTTTGTTTTATAATAGTTACAATTCTGGCACGTGTAGCACACATGGATATAAGCCATTTTTTTAACCGACTGTAAGAGGGCAATGTATTTTGAGCGTTTGTATAACTTATTCATTGGCTTGCCTGCAGCCCAAATGGCATGACGGATTTTAACATATGTGGTATCGTTTGATTCGTCTAAATTATTGGAGCAACATCCTTACTATTCCTTACCAATATTATAAATCCGAAAGTAACTCTGTCTGTCTGTCTGTCTGTCTGTCTGTCTGTCTGTCTGTCTGTCTGTCTGGTTGTCTCTTATTCACGCCCAAACCACTGAACCTGAATTTTAATGAAATTTTGTACAAAGATAGTCTAAAACCCAAGAATGGACATAGGATAGTTTTATCCCGGAAATCCCACGGGAACTAGGGATGGCGATCTAAGATTGAGTAATCGGGGAATCGATCTTTTGGACCAAAAAGTCGATTATTTTAATCGATATTAGTAAGGTAGTAGTCGATTTACGATTCAATCGTAAACTATGCATTTGAACAAGTGATGATCTTTAGCAAAGTCCATGAGCCCAAGAAGGTTTCAGAGTTGGTACTACCAATTTTCGCCAGATGTCATTCCAAAGAAGGTACGAATTTTCACTTTTATGCATATTAGTATGTCATATTATTTTCTTTTAAACGCGGGCGAAGCCGTGGGCAAAAACTAGTAGACTATAATTTTAAGCACTAGGTTTTTTGTTTCATTGTATTTTCTATTTCATTTTTGTAAGTCATCACACCAAAGAAGTATAACTTCTTAAGTCTTAACTATTTTTTACAGACGTGAAGCCGGTGACGCCAGGGTTCCTCGGTAGTAACTTTGTGCGGCTCACTTGCTTCCTAACCTTCAACTTCACCGCCATGATAGGTAACATCACGGCGAGTTTGTGGCAGTTTGTGAGTATATTTTTATATATATTTTTTGTTTTTGGCAAACGAAGTTTATAGGATTCAGTGCGAAATGACAAATAATTGACCAAGTGCTAGTCGAACGTATGGTTTTGAGCAAATTTTTATTTGTTCTTTATTTTTAGTATTAATTAATGCATTGTGAAAATTTAAACTGTACACGTAGTATGAGTTTTTACGTTTGCTCGAAAACGTTCAACGTTTACGTATTCGCGCATACAGCGCCCACGTGGATCGTATGGGAAATAAAATTCAATACCCAATACCACCCAATACGATTCAATAGATGAAGCAAAAATTCCGAAAAATAGCGGTTTTTTGTATGGCGGTGGAGTATACAGGGTGAATTTTTCAAATAGGCCTTTAGGGCCAAATCCGAAACTATAAGGATTAGCGAGAATTTCATCCTTATAAGCAACATTATAAGTTAGTGGAATAATATAGAGGATGTATTTTTTTTCAAGATGAACTCGTTCGATTCCCGGCTAGGGAAAAAGTTATTTTAAAAAAGTAATAATGCAGTTTTAGTTTTTATCAAACTCGGCCTCGTAAGTCCTTTCAGTATTATTCGCTAGCGCTAGCCAAGCATTAGATGGAAACAGCTTATAAACAGCTAAGGTCTTACCCCGTGAACAACGAAGGCAGATAGAGAGGGGCGGTTTTATAGTTGGTACAGGTCGCTACCAGGTCAAGTCCGACATACGGGGTCCACAACTTCACAACAATAATATTTCTCTCAGAAAAAAAAACATATACATACATACATACATACATACATACAAACATACATACAAACATACATACATACATACATACATACATACATACATACATACATACATACATACATACATACATACATACATACATATATACATACATACATACAAACATACATACATACATACAGAACCATTTTTTAAATCCGTAAATCTCCTATTTTAGCCCAATCCCCGCTGGTTGGCACTGTTCACGTCTGTACGGTTCCTGTTCATCCCGCTGTTCCTGTTCTGCAACTACCACCCTGAGAACCGAGTGAGGACCTTGCCAGTGTTGGTCAACGACGACTTGGTGTACTGGTTCCTGTCTGCGCTGTTGGGTTGGAGCTCGGGGCACGGTAGCTCGTTGGGCATGATGTATGTTAGTGGGTGAGTTTGGAATATGTTTTTTTTAGTTATATATAAAATAGTAAATAAACAAACGTTTTCTACACTCACAGCCCCACACTAGGATTCCCTGTATCGTGGGTGCCATGGACACACACAGAGACAAATACACAAACACCCAGACCTAGAAACAGAAATCCAGAAATACATCATTTAAATTTCTGTCTGGCCGGGGATCGAACCCGGGACCCTCTGCGCGTCAGATCGGTATGGTGACCGCTCCGCCACGCGGGTCGTCAAAAAGAAATGCAGGTGCGGCAGTGTTGTCGCCGAATGTGGTAGTCGAACCACAAGGGGTTCTACCACCTTACAATCGACCTCATTATTATTGCCCGTAGACATCTGTAATCAACCCTAGATGATATTGGAGTTTTACCTGAGGTCGGCCACAGATGCATTGCTATTACCCATGAGGATTAAGATATAACTCCATAAGTATGTCGGTCTCCCTTACCACATCTTACAAACCAGAACACAGCAGCGCTTAATTTTTTTTTTTTTTTTTTTTATAATATAAGAATAGCAGACGAGCATGCAGTCCACCTGATGTGGCTACTGCCGCCCATGGACATCTGTAATCAACCCCAGATAGGATTAGATATTCCTACCTGAGGTCGGCCACAGAACCGGAACACAGCAGCGCCTAACACTGCTGTTATTAGGTAGAAATAGGTGTGGCGGTGGTGCCGCCGGAGTTGAACCACAAAGGGTTCTACCACCTTTAAACTAATATTGCTTAATATTGCTGTAGTAATGTAAATAGGTGTGGCAGTGGTGACGTCGAAGTAACATATTCTTTTTACAAAATATTATGAACTCTGTAATCAAGTAAAACATATAGTATTAATACTTGGAGAAATTGAATTATCATACTTGCAGGAGGCACTGCTAGTCAAAATATATAAATGTTTTTATTTAAAGTATGCCCACTTCCCAACGCAGTGACTTGAGTGCTCAGTACTGTTGTCACATTATCACAGTGGGCACAGGGAAGCTTTACTAAAACACATTCAGGCTTCTTCAATAAGCTTGCGTGCACCTAAGTATTGCGACAAAGAAAAATAATACAAGGTTCTTACTTATGAACATTACAATAATTTAAACTTTATTTTTTTTTATTTCTATGTGTTGTATAACTTACAATAAGTTAATTGTTTCGTCTTTATTATATTTGTATGACACACTATGCCATGACAATTTTTTTTAATCAAATACACCAAAAAACTATAACTTCTTACATGTGTCCATAAGTATACACACACCTATTGTGAAAATAATGTATTTGTATTTTAAAAATATACTAGCTGACCCGGGAAACGTTGTGTTGCCATATGAATAAAAAAAATGTTAAGGGTGAACAACCCTTATCACTCACGGGTTTGAAAAATAGATAGAATATTTGAAACTGCGATGGTAGCGAGGTCTGTCGAATCCAATGTGAAACATTCCAAAATCAACAACTACTTACGAATTAAAAATTAATTAAAAAAACCTTTTCCCACGGACTAAATTGTGAATCTAAACCATTCTCAAGTCCCCTTGAACACACACAACAGATTTCATCAAAATCAGTCCAGTCGTTTAGGAGGAGTTCAGTGACATACACACGCACATAAGAAATATATATATGAAGATTTATTTAGAGTTTTTTCATCGTTCTAGCACGGTGGCACCTGAGCACGCGTCCACAGCGGGCATGCTGGGCGCCGCCACGCTGGTGACTGGCATCGTCGCCGGCATCACCTTCGGCGGCATTTGCCCGCAGATCGTGACACTGTCCGCCTGGAGCGCCATCTAGCGGGCCCTCTCCTACCTGCAGACCTTCTGGGATCTGCTCAGACGCTCGCTGTGATGTGACAGTGTTGTGACGTAGTGTGTAATCGCAGTTATGACGTCATCGCTAGTGTAGTAGTGTGGTTCGTGGATGAATGCGCCATTAAGTGGTGAAGTCACGGTGCGCGGTGCTGCCTAGTGTTGCCGGAGACGCGTGTAGTGACGTAGTGTTTCAGTGATGATGTCATCGCTATTATAGTTACGTAATTCGTGGATCAAACGCCATTAAGTGGCGACTTCCACTTGGAGACAGGAGTACGTGTACGCTCGCTGTAGTGATGACAGGACGTCTAGTGTAATGAGTGATAAGTGTAATAGCGCCATCTAGCGGGTCCACTGCAACTTGCAGATTGTCGAACGCTCGTAGAAGTGATGTGTAACAGTGTTACGTTGAGCGCCATCTAGTGTGTTCCTTCTGGAGATTGGTTGCTCGTCAGAATGTAGAGACAACAGTTGACAGTGTGTGATAATGTTGTGTCAAAGTTGGAGACTGGAGTTCAAAGCAAAGGTAATCTGACTGCGATAGCTTTATATGATTTATAACTAATATTATCAAGAAAATAAACATTTTATTGTGTAACGAATACTCACATTTTCGATGTTAAAATGTCTAATCTCTCGTTAAGTATAATGATAGCCAGTTGAGCTTCTTTGTGTCACAAAATATGGTCAGATTTGAATCGCTAATAAAGAAGACTAAATGTTAAATATATTAAAATAAATGATGTGTAGTGAAACATTGATTTCTTACTGTGAGTATTAGTTACATAATAAAACACAATAGCTATGTTGACGTTCTTATGTTTGCCCAATATCAAGAGCATCTATGTGTATTGTCATACATATTATACATAGATACTTTTGATAAATTTTTGATACAGGTTACGTATATATTGTATATGTAAAACTATACATTCTTTTATACTTGCCGTGTTTCCACTATTGTTTCTAAATACCCATGCTTGCACAGTTTATGGAATTGCTTATACAATTGTTATTATTATTAAACTTATAGTGTACATTTTATCTAAAAATCCTTGACCGATATATTAATATAATTTTCAATCGAGTAATATATTGTTAACAAACAAATTATGAACCGTGACTTTATTACGGCCCTAGGAGACATGAGACTTTCAGTATAGGAAATTGGCGTTTTTGCGATTGCATCGCCTATGTATCGACTTTTGTTTAGTCGCAGTATCAAAAACGCGCGTTTTACCGACTAAAATTAATAATGCGCGTCTTTCGCGATCAAATGTTGCATCGAGCGTCCAAAAATAGTTGCGATTGGCACTGAATTTGTGTGTAGCGTTTGATCGCTGTCACATAGTCGATTATTTACCAATGCTCAAAGTAGCATGTCTGCTTTGGCCCTTAGATTGATGAAGTACTGCAAATGGCCTTATAAATGTGGAGTAACTAAAATAAAGACTCGTCTACATATAATTGTCCACACAACGTGGTTATAAACTACAGAGGCTGGTAAGTAAAGTGACCTCTAAGGTCTTAGACTCAGTTCAAGATTAGGTTAGCGATTCCATGTAGCTTTTACTTACAGCATATCGATAAGGAATGCACCGGATTTATATATATTATTGTTAAATTTGCAATTTCATAGAGTATATTATATTGTAGTTAGTACAAAACCGTTGGATATGAAATTTCGTTATTTTCAGCTTTCATAAGCTGATAGTGTTGCTATAAAATAAATTTAATTATGTATATCGCCAGTTTTGTATTTATATGTGATTGATTGCATTTGTATGGTGGTTTTTATTATTAATTGTTGTGAGGTAATTTGGGGTAATATCGCTGCTGGGGTTTACCCTGTATGATTGAAATATGGCTTATTTGATTTGATGGTTTTTATTTGGCAACATTATACACTATTATTAGAAAATATCGTATGTGTATGATGTTGCCATATTAAAAAAAAAACCGTGTGTGTTTATGTTCGCATGTGAAAAGTTTTTCTTCTTAGGCATATTTAGTAAAAAGTTAAACTAAAATTATAACAAAATCATTGGTATAAATATCGTAAAATATCGTATCATACCTAATAATTAAATATTTTTAATTACTTTGTTAGTAGCCTCATATGTAGAATTTGGGAAATTAACTATTCAACTTTAGTGTGTCGATTTTAGGTGTATTTTGTACACCAAAAGAAGTATTATTTTAAATATATGGTACAATTAGCCTGCATTTGAATTAGACGTTTTAACCACAGAGTCAATATTACCCAAAATTACCTTGATTATCCAAGCCCCCTAATTTTATCGTTAATTTAACGTCCTTAGTCGTAGGTATATCCGTTTAATATATTAATCCAAAGTGCTACTATAATTAAATGATTTGTAATAATAAATTTGGCTAAAAATTTAATAATATAATGTTAGGATAAGATTTATATTGAGAGTGTAATTTTAAATGAAGGAGCGCACAGTCTCGATATAATAATATATTGTATAATAATAATGTGACATACAAAAATATAACTAACATAGACTAGAATCTGGTGCCTGTTGGTTGATTTGATATCACCATTTTAATTAAATAAAAAACTTAAAAAAAGATTCATTTTACGTTTGTGGTCAGTTCGCAAACAAAAATTTTGTATGGTAAATGATGTATTCATTTATAAGGTGGTAGAACTTTTCGAACATCAACTATGGAAGTATGACTAACTTACCTGTTTCTGCCTGATAACACAGTTGTAAGTGCTATCGTGTTCTTGTTTGGAGAGTGTGGTAAGGGAGAGACTTACCAGAGTCGTCACTTGACATCGGATAGAGTGTAAACTCGTTAAAATGTGTATGCCAAAGATATAAATCAGTAGTTCTAAAGGAAAATATATCCTTTATGTAAAAAGTACCTTATATAGTAAGAAAATGCAATGAAATAAAAATTGTAATTCAATCAAAGTCACAGTCAGAATCTATCTATTACAATATACTTATGAAAACATCATTTACATACAAAATAAGTGCAATTACAGTAAATTCACAAATTATAACATCAATTGTTTGACAGACTGATGTACTAACATATTTATGCTTACACCGATTGGTTCATATAGTTATTTAAGTACCTTAGTCGTTGTTAACGGGTGTAAATTATGCATTTGACTCGTAAGTCCTCAATTAATGCTACTGATATTACAACTGCATTTTGAACGAATAATAAAATTGATGATTATGCAGCTGGTTACGATCGAGTTATACAATTTTAGTTTTTATCAAAAGAGCTTTGAGCGTTTTTAGCTATTACTTTCTATTTTCGGATTTCGCCATCCACATAAGTTAAAAATTTAATAGCGCATATATTTACAAAATTTGTTATGTTTTACAGTTTTATTGATCATTTTCAGTTGTAAAAAAGTATTATTTTAAGTCAATTGGCTATTAAAATAAATTGTTTAAAACAATCTGCAGCTGTAAGTTAGTAAAGTATGATTATTGTCAGTCCATTATTTTTTGGGAATGTTTTTGATATTTGTGGTATGTTTTGATTAATTAGTAAAATTGTGTGAATAAAAATGTAAGCTCGTATGACAACGCGTAACATGATTGGTCATCACCTTTTCTATTTAGTTGTGTCTATCTCTGCGAAAATATTATGTTTACAACACATAAAAACCTACATCTTTTTCATTATCTTTTTTAAATCGTCACTTTTGCAATCGATTTTTTCTCGTATATTTAAAAACTATTCTAATACTTTTTTCTTGTTCTAGCCTGGTATTTTAATTTTTATAAAGCTCATTTGCAAAATATAGTGCAGCGTTATAGACAAACATTTTATTTCCCAGTATGAAATGGTGAATCAATTCTGTTACGTCTTGTCAGCTGAGTTTGTTTTTTCCACGTAGTCCATATTTTCTTTAAAATAATTGTATAATGACTTTGATTATCTTTTCTATTAATTATATTGTATGTTCAGATTCCGTGACGTTCAGAAACTACATGTGTTCATTAGAGTGACCAAATATTATTAACGCTATCAATTCAATGAACAAAATGAGTGTTTTGTTTGCATCGTATGCCAGCATTTTTATTTATTGGATAGTAAACGTTTTTTTTTATTTTTCGTTTTTTATTTGCAATTTCCTTTTGCCTTTTTTAATCAGCGTAGTTTTAGTTTTATTGTCTATGATACAAGCTTTATACTCAGAAGTCTTTATTATTTTAATGTACAACAGATTTTTTGCTGTAGATTTCATTGGAATTTATTATCATTATTTATGAATCTTTTGAATTCCATGGAAATTTGTGACAATAAAATGAATTTATATAAGTTATTTTTGTATTTTGGCCATGAGATGATACTATGAAATTTGAGACAAGAAAATCTATCTACTTTAGGAATTCATTGATAGTATGAAATAGAATCATGTTTTATTTTGCATTTTACTTGCTTCTTACAACATTTAGAAACTTCCTTTTAAGTTTTACGTGAACCTATTTACATCAATCATATTTTGATGAAACAGAATTTAGAAACAGCAATTGGAGAAATGATGTATTACGAAAGGTAAACATGGGCAGGTAAGGTAAATAAGTACTACAGCCTGACGTCAATACCTTCTTCACTTTTTTATACAGTCACATATCTTCAAACATCATTTGTCCTTAGAATAATTATACATTTGAGTAGGTGCCTATCTATCGACATTCATAACTACATAAAGTATTATATAACATGTTAAATGATATTCATATTGATTAATATTGATAACAATATTTATATTACGTAACTGCAACGATGAATTATTATAAGAAGCACTCCTTTAGTATCGAAGGCTGTGAAATAATAGCTTTAACCTTCCCAATGTAGATACCATGCACCTTTCCCTTTATATATTTCAAATGAAAAGTATTAAATAAGCAATAATTAGGTAGTATGGAGTAATTACTATAAATAAATAGGATGAAGTAATTTTGCAACAATTTACAGAGAAACGTAATGAGACTTTAAAGGTAGGTATCCTTCGAGGTACTTGCCTTCAAAGCCACCCTGGAATATCACTACCGAAACGATTTCAGTCGTATAACAAGTGATGTTCTTGTTTGAAGTGTGTAACGGAGAGACAAGACGCTCCAAGCCACTTATTATCAGAACTGCATGCAAGACATGTCAATAGTCAATAGCAAATTTATTGTCATATTACACTACTTCTCATGGTAAGTAGATTGTGATGATACATGCGAGATACGTTCTGTTTTGTTAGATCTGCATTAAAGTATGTGAGTGATTCCGTTTCATACGCGCATTGTGGAGATTAAATGATAGGCGGTTCGTTTCTAAATAGTAATGGCAGTACTTCTGTACACTGCACTTACCGTACCTCATATAAAGATTACATTTATCCCAAGCATTCGAAAGATATGGGTGTATTTATGACTGACCAGGTTAACTACAGTTGTGTTGTATTTGTTGTGTATAGTAAATTCGTATATAATACTTTTCATTTGAAATCTCCCATTTTTCTCACCTTCGAGTACAAATTTAATTTATTCCTAAAGCCTTCTTGAGCCTTCAACATAGATAAATAATATGTATTAATAAAAGTAGTAATATATAATAACTTAGGTATTCTGATCTCTTTAATTTAGACAAAAATATCACACAACGTTGTTGAGGTAAAATCAGGTAATATTATTATGTAATTATTGCTTTACTTTACCTTAATAAAGAATCTTACCATTGATTTTTTGTCATGTGAATTTTTCATTTCCTATCTTATTATTATTATTAAAATTTTAGATGTTGTGAAATATATAATAACGTTGTGTGATAATTTTGATAAAATCCCTACATTTCTAGATCTTTTGTACTTTCCTAAAATTTATAAACGTAGCCGAAGTGCTAATAAAATGAAATAAAGATATAACTCTGCTATAATTTATGTAGGTAACTAAATAAGTATTTTAGTTAAGTTAATCCTGTATATAATAATATAAGGAATGTATGCGGAGGGTGCAAGAATATGGTAAAGTACTGTAAATAATATTAATTACCAATTACCCATAATTATTTGTAATTAGCTTAAGTACGTTTTATAATTAAGATTATATTTGTGAAATTTTGCGTTATATGTTTGTAATAATTAATGTTATATTGATTGAGCTATTATAATTTTTATAAAAAAAACTTGAATATTTTTAACATTTTTTTATATTTTTAAGGGTTTTGTAAGTGAAAATATTAGGTAGGTACTTATTTGCTATGTTAAATATTTTTTATTATAATGAACATATGGCGACCATATTTTTGCACGCTAACTAAAAATATCTATACCTATTATATAAATTTGAGAGACTAAATGTTTACATAACATAGTGATAAATTTACCTTAGCATTATAAAGTGGTGTATTTCCATTATTTTATTAAATACCTGCTAAAAATAAAACAAAAAATGAATATAGACGTAATAACTTGCTTGGCTGCATTTTACAAAGATTATCTTATTTGTGACATGTTTTTATTTTGATGACTTTGATTCGAAAATTTTTATCGTATTAAAAAGTCAAACCCGTCGTCACTCCGTCATAATCAATCTATCTATTTTTTACCAAAGATCGACATTTGACGATGTCTAGTAAATCAAATTACCAATTTTTTACCTTTGGTAGACAAAATATTGGGTTGATCGTTGATACTTTCTGATGATACTCCTCCAGAGGTATTCCCGGAGCGATATGACATGGGGCTCTTCAAAAAAAGGTGCAAAAGGAGCCCTCCTTCAAAGCCGGCGATGCATTGGCGACTCCTCTGGTGTTGCAAACGTTCATAAGACGTTGGGACGTTGCTACTTTTCATCAGGTAGCACGTCTGCTTTATCGTTAGGCTCAAATTATAAAAAAAAAATGCTTTAAATCTGTTACCGTTTCTGTAGGTAAATATTTAGTCTCTCTAATTTTTGTCCATAAGTATTTTAGTAAAGTAGTATGAATTGTCAACTCTGTATCACTTTCAACTTTTGCATCCAATAATATAGACATAAAATTACGTATTCTTAAACTTAACTATGTCTGAACTGATATTTATTCGGCAGGTAGGTATGTCAATCCTCTATACATTACATTAAATTGATTCACTATGTGTGCGTGTGTTACCCTTAGTGGGTATTTCACACACGACACACATATGTATAGTTCGCGTAAAACGCTAGGCCGCTGTGGGGGCCTACCACCATCCTTTAAAAACCATCATAGTTCAGGAATGTTTTATTTCAATATTGTATCAACATCATTTTGTTTCGTACCATGACCTCCTTACGGTCGTGGTACGATATTTCAATGTATGATTAAAATAATATTGTTTTAAGAGATGGTAGTAACCCCCCAGAATATAGAAATGAGTCGCGTCGGCATCGTATATAGCAAATTGTATGAATACACTTGCTCGCAACAACTTCAGAGCGGACAAGCAGTTTGGCGCGGACTATACCTGTTAATTTTTGATTATGATGTTATAATTTTTTAGCACTTTTCAATACAAGGAAAATGAAAAGATAGGCAAATGTTATTTAAAGGACATTTGTAGTTACTTGTTATTTTAACGGATACCTGATAAAGCATAACGGATATGATAATAATGAATATAAATAAAAATGTTGTACGGATTTGGTATTTGTAACTTAAAACAGATTAGAAACTGTGGATGAAAAGGGCTCACAAAGTACTAGTACAAAATATGAGGTACTAGTATTCGTAAATTCTAAAAACACTGCTATAATGGATACCTACACCGATCAGTATACTACTATAATAAATCACCGGAAGTAAAGTCAAGTATTCGATATTTCATCCCATATTTTGTTCCCTAATATTATAACTATGTATGTGTGTATCATAGATTAGTAAAGATTACTCACTCCTAACAAGAAAATGTACCCAGTTTTGAGAATTGAAATAGTTGCGTAAAAAAGTTTTGTCACATCTCCGTGCTAAAATGTCCCTAAAATATTTGAAATTATTATTATAAATTATTTATTTAGTATGTAAATTACGCAGTATTAGTTATTTATTCGTAAATTTTCTGTAAAAATGTTTTTATTTGTCAATAATTCAAAAAAAGAACTTACTATAATAAGCCATTTGCGGCTTCATTCAATTTCAAGGCGGCGAAGTATCTTTACTAATCTATGGTGTGTATAGGTAAGTGTCGGATTGACATGCTTACAGTATTTAAATTAATATAGTAAGTACTAAATACTCAATCAAAAACTACTTAAAATTTAATCTATGTAGATGAAATCTAACATTGTGACAATAATAGTGACCCTAACATCCGATCGTAATCGTATTTTTCCACTTTTCCACATTATATAACAACACTTGTAACTTTTCGCCACTCTTCTGATATGTACTGTTCGAAAAAATAAACAAAATTGAATGAAAAATGTCTTTTCTTCACTTTTTTGTGTTGTTTCTTTTAATTTTATTATTTTAGATGATTCCTAATGCATAATACGTATTATTATTAACTAAATTAATTATAACAGATTTAATCCGTGTGCTGAATTGACGAAACAACAGCTCTTTTATTATAATTAATCTGTAATTGGACTTGATTGACTTCGCGGTGTTATTTTCTAATGTTTTAAAGATAGTAGAACCCTTTGAGGTTCGACAGCGGTAAATTATCACCTTCATCACCTTTGAAGCCATATCCTATGTTAAGGCTAGACGATGCATCTTAACTTAGTCTCAGGGGCAAGAAATCACCTGTGACCGACCTGAGGATTAAAAACTTATGAACGGGTGAACTGTATAGTTGTCGGGCGAAATGAACCATTTTACATCAAGTGGACTGAGCGACAATAACATCAGGTCCACTGCAATTGGTATATCGAAATTCGAAAGGCAATTAACAGCGGAAACGTATGCTGCGTAACGTTACGTGTACGAACTACGTAATTTTCATCTGCTTGTACATATGCAGATATCTTGTTACCTATAAATATTTATCCACACATATGTGGAGTGGTATCACGTTCAATACCCGCGTCTTATATAGAGGGAAAGTTGAGGAAAGCCTGCAGAGTTATAGGTCAATATCAATAAAACGTTTGTGTGTATTGTTATATGATCGTGCCTGTAGAACAGTCATTATGTACGTGACATCCTAATATTTAAAAGTTAGTGGGGCTCAGTCGTATAGTTAGTTATCGACGACTGCCGTGGTATAGCAGTTATAGAGTTGGCATTCACAAGGTGTCAGGTTCGGTACCCGGTCAAGTATACATTTTCCCGATTATCTTTCCTCCCTTATTGTCTCCCAGATTTTTTGTTGTCGTCTGCCCTGTGTGTGGCCATGACAACCACGACACGGAATATAGCAGGGCTACGAAAATGTTAAAAATAAATCTTATATTTAAAATTCTCGTGTTACAGTGTTAGTTAGCGTACTACTCCGAAACGGCTTTACCGATTTCCACCAAATCTTATATGCATTTTCAGTAGGTCTGGAAATCGGCTACTATCTATTTTTCATACCCCTAAGTGATAAGGGTTGTTCACCCTTAACATTTTTTTTATTTATATGGTAACACAACGTCTGCCGGGTCAGCTAGTGATTAAATAAAATTCGTCGCATGATTACATGATGATACATTTCTTCAGCTTGAGTCAATTGAATCAAATCATATATTATTTGCATTTCAGGATTTTATATATGAATAAAACGTGAAAGTATTTGGATAAAGAAACAATCGTTGACTTATATACGTTGAAATTAATAACGGAGTCGGTGCTTATACGCTAATTTTCGATCTATCAATTAGTAATAATGTAATACAATAACAAATAGGCATCCAGTTAATCTTACGTGAAGTTGTCGCGTTGCTCATGGAAATTTTGTCATCGAAGTCGAGTTAATTTAGATATCTACTTATCTATAATAAGTAGATATCTAAATTAACTTTATATAATTAGCATACTATTAACTTGTTTAAGTTTACTATTAACTAGTTTAGTTTATTAATTATACGTTTCACTGTAGTTAACATAGAAATCGGTATACCTTCCTAAATCGGAGAGAAAGGGATTATGATACCTTTTAAGTTTTAATTTATTTTCAAGTGCTACTTATAAAGTAAGGTTAAATTTAATAATTCTTTATTATCCTATCAACATTTGCATATAGTAGGGGAAGCAATAATCAGATTCCAAAAACAACAGTCCATTTATTGTGTACAATAAATAATAATAAATATTGTTAATAAATAATCTTTTTACACGCTATCCGATCGTTCGAGTGGACGTCCTTACATCATATCGATCATCCTGGTGCTTCATTATTTACATAGAGGTAATCGGGTTCTTTAAAGCTTCAGTAGGTGGGTGAGGAAGATGACGACGATGACGAGGAAATGGAGGAGACGCTGGAGTAGCTCGGGGACTGGTTCGAAGCTGCTGCGGAGCTCGAGTCACCAGGGTAGTACGAGCTGTACGCCAGTTGGGAGGGGTCCCACACGCGGGCGTAGGGGCCAGAGCTGGCAGGCTCCCACTGCGGGCTGTAGGAGTCCTGGGGAGCAGCTGGAGTGGAAGCGGGCGTGCCGTACTGAGAAGCAGGTGGCCCGTATTGTGGCGCTGGTGCGTCAGTCGCAGTCACCATCATTGGCATAGCTGTGGATTAAAATCAAAATATGTATATTCGTCATAAAATTACGAAATATTAACAAATTTCTGGTGTTTTTGGTTTATACCTCCTTTCTTCATCAGCAAGTTGTAGACGAGGAATCCCACGACCAAAGTGATGGCGAGTTTGCTGAGGATGAGCGCCTTCATGGCCTTGATACCGATGATAGCTACGAGGATCGGCATCAGAGCCTTCATCTTAAGTTTCAGAAGCAAAAGAACTGGCAGCAGGAGCTTCTTCTTCAGGATGCCGCGAGCTGAAAAAGAACTAAATTTAGTTTCTTCCTTACATTTTTCCATTAAACTTTGTTACAGTTCTTCTGCAATTACCTTCACCATTTTCAGCTTCGGTTTCAGGGAAATCGACATCGAAGCCTCTGTCCGCGCGGTACGAGACTTCAGCTCCTTGGAACAGGAACTCTGGCAGTTGGAACCTGAACTCGTTGCTGTTCAAGACCCTTCCAACTCGGTCGAAGATGACTTTGTCGATGTTCTTCTCATCCAGAGCGCGCGCCGACTCCGAAGTCACTCCGAGCTTCGTATCCAGGAAAGATAGAACTTTCACTTTGAGACATGACATTGGCGATTCCGTATCGAAACAATCACTGATAACACTGTTCAGGAGATCATCACTTGTACTCAAACGCGAGGTCTGAATTTCATTGTCCTTAATGGTGTAACCGTGAACTAGGGCCGCGGAAGCCAGGAGGAGACACAGGCACTTCATTTTCGCAATTTTCACTTTGTCATTAGATTTGATTAATTAAACGTTCGGCGCGGCCGGTTAATGGAGCAACAATGATTTAATTTTTCAATGGGCTTGGTTTTTATACGTGATCCTTTGGGCGGCGCGGCGCGAGGCTCGGGCGCGTGCCCGGAATAGGAATCGCTTTCATACTTGGCAAAGTATTTAATTTCATTTAAGAAAGTCCTGATGGTGAGAGTGTGTGCAAATATAATAATTATATTACTTATTTTTTTAATTATTCCTAGGATTCTAAGATACATCCCTTGCAATTGCAATGCAGGCGACGACAAAATGAAACAAAGCAAAAAAAGGACATAAATACGAGTATCTTAATTTTTTTAATTAATATTGGGAACTTCAACGAACGCTGGTCTAAGTACGCCATTTTTTTAATTATTTTTGAAACTTGTAATAACTTTGAAATTCTAATACACTTTGCTGACACCTGCATCAAGTGCACCAATGAGCATTGTTAGTCAATAAATCAAGTGTTGGTCATTTGATATGCGAGCCTGTGTAGCTCTCACTAGTGGATCGTACATACCAATCAATCAATTCGACTTTTGTTACATTAAAAATTCCACCGTCCACATTGTTGCAATAACTTTATATAACCTCCGCTACCTATGTTTGTTATGGTAACACCCGAATTTAAATTGGCGATGTGTTGCACATGATAAAAATCTAGTCGGTGTTCTAACTACAATACGTAATTAATTATTTGCTTGTCATCCCCTTTTGCGTAATAACCTTCTGATGTGGATTAATTGTAGTGAAGTTGGGTTAATTTAAAAAATGAAGAGTTTTGTTGGAATTATGTCACGATAATCTCACATAATCTAAATTACTGACTACCGTTTTAGATTTCAAAATACATATTCATTCGTGTTAGTTACCGGCAAACTGATATTCCACTACCGTTATTATCATCCCTCTCAGTAGAGGGAGGATAACAATTTGAAAGTTCCAGTACGAATTGCGGCTTAAGTTATTTCATACTGATTTTGGTTTCAATTTTAGCAAATGTTTGGTAGTAATTTTCCTACATTCGTGTTCCTGTATGAAATCAGTCTTCTTTATATTTCTAGCGTATCTTTAATCTATGCAATTATTTTTGCAATTTCCTTATAAATTAAAAAAAATAGAACTAATTTTTGTATCTGTGTACTAGGTTAATACGTATCTGAAACTAAAAATAAACGTTTTAAGTGTATTTACTACATTGGAGTATGTATATATTAATATAATTAAACTATTTTTTGACCAAATTACAACTTTTATTATTCCCGGGCAAAACACAAGTCTCCCGCCAAGAGTGTTCCTTTTATTTTTTTAATGTTAATGCATCGTGTAACGCATACAGCACATGCACATGCACAATCGTGTAACGCATACAGCCATTAACTATAATAACGAGCACTAATTATTATAAAAATAACACATCATGAAAATAACACAAAATAATTCAAATAATACTATAATTAAATAATTTGAATATTTATTTAAAAATATGATAACATCCGTTGTATAAGTTTTGAACCACTACTACATTCTACAAAACATTCGTTACTAGATAGATACTTTATGTACTCACTATTTAAGCTTACAGACATTATGTAAAAATTACATTCTGTGGAAAAAGTGAAACCTATTGTTTAGCAAAAAGCTCGCGTGTATGTACTTATCCAACGCCATTATGTAATAAGGGTGGCGCCATCTTGCATTCACGATGCGTCAACGTCATTTGCATTTGCCGCCATGTCCGGATTGTGAAATTGCTATTTCACTTCCGTTCATGTGTTGCCAGTATCTAACATTAAATACTCTTTTGCCGCCAATTTATTTGTTTACTTATTTTGTTAATTCTAAACACGATGGCTGACATAAGTTATTGGTTCGCCTTGGTTTCATTTTGTTGTGTGACGTATTTGAATTTCGATACATCTGCGCGGTATAGAGTAGCGAAACTGTGTATTATTTATTAAGAAACCGTAGTAAATGGTAAGTAAGTACTTAATTTAACGAACTTATGATTTAGTTATTTACGAAGAACAACATTTAATTTGCATATATACACATTTTAAAAGTACGATCCCAATGTAAGTATCTATTATTATACATTATTTCTGAATTAATTGCATTTTTTTGTAAATCTCTATACAGAGAGGCGATATATGTAAATAGCGACTCTAAGATAAAACATGTATTGAATTTAAACAGGGTTAAAGTGCTCCATTGACCAGAAATTATTAAGTCTAATCAGTAGAAGACCAATGACCTTCATAAAAATAGTATTTTTACACTAATTAATGGATATAAATGTTGTGCATGGACATCTGTAATTAATCCCAGATTCCAACCTGATGTCGGCCACAGATGCGCCGCTACTCCTGAGGATTAACTGGAACGTCTCGGAAACGTATATCTCCCTTATCCTCCAAATCAGAACACAGCAGCGTTTAACACTATTGTTATGAGGCAGAAATAGGTGTGGCGGTGGTGACGCCGGCGTCGAACAACAATGAATTCTACCACTTTTTTTATATTTGAGCCTAACGATAAAGCAGACGTGTTACCTGACGGAAAGTAGTCAACGTCGCCTATGAACATTTGCAACACCAAAGGAGTCGCCAATGCATGTCCGGCTTTGAAGAGGAGCTCTTTTTGCACCTTTTTTGAAGAGCCCCATGTCACTTTCAAAGCTATCTGCGTATTAGTATTATTATCACAAGTTTTATCATTAGGTGTACTTAGGAAACAACGTGATAAAAATACGTGCTTAGATTTAAAAACAGATGTGCACAGTCTCCCAATCGATACTAGGACAGCGTGCTAGTCTATAGCCTAATCCTGTTCATACTGAGAGGAGATCGGCGTCAAGCAGTGGGACAATAATGAATTTGATGATTACATTAAAGGTTAAATAATTTATTTCTGCTATTGATCTTATTTTAATGAATTGAAGACGACTCAATGTTTTGTTTATTTTTATTTTGTTGTGCTATTTTTAATTTTTAATGTTTCGTTTTATATTTTAGATTTTAATACTGGCATGACGCTAAGCATAATATTCATAAGAAAGAAAAAGTAGTGAAAAATTACCAAGAAAAAAATTACTGTAATGTAAAAATTCTGTAGTGAGCGTTTGCTGAACAAATAAGTTCAAAATGTAGCTGCGCACTTAGTCTGGTTTTACTCTAAATTCGAGAACTTATCGGTGTTTTCTACGATAACGATTAGATTTTTAATACTTCGCTAAATATTATAGGTTTTAAGGTACACACCACAAGCAAAAAATTAACGACTACATTCGTCCAATGATTAACTTATGTTTGTCTCTAACGAAAAGAAAGGCTGATATTGTCATATAACACATAACATTAAGGACAGCCCATTAATCGTTAGGTATGGGTGTCAATCCGTGAGAGTGGGTCACGAGGTGAGACGTCGTCATATCCTGACTACCTGTTGAATCGCAATGAGGGTTTGAGTTGTGGTTTATGGAGTATGTAGCCTATTGGATGAAACTTGGCCTCTCGACCACGAATTCCGAGGTACGAATCCCAGGTTTTGATTTTTCAAAGTTGTTTGCGTATTAGAAATTAATTATCATTTGCTTAAACGGTGAACGAAAACATAGTGAGGAAATCTGCATATCTGAGAGATCTTAAAAATACAAAGGTTCTCAAAGGTATGTAAAGACTCGATGAGAGGAGACCTATGCCTAGCAGTAGGACTGTAATGATGGACTGGACTGTAATGGGTTGACGACGGTTTATGGGGGCACATACTCCTTGTGACAACTTTGAGAGTCGCTGGACTAGTGATTCTGTTGCGGTTGTGTGAACTTTAACTACCCATGGTGCATGTTATCCACCTGACGGGAAGTGTTCGTTTCCGCAAATGAACCAGATGTAGTCATAACTAGAACTGGAGCCCTTTCAGACGTTTTACGGTTACCTCTAATTTTCAATCCCTAAGGACTAGTGTTTTTGTAATTCCGGATTGATTACAGTATGATATGAGGTTCTTTAAAAAGTTGCAAAAAAACACTTCAAAGCGGTTTATGGAGAAGAGATTCTCTCTTAGAGGTGCTCTGGTCTTCTTAAAGCGTCTACTGGGCATAGACCTTTTTTTTCGAGTGTGAGGGTTTTAAGACGTAATCCATTACGCTGGTCAAGTGCCAATGGTAGACTGAACACATCTTTGACAACTTTTTTGAGAACTCTCAGACGTCTACACGTCTGAAACCCTACGTTTTCTCACAATGTTTTTCTTCACCATTATAGCTAGTGATAAATTATAACACTTAAAAGCACTGCTTCTTGGGTGTCTCCAGGACTCAGGACTTAGGGATCGTCGTCAACCCATAACCCTCCGATTGCTGGGCATAGGTTTCCTTTCAGTGTGTAAGGGGTTTAGACCAAAGTCCACCGCGCTGGTCAAGGGCCAATTCGTGGAACTCACACACTTTTTTTATAATATAGGTGTAGCAGACGAGCATGCAGTCCACCTGATGGTAAGTGGCTACTGCCGCCCATGGACATCTGTTATCAACCCCAGATAGTATTAGATATTCCTACCTGAGGTCGGCCACCGATGCCCCACTACCCCTGAGGACTAAGCTGGAACGCCTCGGAAAAGTCTGTCTCCCTTACCACACCCTTCAAAACGGAACACAGCAGCGACTAACACTGCTGTTATTAGGTAGAAATAGGAAAATTTTAAAGATGGTGTAGATCACAATGTTTTCCCTCACCATTATACTAAGTGAATAATTTCGAATACGCACATAACTTTGAAATATCAGAGATGACTGGGATTTGAATCTCAGACATCGTGAAAGGCCGAGTTTCAACCATTAGACAATCACACAATTTTATTGAAACGGTGTTACAGGTATATATTTGGAGGTGGTAGAACCCTTTGTGGTTCGATTCCGGCGGCCCCACAGCCACACCTGTTTCTGCCCCATAACAGCAGTGTTAAGCGCTGCTGTGTTCTGGTTTGAAGGGTGTCGTAAGTGAGACATACTTTTCCGGGCATTCCAGCTTAATCCAGTTAAATGTATCAAAAAAGCGTGGAGTTTACTAATTGTTGTTATGTGGTAACCCGAGGTCCATGACGAACGTCACAAAGATAATTTAAATAGATAAGGAATGTGAGCCCTTGTAATATTTTTATAACCAGTCCCTCAAATATTTACTTGTTATTGTAAAATATGAACTTAAGTAAATCAAGGTCGGCCCTTGATGAGGATAGAGTTCTTTCAGCGCCCTTTAGTCGACGCTTTAACTGCCAAAAAATGTCAATGGCTTCTTGGCTGCGAAAGTAATGCGATAATTCATATGAGTATCATGCCTTATCATCATATCAGGAAGCAGAAAGGCCTCACAGCAGAATTATTGTTGTGTTGTTTAAAGGTCGGGGTCTCTAAGTTGTTTACAGGTGTCCCAACTTAACATCTGGGATAGTAACTAATATGCAAATTATATCAGCCTCTTGCATTAATTAGGTCTATTAATAAGCGCCTAGACAAGAGTAAGTTGGGAGACGCCTGGAATCCACTTCATGCTACTTCATTACGTGTTAGCTAACCCGTATAAAATGTTTTCAAACCACAAGGCCTTTAAACATCTTTAAAGACTGATATTATATTTATTCACTGGGTACATAAAATGTCAATAAAATTTATTTAGGACTGATTTACTAACTTTTACGGTTAGAGTATCTAAGATACAGTAAATAATTACCTATGGATGGAATGAAAAAAAGAAACACAATTGAAATATTGTTTGTTGCATTACATTGTATTTATTTAAAAATTAGTACATTTTTTATACTTTTTTTTATAAAAAAATACACTTCTGTTTAATAATGTAATAAAATAATAATTATATTACTCATCGATACCTTAGTTATTTTAGCAACTGTAACCTTATTGTAGGCACATGATATTATGTGCCGACATTTATTTTTATTTCGCACACGTATAACTTTCTTATTGGCAAGAGAATTGCAAAGTAGTTTTCTAATTCACTGCATTCTACTTTTCACAGTTTCACAGGAAGTGCCTTTGAAGTTTCCTTTTAATAGTGTGGCTAAAAATTCCAAGACTGTGGAATTAATATATTATTGAATATATTATTAAAATATATAATTTGTGTAAATACGTCATTACTACAAAAACAACACAACAAAAACTATTAATATTTTTATAGTATTTTATTATAGTATGTTTTAAAATTGAGACATTAAAAAAATAATTATGCTTTAGAACTAAAAATATTTTAGATTTGAGGAAAAACAGAAGAAGGAATAAATAAAAGAATAATATTTTAATCAATGATTTATTAAAACAATAAATAACATTCACACATCACAATCACACTCGCACTCTAAATAAATAAGTTTTCGCTATTATTTACACGGTAACGATTTTCGAAACCTATTTGGTTAGTCGGCCGTAATTACGCCGGATCGGTCGCACGATCGGTCTGAAGATCAGTTTGAGGTCTAGTGGTATGCGTTGTAGGCGAGCTCCTGGGCGAGTTCTTGAGGCTCAGCGTCTCTCCTACGGCGGGTGGCGGCGTACGCAGCGTCCCAGGGGCCGTGAGCAGCGATTTGTGGGTGAGAGTTGTCGGCCGCGATCTGGGTAAACTATAACGTTATTCCCGGATAGAGGAGAGTTAGTCACAGATGTGCGGTAGAGTGCTTAAGAAAATTCAATGTGCTTAAGAAGTAATGGGAGTTTCTGATCATATTCGATAGTAAAGTTTCATAGTGCAATAGTAGATGGATATTCAGCCAGTTTGTTGAAAGATTTGTGTATTAATTTAGAAAAAGTGCATAGGATGATTTACATCGAAATTGTGCATAGCTTAGAAGTTTTGCAAATCTTAGTAGGCTTTATGGGTGTTCAGACACTTGTTATATTTTATCAATATTTATTACACTAAAATTTTGCGCTAAATAGAGGTGGTCATCATCATGACATGTTTACTACAACTCATATTGTACTACTACAGTTGAGATCATTTTTAACTCGTAAAATAAAAAAAGAATAAGTATTCAACTCACCTTCTTGCACAGCTGGAAGATAGCCAGAGCGACGGACACTACGAAGGAGAAGAAGGAGAGCTGGAGCGCGTTCCAGGCCTTCAGACCGAGGACACCGATAGCCAAGGGGATGAGGGTCATGGCCTTTAACAGCACGAACACCAGAATAGGGACGATGATCTTCTTAAGCTTGGCCTTACGAGCCTCGCCAACGGAGCGGGCGCCTTCCTTGTTGAACTTGATGTTAAGGGTCAGCTCGTCGTTGTCAAGATTCCTCGGGCTCACGGTCACTTTGGTGTCAGCGATCGGCAGCTGGAAGGTGACGTCATGGGACTGGATGTAGTTCTCGATGCTGTCGAAGAAGTCGCCAGTAGAGCGCCCAGTGACGTCGTTGCCAGCACCGTTCTTCGTTACCTCAACCGCTTCTGAGATCTGTGAAGAATTGTATGAAATGAAGTAGTTTGCGTAAAGTAATCCAAATCCGCTTTTTTCGAGAAAGTGTGACTTACTTGGAACGTGTCTTTCTTGAAGATGCTGTCTAACAAGGACATAACCTTGTATTTGATGCAAGCGGTAGGGTCTGATCCCTCCGCGCAGCCAGATCGCATCTCCTCGACCATGCTGTCCATGGGAGTGCCCTTCCAGAAGCCCTTGGATGGTTGGGCCACGGCACTCCCGAATAGAGCAAGGGCTACCAAACACACAACCTTCGCTGACGCCATTTTTTCAATTGGTGTTGACCGAACGACCGTAAGTGAGAATGTGATAGTTTCGACAGGGACCCACCGGTTTTTATACAGCTATTTCAAATTCAGCACGTGCTTTGCAGTTCCGGTACGCATCGTCTTTCATTGTACGCGTCAATCGCGGACTTAGGACCTTTAGTTTGCGCAGGATCGAAGTGTAAGGGAAAGCTATTTGATACGAATCCTCTTCTGGCTGTCGGATCTAAAACGGCCTAAGTTCTAACATGCTTGGTAGTTTTACCAACACTTTGGATTCAACTGTTCTGAGCACCTTTTCTGTTGTTTGTGACACCGTACCCTGATTCGTTGGTAATGATCCACTATCGTTGTCCTTTTCGTTGTTATGGTGGAAGTAGAAAGTGGGAGTGAGAGGTGGTATACTTGAAATGGTTAAGGTGTTTGATATGGAGGAGCAGACGCTTCGCACGCGCCGGCTGCATACGTAATATCGTCTAAATTGCTATCATTGAACTTGTAACATAAGAGATAATACAATTGATTGATATTGTTTTTCATAATTGTGTTTTCTTTTATTTTAAAATCTTTTCATTCCATGATGTAATTTAATTTGATTTTATTGATTTACATATTAAGTATTGGAGTATCTACCATATCGTTTTACATTACATATGGAGCCTGGATATTTCCAGACTAATAATTAGGATTAAAATCTAGCCCAGTCTAATGATTAACTTCCATCAATACTGTGGAAACTTTGTCTACGTTGGAGATTCAAGTGCTGATGTTGTTGGCTCCTTTTACTTTCTGTATTTAAGCGTAGCAAGTGGTTCAAACTTGATTGAGTATTTCTAAATTACTTTTCAATGACAGCAAATTTTCTGAAATCAACATCAGATAGGTACCTCATGCTATTTGGATCTAGAAATGGAATTCCGCGAATGTCATTGCTAACTCACTTTAAGTACTCTGTAAGCCCCTTTTATGGCAAAGAAAATAATGAAGAGGTAATTGAAGTCCCTAGTCATTATTGGACATCCAAGTACACGGTCAATTGGCACTAGTATCTTAATTTGTACCAGCATGGCACCATTTGTCTCCTTATTGGCGAGGAGCCAAGTACTTAATAGGTAAGTACTCTGAAAGGTATTTGGAAATCTTAAGATAATGCTAAGGTTTTATGAATGTATCATCGTAAGCCGCAAAATCACTTTGAGTTTTGCAAAATCGCAGCTGAAATCATGGACCTACACCTATTTCTGCCTCATAACATCGCTGCTGTGTTCTGGTTTGAAGGGTGTGGTAAGGGAGACATACTTTTTCGAAGCGTTCCAGCTTAGTCCTCAGGGGTAGCGGCGCATCAGTGGCCGACCTCAGGTAGGAACATCTAATTCTATCTATGGTTGATTACAGATATCTATGGGCGGCAGTAGCCACTCACCATCAGGTGGACTGCATGTTCGTCTGCTTCTACTATATTATAAAAAAATGGACATAGTTTGGGTCATGGCGTCCCTGGCGAGATTTGTAGTTTGCATCCCCGAAACATTTTCTGGAAAATTTATCATAATCCACAAAACTCTTGATGCCGATTATTTCTAAGACCTATTTGTAATATATTATACCTATTTTAAATACTTCTAATATACTTACATATTAATTATTAGTTAATAATTTATTTAAATAATTAAAAGTTTTCTAAGACAATTATAATTTTTGTAAAGTATTATAAATAGTTTCTTAGTAAAAAAAAACATTTTTTATGTAAACTTAATACCATTCTTAGTTAGCAAATGTGTTTCCCTAAATCTTATAAAAGAGAGGACTTTTTTATTTATGATAATTTTTACTAACATAGGTTTTTAAGTACAATGTAAATACTAACAAAATACGGACTATCTGAATTAAATGGAAATAAATAAAATAAATCGTGCACCTAACAACCGCCCATGAGGAAACGACGACACTGGTTCAAATCTAAAAACTAATGTACCTTCTTACTTACTATTTGTTTTAAAAGTAAATCAAATTAAAATTCGATTGAAGCACAACGGAAATAGCTGTTACTGGCGGCTGGTCTGACTGTTACGTTAGCCCTTAGGGAATCCTGCTGTTAATTTCCTCATACACACAGTCACTGTCATTACCAGCGGTGTGAAGTTTTCCCTTGATGTCTATTGAGGGAAGTTATCATCTATCTTTGAAGTCTTTTATGTACTTAATTAGGTTTAAATAATCTTTATTTCGCATAAGACATACGTGGTCACTTAAAATGCGAAAACTTAAAATATATAAAAAAGCTGTGTCCGGGAGTCGTGAGTATTATATAATGTACCTAGTAGCGTTGTGTTTGTGTGTGTGTGCGTGTTTGTTTGTGTGTATTGTATGTGCACGTAAGATAACGTTATGGTGTATGTTATTAGTTGTAATTCGTATAATTTCCTTCTACATTACAGGGACATACATACATTGTTTAATTATACGTATCATTGAATTCGTTAAAGTAAAATGTGGTAGAAGAACTTGTGATTCGACTATCGCCAAATCATTTCTAGCAGCTAACATCAGTGTTATGCACTTATGTGTTCTGGTGTGAAGGGTGTGTTTAGCTACTTATTCGCAATGTTCGAACATAGTCCAACAGTCAGGGGCAACATCACATTTGTGGGCAACCTTAGTTACAAGACTACTTAGGACTTTAATCTTTTCAGGGGTTGATAGCAAATGTTCATGGCGGCAGTTACCAGTTACCATCAGTTGTTTATTTGCAACTGAAGTTGCAACATTTGATGGTGGTAGAACTCTCTGAGGTTCGACTCCGGCGGCACCACCGCCACACCTATTTCTGCCTCATAACAGCAGTGTTAAACGCTGCTGTGTTCTGGTTTGAAGGTGGTAAGGTATAATTATCCGAGGCGTTCCAGCTCAGTCCCCAGGAGTAGCGGCGCATCTGTGGCCGACTCAGGTAGGAATATCTAATACTATTTAGGGTTCATTACAGATCCACGGGCGGCAGCAGCCACTTACCATCAAGTGAACTGAACGCTTGTCCGTTACTACTATATTATAAACAAAAATAATAAAGTTAGGTAGGTATACATAGGTCATGAAGGTTGAAAAGGCAATGTAAATGTAAATCTCGCATAAGTGACACAAATTCGGTATCGTGCTATCGGGCCTATTATTTATTACTGATCCGCCGTCGGGGAGCAGCTCGGCATACTAATGGGATGACCATTTCTGGCCGCATAGTTCCGCCACCGGTGAAAGTGATTCTTTCCTTTCGGTACAATTCTTTCCTTTAATTATATTAATGAGCTCCTTGGAGCCTCTGGGCTTTTTGTAATATAGGAGTAGCTCATGGTATGTGGCTTGGCGCAGATGGACATCTGCAATCAACAGATATGATTAGATTTCTACCTGAGGTCAGCCACAGATGCGCCGCTACCCCTGAGGACTAATCAGATCGTTTGTATCACCCAGTTTTGTCCCACATTGGCCTCTCTCTTACCACGTGTGATGAGGATTTAGGTGCGGACTGGTAGACTCCACACATCCTTGAGAACTTTGAAAGAGTGAACACTTTTATTTTTTCACTGTGTTTTTCTTCACCGTTAAATCACGTGGTAATGTATTTTTGATATATGGGTTAACCTGTTAAGCAGTGTTAGCCTAGTCGTTTTAATCGGGAGGTTCGAATCTGAGGTTCGAAGTTCGAGGTATACACCTTCGATTTTTCAAAGCTACGTGAGTATTAGAAATTAATTAAAACTTACTTTAGCAATGACGGAAAATGCAGATGACACGGTAGATTTAAAAGATCAGAGGTGCTTGTTTGGATTTGAACCCTGGACCTCTAATGTAATATGCTAACTTCAAACCACTCTATCATCACTGTTATTATCTGCGATCACTTTAAATTATTTGAATTTATTTGAATTTGCAAATCTATTGACTGTATTGACTGCTGTGTACTGGTGAAGGGTGTGGTAAGGAAGATATACGAGTAATTTGCCGACCTGAAGTAGGAATTTTATCCTATGTGATATATCAAAGGTGGTAGAACCCTTTGAGGTTCGGCTCCGGCGGCACCACCGCCACACCTATTTCTGCCTAATAACAGCAGTCTTAAGCGCTGCTGTGTTCCGTTTTGAAGGATGTGGTAAGGGAGACATACTTTTCCGAGGCGTTCCAGCTTAGTCCTCAGGGGTAGGGGCACATCTGTTGTCGACCTCAGGTAGGAATTTCTGGTCCTATCTGGGGTTGATTACAGATGTCCATGGGCGGCAGTAGCCACTTACCATCAGGTGGACTGCATGCTCGTCTGCTACTCTTATATTATAAAAAAAATGTGAGGGTTATTACAGATGTTCATCTGCTACTCCCTATATTATAAAAAAAATCTATAAAAAGTGATATAAAAAATATTAATTATGAAAAATCTAAATTTAGGTAAAACCCTGTTTGTATAACTTATTACATCCGTCATATACCAGTAACTTTACATACGTAAAACATATTCAAGGTATAACACAGTCAGGTAAAAAAGACATTAATTTAATATTGCATGTCCAAATTACATTTTATTTTATTAAATTTTTCCTTATACTTATATTTACACTGTCTTTAACTGGGATCCTTTAAACAGAGTTATTTTACAAAAAAATATTTCTAAAATATGTAACTTTATTCGTTATTATTATCGTTATGTTTAAATTATATTTTTTGTATATATTGTATATAGATTTTTAGTTTGTAAATATATAGATAGATTATAAATAATTATGTTACTTAATTAATAATTACAATATTTAATTATATTATGAGAACAAAAAAATATTTAAGGAACTATAGGAAGCAAATTTAATAGATGTTTGTCATAATTATGTACATAGATTAGGTTTCGTCATAACTACCGTACTAGCCAAATCAAATATTGGTATAAGCTTAATATGCGACCGTGAATCGGTGTACTCATGGAGCAATACTTCAGCTCATTAAATATCATCACTGTTCCATCGTTAACACAGTTCAATGCAAACTGCATTCAGGCCCACGCCAACACAAACTAATCATAAATTCATTGCCACGCCTAGGAAACGCTGACGAACCAAAACTAAGGAGCGAAACCCACACTCATATGGTGAGGCCGTTACCATTCAACATTCGATATGAATCGACCATTTAGTCCTTTGATCGTCACCACGCAGAGTGGAAGTTATGTGCAGTGTCGAGAAAATTAGTTCAGTGACCCATACTTTAGATTCCATACCCTTTTAGAACGTTCCCCATAAGGCAACATGTCTAAGTTAACTGTCACAAATTTTAGCAAGAGGATCGGAAGTCCGTACAAGAATAAGGAGAAAGATACACCACAAGACGAAAAGAAGCCCATCGTCCACGAAGAAGTACTCCAGAAGACGCATCAGGAAAAACAAAAGGAAAAAAATAAGGAATTGCAACAAAAAGCTACAAAGAAAACAGCTGAATACCAATCTAACAAACCAAGTTCAGGTACGTTCACTGAAGTAGTTACTCACGGTGCTTTTACGTCAAAAAGAGCTGAGAAAGAAAGTACTCCGCCAATTAAACATGAAAGTCCAACACCGCCTAAGGGAGCCAATGGATCTAGCAGTTCGAAATCTCTGCTCGGGTTCCCATCTTCAGCTAATGATCTAGCGCTTGATGCTAAATCAGATCTTGAATCAGACAAGAATATATCTCCAGAAGTGAAAGAAAAAGTCATAGAGAAATTATTTAAGCTGGTGTCAATGGTGCAGCATGTTTACGAATCAAAAGTCAGAGTCATGACTGAATTTGAGAAGTTTAAAGATACACACCTTAAGAGTGAAGTTAGAAGAGAAAAGGAGCACTCAGAGCAGTTGTATAAATTGAATATGAATTTTCAAAATGAAGTCATCCAAGCTATACAGCAACTGAAAAACGAATTGGATTTATCCAGGAATATGACAAGTAATTTGGAAGAACCGAGTAGTTCAATGAATATTAAAAGTATTTCCATGGATTTTAATATTTCTAGCGATGGTCAATGTGCAATTGATGATATTAATGAAAGTGGAATAATGATACAAAATGAACAAAGTTCTGATGTAAAGTCTGAAGAAACTTGCGAATGAATTAAATAATGAAATAAACAAATGTTTAGCAATTTGTGATTAAACGAATGAAGTCATTGTGGTTTTATTTAAATTATAGTAAATACCAGAGCTCAGAAGCAATTATGTCAAGGTTACGATTGGCACCTGCATATTGTAGGAGTGTGTGGGATGCAAATAAATGTTAAACTCAATGTAGGTTTTCTAACAACATTATTTAGCTTTTTATTTCATACTATTAAAAAAATCCCGAAACAGTTGAGTGCCTTTTTCTTTTATGTTTTCTAATGAAAAGGTTTAATGTTTTCAATTACCATTTTGAAAAAAATATGATCGAATTTAGACCATTGGGCTTAACATCATCAATATTTACTTATACCATAGAGTGCTATGATTACTTAGACCAGTCGATTTTTTTGTAAAAGTGATCAAACATGAAGTCTTTATATGTACATAAATAAAATTAAATGAGTAGTAGAGTTTTAGAGTACCTATGTGGTTATAGTTTGTTTGTTTTAAATACTTCATTCTGAGAGAAGACCCGTGCCCAGTAGTGGCACAGCTACAGATTAAAAACGAAAATAATATTAACTTCTACAATATACTTTAGTTGAATACATGGAATATCTAAGAAACACGCCTGCACGATTACGCATTTAATTATGTTTAGAGGTTTTATAATTAATAGTTGAAAATTAATCAGGCGCCAGTAAAACCACTAGAATAAAGCGTTTTTCTTTGTTGTTTCCATTATTTTTTGTTGTTGGGTCACGCTTAATATACGTCGTGATTTAAAATAAGAATTGCTCTTTCACGAGGATATCTTAAGCGGTCGACACACATTCACACGCGATGAATGGTTTTGAATACTTCATTCAGTTCGTTGTACAGCGTGTGTAGTGGCCTTATGATATAACTGTGGAAAAACCGGCCGTCTATACTTGCTTATGATGTACAGAATATCAACTTTTACACAGTTTATAAGCAGTTATCGCTACATAATCACGTCTTCTATGTTAAAACCATTTTGTAAGGTTATCAAGTTCAATATTCTTGGGACTTTTGTTTGTACTGACGCTGCCGTTCATAATAATTGCAAATATCTGTACTAAGTGATTTTTGCCGCTTTTGGTAAGAAGTAACAATATTTGTTTTCACTCTTCTATCTTAAGTAAAGTTTACTTCATTTGAAATGACTTTCACAATTAAAGCTCAGCTTGGAAAATAAATCGACTACTTAAGCCAGAAGTCATTCTAGTTAGTGAAGAGTGCCTGACATAATTATATTTGCCATATCCCAATCAGTATATAAAACTATGAAGATGTTTTTATTTTCCTATACAACTACAAGTGTAGGCCCATTTTCTTTTAATAATAACATGTATTCTTTTGTTTAAGTATTTTATAAGGTACAACATTTAAAGCAGACAACGCTTAGATGACCTTCTAGTGTGTTATGCCTAAAAATCTTAATTTTCAATTAAATATCTTTTCAGATATGAGTCCACGATGTTTGTTAATTTATATAATGCTAATTGCATCCATGACATCTGCAGAGCCAACTTGTAAACCCAGTAAAAATAATCCGAGGAATATAATATGCACTCCTGGGAATGATGATTACATCTTAGAAAAGGGTTTGGTATCGGATAATAACAACACTGTAAGAATATCTTTACGGAGATGCAGGATAACTGATGTTAATTATAAGTCTTTCCAAGGGCTCCCGTTGCTAAAATATATTGACCTATCAAATAATAAACTGAGGAAATTGAAATCTGGGACCTTATACGAACCGGAACAACTGACTCATTTGAATTTATCTTATAATTCTATAACGGAATTTCCACTTGGCATATTTGATACTGATACCAAGTTACAACTTCTTGATCTGAAAGGTAACAAGATTGAGAACATAAATCCAAGAATACTCGAACCGTTACCAAAATTGAAACATCTGGACTTATCTAGTAATGAAATTTTGGGAAGTACTCTGAATCCTTATATTTTTGACAGCAGTCCACAAATTGAATTCATGGATTTCTCCAGAAACGACATGAGAGACGTAGATGAAGATTTATTACGCGCATTGCAAGCGATAGAATTCCTAAATTTGGATCGGTGTATGTTAACAGAAGTACCTGCTTTTGCAACTAAACCCAATCTTAAGACTATGAAGGCACTCTTTTTATCTGTCAATCAAATATCCGAGATCAATAATCCTACTACTTTCGCTAATATGGACGGTCTCGAAATCCTTAACCTCGGCTGGAACGTATTGACAAGTCTCCATCAAGATGTTTTTAAGCCCATGAGAAATTTGAAAATTATAGTCTTAAGAAACAACAAATTAATAACTATCCCAGACACACTATTCAAGGGTATGACGTCACTAAGTAATATAGATTTAGCGAATAATTTAATAACTTTCATTCCAGTGAATGCTTTTAGAGGCACAACTGTAAAAAATCTGAACTTAGCGAGTAACCAGTTTACTTATTTGACGGATAACTTTTGTTTGGAGTTAAAAAATTCAGGGGTCCGTTTGCAAAAGTTCTACTTCAATGATAACCCGTGGCAATGTAAGTGCCTTCGGGATATCTTGACAGAAGTTGAGAAATATGACATACAGTACAATAGTGCGAAGTATGACGGAGCCCATGCTGTGTGTGTGTATGAAGACAAATATTGTCATAGACACGGAAGTTTTAACCAGATATATGTGGATTTGTACGACAAACTGATTACAAAAAGTTAACTAGTACTTGGCTATAATATTTGCATGTAGTTTTAATGATATGTAATCTTAAAAAAAATTCAAAGGTATGTGAAGTCTACCAATACGCACTTGGCCAGCACGGTGGACTATGGCCTAATCCTTCTCATTCTGAGAGGTGACCCGCGCCCAGCAGTGGGACAGTAATGGGTTGATGATGATGATTAATTCTACGTAATGTTGAATGTTATTGCAAGTATAATGTTGTTAATAATGAGGGAGACACTTATATTACATTCTTAGTCTTATTTAGATGTATTATTGTTTCTTAAACGGTTTTATGATTATATTTGATCTTTCTACGTTGTTTCATTGTCATACATTGTACAATTACCTAAAGAAAATCTCGGAAAATACCATACGTAGTATGTTAGGTACTGTCCTTGTAGACTCGGGACTAGAATAGGGCTACGGAATCCCCTGCCTGTCGTATGAGGCGACTAAACGGGGGCTTCTGGGGTTGCGGGCGGCAAGAGTGGGAGCTCGAACCGTCCAGCAAGTAACCCCGGGAAGGACGACGGTGTGTGTGGCCGCACACCGTTGTAAACACTAGGTGTGTGGGAGGAGCGTAAACTGCTCCCCCAGGGAAGAGCCCGATTGGGGCATCGCGCTCGGAGGACTCCGGTTGTGTTCCATCCGGAGATCCCGGAGTTCACCACCAAGCGCCGAGGACGGCCACCGGGGGGGTTTTAGTGCGGTAAAAATCCCACTTAACCCGGCGTCGCTCCCACGTTGTCGGGTACCTTTTGAAGGTTTCTCCCTCGTAAACAAAAAAAAAGGTATGTTAGGTACAGATAAATATTCGTCATTGAACTGACTTTATGCATAATTATGCGATTACGATTACGCATTTAATTATGTTTAGGGGTTTTATAATTAATAGTTGAAAATTAATCAGGCGCCGATAAAACCACAAGAATAAGGTGGTGTTTTCTTTGTTGTTTCATATATGTTTGTTGTTGGGTCACGCTTAATATACGTCGTGATTTAAAATAAGAATTGCTCTTTCACAAGGATATCTTAAGCGGTCGACACACATTCACACGCGATGACTGGTTTTTAATACCTCATTCAGTTCGTTGTACAGCGTGTGTAGTGGCCTTATGATATAACTGTGGAAAAACCGGCCGTCTATACTTGCTTATGATGTACAGAATCAACTTTTATACAGTTTATAAATAGTTATCGTTACATAATCACGTCTTCTATGTTAAAACCATTTTGTAAGGTTATCAAGTTCAATATTCTTGGGACTTTTGTTTGTACTGACGCTGCTGTTCATAATAATTGCAAATATCTGTACTAAGTGATTTTCGCCGCTTTTGGTAAGAAGTAATATTATTTGTTTTCACTCTTCTATCTTAAGTAAAGTTTAATTCATTTGAAATGACTTTTAAAATTAAAGCTCAGCTTGGAAAATAAATCGACTACTTAAGCCACAAGTAATTTTAGTTAGTGAAGAGTGCCTGACATAATTATATTTGCCATATCCCAATCAGTATATAAAACTATGAAGATTTTTTTATTTTCCTATACAAGTGTAGGCCCATTTTCTTTTAATAATAACATGCATTCTTTTGTTTAAGTATTTTATAAGGTACAACATTTAAAGCAGAGAACGCTAAGAAACCTTCTAGTAAGTTATGCCTCAAAATCTTAATTTTCAATTAAATATCTTTTCAGATATGACTCCACGATGTTTGTTAATTTATATAATGCTAATTGCATCCATGATATCTGCAGAGCCAACTTGTAAACCCAGTAAAAATAACCCGAGGAATATAATATGCACTCCTGGGGATGATGATTACATCTTAGAAAAGGGTTTGGTATCGGATAATAACAAAACTGTAAGAATAACTCTACAGGGATGCAGGATAACTGAAGTTAACTATGAGTCTTTCCAAGGACTCCCGTTGCTCAAATATATTGACCTATCTAATAATAGACTGAGTAAACTAAAACTTGGGAGCTTAGACGAACCGAAAGAACTAACCCATTTGAATTTGTCCTATAATTCTATAACGGAATTTCCACTTGGCATATTTGATACTAATACCAAGTTAGAGCTCGTAGACCTAAAAGGTAACAAGCTTGAGAACATACAACTAGGAATACTCGATCCGTTACCGAATTTGAAACATCTAGACTTATCTAGTAATGACATTTTGGGAAGTACTCTGAATCCTTACATTTTTGACCGCAGTCCACAAATTGCATTCATGGATTTCTCCAGAAACGACATGAGAGACACAGATGAAGATTTATTACACGCATTTCAAGCTATAGAATTCCTAAATTTGGATAGATGTATGCTAAACGAAGTACCCGCTTTTGCAACTAAACCCAATCTAAAGACTATGATGTCACTCTTTTTATCTGTCAACCAAATATCCGAGATCAACAATCCTACTACTTTCGCTAATATGGACGGTCTCGAACTCCTTAACCTCGGATGGAACGTGTTGAAAAGTCTCCATGAAGATGTTTTTAAGCCCATTAGAAATTTGAAAATTATAGTCTTAAGGAACAACAAATTAACAACTATCCCAGACACACTATTCAAGGGTATGACGTCACTAAGTAATATAGATTTGGCAAATAATTTAATAACTTTCGTTCCAGTGAATGCATTTAGAGGCACGGTTGTAAAAAATCTGAACTTAGCGAGTAACCAGTTTACTTATTTGACGGATAACTTTTGTTTGGAGTTAAAAAATTCAGGGGTCCGATTGCAGAAGTTCTACTTCAATGATAACCCGTGGCAATGTAAGTGCCTTCGGGATATTTTGACAGAAGTTGAAAAATATGGCATTCGGTACAATAGTGCGAAGTATGACGGAGCCCATGCTGTGTGTGTGTATGAAGACAAATATTGTCATAGACACGAAAGTTTTAACCAGATATATGTGGATTTGTACGACAAACTGATTACAAAAAGTTAACTAGTACTTGGCTATAATATTTGCATGTAGTTTTAATTATATGTAATCTTAAAAAAAAATCAAAGGTATGTGAAGTCTACCAATTCGCAATTGGCCAGCGCGGTAGACCATCAGGCCATAGCCTTATCCTTCTCATTCTGAGAGGTGACCCGCGCCCAGCAGTGGGACAGTAATGGGTTGATGATGATGATTAATTCTACGTAATGTTGAATGTTATTGCAAGTAAAATGTTATTAATAATGAGGGAGATACTTATATTACATTCTTAGTCTTATTTAGATGTATTAATGTTTCTTAAACGGTTTTATGATTATATTTGATCTTTCTACGTTGTTTCATTTATTTAATATATTTACTTAATGTAAAAAAATAGAGGTTTTATAATTAATAGTTGAAAATTAATCAGGCGCCGATAAAACCACAAGAATAAGGTGGTGTTTTCTTTGTTGTTTCATATATGTTTGTTGTTGGGTCACGCTTAATATACGTCGTGATTTAAAATAAGAATTGCTCTTTCACGAGGATATCTTAAGCGGTCGACACACATTCACACGCGATGACTGGTTTTTAATACCTCATTCAGTTCGTTGTACAGCGTGTGTAGTGGCCTTATGATATAACTGTGGAAAAACCGGCCGTCTATACTTGCTTATGATGTACAGAATCAACTTTTATACAGTTTATAAATAGTTATCGTTACATAATCACGTCTTCTATGTTAAAACCATTTTGTAAGGTTATCAAGTTCAATATTCTTGGGACTTTTGTTTGTACTGACGCTGCTGTTCATAATAATTGCAAATATCTGTACTAAGTGATTTTCGCCGCTTTTGGTAAGAAGTAATATTATTTGTTTTCACTCTTCTATCTTAAGTAAAGTTTAATTCATTTGAAATGACTTTTAAAATTAAAGCTCAGCTTGGAAAATAAATCGACTATTTAAGCCACAAGTCATTTTAGTTAGTGAAGAGTGCCTGACATAATTATATTTGCCATATCCCAATCAGTATATATAACTATGAAGATGTTTTTATTTTCCTATACAACTGTAGGCCCATTTTCTTTTAATAATAACATGTATTCTTTTGTTTAAGTATTTTATAAGGTACAACATTATACCAGAGAACGCTTTGATGGCCTTCTAGTATATTATATCTAAAAATCTTAATTTTCAATTAAATATCTTTTCAGATATGACTCCACGATGTTTGTTAATCTATATAATGCTAATTGCATCCATGATATCTGCAGAGCCAACTTGTAAACCCAGTACAAATAACCCGAGGAATATAATATGCACTCCTGGGGATGATGATTATATCTTAGAAAAGGGTTTGGTATCGGATAATAGCAAAACTGTAAGAATAACTCTACGGGGATGCAGGATAACTGAAGTAAATTATGAGTCTTTCCAAGGACTCCCGTTGCTTAAATATATTGACCTATCTCATAATAGACTGAGTAAACTAAAACTTGGGAGCTTAGACGAACCGAAAGAACTAACCCATTTGAATTTGTCCTATAATTCTATAACGGAATTTCCACTTGGCATATTTGATACTAATACCAAGTTAGAGCTCCTAGACCTAAAAGGTAACAAGCTTGAGAACATACAACTAGGAATACTCGATCCGTTACCAAATTTGAAACATCTGGACTTATCTAGTAATGACATTTTGGGAAGTACTCTGAATCCTTACATTTTTGACCGCAGTCCACAAATTGCATTCATGGATTTCTCCAGAAACGACATGAGAGACACAGATGAAGATTTATTACACGCATTTCAAGCTATAGAATTCCTAAATTTGGATAGATGTATGCTAAACGAAGTACCCGCTTTTGCAACTAAACCCAATCTAAAGACTATGAAGTCACTCTTTTTATCTGTCAACCAAATATCCGAGATCAACAATCCTACTACTTTCGCTAATATGGACGGTCTCGAACTCCTTAACCTCGGATGGAACGTGTTGAAAAGTCTCCATGAAGATGTTTTTAAGCCCATTAGAAATTTGAAAATTATAGTCTTAAGGAACAACAAATTAACAACTATCCCAGACACACTATTCAAGGGTATGACGTCACTAAGTAATATAGATTTGGCAAATAATTTAATAACTTTCGTTCCAGTAAATGCATTTAGAGGCACGGTTGTAAAAAATCTGAACTTAGCGAGTAACCAGTTTACTTATTTGACGGATAACTTTTGTTTGGAGTTAAAAAATTCAGGGGCCCGATTGCAGAAGTTTTACTTCAATGATAACCCGTGGCAATGTAAGTGCCTTCGGGATATCTTGACAGAAGTTGAAAAATATGGCATTCAGTACAATAGTGCGAAGTATGACGGAGCCCATGCCGTGTGTGTGTATGAAGACAAATATTGTCATAGACACGAAAGTTTTAACCAGATATATGTGGATTTGTACGACAAACTGATCACAAAAAGTTAACTAGTACTTGGCTATAATATTTGCAAGTAGTTTTAATGATATGTAATCTTAAAAAAAAATCAAAGGTATGTGAAGTCTACCAATTCGCAAATGGCCAGCGCGGTAGACCATCAGGCCATAGCCTTATCCTTCTTATTCTGAGAGGTGACCCGCGCCCAGTAGTGGGACAGTAATGGGTTGATGATGATAATTCCACGTAATGATGAATGTTATTGCAAGTAAAATGTTATTAATAATGAGGAAGGTACGTATATTACAATTTTAGTCTTATTTCTAGATGTATTATTGTTTCTTAAACGATTTTATGATTATATTTGATCTTTTTACGTTGTTGCATTTATTGAATACTTACTATATGTAAGAAACTATACATGTGTATATCATACTTTGTACAATTACCTAAAGAAAATCTCGTAAAATACCATACGTATATACATAAATACCATACCATACGTAGGTATGTTAGGTACAGGTAAATATTCGTCATCGAATTCACCTTATGCATAATTATGCGTCATTATATGTAATTTAAATTCTAAATGCTATTATTTTTTGCATTCTTTTAAATTACAATGTCTGCTTAGTAAATACATGTAATAATTGAGAACAGCGCCATCTAGCGACCGCGCGTGTTATTATTATGACATTCGCTGTAGATCTCGTAGATCATTGCTCAGTGACATGATCAGTTAATGTCGATGGCAGCACTTGCGTTTGAGCTACTTTTATTATGGATTTCAACTCTGCATTTATTATTCTGATCCGTCGCTAAAATCTCAGTAAATTTATTTGTGTAAGTGTTTGTGTGTGTAACGTATTGTGAATAAGCATCATCTAGCATGATGCGAAATCTACTCAGTTGGATTTTCTATGATATGGACATTGTACAAGATGGTTTAACCCTATGTGGTTCGACTCCGGCGGCACCACCGCCACATCTGTATCTGCCTGAAACAGCAATGTTCAGTATTATTGTGTTCTGGTTTAAAGGGTTTGGTAAGATATATTTTTCCGAGGCGTTCCAGCTTAGTCCTTAGGGGTAGAAGCACATCTGTGGCCGACTTCAGGCAGGAATCTAATGTTATCTGGAGTTGAATACAGAAGTCCATGGCCATTAGCAGTAGGTATCCACTTACGATCGGGAGTGTTACATTCTCGTCTGCTACACCTATGTTATAAGAAGGTGATTCGGCTAACTACGAGTATCTTAGAAGCTTTCATTTGTATTATAATTTACATTAAATGTTCAATGATTAGTTTTATTGTGGAAAACATAAACTTATCAAAAAAAAAAAAAACAAAAAAGAACAAAAGGTAAAAAGGAACTTCAAAACAGAAATACTTACGGATAAGATTACATTAAACATTATTGGATTATTTCAAAATGTTAAAAAAAACACACAACTTTTAAAACAGTTGAAGAAAGCGATTACTTTTATTACGATGTGTTAATAGAAACTTATATTGGCAGCTGCAGCCAATATTCGCATTCTTCCAACATAATTTACTTCTAATTGGACCTTCTCTTCAATTTTAGACAATTTCATAACCAATATGAGACCGCACGAGGCGTCCAAAAAACTTAAGAACACGTGCAAGAAATTTATAAAACCAACATCTGCAAAATCAGAATTTTTTATGAGAATTTCTTTGGCGTTTCGTGAAAAAAGTTTGAGGGTCCGTTTTTTGGAGATCACATATCAGATAGATTCAGCGCGCGTACGCAGAAAGTTTGGCGTTTATACAGCGTGATTTAAAATGTATTTGCCACCCGTAGATTAGTAAAGATACTTCGCCGCCTTGAAATTGAATGAAGCCACAAACGGCTTATTATGTTCTTTTTTTGAATTCTTGACAAATAAAAACATTTTTAGAGAAAATTTACGAATAAATAACTCATACTGCGTAATTTATGTAACAAATAAATTATTATTTCAAAGATTTTGGGGACTTTTTGGCACGGAGACGTGGCAAAACTTTTTTTACGCAATTATTTCAATTCTCAAAACTGGTAACGTTTTCTTGTTAGGAGTGAGTAATCTTTACTAATCTATGTTGCCACCATACATTATATCGATAGTTCAGTATTTATTTAGTTACATTTGTGTAGTTGAGTTTTTTATTTTTTTTTAAAGTAAAATATAAACATAACTAATAAGTATGGTATAGTCCGCGCCAAACTGCTAGTCCGCTCTGAAGTTATTGCGAGCAGGTGTCAGGTTGCGAGTCATACAATTTGCTATGGAGACGCAACTCATTTCTATATTCAGAGCGTACTAGCAGTTTCGCGCGGACTATAAGAAATCATATTCTATAGTCTGATTCATAATTAGGTGTCCAAAATGTAAACAGAGGTGTTGACCTATCAAGAAAATATGTTTCAAATGGTAGTTTCTTATTTTTGTCGATATTAAAATAATACAACAATAATAAAATTTTAATCTAAATAAATTAAGATTAATTCACATTTTCTAATATTTATATCACCTCAATTTCGTTACATACAGTAATAATAATAAAAAACAAAGTTTATGGTAGAAAATTAAAATGTGATAATGGTAACACAATCGGAATCCAAAACATTTCTTGTGCCGTCATTTTTAAGATTCGTAGTTGATATTATTCATTTTCATTATTTTGATCGAACTCGAATGTTTTCTCGTTTACATAACGCGTTTGTTAAATTGTGTATATTTGCTAAAGTTTTAGTTTTTTGTTGAGTTTGTTAAAGTTTTTGTTTCTTGTTAATTTTGACAGTGACATTTCTTTGTTTACATTTTGGACACCTAATTATGAATCGGACTATAGTGGTATTTATTTTGAGTTCTAATGCTGCATACGCACCTTGGAAGTTATGTGTGTATTAGAAATTAATTGACACATCCCTTAACTAATTTTAACGAAGAAAAATATCTTGAAACATATATGAATATGATATCTCATTCTCATAGCATGTAAAATCTACTAATGTGCACTTAGCTAGCGTGGTGGGCAGACGAGAATTTGCCCAAAAGAAGGCCTAGAATAATGGATTGATATAAAGGTCCACTACATATGTAGTTTAATATAATGTTTAACTGTTTATTTACTAGTCTCGAAACGAAGCTTATCCGTAACTATAAAATCTATAAATAAGTCCACTAAAATAGCTTTATAACGAATTGTATCAGATTATTTTGAGTTTACAACTGAAATTGCTTAAAGGACATACAATGAGTAATGGTTTAAACCTTATTAAGTATAAAAATGTTTTATGTCGCCGGTGTTAAGTGGATACCGTTGTAAAAACAAATAAGGAAATGAATAAGAGTGCATAAATGAATGATATCATGCACAATATTGACGGCTTGCCGCTAATTTTTATATATTGTAGAGGTGGCCATCGAGTGCATTTGATGGTGGCAATGCCGCCCATCTGTAAACCCCATAGGATTAGATATTCCTACCTGAGGTCGACCACAGATGCGCTACCCCTGAGGATTAAGCTGGAACGCCTCAACAAAGTATGTCTCCCTTACCATACCTTTAAAAACAGAAAATATCAGCGTTTAACACTGCTGCTATGAGGCATAAGTTGCCGCCGGAGTCGAACCACGTAGGGTTTTCCACCTTCAAAGGTACCCGAGTATTACAGATGCGTTGCTAGGCTTTAGGACTAAGTTGGAATGCTTCATATAAGTGTCTCCTTATCACACCTTTCAGACCGGTACAGCAGCATTTTATGTAGTTGTCTTGGCAGAAATAGGTGTGGCGGGGGTCCTTCCGGAGTCGAAACACGAAGAGTTCTATCACCTCCGGAATGTATCAGAGTAATTTGTACCCTTCTAAAGTAACGCAAGAATTATTTTTAAGGAAGAAGTTATGTCTTTTATGTGGTTTGACGGATTTGTAGTAGGTGTACCAGTAGTTTGTTTGGAAGCCAATGCAAGAAATTAAAGTGCAAAATGAAAACTAAGTAATTAAAGTGCATAGAAGGCTTCAACACAAAACCTATTTAAACAAGTATTCATACTTATAACATAAACTAAATGATGTCCAAAATATGCCGTCATTTTTTTCTAAATTATACATGATCGTAAACATTGTTTAAACTTAACAGTTTTATCAGATAAACGACGAAACTACAACAAACTGTAGAGGGTTTTGATATCTCAGGTAAAGCGAATCGTTTTTTTAATAAAATGATTCCTCAAAATCCTTAATTATCAGGCACGAGATCGCACTGTTTTTTATCTCGGCTCCTTCCACACCATTTGGCATCGCTTTAAGTTACCTACGATGTATTTTTTATTAAAAATTGGAAATGCCGTGGTGAATTTTAGACATAGTTTATAGGCTATTTTGCGAAAGAAAATAACTCAATTGTGTTAAAAGCGTTCCGATATTTTATGGTGATTACTTGTCTATTAATATAGTTACTAATATCTATTCTTATATTAGACATAGATATTAGCAAAGGAATCGATGAAGTTAGATAGGATAGATTAAACGACTCATTTTCGATTTTTTTCATAAAAGCAATCAGGTTTAGTGTTCGAAATTTAGTACTTCAAACATAAGAAAATACACAGAAATGTTTGTCGAAAGCTTTCGACTACTTTCAAGCGACTGTAAAACACCATACATCGGTCAATAATCTATTGTAACATTATTATTATTAATATTGTAAGTAGGTATCATAGATGTGCAGTAAAAAGAACAAACCATACCAACCAACCAACTGTTTATCAAAATAAAGAACAAAACCATTTTCTATCGCTTTTTTATCTGTCAAAGAAATTCATGAACACTTTATTAAACCAGTATCTATTTAGTGTTGAATGATCAATATACTTAATCCTAATAATTTAAAGTATTAATCATTGTTTAAAGTATTAATAGATCCGTTGTTCTCTTTGAACTTTGTAAATATCATTTTTTCACCTTCTTATTAAATTACCTTGCTACTATGTAGGTACAATCGCTGTTTTACAATCCTTACTAATTTGTCTCACCACCACCACGTGTAATACATGCGACAGGCGTAATTTGTAAGGAATGAACAGTCTTCTCAAGTGAAGTTATAGAAAAGGAGACAATAGACAATATATTGAAGGATATATGGAAAATTGTGTTACGCTGAAATATTTTTCAACAAACTCATTTTTTATTAATTAACTTTGAGAATTTAATTAGAATTTAATGTACCTAATATTTATTCACTATTAAATAACAAATTTGATTAAAACCATTAATTCGCTTCAAACGGAAGTTCTATTTCTTTCTTCTATGTATGTATTTATAAAACAGATTTTAATATTAATTAATTAAAATTAGCTACGGCGTCCGTAAGTAACAATGTAATAATCAAAATTTACCTATTTTTATGTAAAACAGATCGAAAATTTAGAAAGGCGATAATATCAATATTGACAAATTTGAACTTTAACAGGTGAAGATAAAATTATGATTTCTATTCTGGGTCTTTATGTTGATCTGTACGTCCTTTTGTCTTCCAATAGCACCCGTGACAAGGGGAAACCTTAGTGTGTGATATGTGTAGAAAGCGTTATTTAACGCTTCTCGCGGGCAGTAGAACAGATGAAACGTTAAAATTAAAATCTTTACAACTACAATCAATCATTGTGGTCGAATTGACTGCAGTGTGCGTTATTGTTAATGAACCACAAAAATGTGGTTTAATTAATTGCAATTACAGGTCACCTGATTGTATGTATTTACTTTATTGAACATGTTTAGGGATAGTAATACGGATTAATAATGAATAAAATATGAAAAAAATATTTTCAAGGTTTTTTTATGCGAGTTTATAAGGTCAGGCTGGTAAGTTTCTTAGTCTTCAAGAATGAGAATGCATTTGTGATTTACCTAGAACCCCTGTTTTATATTGAGTGGTTAATATAGGTAGGTATGTCTTTATTTGTCCCTGTAGTAGCGGAACTAGAGTAGGGCTAGGGTATCCCCTGTTTGTCGTAAGAGGCGACTAAAAGGGGTCTTCCGTGGTTGCGGGCGGCAAGAGTGGGAGCTTGGAGGACTCCGGTTGCGTTCTGTCGGAGATCCCGGAGTTCTCCACCAAGCGCTGAGGACGGCCACCGGGGTGCGGGGGGGGCGGGGGGGTTTACACATAACCCGGCGTCGCTCCCACGTCGTCGGGTACCTTTTGAAGGTTTCCCCCTCGTAAAAAAAAGAAAAAAAGGTATGTCTTAATTATATATTAATGAATTAACCAATTAATTATGGTTTGCGAGTACTTTGTGTCTAACAAAAGAGATAGAATCCTTCAACGTTAGATTCTGGAGGGACTATCGTCAGACCTATTCCTACTAAAAACAGCAGTGTTAAGCGCTGATGTGTTCTACTTTGAGCGTGGTAAGGAAAACATACTTGCACGATGCGTTCAAACATAGTGAAATGAAATGAAATGAAATGAAATATATTTATTTTGTATAGACCAACGGCGGCACTTACAAATTGTCAGGTACAATATTTTTCTTAAACTACTACCGGATCGGAAGGCGACCTCTACTGAGAAAATCCGGTAAGAAACTCAGTGGGTTTGTCTTTGTTTAATAATAATTATTCTCTTTTTTTTTAATTTTAATTTTTTACATATCATTAATAAAGAATTAGCTCCAGTATCTTGCTTTACATTTATCTAAAAAAGAAGTTCGTCACGTAATCCCCACCTGTTTCCAATTTCAGGTTCCAATTCTAGTCCTAGCTAGGATTGACTACAGACATAGGCAGCAGTGGCTTTAGTGAACTGCATGCTCACTTCTTCTATGTTATAAAAATACCAATCGATAATGTTCTATCGGTACCAAACATTGCATAATAGATTGGCAAGAAAGGAAAAGTTTCTTTACCCACCAGCTGGAAGGCACGAGCCATACGGCCCGTGCTCATAATTGCAGTAAGAATGATAAAAAATACAAAAAAACTATAAAAAGATGGCGAAACATTTAATTTGCCAAAGGACAGGAAGAGGCGGCATATTGCGGGCACTTCCGTGGTAGGTGGCGGTGGTTATGTTGTTATGGATAAGTCGTTCATAAGTCATAAGTCATAATTATTTATTTGCATAAATGTGGTTAGTAGGTTGTACAGAGTTAGAAAGTTTCTCACATTTGCCATATTTGGCGTACAAAATACATTTTTATAGTATTAGTAGCTACAGCATTGTTCAATTTATGTCAATTATGTCATTATATTAATTTATTAATTAAAATGATGTCATTACATTAATAGAATAAAATTATGATTAGGGCATAAATTCTTTCAGAGTATAGAAACATTTTTCAAGGAGCCACTCGTGCAATTGTTTTTTAAACTTATTTATAGTTAAATTTTTTCTAATTTTTTAAAAATATATAAATTTATTTTAAATTTATTCGTTGTATTACATTTAATTTATTTTTAAGTTTTATTCATACGTTGTAGTCGCTCTGTACCAGTAGATCCTAATTAGGGGGTCCTGGGGCCCTAGAGTTATCTCGACTGACTGAATACGTTTGCGTTTTCGAAAAAAAACCTTTTAAATTTGAATGGTAAGTACTATTTAAAAAAATATACGCAACGAATAGATACCTCTCTTCTTTAGGAAGTCAGACAAAAATTAAAGAATGGTATTCGATAACATTTGGTGACATAAAATGTTGATATGTATTATTTCTAATCAATCTGCCTATTTTGCCTATCGAAGATTTGAACATTTGACAATTTGTACCTACTTGGAAATGTTTATCTTTGGGAGGCAGAAGTTAGATGGATTGGTTATTAATAACGGACGTTAATCAGATAGCTTGTAAAAAGCGTGAAATTTTGAACTGAACTTCTAAAAAACAGAAAATCTTCTGAGAGAGTTTTGTAGAAGATGAATGTTTGTATAAACATGAAATATTCTACTAAGTAACGGATGCTTTAAAATCGATATTTAAAAAACCGCATATCTTGAATACCCATTACATTATAAAATGTCTCAATACAGTAATAACTTTAGCATAAAACATGACATATCCATATTATTGTAGCCGGATGATAGAGTAGGATCAACACTTTTTCTTAATTTGATCATCAATTGTTCGCTCTATTCGCGGCTCGAAGGGAAAGGTAAGCTCGTGCAGACTCTCGTTTTTTACGGAACCTTCCTTTGTGTTTTGGTGAAGTGCAGTGAAATTAATTTTGGTAGAGCATGTGCTTGATTGCAATGTCTAGGAAACAGATGTTTTGGTTTTAGACATTAATGGTGATGATCTGACACGTGGCCAATGGCTGAGTTCTATTAATGGCGTTAGACATACTGATATATGTGATAGCCTAGTGGTTAAGATGGCGCGAGATCATAAAGCGAAAGATGACTAATAGAGACCACGACCCTCAACATTGAGGAACGATGCAAGGAGGAGGAGGAGTGGTTAACAAACTAGGTCTCGCGATCGAGGGTCTGAGGATCAAATGCCAGGCACGCGCCTCTGATTTTTCATAATCAGGTGCGTATTAGAATATAATGATCAATTGCGTAAACGGAGAAGGAAAACGTCGTGAGGTAACCTGCATACCTGAGATTTATAAAAAAAATCTCAAAGGTATGTGTAATCTACCAACGCACTTCGCCAGTGCGGTGGACTATGGCCCAATCCTTCTCAATCTGAGAGGTGGGACAATAATGGGTTGAGGATGATTATGAATTTTACAACACCAGAAACACATAAAAAAACTGCTATTTTAAGACAAATAGGATTGGCTGAGTTGCATCACAACCGTAGCTTTAATATCTTAATCTATTAATACCTGTACAATATGTTATCTATTTCTTTTATTAGTCTATGCATTTATAGTGCACTCAAGTTGTCAATTACTCAGGTGACATTTAAATCAATATACCTTTTTCAAGATTTAACTTATAGTATAGTAGAAACAAATATAGTGGTAAGTGGTCTTTTAAGTTGGTAGAACCCTTTGTGGTTCGACTCCGGCGGCACCACCGCCACACCTATTTCTACCTAATGACAGCAGTGTTAAGCGCTGTATCCTGGTTTGTAGGGTGTGGTAAGGGAGACATACTTTTCCGAGGCGTTCCAGCTTAGTCCTCAGGGGTAATGGCGCATCTGTGGCCGACCTCAGGTACGAACATCTAATCCTATTTGGGGTTGATTACAGATGTCCATGGGCGGCAGTAGCCTCTTACCATCGGGTAGACTGCATGCTCGTCTGCTACTCCTATATTATAAAGAAAAAAAGTTGCAACTGGCGCTTAAGGACATTTAAAATCAACCCCAGTTAGTACTACAGTCCTATCTCAGGTTAGCCACAGATAGACCTGAGGAATAAGTGACCCTTAAATCTAAAAAAAAACTACTTAACACTATTGTTATTTAGTAAAAATAGGTATGATGGTGGTGCCTCAGAATAAATCCTCTGAACATAATAAATATTTAATTTATTTGTTGTCAAACCTGTCTTAGCAATGTGACAAATAATAATCTTCAAAATATTCGATTACTAATAAACATTTGTTCTTCCTATATCACAAGTAATTCTATGCAATGAAAGCCTTTATAAAAACCTCACTATTTTTTGTAACCTACGGAAGTTTGGCACATGCCGCGGCCAAAAAACTATCCGAATTGCCAGCCAAAAAAATCTTATAGTTTTATTTGAGTTGCGGTCTTTTTAGCGATTTTTTATCTGTATGCCATGTTTTTTGATGACCAGATGGTGTATGCAGATGACATTTTTTTCTAAGTGCGATTTTTAGTGGCTTGTCCGTGGATAGTTTTGATAGCAGATGGTTTGCATACGTGTACGTGTCGCCATTTTGGGTTTTAAGTGTTGGTAAAAAATGCCGGCGTTTGAATTGAGATTTGAATGTTTTTTATATGATTGAAGTGTTAAAAGTGCAGTCCTCTTGTAAATAAGTGCTTACTGCAAAATATGAATATCTGAAACTGACACAAAATAGAATACTGGTTCTACCAAAAGTCTACCATAGATATTGATATACCTTTGAAGGTGGTAGAACCCTTTGTGGTTCGACTCCGGCGGTACCACCGCCACACAGAGTAATAACAGCAGTGATAGGCGCTGCTGTGTTCCGTTTTGAAGGGTGTGGTAAGGGAGACAGACTTTTCCGAGGCGTTTCAGCTTAGTCCTCAGGGGTGGCGGCGCATCTGTGGCCGACCTCAGGTAGGAGTATCTAATCCTATCTGGGGTTGATTACAGATGTCCATGGCCGGCAGTAGTCACTTACCATCAGGTGGACTGCATGCTCGTCTGCTACTCCTATATTATAAAAAAAAATAGATATGTTCTTCCACCCACCACTACCTAGGACTAAGACTTAACCTTACTTAACCTTGTCAGTCAGATGGCCGTAGTGGTGTTGGTGGACCTCGTTGATGGTCAGCTGGTATACGCAACCTTACATCAAAACGTAAAAACTGTTTCGTGCTAGAAATAGGTATACTATATTTAGTCAAGTGGTCAACTAAATAACGTCTCGACGCCAGCATGAGATACCATTATATCTTAACTAACAGTATGGCTTACTTCTTTGTATGGCAAGAAGCTTTTTTTTTATATTGACACTTCATCTCTAAGTTTGTTTTAAAGACAGGTGCATCGAATGAAAACAACACACTGTCGGTGGAATGGCAAATTGATAAAACTTAGAGATTTATTATAAGTTTTTATGCAATTATGTAAAGTTAAAATAAGAAAAAATGTAGAGAATTCGTGTGATAAGTTTACGATTTAATTTAAGAACTTGTGGCAGTACAGAACCAGTGTGGTCCGATCGGGGAGGTACCACCACTACACCTATTTCTAGCGTAAATCACTTCTTGCATTTTGGTGATGCTATAATATATACATCCCTTTACATGTTCTTATTAGGCTACCATCTTAATATTCAGATGTAGAAAAAAATCTGACATCAGTTTCAGGTAGAATTCCTGTTTTAATACGTTTTATTCTAATACGAGGGCACCAGTGGCCACTTACCATTAGGTTCTTTGGCTATTGTAGGTATAAAAATCTGATAAATAGGCATCTATTTATAGTTATTACGCAAAAAATATTTAGAAATTTTATTTAATTTGTTAATTACAAAAACAATATTTTAAATATGTTTATACTTTTGCATACAATTATTGTTATTCAATTAATTACAGTGAGATTTTTGTTACAGTAAAATAATTAGGAATATATTTACAGCTCATTTATAATAACAAAATAACAGGATAAAACAATAAACGAAATAACTGCGTTAGTTAGTTTTTGTTTTAAGTAAGTACCTATTAAGTGATTGCGTTTTAATGACTAAATTAATTTTCTCAATGAATTAAGTTATACGGAATGCATAAAAAATATAATTATAATATTTTAGCGGTAGTAGATAAGATTTATCGTTAAGGCAACAGTACAAAAATATCTTTAGAAATATAGGTATATTCACATTTCCTTTCTTTTATTTAATTTAACGTATAAAATTTCATTTTAGTATAATTTTGTTTCTAGTAGATGATATTTATAACTTTTTGCGAAATACCTAATTAAAATAATTACTATTTGCAAGCATAGATTAGTAAAGATTACTCCTAAATTACTCCTAACAAGAAAATATAACCAGTTTTAACAATCGAAATTGTCACTGTCATCTATTTTTGTTTGAAAAATATAAAAAAAAATAGTTTTTAGATCATTTACGAATGAAACGATATTTCTCACTTTTTCTTCAATTTCTAGATTTTGTATCGCTTAACTTCACATGTCGGCAGTGTTCCGCGTAAATTACACCATGACAGCCATTAATGGCAGACACATTTGCCAGCCGTTTAAGCCATTTAATGGCTTTCTTCAATTACAAGGTGGTGAGATATCTGTACTTATCTATGTTTGCAAGAAGCTACGACGCAAAACCATGATATATTCCGTCAATTTTCGGAAAATTGACGGAATTCTATCTTAAATTCATAGATCTTAAATTAAAAAAGCTTTTTTCCACTTTTTATTACATAACCTATTAAAAAATCAAATCCCGCGTAAATGTTAGACGACACACAGTTATTTTTTATAAAATGCCATTTTCTATGGTCAAAACATTTTTACCTAAATTGTTGCAATATAAAAAAGCGCAACTAATTTGTGAAGTTTCGCGTGATGCACACGTAAATGATATAATTTAATCGCAACACTGTGCCATATAATTGAAAATTAGACGAGCTTACCTGTAAGCGAAGTCTGATTATAATTTTATGAATGGTGATCTGAAATATAATTGAGAATTACAATGTAGTATCCTTCTTCCCACTCGTCGGCATCGCGATTGTTTAGCCTTTAAAAACAAAAAAAGTTTAAAGACCACTGACACTGCGTATGACAGTGACAGCTCCGGATTCCTCACTTAATTTAGAGTCTATCATTTCCAACTTAGTCTCCTTGATAATATGCAAGCTGTCTATATCTAGGAGACTCTTGTTCTTATTGTTGCAGTATGGGTTTTGATTTTGGGAGGGTGGGTAATTATATTTCAGATCACCATTCATAAAATTATAATCAGACTTCGCTTACAGGTAAGCTCGTCTAATTTTCAATTTTATTTCATGGTGATCTGAAATATAATTGAGAATTACAATGTAGATGTTTAGAGACAACTGCAACAATGGGACATGTAATTAAATTAAAGATTTATTACCATACATATATATTATTATATGGATTTAATTACATTGCTGAATATTTATTCATTCTGCATCATATGGATGAGATATTGTGAAATCCATAGTGCTTAGTGAGATTTATTCTCAATAATAAGAAAAATGTATATATAAAAATACAATATGAAAATATCATATTAATAAGAGTTTTTTCTCTTAATTAGGTATAATTATAAAATATACATAATTATTAGGATTGCTAACTGAATATTTACTCTTACTGTATAATATGGATGAAATGTTCTGAAACACATAGTACTAGTGAGATTCCCTCTGAATTAGATGAAATAATATTCAGTGCAATAATAATGCAATATTTTTCTCTAAATATATTATTACTAAAATTGGCCAATAATAATAATAATAATAGTAATATTGTAATTTAGTCAGTGTTAATAATTAGTTAATTCAAGCTTTTGCACCTTGCAAAAAATAAATACATACAAGGTCGAAAATATGTTTTGTACCCTGCATAGTATGTCATAATTATGTGTAGAATGAATTACTTGGTCAATTTTATTGACACAAATAATACTATTTCCTTTGCTATATAGCAATATGTGTATAAATATGTTTCATATTTGATGTGCATTATATAATTATGTACTTTTATATAATACTATACTTAAATGTACCAGTAGGTACATTGTATGTATTCCAATATTATTAAAATAAGAAGCCATCCCATGTTGAATATTAAGGAATTAATACTATTATTTATTGACAAATTATGATTGGGTATTTGATTTGATCTTGGGATGATATATGCCCCATGTGAGATAAATTTATATTTTATGTTGTAGGTATACCCGGTATAATATTGGGTGTTATACCGACTTTGTTTCTTTATATTAGTGTGCATGTTCAGGAGGGACATGATCATACTTAGATCAATGAAACATTTTAGTTTTATATGACTTCCTGTTTTTGTAGGTATATATCAGATTTGCAAAAGTTACTTATACTTTTTGCTGTACCATGCTTATGCATGCCCTCTATAAAGTTACATATCTATATGGTTGGTTGGAAAGCTTATGATATGTTTCCTTTTGAAATCCAATCTGACTTTCCATCTAACATCTTTTCCTAAAAATGTGTGTAACTATCAGTTATGTGTATGTAAAAGTTGATATCAGTTTTCATAGCAGTATTTATGTATATGATTATTTCAAACCCCATTCATGACTAGACCAGAAAAGCTTATCTTGACTCACAAGTATTTATGCTGAGCATTCCCAGGATTAATTCAGTTTTAATAAGTCAAATATTTTATAACTTCCATGGGGTTCTGGCTTACTTAGCCTGTAATGATTACTAACACAACTGGTTCTAGTTACAACTCTGACAGTGATAAATTATAAAGTTATTACCCACATTTTTCTCCATCTTAATTCTTTAAGAAAAGGAAAGTAGATAAATCTTCTATATATAATAATTATAATAATAATTTGTCTATATAATATAGTTTTCTTTGTTCCAGGCCAGATGTCTGCCATGTGTGTCCTATATAGTAACGTTCATCACACATACCTCTAAGGAATTCCTATTAATTCTAGGGATGCTAGATTTACATTTGAAAATTGATTGGACATGCAGCTTACTTTCTTTGTTTTATGTTTTATAAGAGCATCTAGGTATACACACTAGGCATAAAAGACCCAAAGAAGATATCATATTAATGGCTGGCCATTCACATGATATAATAATATTGTTATTACTTTTATATCATTAATGTGTCACATATTACCATGGTGGACATTATTTACCCTTAGCCTAAGCTTCATTATGAAATGAGAACAATTTCAGTTTTAGTGTAACTAACATAGACATTATGAAGACTTAAGTGCAATAGCAATTCTCATATTATGCTTGTCTTTATCCCAGGATTAATGGACTGCTGTGTTATTTTTTGACCTGATGACTGGTGTATAAATGTATGATGCATGTTTCTATATAAACCTGGTGTTGCTAAAGGAAATGTTTAAGCAACAATATAAGTAGTATATTAATATTTGATTGCTTTTTGTAATGTTGGGAGTACCAGGCTTCTGTTGTAGAGCATTACATAGGCACCAATAATCTTTAGTCAATTTTTTCATGATGATCAGCCTCATATTTTAAGCAGTTTTACTGTACATGTAAAAGTGAAAAATATGTGCAGATATTTAATAATTACCCATATGTTTGTGGACTGAACTTCCAAACCTTTAATTATTACTGTATTTATTCCTATTGAGTTACTGAAACGTAAGTGTAACGAAATCCAAAGTGTTAATTTTGTATAAATTCTCACATTGGTACATAAAGTTCACTCTTGACATTGACATATTTGCATTTATGTCACATATGCCATATAAATAAGTAATACTAAACAAGGTTTTTGAATTATTTACAAGTATGGACATTTATTATTTAGCACATTTGTATTGTTGTAGTATTGCAGGTATTGTTATAGTACCTGGCCTTAGAATAAATCATAAAGGTATTTGTGTCCAAAGACAACTCCAGACTTCTGGATTGATTATCACTGTAAACCAGTGTATTAAATAGATAATTTAAAAACTTCAATTCAAGTTACATCTATATATAATAGAGTTATATATGTTATGTAAGCTCAATGACTTTAAGTAGATACTCTGTACCAGTAGTTAAGTGGTGCATTATAGTTCTGATTGTACTCCTTGATACAAATCTCCTTAGAGTTATACCTTAATAATACAAGTATTTCCTGAAATCCGCAATATCTTGAAATACACCTAATCTGGATGTTAGGATATTCATATACCTAGCCCACAAGATATCAAATCAAACAGCTTTATATAGCTTGTAACTGATTAAATTTTATTATACATAATTTGTATATATGTGAGTAAGAGGTACTAAAATATAACCCATGTCATATTGTTTACTTTGAGCCATGTATAGGTACCTGTTATTTGCTTATAAAACAGCTGAAATTGAGTAGGAACTATAGAGTATCCATAACAAATCAATGAATTCTGCTCAATTGTGTTGAGGTATTAACACAGAATGCTACTATCAAAGCTAGGACTTCAGACGCTGGATCCAATATATGAGATACTTATAGTATTCTTTCTTCATGTGACTAAAAATATATTGGACAGATATGTGTCAGTATCAATAAGCCGGAGTCTTGTTTGCTTAATCATTGTCCTCCTGAGGTGGTTCTTTTGAGAGAGCATGCCTTCTGTTTTATTTCAGGTTAACATGAAACAGTTGTCATGTATATACACCAGTGTGTATGTGATAATGTGAGGAGCACATCTATTACCATTTGAGATCGAGCATTGGATTAACTAGTATACAAAGATAATTTTGTCATCAATGTTGTAAGATTTTTATCTTGACGCCCTATATTAAATTTTAATATCATATAACACAATTGATTTGTGTGGAACGACCAATCTCAACCAATTTCAAATTGGCTACGGGGTGCTGCATAAAACATTTATGTCACAAATGTCTATTTTAGACATTGTTTTCTGATAAGATAGTTAGTCTTCTATCATTTGTAATGCAGCTAAGTGAGTTTCAATGTCTTCAGTATGATTCCGTTACATGAGCTCATGAGCATCATGCTGTGCGGTGAATCCTGATAAGATTCTTATATGCACGGGGTTATATTTGTTATGGGTTAGCGCACCAGCAATGTGATGATTCCTATTTTCTGTTCTCCACCATGTATTGCACATATTTTTATCGTGTGTATTGTGGTGGAGCATAAATTACCTATTATGACCTTTATAGGTAGCACTAGTTAAAGTGTTATTCTGAGAAGAGCATCAAAATGTACCAGGTTGATTTCCTCAGTTCTCATTGGAATATGTTATTCATCCAGTTGCTTCACACATACCTCCCAATTTTAGAGAACTCTGATGATATTATTGTATTCACTCGTTGTCCCAGTATGTTGACATAATATTTTCCATTTCTGTTAGGACACTGTTTTGTCATAAAGTTACAAATATGTTTTGCTATTTGCAATAACTCCATGAATGATTCCTGAAATTATAGCTGGTTCTGAAAATTATTTTGTCAGAGTTGGTATAACAGGGTTAGCATAACCTTGTGTTGTAGCAGCTCTAGCTTGGTGCTTATAAATCATTCATGCTTTATAATGTGTATTGTTAGTACAATAGCTAGTGATGGAAGCATTCAAGCCATTTGCCAAATATAAGTATTAGCGCAGGTATCTCGTACTCAATGGCGAATGAGTGAAATGTTTAGTGTCAACAAAGTAACACTTGGAGTATCTCGTACTCGACGGTTCTGATGCTTTGTATATTCGACCACTTGCCACATAGAAATGTTAGCGCGAGTATCTCGTACTCAATGGCGAATGAGTGAACCGTTTAGTGTCAACAAAGTAACACTAGGAGTATCTCATACTCGACGGGTCTGATGCTTTGTATATTCGACCACTTGCCACATAGATATGTTAGCGCGAGTATCTCGTACTCAATGGCGAATGAGTGAACCGTTTAGTGTCAACAAAGTAACAGTAGGAGTATCTCGTACTCGACGGTTATGACTCTTTGAATATTTGAACGTTTGCCACATATAAATGTTAGGGCCAGCATCTCGTGCTTAATGGTGAACATGGGAAACATTTAGTGTCGACAAAGCGACGCAACGAGTATCTCGTACTCAATGGCTCGGATGCATTTTATATTTGGACCATTAATTGCTAAATTATATGCATAAAAATGCAAGCATCTTACGGTTAATGGCGAATATGAGCACCGTTTGGTGTCTGTAATGTGCAACAGCGAGATTGGCGTGCATGAATAGTTTTGAAGTTGTAGATACGAGAAAGTTTTTCGAACAATATAGTTTCTTTCTGAGAATATGTTAGTTATTTAGGCATTTTTATAGTCGTGCACACATACTGTAAAAGGTGAATAATGCATTATTTTCTTACATACCTGGTAAGTAATTTGTACATAACCTCTGAACCGGTGATCCAATCCGAAGAATTGCTTCGTAAATTCCTGCTACTGCGATTACAACTACGCGGACGTGATTCTTCATTCCTAGTCTCCATTTTCTTCATTTTTTCACTAGCTTTGCTTCACTATACACGTTTAACAAAACTTTGAAAAAATAGTATCACGATGCCTTGGAAGCGCGAAAAAGAAGTGAGGAATCCGGAGCTGTCACTGTCATACGCAGTGTCAGTGGTCTTTAAACTTTTTTTGTTTTTAAAGGCTAAACAATCGCGATGCCGACGAGTGGGAAGAAGGATACTACATTGTAATTCTCAATTATATTTCAGATCACCATGAAATAAAATCACATAATTACCAAACGAATGTTGCACGCATTTCTGAACGTTTGTACTTAAATCAAATCGTTTAGTTAACTGGCTATCAGACAAATTTCGCGGAAACATTAGGTATTTTGATGGAATTATACGAGATGCGTTTAATAAAATAAAATATAATTGCTATTCAAAAACAAATAATTCTTTGGCCCGCGGCTAGGGGCACAATCAAAACCTTTTCGATTTGAATAAATCAATCCCTTATAGAAATGCATCGATATACAGGAGATTTGGAATTGATTTCGATCGAAAAAATGGGTTATCTATACTTTAATTTTAGAAATCTAATAACAAGTAAGCTGAATTTTGGATATCGTCATCATCATCAATCTATTTCTGTCCCACTGCTGGGCACGGGTCTCCTCTCAGAATGAGAAGGATTAGGCCATAGTCCACCGCGCTGGCCAAGTGCGAATTGGTAGACTTCACATATCTTTGAAAACTTTTTTTAAAGATTGTATTTTGGATACTGGTAAAAAATGTATAACAGAAACTTTATTTTTTTTGTTAATTTGAAGCGAGGCATAGACATTATATTATTATTTTGCTCAAATATTATTTAACAATTATTTTACTTAAAAAACACGAATAGTATTAGAAAATAAGGTAGGTAGCGTCGGGATGGCCCTACCCTATCTACTATGGCTACCCTAGCATGGCCAGTAGTACATTATCGACTGAAAGAACTCTTATATCATAAGAGGGCCTGTTTGTAACACACCTATTTATATGTTAATCTATTTTATTACCAACTTTAAAAAGTAGGTGATCAATTCATAATGGAATGGTCTTATTATGTCGTAAGTAAGTTATACAGGCATTAAGCAGAAATACTTACTCCTGTTTTATGCACCCTACTATAACTTTATTGACGTTCAGAAATATTAAAAATGTATATGTACTAACGTTATAAAAAGCTAAGGCTATTTGTGATAAGCAATTATTTAGGTGGTAGAACCCCTTGTGGTACGACTCCGGCGGCACCACCGCCACACCTATTTCTACCTAATAACAGCAGTGTTAGGCGCTGCTGTGTTCCGTTTTGAAGAGTGTGGTAAGGGAGACATACTTTTCCAAGGCGTTCCAGCTTAGTCCTCAGGGGTAGCGGCGCATCTGTGGCCGACTTCAGGTAGGAATATCTAATCCTATCTGGGGTTGATTACAGATGTCCATGGGCGGCAGTAGCCACTTATCATCAGGTGGACTGCATGCTCGTCTGCTACTCCTATATTATAAAAAAAAGATAAGTAATGTCAACCAATTCTTGCCTATGAAAGATCGAAATGCGATTATGTGACGTAGGCAGAAATTGTCTTCGGTCTTGGCTAGGCAAAAATTGGAAAGATTGAATAATAACTAGCGTTAGTTCCTATCACCCTGTAGGCGTGCACTTTTTCGAAACATTTAGAGGTCGACTTTTTGAAGGGTTTTTTCGCGAGACCGATGGCAATTATGCACATTTTTGCCGATGCGGCCCTTTTGACGAAGCCTCGGCCCTCTCCTCATACTTATGGACGGATTCCATCAAATAAAAATCGGGAGACGCGCTTTTTGCTGCTTTTTGCCAGTATATTGATGAGATCTTCAGCTTTGAAGGAATTCCGGAGAGGACGAAGGGACGCGCCATTGTGTTGAATAGGTCATGTAAAACTGTATAATGAGTATACCTACTGGATATCTTGAAATATCTATAATTATAATGTTGGTTGGTCTTCACGAAGGTAAAACGAATAAAAAATATAATTCCTTTATTAACTTTGAAGTTATTTTTTATTTTAACGGTTAAGGAAAATATCGTAAAATTGTTTTGAACGCCTGAGTGTTATGTAAAAAATGTTTTTAAAGGTATGTGAAGTGTGCCAAACCTTGCTCAATTTGAAAGGAAGAAGGAAAAATGGCAAGCTAATTGGTGTTATGTAAAACACTTGGTAAACTTAACCACGAAACAAGTATAATAAAAAAATTCAATGTTGTGTAAAAAGTTTAAATAATTTTATCAACTACTTTTGAATTTTTCAGCCACACATACTGTGAGGTCCAGGGTGCCGAATAAAAGACGTGGTTGTTTCTTCGAATGTGGACTGTATTTATTTTTCTTTCTTTACAAAGCGTGCTTCTTCGTTGGAGGCGTCGGAGGGAATGAATTTATACAAAAAAAAATGCCTCTTTATATTTGTTTCGCGCGCGCCACAGGTGCGCGCGACCTTGCGAGGGCCTGTCCGAGAGAGACAGCACTATCTGTCGGACGAAGACAGCAATAGGCCTCTCGCTCTAATCTTATGTCTATCCCTTTCACTTATTTACTACATTAAGTATCATTCTTTATTGCTTATACATAAATTACACATAGAACCATCTTATAATATAAACAAAACACATTAAAACTAATATAAATTCCAATAGGGATACTTAATACTAACACTTCGAAATATAAGGCAATTATACAAAATTAAAAAAGAGATGAGACTGAGACTAAGTGTCCGTTACATTCTCCCCCCGGCGAAGACCTTCGAAGCCTAACTATCTACCGGGAGGACGATTAGTCTGCATACAGGACGTCTAAATATACCACCTTTCGTCCGTACCTCCGCGCTTCGTACCACACCATCTGGTCCCGTATACACATGCTCTACTAAGCCACGGGGCCATACGTTTCGTGGGAGTAATCCATCGGCTATTATAACTACGTCGCCCGGCTTCACGTTGCTCCTATTATTCCTGTTATCACCCCGAGGTGCTAGCGTAGGTAGATATTCACTAATCCACCGCTTCCAGAATATATCGGCTAACGCCTGTGCAGCCCTCCATGCGCGCCTATCGGCTACCGCACAATTTCCTACAAAGGGAAGGCCCACCGCCGATCCTAGCAAGAAGTGATTAGGAGTCAACGCTTCCGGGTCGTCCGCGTTCACGGGTACGTGAGTTAAAGGCCTAGAATTTATCGTATGCTCTATCTCTGTGGTAAGCGTCGCGAGTATCTCTTCTTTAGGTGCCCTATCAGTAAGTGTTACTAACATTGCGCTTTTAACGCTCCTTATCATACGTTCCCAGGCCCCACCTTGGTTAGGGGCTCCGGGGTCAATGAACCTCCAGTCCATATGTTTTCTAAGTGCGAACTTTTCTATCTCAGGGAGCCACTCGCGATATGCCCTTCTAAGTTCGACATCCGCTCCGTGAAAGTTAGTCCCGTTATCTGACACCATGGTATGCGGCATACCTCGTCGCGCGGCCATACGCCTTATCGCCATTATCGCGGATTCCGTACTAAGGCTCGCTATCAATTCTATGTGAATACCGCGCGTCACTAAACAGGTAAATAACATTCCCCAACGCTTTTCCCTACGCCTACCTATTGTCACCCACATAGGTCCGTAGCAATCGACGCCGCAATATGAAAACGGTCGCGTATACGACTGCAGTCGCAGAGCCGGCAGATCTCCTTTGACTGGGTCTAACGGTGCCGCCCGGCGGGCTTTGCACATTACACAATCGCTTATCACAGTTCGCACCGCGGGTCGTAACCGTAACACCCAGAATTTCCGCCTAATGTTATTTACTAACTGCTCTCTCCCCGAGTGATTGCTATGAACATGCTCGCGTCTGATATACAACCTGACTAGGTGGCTCGAACCGTCCAGTATTGGAGGGTTCTTGCGTTGCGCGGGTATGTTTGCCGCGTCTATCCTACCATTCAATCTAACTATCCCGTCTTCATCGTAAACGGGGTCTAACTTAAATAGTCGACTCGATCTGTCGACGTGCTTTCCCTGTCTTAATCTCGCTATCTCACTCTCAAAGCTGTGAGATTGCGCTTGCATAATTATCAGGCGTTCCGCCTCTCTAATATGCTTAATGCCTAAGCTAGCCGCCCTTTTCCTACACTTATCTACGAATAGCAATACATAAGAGAGCGCACGCACTAACCGATCGTATGAGGAGAACCTTTCTATCTCAATTAAGCTATCCCGGGACGTTGTATGCGTCACTAAAGCTTCCGTCACTTGTAATGGCAATGTGCATTCAACTGGCCAACGTTCCTCGCTCTCGCACAGGAACGGAGGGCCGGTGTACCATCTTGACGAGCTGCTTAACTGAGTGTTACCCGCCCGCGTCGCGTCATCGGCTACGTTCAACGCGGTGGGAACCCACTTCCATTGTTCGGTGCGTGTCGCCTCTGCTATTTCACTCAGACGGTGAGCTACGTAAGGCGTATACCTATTTGCGTCGTTCCTAATCCATGACAGCACCGTCTTCGAATCCGACCACAAATATACTACCGCATCCTTCCATGGATGCTTACTTATTACGTCTGTAGCTAGCCTAGAACCTATTACCGCCGCCTGAAGCTCCATACGGGGTATACTCTGAGCTTTCAAGGGGGCGACCTTCGCCTTTCCCGCCACTAATGCTAACTTTACCTTACCCGATGCATTCCTAAAACGCCAATAAGCTACCGCTGCGTATGCTTGTTCGCTCGCATCGCAGAACACGTGCAACTGCCTATCCACTATCGAGTCGCGCGTGTCATAACATCTCGGTACTCTAAGGTCGGCTATACATTTTAGGTCAGCTTGCCATTCGGCGAACGCAGTGGCCTGCTCGTGCGGAAGGGACTCGTCCCACCCTATTTTTTCGCGCCATAATTCCTGTAGTAATATTTTCGCCGTAATCGTATATGGACTTAACAAGCCTAGCGGATCGAATATTGACATCACCACTCCTAATGCTTCGCGCTTTGTGGGAGTCCGCGTTAGGTTTTTTACGTCTTCCGGTACCCTATGCATTTCAGTGTTAAAGCCAAGTTCGTCGTACCTAGGTAACCATAATACACCCAACGCTTTGTCGCACAAATGCGCGTTCGTGGCGAGCTCCTTCGGAGCGTGCGCGCGGGACTCCGTGGGCACGTCCGACAATATTGCCTCGCGATTCGAACTCCAACCGGCCAACTCGAAACCGGCTTGCGCGTGCACGTGGCGCACTTCGCTTATCGTGCGCGCGGCTTCCTCTTCAGAGTCGAAACTATCGATCCAATCGTCCATGTACGTACTACCAGTAATCGCGTCGTACGCGAGCGGATATGCGTCTTTAAACTCCGTCGCGTTCATATCGCGAATACTATGCGCTAAAAAGGGTGAGCTACGAGCTCCGAATATCATAGACGACATTACATACTTCTGTGGGGGGTTCTTACGGTCGTCGCCCCGCCACAGGAATTGCTGCGCTACGCGGTCCTCTTTCCTAATCTTAACTTGTAAGAACATTTCGCGTATATCAGCTGTTAGTGCTACCCGTCTCGCTCTAAACCCGAACAAAATCCCGTTTAGAGATTGTAACAAATCCGGGCCATCTAGCAATACATCGTTAAGGCACTTCTCGTTCGCTCGCGCCGCGGCGTCGAACACTAGCCTTAGCTTCCCCGGTTTGTTCGGGTTAGTGACGGCGAAGTGGGGTAAATACCATTCCCTATCGCTACTAACATACTGACCCATATTGGGTTCCGCGTAACCCTTATCTAACAGTGCGTTTACCTGCCTTGTATAGGCTTCCTTGAATGCGGGCGACTTGTCCATCTTTCGCTCGATTCCTTGTAAACGCCTACATGCCATACTGTAACTCGGCGGTAGGGTCACGTCATCGCTGACCCAAGGCAGACCTACCTCGAATCGTCCATTTACGCGCTTGGCCGTCTGTTTAGTAATGCTAACAGCTCGCGTCTCACTAGGTATGGGCTTGCGGTTCGGCGTAATGCCTATTGCGTCAATGTCGTAGTGGGCTTTGACTAAATCGCTCAGCTGATCGTCCGTATGCGCGTGCTTGATGCACTGTTGTTGAGTGCGCACATGGAGGACCATGGCCTTCTCTACCACGACGCTGCGCGGAACTGACCCATGCAAAACCCATCCTAACTGAGTCAACGACGCGGCCGGCTGTTTTTTATTCCCAGTTACTAATTTACGCGATACTATCAAATGCCAATTATCCGCGCCTATCAATACACGAGGCTTTGCGTTTGCGTAACACACTACGTCCCTAGGTATTCTCTTTAAATGAGGATACTTTAAGAAATCCCTTTCTATGCTCTGATTTCCTAATGTGAGGTTCCTAACCGTACGAGCTTTAATTTCGTGCGAGTGGCCGTTCTGTCCTCTCACTCTCATGCACACGACGCGACTACCGGGTTCCTGTTGACTGGAGGTAGCTCCCACGATGTTAAGGGCTCTGATAGGGCCTCGAGCTCCTATGGAGGCCGCTATCTCCTCGTCAACTAAGGTTATTGTCGAACCCTCGTCTAATAGCGCGTGTGTGTGCACCTCCCGGCCGTTACTACCCTTAAGGGTAACCGGGCACACTTTGAGTAGGACTTGTATTTTATCGGTAGGCATATGTGCCGATGCCGCCGTGACCGACTCGACCCCGCTCTCCTCACAACCTATGTTCCGCGGACTAGTGTGTAATAACGCGTGGTGTGGTCTCCTACATTCGTCTACACCGCAATTTTTACTCCTACATGCGAACTTCCTGTGTCTACTATCTAAACACCTAAAACAAATACGCGCGTCCTTTGCCCATTCCCATCTTTGTTGTACCGACATAGCCGCTATTTTATCGCATACATACGTCCGGTGTCCAGCTCCGCAGCAGAGGCATTCTATCCGCCCCGTCTTACTGGGACCCTCTGCTGTAGCATACACCGGCTTGCGAATTTCCGACCGTTTTTGTATAGGTCGCGGTTGTACAATACGTTGCACGGGACGCGTATTTGTTATGGCAACCCTATCGTGCGAAAATTGAATTGCCCTGTCCGCTTCTCGCATAAGAAAGCTCGCTAACCTACCCAACTCAGATTGCGATTCCTCCCTGCTTTCGTATGCGTAGTCATACCACTTACTTTTTAAATGGGGACTTAACTTCTCACTGATTGTTCGCGGCAGTCTAGGATCCGTATCCTTACCTTGTGGGTCTATGCTTTCAATTACTGTTACCACATTTTGGACCTTGACCGCGAACATGTTTAACTCGTTCGCCGTGGAACCTACGCTAGGTAATCTAAGTACCCTCGTTCACCGCCTGGTCTATAATTGCCCCCGGTCGGCCGAAACACTGCTCGAGTGTACGCAGTATTTGTGTAGGTTCCGTGGCAGAGTACAATAGGGCCGACACGGCCTGCCTGGCCTCCCCCCGTAAGCATGCCCTCAACCTAGCTAAGTTTTCTGATGGCGACATGTGGTAGAGCGCCGTTGAGTCCCTCATCGCGGCCTTGAAGGGTAACCACTCCCTCGGGTCCCCGTCGAAAATAGGTAATTCTTGCGTTTGCCGCGACGAAGGTCGACCTCGAGACATATTCTCTAGCGCGAAAACTAACCTGTCTACCACATCGTCCTTGGCCGCCGTCGGCGCCTTAGCTATTGGCTCGCTATTATGTATTGGTTGGCCCGGCTCCAATATTACTTCGCGGACCGTGTCTACCTCGTGCCGCTCCCCCCGTGGTTGACTCTCATTCAACCAGGTTTCGACGCGCTTCTCATTCGCCCTACGTTGGTTGCCTACACTTTCCCTATCAGTTTCCTCGCGGGACGTGACCTTATCTATCGCTATTTGCTTCTCCATTATTTCTGCTTCTAACCGCAACTGCCTATACCGTATTTCTAGAAGACGCTTTTCTGCTTCTAGTTCGCTTCGCCTAATATCGGTAGAACGTTGAGAGCACACCGATTGTGCGTCTAACGCGGGTTGCGCGGTTGTATGAAACGGTTCCCTAGCACTCGCGGATCCAGATGGTGGCACGTTTCGCGTCGGCTCGGAAGGTGATGCGGGCGCATCCGTAAATGCCCGCGCCTCGGCTAACTTTCTCCTAGTTACTGGTGGGCTGCACGTTGTCATCGTAGCGGCTCTTGCTTGCCCCTAACACTATACCTAATTCCTAACAATCCCTAACAATCCCTATCAATCCCTAACAATCCCTAACAGTCCCTAACGGTCCGTCGGGAGGTACTAGCTCGCAAGCTAGTGTTCGCTCCTTCCGGGATGGATAGGTGGGGTTGGGTATAGGTGGGGTTCTCCCAGCAGAGGGGATGTGCAGTTAACGGGGTGCTCGGCAACCGGCTGGAATGTCCGGTTGCTGTCAGCAGTGCCTACAGTCTGGCCCCCGCACCACAGATCCCTTACTGGCGAGAAAGTGCTATTCGGTCGACGCTTTTTGACCGGTGGTGTCGCACAATGCACCACACCGCCCTGAGGCGTTAACTCTGCCTTAAAAACCGTTTGACACCGTTAGGTGGTTATAAGACAGAGCCGCGGGTAAACCGCGTTCAGACCCGTGGACTCGTTGACCGTAGAGCTGTGTAGTCGCTGACGTTAGGCGCCCAAGCTACGTTGCTCGCAGTGGTCCGTAGAGCTGTGTAGTCGCTGACACGAAGTGCCCAAGCTACGTTGCTCGCAGAGGTGTCCTGGCTACGCTGCCCGGAGAGGCGTCCTGGCTGTGCTGCTCGAGGAGGCGTCCTGGCTATGCTGCTCGTAGCGGTGTCTGGATTCCCGTTGCCTCGATGCCTTGATGCGCTGCTTCCAATCCGGCACTCGATGGACCAGAAATTGTGAGGTCCAGGGTGCCGAATAAAAGACGTGGTTGTTTCTTCGAATGTGGACTGTATTTATTTTTCTTTCTTTACAAAGCGTGCTTCTTCGTTGGAGGCGTCGGAGGGAATGAATTTATACAAAAAAAAATGCCTCTTTATATTTGTTTCGCGCGCGCCACAGGTGCGCGCGACCTTGCGAGGGCCTGTCCGAGAGAGACAGCACTATCTGTCGGACGAAGACAGCAATAGGCCTCTCGCTCTAATCTTATGTCTATCCCTTTCACTTATTTACTACATTAAGTATCATTCTTTATTGCTTATACATAAATTACACATAGAACCATCTTATAATATAAACAAAACACATTAAAACTAATATAAATTCCAATAGGGATACTTAATACTAACACTTCGAAATATAAGGCAATTATACAAAATTAAAAAAGAGATGAGACTGAGACTAAGTGTCCGTTACACATACCTACAAACTAATACTTAATGTAGGTAAATCACAAACAGTGTAAAGTTTCGTGAGTGAAGATACAGTAAGTATACAAAATAAAAACTAAGTAAGTTTCATTGTGCCTCAAAAAAACGAATTAGAGATAGATTAATCTGTCAGTAGTGCTTGTCAACGGATTCTCCCGCGGCCGCAGTTTCACCGTGACTACGAATCATGTACGAGTATGAGTCGAAATATCGGCAAAGAGAAGAAAATAAAACTGCATAACGTGAGTACCCCTTACATCATGGATTAGTAAAAATTACTCACTCCTTACAGTAAAATGTACGCAGTTTTGATAATTGAAATTGTCACCGTCATGTATTTTTATGTTTGAAAATATTAAAAAATATGTAGTTTTTGGAGCATTTACGAATGAAACGATATTTCTCCGCACTTTTTCTTCGATTTCTTGTTGTTTTTGCACCACTAAATTGCACATGTCGGCATTGTTCCGCGTAAATTACACCATGACTGTCGGAGACTTAATGGGAAAACAGTCAGCCATTTTACGTTAGTGTCTACCATTTTGCTTTCCTTCAATTACAAGGCGGTGAGATATCATACTAATCTATGCCTTACATATTAAAATGTCTCAATTCCGCGATTATATTAGGTCTAAAATCAACTACGAAAACTAAATTTTACAATTAAAACATTATGCTTTTCCTTCACCTATTTATTATTATTATCGTTACATTGTCTTTAATAGTTATCAAACAAGCATGCAGTTAACTTGATGCTAAGTGGACACTCGTGCATGGACATCTGTAACCGATCCTAGGTAACATGCATGCATCCGATAGTTCTCCTGACGTGCAATGGACGCATCATGTATTTTACGGCATTACACAATTTTATTAGCTCTGCTTAATCCATTATCGCTTTATTGCGTTTTAGCGAGAGACAAAGATTTTTGTAATGACATTTAATGTCATTAGATATACATCTGTCATTAAATATTTACGACAATGTTGCAATTTAAGAAATATATTAAGTTATCTGTACCCTTACCATGAGCTTTTACGTTTTGACAAATATGACTGTTTTGGTATTTGTTTACGTATTTGCCCATATAATTTCCAATCAGCGCCCCTAGCGGATTGTGTCAGAACTTGCCACGCCACGACATGCGTCGCCACGCCAGAAATCGGTTTTACGTGCGGCTATAGATGTTTCACATCAAAAAGATTAGGCCGTTTACCAAATGCTTATAAGCAGACATGACACACTTTTGAGGGTATTTTTAAGATCTCTCAGACAAACCTACAGTTTCCTCATAATGTGGTCCTTAATGTTTAAAAGGTTAAAATAAGATGTAATTAATCTCTAACAGTAAGGCATACATAGTTACACGAGGTGTTCCCATTTTGCCATCATGAGACTTTATACCTTATGTCATAGATTAGTAAAGATTACTCACTCCTAACATGAAAATGTACCCAGTTTGGAGAATTGAAATAGTTGCGTAGAAAAGTTTTGCCACGTCTCCGTGCTAAAATGTCCCTAAAATATTTGAAATACTTATTTATTAATTATGTAAATTACGCAGTATTAGTTATTTATTCGTAAATTTTCTGTAAACATGTTTTTATTTGTCAAGAATTAAAAAAAAAGAACTTACTATAATAAGCCATTTGCGGCTTCATTCAATTTCAAGGCGGCGAAGTATCTTTACTAATCTATGCCTTATGTACAATCTAAAACTTAAGTAGAATTTTATTTCTATAATTTTTTGAAGTCGTAATAAGTACCTACATAAGCTGTGACCAAAAGTAGATGTCATGCCATTTGCTAAATAAAGTCATTATATTTTTACACCGGCTTTTAATGCAAAAGTAACAAGGAATTTTACTTAGCGTCGATCATAATTGCTTCCTAATTCCAACTAAACCTATATATATGCAAAACAAAACACCCCAATCAACAGATGCTATATAATACCCGATAAATTGGCAGCTAAAATATAATTGAATAAAAGATAACTCGATACTGACGAGCTTAAAATAGAGTTAAAACAAAGAGTGCAAGACAGTGTCCGAACGTGCCCATTGCCCGGTAATCCTTTGACAATGCTGCCAACCTACCACCTGTCAAAACAAGATGCCGGCGCCGTACAGGTGGCTGCACACCTGACGAAACCAACTATAACAATTCATTAGGCATATCCGAGCGAATATATGTAACCATTGTTTAAATACAGCTTAAATAGAACATTTTTTTAACGCGCGAAGATGCCTTTGCCTTTTATGGTTATTTTGTTGAAATATATTGGTCATGGTATTTGAAATTAGAATTTTATCGATATTGGTGAATGAAGCTAGGATGAAGCTACGTAGTAATTATTTATTCTGTGCCCAACAACCCCAAGCCGTAAAATAAAGTATTAAAACTTCAGTATTTCTCTTCGTAAATCTAAATTCGTAATTACTTTACTTGATCAGTTTTTAATAAAGATGTCTATTGTTTATTGAGTAGGTATATGTCTTCCATTTAAGTTGATTCTTAGGTATATCTTAAAATCTACCAATTTCTATAAATGTCAAAAAGTAAAATAATTGTATGTATGTAATTAACATAGATTAGTAAATATACTTCGCCGCCTTGAAATTGAATGAAGCCACAAACGGCTTATTAGTAAGTTCTTTTTTTTGAACTCTTGACAAATAAAAACATTTTTAGAGAAAATTTACGAATAAATAACTAATACTGCGTAATTTACATGAATTTACATACTAAATAAATAATTATTTCAAATATTTTAGGGACATTTTAGCACGGAGTCGTGGCAGAACTTTTTTACGCAACTATTTCAATTCTCAAAACTGGGTACATTTTCTTGTTAGGAGTCTTTTACTTAGAGTTAGGAGAATCTTTACTAATCTATGGTAATTAATGACAAGTACTTAAGCTGTAGCGGCCATTTTGTATCTATTTATATTAGGCAAATGGAGTATTTTTAAATATGGAAAAGATATCTCAATCATAGGAGTGCAGCGCTCCCCCCACGCTTGTCCAATGTAGGTTTTCTTTAAGATGAATTATTTATTTATTTTACAAAATGATAAGAATTTTTTTAACCAATAAAACAAGCGACATATTAACTAATTATATCCAGCACATTCGATATGTGTCAGATAGAATTGACAGACGGTGGGACGCTTAAAGAACTGCACTAATTAATTAGGTACCGACTTAATTTATTTCTGAAATTAAATTCAGTCCGTTTTTTTAACTCTAGGAAGACAATAATTTTATTTTATCAAAGTATGTAAGCATGTGTTTCTTACTTATAATACGAACATGAATCTTGTAAAAAAAAAGTACAGATTAAAAATAATATTTTATTATAATTTAATTTTGTACTCATTTCTTATTTCGGCCTTGACTTATTGCCTTTCAATCCAAGACTTTATTTCCTTTTTTTATTATTACAATATATGACAAATTAACCACAGAAATGCACATAATGACAATTTTCTGACAGATGTGTGCATAACAAGTCTTGTACATATACTGCGTGTTTTAATGACTTGCCATGGACAATACTAATGGCGGGAAAAATAATTCGTAACCAGAATTTCCATAGGTATATTTTACGATTTCCGACTGATTAACAAGTTAGATTTTTTTTTGGAAATACCGCTGTAGACATATCCTTAAAATATGAGTAATATTTAGCGGTATTAAGAATATTCAAAGTTGTTTTAAAAATCCAGCAGGCGATATTAAAGCCACATAAATCATACCTGCAAAGCATTCGTCATAGGGCACCGTGTTCGTTGAAAAGGTGGAAATATAAAGATTTTATCACATGCCGTACACACAAAAGAATAAGTACCCTGTGAAGGGCTCGTGCCATTTTTTTCACGCGGAAGACGATTGAAGGGAAAGCAAACACTCCTACAAAGGGCTGGCACACTCCAAGATCGTGTTTCTTGAAAAAAAATCGAAAAAAGATAGCACATGTCGAAATCTGATTACACCCTTAAAGGGTTGCCATTTAACAAACATTGCGGATAACAAAAACTTAAACCTTTTTGCACCCGTATTTTTTGCGAGGAAAAAATGCAAAATCGATTTCGGCAGATGTCCACATAAAGGGTTTGATAGGTTTTTGGGATAAAAAAGTCGATATCGGTAAACAATGGATAGGCCGTTATGGAGCGACTGTCAATTTTGCTATTATTAGTTACAGTCCGACAAAGTTATTATGTGCGTGTGGCGGTTTTCGAAACAATCGTTTGATGTCACTCTCGAGCGATTTTCTAATTTTCCCGAGTAAAAAGTTTTTCAGTTTTACTTCAATTTGAGTAAAGATGACCTTAAATTTAGATTTTTTTGACGACCCGCGTGGCGGAGCGGTTACCATGCCGGTCTGACGCGCAGAGGGTCCCGGGTTCGCTTCCAGGCCAGACAGATTTCTAAATGATGAATTTCGACTTCTGTTTCTGGGTCTGAGTGTTTGTGTATTTGTCTATGTGTATGTCCATAGCACCCACGATACAGGGGGCTGTGAGTGTAGAAAGCGTTTTAATAGCGTTTTTTTTATGTTGTTTATATCCTACATTTTGAGGTCTATAATCGTTAAATTTTTCCGCTTCTCAGGAAGTTTTGTCAATCTGGCAACATTATTATTGCCAGTGGCGGCTCTGCCACACGCAAATAAAGTTTGTCGGACTAAAAAGAGTTTGTCGAAGGGTTTGTCGCCTGATTAAATTTTTTGCAGCATTCATGCAACTTATGGTTCAGAAATTGATTTTTGAGCGTAAACGATCGTCATTAGCAATTTGTAAAAACTAAATAGATTTTTAAATAGGCTCTTTATCTATCATCTGTTGTAAAACTACACCTCGTTATAAATAAGCAAATCATTTCCTATTCCTTTGCACTTTGTTGTTATTTTGCACCATTTTAAATGGTCTATTGTTAAGTGTTTTAGATAGTGTTTTTCTACTTTTTATATGAGACAAAAAAACAAATTTGGATTATATAACAACCACGTATATTATAACAAAAATACACTTTACAAATAGGTGTAATAATATCAAAATCAATAATATCATATATGTTTCATCTTTATCAACAACCCATTGGTCTACTGTTTTACTGCTGGGCGAATTGGTAGGACTTTATACCTTTTGAAAACTGTTTTTCAATTTCTCAGGTATCCAGGTTTCCCTACGATGTTTCCCTTCATTGTTAAGGCAAGTGATAATTAAATTATAAAATAATATTATATGTTTATTTATCTGAAGAATCTCTGGTGGTATCACCCTCACGCCTACATATTTTTGTCAGTAGCCTTACGCACTGCTGTGTTCCTATTTGATCGGTGTGGTATGGGTGAAACACTTATATGAAGAAATCAAAGTTATTTCTCAGTGGTAGTTACGCCTGTGGTCTATCTTAGGAACTATATTCCTATCTGGAATGGTTGGTTGATCTGTAATAAATATCATCATAATCTTATCTGTATAGGTAGCAATTACTATTTACTTGAAAAGAGTGTAATAAACTGCATAAAGTACTACGCAAAAAGGTTTTTATTATCTGTGAAGACCCAGGAAAATTAAAAAATACAGGTTAAAACTCGACGAAGTAGGTTTTCCCGCCATTAGCCAATGCTGACGCACACTACTGCATAATTGAAACGCACACCGGGCGGGCACCGTCTGTCATACACACGTCAGTTGAAATTATATTTATTTATGTATGTGGATTTTTATAAGAATATTAATTTTATTGTTATTGTGACGCTAAAATAAAATTCTATAAATATTATATTAAAACCGGTCATATACGAAACACGCACACACAAAAGGTTCCGTATAATATAATAATTAGTTTAAAAACTAAAAGCCACGCTAAAATCGCACAAGGATCCAATCAGTTCTGATACAGTCCGCTGGGGGACGCTGATTGAAAATGTATGGGCAAATACGTAAACAAATGCAAAAACAGTCATTTTTGTAAAAACGTAAAAACTCATACTAATGGTACTGTATTTATTTTGTGGAATTTATAGAGAATATCATAGATTAGTAAAGATACTTCATCGCCTTGAAATTGAATGAAGCCACAAACGGCTTATTAGTAAGTTATTTATTTTAATTCTTGACAAATAAAACCATTTTTAGAGAAAAATTACGAATAAATGACTAATATTGCGTAATTTATATAATAAATAAATAATGATTTCAAATATTTTAGGGACATTTTAGCACGGAGACGTGGCAAAACTTTTTTACGCAACTATTTCAATTCTCAAAACTGGGTACATTTTCTTTTTAAGAGTGAGTAATCTTTACTAATCTATGGATAATATAAATAACTAAGTAAGTACACCATTTATTTACTCATGATGTATCAAAAGACGTGTTGATACGGTGATACGATCATAATGAGACTCATCCATTATGGACGATATGTCAGCTACACGAGCATTCGACTCATTTTTAGGGTTCCGTACACAAAGGGTAAAAATGGAACCCTAAAAATTACTAAGACTCCACTGACTGTCCGTGTATTTCAGGGCTAAATTTATTTAAACCATAAAAGATACCTACTTATTTTTTTTACAGGCTTTATATATCGGTGACCGCTATGTAAACAAATACATACTAAAAATAAAAAAAAACTTGAAAATAAATGGGGTTTACCATACAAGTTACGGTAATTTTTCGGCGTATTTTGTCTAATCTATTAAACCGTAATATGTGGTTCAAATTTTCACAATGCATTTAATACTATGGTTGTTATCATAACAAATAAAAAATGAAATATAATTTCGTTGTACAGAACCCTTTGTGTGCAAGTTCGATTCGCACTTGTATAATTATTGACTCTAAAACAAAGAGTGCGTCTTACAATCTAATATATAAAATTCTCGTGTCACAATTTTCGTTGCCATACTCCTCCGAAACGGCTTGACCGATTTTGATGAAATTTTTTGTGCTTATCCGGTATCTATGAGAATCGGCCAACATCTATTTTTCATCCCCCTAAATGTTAGGGGTAGTACAACCCAATTTTTTTTTATTTATATGGCAATACAACGTTTGCTGGGTCAGCTAGTTTTAATATAATATTATGAATTAATAGTTATTCAACACAATGTATAATACAATGCCTAATTGGAAGCAAATGCTTATAACTTCATAAATATGGATAACCAATTAGTATTGACAATGTTTAGAATTGTAAAGGTAGAAAAAATGCCATGTAATAAGTTAACTATGTACTTCATAATAATTAGTAAAATATTTTTTGTGCATTCGAACAAATTAAGTGAGCAAACGACCAATAGAACGTAAATACTACAAATAAAGTATGTGTTACATGTGTTACATATCGGGTAAATTGGACCCATGCTAAAAAATCGAATCTGTCTTCCTTAACGCTAAAAGAAATAAAATCATAAAGGTGGTAGAACACCCTATTGTTCGACTCCGGCGGCACCACCGCCACATCTACTTCTGCCTATTAACAGCAATTGTAAGCGTCGCTGTGTTCGGATTTGAAGGGTGTGGTAAGGGAGACAGACGGACATACTTTTCCGAGGCGTTCCAGCTTAATTCTCATTATTAAAATTGTCCGTGAGTGGCAGTAGACACTATCAGGTGGACTGCATGCTCGTCTACTACTCCTATATTGTAAAAAAAAACATCATTTAATCATGATCAAAAAAATAAAAAGAATAGAATAATGAATAGATCCATTTTAACTAAAATAACCATTTCTATTAATAAATGGTTGGATTTATGTCATTACTTTATTCCTCCTTAAACCAAATCTTCTCAAAGTGTAAAATAATGTTAAAGCAGTAAGAATGTATCATTTGCGTTATAAACTTTAATAAAATTCCACATAACGACATTAATTAGAACAAAACAAGCCAGAAAGAAAATGATGTGCAAGTAAAGAAATGTCCTTCACAATTACTCCGCAAAAAGTGATCGAAACCATCATTCGATAGCATTCTTACCAACTTAGTCAGAACCGTTGGTTGACACCAGCGAATCATTCCCAACCTAAGGACGATGGGAAAAGGGCTATACTTGGCGGTATCGATAAATGCTTAGCTCGACAAACCTGGCAACTTCTTACTACGGCATGCGACGTAAATTCTATTATCCAACCCTTGTACGGAGATGAAAGGGAAATCCCTCAGCGATCCACATAAGTACAGGTTTTTGGCAGTGTTTATCTCAATTTGCCGAGCTTAAGAAAAAATTAAGATGTGAGCAACTTCATTGAATTTAATGGCAATCGTTCCAACACGTAGGAAAAGATGGAAGATATAATGGTGGAATGAGTAAGTTGATTTCATGCTATGTAAAGCGCGCACGAAATGACATTACTGAAGACTAATAAGAGTTATGGAATGTTATGAATCAATCTTTTTATTTTAAAGCTAAATTTTACTAGGGCGGTTGTTACCAATTTATTGACCACCATTTTTTTTAAGTTTGAAGTAACGAACCAGTATGCAGTCCACCTAGAGGTGGTAGAACCCTTTGTGGTTCGACTCCGGTGGCACCACCGCCACACCTATTTCTACCTAATAACAGCAGCGTTAGGCGCTGCTGTGTTCCGGTTTGAAGGGTGTGGTAAGGGAGACAGACTTTTCCGACGCCTTCCAGCTTAGTCCTCAGGGGTAGCGACGCATTTGTGGCCGACTTCAGGTAGGAATATCTAATCCTATCTGGGGTTGATTACAGATGTCCATGGGCGGCAGTAGCCACTTACCATCAGGTGGACTGCATGCTCGTCTGCTACTCTTATATTATAAAAAAAACCTGATTGTGAGTGATCATTGCAAATGGAGGTCTGTTATCCAGCTCAATATAGAACAGGTGTTCTAGATGGACTTAGCTCGGCTGGAGCCGATCACACCGTTGCCTATCTTGAAGGCTATTATAGCCGCGTTACATCCAAAAATAGTAAACCAAAATCTTTCGACAAAACGCGAGAATTGCTTCACGCTAGAAAGTAGGTGTAGCAGTGACGCCTCCCCGGTCGATTAAAGCTTAACTAACGGTGATTTAAATACAAAACAGTGACTCAAATCGTATTAATAAAAAAAACTGTTGTAATTCCATCACCTTTGAAAATTACTAATATTAAATTAAGATTAAAACTACTTCGCAACAATCCGCTACACATATGTATGATGGTATATATTTTAAACCATGCAGTATGTACCACCCTCGCTCCCTCAAAGGATGCGTGCAGATGCAAAAATTAAAAATATACACCACCATACATACGACCACTAACACGTGTTTCGCTCCAAAACGGAGCATCATCAGGGGAAGTTGACTCTACGACGGTAGTTGTAGCGGATTGTTGCGAAGTAGTTTTAATCTTAACTTAATAGCATGGATTTCCGCAAAGTAACGCCTGATACAATTAACTAAATTACTAATACTTTAAGCGAAGATACAGAAGCAGAAACTAAACCGTTGAAACGCAGAATAGTTGTTCCTTGAATACCTTATGATTGCAGACTTGGATTCGTCGAAATGTCTTTAAGGCGTTAACCTGCTGACTCTTTCGACCTGTCTAAGCTCGCTCTATATAAGGTATCCTCGAGGATTCCACCACGCATTTTTGGGCCCCGATCGGTCAAGATTGAATTCGATCATCTTAACTCGAAGCATCGTTTAAATACAATAGAATTATTTACAAGCTTGCTTTCTGATGAAAATCACCAAATAATAGGCATCTCAACACTAAAGCTTAAAGTTTTAGTTGTCATGTAAGGTAGGATTGGAAGATTTCTTCTCATTCTGAAAAATATTCTATAAATAATAATAAAAATATACTTATAAAATAAAATTAATAGCATGCCTAATTATTTTTGGGGGAGAACATAATGTTCTACTCCCTACTACTACTACATATATATAATTATTGCATCATCATCAACAACCCATTACTGTCCCTGCTGGGCACGGGTCTCCTCTCAGAATGAGAACGATTAGGCCATAGTCCAACGCGCTGGCTAAGTGCGAATTGGTCGACTTCACATACCTTTGAAAACTTTTTTCTTAAGATTTCTCAGGTTTCTTCACGATATTTTCCTTCACCGTTTAAGCAAATGATAAAATTAGTTTCTAATACGCACATAACTTTGAAAAATGAACGTGCCTGGGATTTGAACCTCGGATCCCTAGATCTAGAGGTCTAATTTTTTAACCACTAAGCTATCACTGCTGTTATTTATTATGCTGTAAATTATTGCATGCAACAATATAATAAAATTTGCAACTATTGTCGCTTTTATATACACTATATATCTAAAGTTAAGAATGACGTAAGAGGCTTTCAACACGCCTAAAGAAGTGTTCAAAAATTTCCTATACAACTGGCGCCGTGGTCAAAAGGTATGAATGCAAGCTATGCAACTGTAGCTTGCTTTCAGACGTTTAGCATTCACTAGTTCGATTTTAATTTGTGCTTCCTTGTCGGTACAGACGGTTTCAAAATCACTGAGATGTATTTTAATAAAATAAAGTTGTACTTATAAAAGTTTTTTAAACAATCTTTTTGCGTTCTTCGAAGAAAACCAGCATTTGATATTCATATCATAGGATGCAAATTAAAATTAATTGATCCGCCATCTTAGGACGATCGCCATTTTGGATTTAGAATTATGTCATAAAGCTAATCATGTATAGCTGAACTTGTATGCAAAATTTTAGCTCAAATACTAATTCTTAACAAGAAAATCATTGACAAACAAAAGAAAAAAGATACTAAACTGTTGTCTTTGCCTATTTATAGACTCGTATATTTGAATTTCGAACGCGTTCTTAAAAAACATCGCGAAGAAATCTACATACTTGAATTTGGAACACCACGTGTTCCGCCACGCCACGTTCTGACATTTTTACCTTAACTTTCATGATTGTTGAGTTCTTATAATTCCTGGCTTTTAATAATAAATATCTATGTGATGTTCTGGCTAACTTGACAATGGGATTTATTTATAGTAGGTACAAATGTCTAAGGGCATTCGTAACTACTCTAAGTCTAATCTCAGGTAATAATAAAAATATTAATCTGCCAAAGATAATAACAATGATAACGTTTATTCTATCAAAGGTCTTGTACAATATTTAGATTAATATAGAACATGATGTTGGATGCTTAAAATAAAAAGACGTAAATCTAAATTAAAGTTAGCAAAACCTTTATTCGTGTCATACTATTTTGCTATGGCGACGCGATTCATTTCTATATTCAGCACCCTTTTAGTCGCCTCTTACGACAGGCAGGGATACCGTAGCTATTCTAGTCCCGGAACTACAGCAACAATATTCAGGGGACCTACCACCATCTTTTAAAAACCATCATAGTTCAGGAAAGATTTATATCCTCCTTAAAACAGTAAAATATTTCGTCATACACAGTTGTATAAAACCAACTGAAATTGTCATATTTTGCTAAAAAAGTTAAATTTCCTGCAAAAAAGTAAGAGTAGGATTAAAATAATATTGTTTTAAGTGATGGTAGTAAACCCCCAGAGAGGAGTAGCAGTTTTACGCGGACTATAAATAAATACGTCCATAATATGCGTAAAATATGAATTATTGAATGCACTTCTGTTTCCGCCAGTACCATAAAGTATTTATCGATACATTCACGTTCCATTTTGTCATAAACAGCATAATCGGTGAAGGAAATGTCACGGCCGCCTCGTGGTAGTGCAATAACGATGCATTCACACCTACTGTGCAGAGTTTTGTATTAGATTTGTACGTAATTGTACGTATTTAGTTCGTGTATTGGACGTTTTAGTTTAGACAGATGTGTGGTAAGCAGACAATGACCAATAGAACGTAAATACTACGAATAAATTATGTTTTATGTGTTACATAGCGTGAAACTGTGACTCGCGCTAAAATACAATCTGATTAGTCTTCCTAAAGTCTAAAAGAAGTATAACGTCATGGAGGTGGTAGAAACCTCTGTGGTTCAACTCCGGCTGCAGCACCGCCTCACCTATTTCTGCTTCATAACAGAGTTTGAAGGGTGTGGTAAGGGAGACATACTTTTTCGAGTTCCAGCTTATTTCTCAGGGGTAGCGGCGCATCTGTGGCCGAACTTAGAAATGTCTAAAGGTTGAGTACAGATACCCATAGAAGGCAGTAACTTACCATCAGTAGACTGCATGCTTGTCTGCTACTGGTACAGCGCTTAACACTGCTGTTGTTAGGCAGAAATAGGTGTGGCGGAGGTGTCGCCGGAGACCTTCAATTCTTAAATTTATCATAGAGCTGTCAACAGTATACCAAACAAAGGAAATCAAAAAAACACCCCGCAATATATATGCAAATAGCAGAAACAATATTCTAATAGCAACAGGTACGATTAAACTTGTTAGTAGCAACTGCAATACAAAAAAACGCATTAACAGGTGTATGAAATCAACAGGTTTTAATAGACTGATTTTGACAGGACAAGTGCATCCAGATACTAGCGACATCTGTGGAGACGACTTCGCCTGTTATTATTTTTAATCTTAAAATTGCTTACAAAAGATCAATATTTGACAAATTCTTCATTTGCCCTATAAAGGGCATTATAAAATCTGTCTATCAAATTTTGCCATGTCAAAAACAAAATTTTTAAATTTCTAAAGTACCTATGTTTTAATATATAATAAAACATAAATAGAATAATTTCAGTTCTAAGTCCTAAATTAAGATTACCTGAGGTCGGTCACATGGGTTGCTACCCTTGACTAAATTGGAATGCTTGAGAAAGTGTCATCTATATTTTCCAAACCAGAACCGAGTCCAACCATACTGTTACCATGAAAGTCTACCTCAAGCCGCATTAAGGAACTTTGTTTCATTAATTATTGTCTTTTAGAATCAAGGGACACCCCATTTATTTCCTGTGATGGTAGCATTTTTTCAGTCGAACCATGCTGGATCTACCACCTTTTCAAAACTACCTACCCCAAATCCCTTACATTTTGCCAATTTTTTTGACATTTAAGTCGACTCCAAGCATTACCCTGTTCCATAAAGGCGCGTGCTCATAGAGCATGTGCTAAATAATTACAGCAAGGACTGCGTAGCATGTGCCATGGTCGTACTTTTTGTGGCCATAAACTTCCCTCGTCCTTATCGCAAGGTGATAAGGTTCAGAATACGGTATAAATTATGACCGGTTTTTGTGTTGATAATGATAGCGGTTCTCAAAGTTTGCAAACAAGCGTTGTCTTGATGGTATGATAGACATGATGAACCGGCCAAGTATGAATTAATTGACTACATTCACCATAATTTTTTTTAAATAACTTTCAAGTGTATAGGTTTTATCCATGTCGTTGGGTTTTACTGGTCTGTATATAATTTCCTTGTTTCAAAATTTTGGGAGGCTTTAGAAAATAGTTGATTCTTAAATACATGAAATAAGTTTATAATTGAATTTAAAAATAACGCTATTCCTGCAGTATTAAAAATAAAACTTTCCTGTTTGATGGGTGCAATGGACACGCAAAGACGAATACAGAAACATTTAGAGCCAGAATAGAAATCTATTAATAATTTATTTCTACGTACATATAAGATATCTTTAATATACATATAAGATATCTGTCTGGGGATCGAACCCGGACCCCTTTGTTTATCAGAGCGCTCCGTCACGCACGTCAAGTTTGAGAACCTCTGTCTTAGCGAGCTCACCTGTGCCAATTATCGGTAATATTGTCTTTGGCGAGTATTCAAGATGTGACATACGCCGATACCTTTAAATCTATATATACACGTTTTACATATTTACAAGGTATGCAGAATTACATACATTATGTTTTGTGCCTGCGTATTATTGTTCGGTATTTTTGTGTATTTTTTGGTGGCAAATAAGCATGGACCTGCCGCCCATGGACATCTGTAATCAACCCCGGATAGGATTGACGGATAGCTACATATATCTTTTTTTTATTTTTTATTATTATTTTTTTCTTATCGAGGGGGAAACCTTCAAAAGTTACCCGGTGCCGTGGGAGCGACACGGGGTTATGTGGGACTTTTACCGCACTAAAACCCCCCCGGTGGCCGTCCTCGGCGCTGCGTAAAGGACTCCGGGTCGCTAGCCGGGCGGTTCGAGCTCCCACTCTTGCCGCCCGTAACCCCGAGAGCCCTTTTTAGTCGCCTCTTACGACAGGCAGGGGATACCGTAGCCCTATTCTGGTCCCGGAACTATAGGGGCAAGCTACATATACCTATGCTATCTTTAACTAAATTTTGGAAAGCCTCGTGTAACTTTTGCCTTGCCTTCAAGTCGTAATCAAACAGTGTTGTATATTGTTTGTTAATTGTATAGTGTTTTATCATTGTCTATGATATATATAAAATTATCGTGGGATTGAGACATTTTAAGAAATAAATAAATGCAATAAAGAAATGAAAACCGGTAAAATTGTATTTTATTTCTGTGTGTCCTTTACATATTAAAATAGTATTTATTAATTCTACAGGAGGAAAAAAAGTGTAATATTCAAAAACAGCAATGCTATTTGATCTATGGTCATTTGGACAGCATCACCAGCGAAAAAAAAATGTTTGGATTTTTCAAGATTGTCAGGTAATATTTCTTTCCATTTTTACGGTAACTTAATAAGAATATGTACTAAAAGTAAGATCCTAAGTGAATTATCATTGGAATATACCTTGTTAGGTATCTCTGAGGAATAAGATAAACCCATAAGTGTCTCTATAACTACACTCTTAAAACCAGAACACAGTAACGCTTACCACTGTTACAAGACAGAAATAGGACAATTATGCCTTCATAGCATAGATTAGTAAAGATACTTCGCCGCCTTGTAATTGAATGAAGCCACAAACGGCTTATTAGTAAGTTCTTTTTTTGAATTCTTGACAAATAAAAACAATTTTAAAGAAAATTTACGAATAAATAAATAATACTGCGTAATTTACATAATTAATAAATAATTATTTCAAATATTTTAGGGACATTTTAGCACGGAGATGTGGCAAAACTTTTTTACGCAACTATTTTAATTCTCAAAACTGGGTACATTTTCTTGTTAGGAGTGAGTAATCTTTACTTATCTATGCTTCATTGTTCAACCATAAAGGGTTCTTTATAAACATCATCATCAACCCATTACTGTCCCACAACTGGACACGGGTCTCTCAGAATGAGAAGGACCTTTATGAAAGAATAAAATTATTATATCGCTCAAAAGGTATCATTTACGTTTTGTTATCATCATATTATTATCTGCATATCCCTTGCATATGAAAGCTCTATAAGGGCTGCTAGGAAAGCTGGTCTATTAGGTTAATAGATAACGTTTTTATCGCAATGACCGCCTCGTTATATAAACTGTTGCTGTAATAATCTACTTATACTAATATAAAATATTTACTCTCCATTAAGAAAATAAGGATTAGACACGCAACGAATGCCTTGAAATGGGTAGAAGATTGTATTATTATAAGACGTTATAGCATTTTTTACCACGCTTTTATTAGCTTGACCACAGGTCATACCTACAGAGGTATGTATGTAACGGAATCTTTGAACTCGATTTTTACCCACTTTGAACGGTCCGATTAATTAATTTTTTTTAATAATTATCAAGAACCGAGGACAATAAATTATTTAAATAATTTTAGTGCATCAGGATCGTCAGGAATCAGGATTAACGATTTTCCTTGTGCGATTTAAGCCTGGTTTTTAGTTTTAAACTATAATTATTTTTTTTAATACTGTGTATGTGGCTCTACCAATACTCGAGTACTTCTAAACTGCGGAGAGATTTATTGTAGGGTTCCGTACACAAAAGATAAGAAGGAAACCCAAATGAAGCACAAATATGGTCATCTTTATTTTAAACTTTTTTACTTTTAGTACTTTACACACAGATTAATAAAGATTACTCACTCCTAACAAGAAAATGTAACCAGTTTTGAATTGAAATTGTCACTGTCATCTATTTTCGTGTTTGAAAAATATAAAAAAATGTAATTTTTAGATCATTTACTTATGTAACGATATTTCTCCGCACTTTTTCTTCGATTTCGTGTCTTAACTGCACATGTCGCGCGCACTTCGGCATTATTCCGCGTAAATTACACCATGACAGCTATTGAATGGCTGACAGAATATTACCAGCCGTTTAAGCCATTTAATGGCTTCGTGACAAAGCGGTGAGATATCTTTACTTATCTATGACTTTACATAACACTTTATTTACTCAATTTACAACAAAATACAATACAGTTATATGTTCATATAAGTTGTAATGTTTTTATGATTTTGTATCCTGCGGTGTAAAACATACATACATTTATGTGTTCGTAATTGGGTCACTGTATAAACCATTTTTTTGGTCTAATATATTCTGGGAATGTAGGTTGTGATAATGACTGACTGTTTGACAGATAAACAAGGGAGTGATCTAATAAAGGTATAATTTATTTAATTAGGTGATTAATATACTGTGTGTATGTTGCAGCCAAGCTTAAGCAGCGTTTAATACAATATTTAAGGTGTTTTTGAAGGTGGTAGAACCCTTTGTGGTTCAACTCCGGCGGCACCACAGCGCTGCTGTATTTTGGTTTGAAGGGTGTTGTAAGGGAGACATCGTTTTCTGAGGCGTACCAAGTCAGTTCTCAGGGGTAGCGGCGCATCTGTGGCCGACCTCGGGTAGGAATATCTAATCCTATCTGGGGTTGATTACAGATGTCTATGGGCGGCAGTAGCCACTTACCATCAGGTGGACTGCATGCTCAGGTGAACGGTATGCTCGTCTGCTACTCCTATATTATAAAAAAAATGAACTGGCTAATCACACTTTAGCCCTGCGAGCAGGAGGTTTAATTCATGTAAATGTATGTATGTCGTCGTTAACCCAATACTGTTCCACTGCTGGGCACAGGTCTCCTCTCAGAATAAAAAGGGTTACGTCATAATCCACCGCGCTGGTCAAGTGCAAATTGGTAGTCTTTGCACTATGGGATTTTTTTTTAAAGAACTCTTAAGTGTGTAGGATTTTTTACGATGGCTCACACAACAAATGATAAGTAATTATTTTATCATACGAACATAATTTAGATAAAATTAGAGTTGCCTGGGATTTGAACCTCGGATACTCTCCTAGTAGTTTAAGAAAAAATATTGTAACTGACTATTTGTAAGTGTATTAAATACAAAATACATACATTTCATTTCATTTTGTTTAATTGAGAGGCCGAGTTTCAACCCCTGCCTTGCTGTTTGATTAAATGGCTGGATAATGAATCATTTAGGAAGTTAGGCTTTTAATTAAATGGCTTATTAAACCAGTTGGTTATGACATATACATAGAGATTAAAAAAAAAACTTCATGAGGCGGGAACGTGGTAGGAGGCACGTGTAAATTAGCGTAACATAAAAATTTAAATCGACCAAAAGCGAATCGAACTCGCACTCTGGGTTCCGTATTTCTGTTAGACATTTCTATATGTTACCTTTTTTTTTACGAGCGAGAAACCTTCAAAAGGTATCCGACGACGTGGGAGCGACGCCGGGTTATGTGGGATTTTTACCGCACTAAAACCCCCCCGGTGGCCGTCCTCAGCGCTTGTTGGAGAACTCCGGGATCTCCGAGGGAACACAACTGGAGTCCTCAAAGCGCGATGCCCCGATCGGGCTCTGCCCTGGGGGGAGCATTTTTGGCTCCTCCCACACCATCTGGTGTTTTTGTATGAGATTATATGGAGATATATGAAATGATAATTGATATTGAATAGAGATTCAAGTAACCTTAATATTTTATATTTTCATGCCTTCGACATTGTTTCTCATTTATCGTAAGTACACTTTTTAAAAAACAATTTCTTATCGGGACCACTTTAAGTTGTCGATTCTTTTAATTTTTAACAATTAATGTTATAATAATTATATACACACTATATAGAAAAGTTATTGTCTACCTATTACGGTTTTAAATTTGACATTTTTAAGAGCGGAACCATAAAGACTAATATAAAAGGCATGGCGACCTTAAAAATCTTGTTTACTCGTAATCTGCATATTACAACAATTTTGCAAACTGTGCATTAATTGTGCCATACTAGATATTCAGATCAAATCTAGACATGCCAGAAATTACTTCCTAGATAGACGGAAGTACCTTTATGTCTAAAGTCCACTTATTGATAACTTATGTTACACCATTCGTCTTGTGACAAATTTAGATAATTAATCGTAGAGTGTATTGTCACCTGACTAAACATTAGTCAAAGTTACACGTTTTTTTATTAGTTGCAGGAATAGCAAATGAGCATGGACTTAGGTAAGTGGCAATTGTAATAGAAGTTTTTTTTTATAATATAGGAGTAGGAGACGAGCATGCAGTCCACCTGATGGTAAGTGGCTACTGCCGCCCATGGACATCTGTAAATCTGTAATCAACCCCAGATAAGGTTAGATATTCCTACCTGAGGTCGGCCACAGATGCGCCGCTACCCCTGAGGACTAAGCTGGAACGTCTCGGAAAAATATGTCTCCCTTACCACACCCTTCAAACCAGAACACAGCGCCTAACACTGCTGTTATGAGGCAGAAATAGTTGTGGCGGTGGTGCCGACGGAGTCGAACCACAAAGGGTTCTACCACCTTCAAATAATATAGGGTAAAATTATATTTGCGACGGCTACAGATGCACTGCTAACCCTGAGGACTAAGTTAGAATGCCTCGTATATATGTACCTTATTGCATCCTTCAAAGTAAAACATAACAGTGTTTGGCACTATAAGGCAGGAATATCTGGCGTTGGTAGGTACTTCCAGAATCACGTAGGGTTTTATAATAATACCATAGATTAATTAGTAAAGATTACTCGCTTCTAACAAGAAAATATAACCTTTTGACAATTGTCCCTGTCATCTATTTTCGTGTTTGAAAAAATTAAAAAAATATAGTTTTTAGATCATTTACGAATGAAACGATATTTCTTCGCACTTTTGTCTTCGATTTCGTGTCTTAACTGCACATGTCGGCATTGTTCCGCGTAAATTACACCATGACAGCCATTAAACGGCTGACAGAATTATCAGCCGTTTAAGTCATTTAATGGCTTCCTTTAATTACAAGGCGGTGAGATATCTATACTTATCTGTGAATAATACAGACCACCTGATAGAAAGTCACTGCCTCCTATTTATCTGTAACCAACTCCCTACAGAATCGGGGTTCTTCCCAAAGCTAAACACTTGAGTATCTACTCCTGAGGATAAAAATGCTCGCCTCATGCGTAAGTTCGGTATCAATTCTTAAATATCTGCAGTTTTCTAAAATGCTGTATTGCACTGTTTGTCCACCGCCACCGTCACCGAGCCGATACCGATAATTAATGACGGCGCCGAAGTAGCGTACATACATTTACTATAGTCGCTTGTCTACTGCACGTCTGTCACACGAGTACCGTCACCCCGGCCGCCGATATTTCGAGTAGATCGTCGTGACCGCTAGATCGGCACCGAGATTTTGATGGGCCGATGTGCTTGTAATATAAAAATCCAAAATGGATAGTTATTTCAAAATCAGCGAGCAACAATACAATTTAATTAATTATACACCATCATCGTAAAGGCAAAATAATAAATTAAATAAATACAGTATCTATCGCACGTTTTGCCAAAAAACTATAAAATCAATAAATCATCCCCTAACGGTTTTAATTTTTCGCGTCGACCAACGAAAAGATGTTTATCTGACTAAAAACGTGATTAACGACTAGGAGCAGATGATATAAAATACACAAAACTATTAGGAAATTTAATAAATAAATTTAAAAGATTGACAGATACCACCCAAAAGTGGTAGAACCCTTTGTGGTTCGACTCCGGCGGTACCACCGCCACACCTATTTCTACCTAATATAGCAGTGTTAGGCGCTGCTGTGTTCCGTTTTGAAGGGTGTGGTAAGAGAGACAGCCTTTTCCGAGGTGTTCCAGCTTAGTCCTCAGGGGTAGCGGCGCATCTGTAGCCGACCTCAGGTAGGAATATCTAATCCTATCTCGGGTTGATTACAGATGTCCATGGGCGGCAGTAGCCACATACCATCAGGTGGACTGCATGCTCGTCTACTACTCCTATATTATAAAAAAAATGTTTTTGTATTATTTATATTTAATACGCTAAAGTAGTGTTTTACTAGAATATTTTCACTGCTTCCCGTGAAAAAACTTTATTTATAAAAAAGCTCAAAGTCTCCTAAATAATGTTTCAAATTTATATTTACAGTTTCATTTATTATTTTTAATTTTCAGTAACTGTAATTATAATTGTCAATATTTTTCAGTTAGTAAATGCATTAGAAAACTAGTCATTACAAAGCCTAAAACCACGTAAAGTTCTATTCTCATTCTCCACGTCATATTACGATAGACGACACATGCAGAATAGCAAACAGTTGATTTAGTGCACAGATAACAAATGTCGGTCTCTATGGCAGAGGATCTGATTAAAATACAGGTTGCATATTCCTATTCTCACGAACGATTCCCTATGGATAAGTTTGTTAGGGCTGTGCGAGAACGATATTGTTAAATAATAATGCAAAAATAATGAGACTTTAAAAATGAATAATGGGTAAAAAAGTAAAAAAAAACACTATTTTATAGAACATAAAACTTAAAAAATGAAAAATAAATTTCAATAAATCTATAGAAAGAATAATGTATATAAAAATTTATTTTATTGCAAAAGGCTGGGGTAATTTATGTGATTAGGTTATTTTATATAATTTGTTTTAATAAAAAGTGTAATTGTAAATGATAGAGTTCTATAATTTTTTTTTTTTTTATATTTGAATTTGACGATAAAGCAGACGTGCTACCTGATGGAAAGTAGTTAACGTCGCCTATGGACATTTGCAACACCAGAGGAGTCGTGAATGCATCGCCGGCTTTGAAGGAGAGCTCTTTTTGCACCTTTTTTGAAGAGCCCCATGTCATAGCGCTCCGGGAATACCTCGGGAGGAAGCTCATTCCACATCTTACACGTCCGTGGCAAGAACGTCCGTGCAAACCGAAAATAATATATAGGTATAGGGAATTTTCAATTATAATATTTTTTGAACCAGCGATGCTTTAGCGAAAAAACACACCAGAACGTAATAATAATTATTATAAAGACAAAACACAGGTATTACCACATCTATTTTAAAAGTAAATTTCCGACCATAACAAGACGTTATTTTCCTTCCTACATAGTTTTTTTTGTTTTAAAAGAACCGTGTTACAAATCCAAGTTTCGTATTAGTCATCAGTGAGGAAAAACTCTAACAAAAACTTTACTCATTGACCCTTTTAATTATTGATGTTATTATGTATAAATAGATGTATATTCATCCTTTTAGGTCTTAGATTAGTAAAGGTACCGCCGCCTTGAAATTGAATAAAGCCACAAACGGCTTATTAGTACGATCTGTTTTTGAATTCTTGACAAATAAAAACATTTTTAGAAAAAAATTACGAATAAATAATTAATACTGCGTAATTTACATAACAAATAAATAATTATTTCAAATATTTTAGGGACATTTTAGCACGGAGACGTGGCTAAACTTTTTTACGCAACTATTTCAATTCTCGAAACTGGTTACATTTTCTTGTTAGGAGTGAGTTATCTTTACTAATCTATGATGTAGGTATATAATTATGTTATAAAGGAAACAAGCATATTATATTCATAGAATCTATGGTAAATTGTTGACACCTATTCGATACTAGATGGCGTTGCACGTATTCTGAATCACACTATCGATGTTTGTAAGGATTTTACATACTATAACGTCCAAAAAGATATAAAAAATATTGAACAAATATATTGAACAAATTGTATTATAATGAATCATTTTAGCATTTTCTTCTCAATTTTATTACAAAAATGAAGGTAAAGTGAAGAAGCTTAGAGAAGAGATTTCCATATTGTCAGAAGTATGTAAAGTTGACTAATCAACACTTGTTCTGTGGATAGAACCAAGACATATTATAATATTTTTATGTACTTAGAGTTAATCTTAATATAATAGATAATAGTGCAATATCGGGCTGACGATAATCATTATTTTGATGCACAAGGCGCAGCCCTAGCCGAGCAAAAACAGAAATACCGCTATCTTACACGGAAATATCAATGGTGTTTCGAACTTACGAAACATTTTTTCCGACGCCAAATGCATCCAAACCAAATGGCCGACCACATTTCACACCCGGAAACGCATGAACTTTTTGCCGCGAAACGACAAACCAATCTACGTTGTGCTTTCAACCTTTATAATAAGGTCGCATTTTGTACCTAATTTGTCTTTGGTCGGCTTAAAATCCAATATGTTATGACGTTTAAAAAAAAGCGCCCTCGACTTGTCTTTGGCTTTGATCTTCGCTTTTCGAATTTCTTGTTAATTGCGCACAGTGCCTTATGAATACAAATCGTGTAAACAAGATATAAAAAAACTGTTTTGACAATAAAATCTATAATAAAACCATTATAATCTATGATCGTAGTGCGTAGAACGTCAACGTTAAAGTCATAACATTACTATTGAGTTATTTTATTTTAAATATTTTATTTATATTTAGCAAGTTTATTGGAAGTTATTTTGGAATAATGTAGACGTTATCTTTATATTGTTAAAAATGGCGGGAATAGGATGTGGGTATTTACTGTCTGTGATTATTGAATAGAATGTACCCATTATGACTTAGTCGCTTCTAAACTCGTTACACGTTCGGAAATGACTATCCTGCGTGTAATTGTTGCGTTCGTTCCAGAAGATTCGTTCTAAAACCCGATCGTATCACGCGGCAGGATGGTTATTTGTTCGTGGGCCGGACTGGTACGTAATGTCCGAGTATCCTGTACCGAGAGTACATACGAGTTGGGCAATTTAAACATGGAAGTACTTATGAACTGCCCTGACTGCTCCACAGGTTTAGGGGAGCAATGACCTATATCCTAGCCGGAATTGTGGCGCGGAATAAAGATTCAACCGCGTCAGCACCCAGCGACTATATTAAACTCTATTTTTTGTGTATTAGAATCCAGTTCTAATCATAGATTTCAGTACTGATTTCCGAACGAAAGAGTCACACGTCAGTTTTAGCGCCAATTCCAATTTGATTCCTATTGGATCAGAACTCGTTCGAAATTCAAAATTTATTGTCGTGAACTAAAGACGTTTTAAAAACGTAGATTACATCGTGAAGTTTATGTTTTTTAAGAATTTATACCCGGACGAGCGGTGGTACGTTGGCTCGGTTATTTTTAACCAATCCAAAAGTTTATTACTAACGCTTACGCAATTAATAGGAGTTTTTATTGGACCGGTAAAGGACTAAAGTCTTTGATTGAACTGAGGAGTCGTTGGTCATTCTGTTATTTGAAACATGTGGAGGAATGTTTGTTACCGGCCAGATAGACGCGATAAAATAAAATGTACACAACAGATAACTTGATAACACATGTTTTTTTTTTTAATTAAAAGTAAATATATTTGGCAGGTTAATAATTTTAAATGTAACACGAAATCAGTATGTTTTTTCAAAAGATGCGTTATAACCTTATAACGTTACATACTATTTTTAATGTAAAATTTACACATAGAGTAACTATTGTAGATACATAGATTAGTAAAGATTCACTCCTAACAAGAAAATGTACCCAGTTTTGAAAATTGAAATAGTTGCGTAAAAAAGTTTTGCCATGTCTCCGTGCTAAAATGTCCCTAAAATATATTGTGTAAATCTCTCTGTAAATGTATGTCTCTAAAAATGTTTTTATTAGTCAAGAATTCAAAAAAAGAACTTACTAATAAACGGTTTGTGGCTTCACTCAATTTCAAGGCGGCGAAGTATCTTTACTAATCTATGGGTAGATATATCAGTCTACTAAACGGTAGGAGTACGATTTCCTGCTAGGCAGAAATCTAGATTTGAGTCGTAGACAATTACAATATCTTTTCCGAGATGTCCTAAGATATAGCTTCGAGTATAAATAGAGCACTATTAACATTGCAAAAATTACAGTGTTCGGTGTTGAATTGACAGATTGACATACAGGCATAGTGCAACTGCGTTACAGTAGTATCTACATATAGAGACTTAAGACGCTTAAAGTAAGATAATCTATTCAGCCTTTGCCTTTATCTACCAATTATTAAAAATTCAACATTTAAACGACAGGTGTTTTTGTTGCAATTTTAACAATAATAATATGTACTTTACACTTCGCGTACATATTTTCCGTTCGGTGTTGCCACATTTATTATGATATTAAATGCAAATCTATAATGACTATGCAATCTTATAATGAGACAGTAGCGACAAGTAACTTTATTTTAAAAACCAGTTTAATTTTTTGAATTTTCATAATGCAATGCATAATTTGTTTCAATTGGTATATTGAGTGACAATATTTTAAATTATGTTTCTATACCGGTTTTAGGTGCGAAAGAGTAGGTATTTTAAGTACCTATTAGGTTTGTTACATACTTACATAGATTAGTAAAGATTACTCACTCCTAACAAGAAAATGTACCCAGTTTTGAGAATTGAAATAGTTGCGTAAAAAAGTTTTGCCACATCTCCGTGCTAAAATGTCCCTAAAATATTTGAAATAATTATTTATTTATTATGTAAATTACGCAGTATTAGTTATTTATTCGTAAATTTTCTCTAAAACTGTTTTTGTTTGTCAAGAATTCAAAAAAAGAACTTACTAATAAGCCGTTTGTGGCTTCATTCAATTTCAAGGCGGCGAAGTATCTTTACTAATCTATGCATACTTACATAATAGTAATAGTAATCATTTTTATATAATAGTTTCTTTTTTATATTTGATTGGTTTATTTTATAATATTGGAATAGCAGACGGGCAAGCATTCCACCTGATGATAAGTGGCTACTGCCACCCATGTACATCTGTAATTAACCCCAGATAGGATTATATTTCTACCGGAGATCGGCCACAGATGCGCTGGTACTTCTGAGGACTAAGCTGGAACGCATTAAATAAATAAGTCTCCCTTACCACACGCTTCAAACCAGAACACAGCAGCGCTACACTGTTATTATGAGGCAGAAATAGGTGTGGCGGTGCCGCCGGCGTCGAATCACAAAGGGTTCTTCCTTCAAAGACAATCTTATACATAAAATTCTCGTGTCACAATGTTAGTTACCGTACTCCTCCGAAACGGCTATGCCGATTTTCACCAAATTTTATATGCATATTCAGTAAGTCTGAGAATCCGCTACTATCTATTTTTCATACCCCTAAGTGATAAGGGTTGTTCACCGTTAACATTGTTTAATTTATATGGCAACACACCGTTTGCCGGGTCAGCTAGTATCCCTATAAAGACATATCCTTGTTTTCAGTGTAAAATCTAAAATGTATGATAATATATTGTAAGTCATACAACGTCGTCATACAATGCATAATATGTAACGCATTCAATGTCAAAAGGGTGTGTTACATTACAAAGTGTAATGCGCTATTAAAATAAATTACGATTGTAATACCTATCGACGCCATTTAATTTTTACACGTACATTGAATTTAATATGCTTTTGGAAAAACTATCGTTACTTATATCATCATCATGAACCCATTATTGTCCCACTGCTGGGCACGGGTCTCCTCTCAGAATGAGAAGGATTAGGCCATAGTCCACCGCGCTGGCCAAGTGCGTTTTGGTAGACTTCACATACCGTTGAGTTTTTTATAAATCTCTCAGGTATGCAGGTTTCTTCATGATGTTTTTATTTATATAAAAGTCATATTACTGATTAAATTAATATGATATTTGTGAAGGTGGTAGAATCCTTGGCGGGTCGACTTAGTAGGCACTACCGCGACATATTTTTGCCCAATAGCAGCAGTGTTAAGCGCTGCTGTGTTCTGGTTTGATGGGTGTGCTAAGGGAGACATACTTTTCCGAGGCGTTCCAGCTTAGTCCTAGAGGGTGTTAACGCTTCTGGACTTGACGTCAGATAGGATTAAATTTTCTCTAGGGTTGATTATTGATGTCCTTGGCCGGAAGGCGTTCCAACTTAGTCCTCAGAGGTAGCAAACATAATATCTGTGACCATAGATTAGTAAAGATACTTCGCCGCCTTGAAATTGAATGAAGCCGCAAATGGCTTATTATAGTACAGTCGACTCTCGTTAATTCAAACCTGCGATAATTCGAACCTCTCTATAATTCAAAGTTATCACAAGTTCCCTACGAAATCTCTTTATATTTCGAACTAAATCCATACATTTTTGTACACTTGGTAATTCAAACGAAAAAATCATTGCTCTATAACAAAACGACGCGTTAATTCGAACTCATCGGCGTTCAACATTCGACAATTCAAAGTTGCAGAGAGAAAGAGGCGGAAAGATTGTTAGTACAAATACGATTTTGCGACAAGTTCAAACGTGTATTGTTTTTGTTATGATTAGTTTGACTATTTGACACACACTCTAACGAATTGGTTTGTGTTCATTTAGTTACTGTTACTCTTTCGTTGTGTATACAGATTAAAATTTTCTGTTAGTCATGAGCCCTAGAAAGTACAAATGTTTGATGATTGCTGAAAAGAAGAAGTTAATCGAATAAGTAGAGGAAGGTGAGAAGAAAAGTGATGTTGCAAAAGAATTTAAGATTCCTCTGAGTACTCTCTCAACCATAATAAAACATAAGGAGAAAATTAATGCTGTTCAAACTGCTGGAGTACGGAAAAGAACTACTAAAGGTGAATTTCACTTAAGAATTCGAAGTTTTATTTATTTACTCTCACAAATTTCGAACCATTTGATATTTCAAACACTCGATAATTCGTAATATTTTAAGAGTCCCTCGAGTTTCGAATTATCGAGAGTCGACTGTAAGTTCTTTTTTTGAATTCTTGACAAATAAAAACATTTTTAGAGAAAATTTACGAATAAATAACTAATACTGCGTAATTTACATAATAAATAAATAATTAATAATAATTATTTCAAATATTTTAGCACGGACACGTGGCAAAACTTTTTTACGCAACTATTTCAATTCTCAAAACTGGGTACATTTTCTTGTTAGGAGTGAGTAATCTTTACTAATCTATGTTTGTGACTCAATTTATCATTTTAATATCTGTTGTTATCCTATTACAACCGATTCAGATTTTCCGAAATTATTCCACAAAAACAAAAAGTTCTTACCTTTGCTTTCCAAAGTCAAAATATATTTTTTTAGTTTGGTCAGACAATTTTATTTTATCTACTACGTAGATGAATCCCTGGGTCGGTCATATCATTGAATTTTCATGATGTTTTCAGATCGCAATTGAGGTCGTAGACTACCCCGTCGAGACCTTGGGTTCGTCTCGTATGTTTAATATATTCATCATTCAGGAGTCATTGTATCAAAACAAGGACTTGTATGTTTTTATAATATAGGAGTAGCAGACGAGCATGCTGTCCACCTGTTGGTAAGTTGTTATAGGATTAGATATTCTTACCTGAGGTCGACAGATGCGCCGCTAGCCCTGAGGACTAAGCTGGAACGCCTCGGAAAAGTATATGAACGGTTAGACTTCAGTTTACCTGATTATGAATGTATGTACCAGTATGTACCACTTTCCCTCCCGCACAGGATGCGATTAACCGTCGTAGAGTCAACTTACCCTGATGATGCTCCGTTTTGGAGCGAAACACGTGTTGGTGGTGGTATGTATGGTGGTGTATATTTAATTTTTGCATCTGCACGCTTCGTTTGAGGGAAGGAGGGTGGTACATACTGCATGATTTAAAATATATACCATCATACATATTTGTAGCGGATTGTTGCGAAGTAGTTTTAATCTTAACTTAAAAAACCTTTACTTAAAAGTTGGTTGAATTTTTTGTGTGAAAAATCGCAAACCGAATCTATTAACAAAATAAAATAATCGCAGTAATTTTTATGACTGTATGTTTACTACGAGAGAATTAAAATTAACCAATGATCAGTCATCGACCCCGAATAAAACTGAGATGATTAATAGAACTGGCATCAAATTGTATATCAAGTACATGGATAATTTGGTCGAAAAAATTCGAATTAGAATATCGGGCGTCGTCCTTTGTTCCTTAAGGTCTGTACACACTAGCTGACTACGTTTTTAATTTTGTAAGGTGGCAGCACTGTCGTAATTTTCTTCAGTGTTTTATGTCAAGGAATTGGTTTACCAATTTTTGATTGATGTTAATCGATCGTGTGGATATACTATGAATAACAGAAATAAAATATCTTTTTAAAAGCCAATGTCGAGGAATTATCTGATTTATTTAAAAAATAGTAAATGACATTAACTAATATAAAGTATAATTTAGTATAAATAATAAAAATATTTTCATAATAAAATCATACTTGCATACACTCAAAATACAATATGCGTCCTTTGGGTCAGTCGGATAAATATAATCCAATATGTATTTGCAATCCAGGTCAAAATTTCAAACTAATATTACGTATATGAAATAACTTCATTTGCATTCTACCGTTTCAGCAAATTACCTAGCAGGCCCATATTGCGAAATAAATTATTATTATTATTGGAATATGATCACGAAGAGGTCCTTAATATTTATACTATTTAAAACACATAGTAAACCTTTCTTTAAATTAAAATTATTATTTTTTTTTAAATTAAATATTCTTTATTGAAAGACTTATAATTTTCATTAACATAAATAATAGCGTCATGTTAACAACTTAAGTTTCTATTGATACCAATGTTAAATAATTGGACAGTGGGTACATACCTCTAAGCACTACAGACTAGCTACACGTAGAGCTTTCAACGTGAACAAGTACAGAGTAATGACATAGGCTTCTAAAAAACAACGCGCGTCATAAGATTAGTTACATTGAATAACTTTTGTTTGATTTGTTTGTTTAATTTTATAACACTTTTTAGAATGTAACACATGCTGTTTTCTGTTTATTGTTCAAGTAATTTAAGTATATTAAGTGAGTTAAGTATATTTTATGAACATGTTTTTTAGAAGATTGTAGATTAATTTATTATTGTGCTTTAAGTAAATAAATAAAAATAAAATGTTTTATAGCTTTAGGGTTGCAGATTAATTATTGTACTTTAATATAAATGAAAAAATATTTATCATGTTTAATAGTAAAAGAAATTATCGCGAGAAAACCTACTCGCCTTAGAGTGGTTTAAAAAGTTCCCATAATTATGTAAAGTCTACTAATACGCAATTCATTAGCGTGGGGGACTATGCCCTAAATCTTCCTCATTCTGAGAGACACGTGCCCAGCAGTGGGACAATAATAGTATCTATATGATGATAAGTAACTTAATTTAAAATTAACTCTAAAATTTCACAATAGAACTCTTATACTTAAAATGCATACTAGAACACTTATTGTGTACCGTAACTCTATCTAGATTATTAGATCATATTTTATATGTACCATAACTCTAGCTAGACCAACAATTCATAATACATTAAAGTTCCCAGTCTATTAGGTACTTTATCGAGCCATCGGCCGGCCCTATAATGGGCTCATTCAAACTAAATAGGTCATTCCACCCTTTAGTCGGTCAGTACCCCTAACTAACAGGACCAAAGGTTTTTTCAACGATTGCCCGTGAGGAACTCATTTTTTACCGACGTCTAGCCCTTCGAAGTTATATGAGTACCGTTAAGTATTGAACGGGAATTCGGTACCCAGATTATGTAAGATTCTATCTAATTTTTATTGTCACTCACGGATTGTTGAAATGGTTGACATGTCACAATAGTTAGATAAGTAATGGAGCATATTTGATTTTTTTATAAAAGCTTTTTTATTACTACGCTGTTGTTTCTATGAAAGTATGTAATATGAGTGGTATTAAATATTGGTTATGTTACTTTGTTAAAATTAATAATTTATTTGACATTATGTAAATTTAATAATGTGAAACACGGATTTTTTAAAACGTGTTTGTCACTTCATTGTATACATAAAACTGTTCATAAATATAACACTTTGGAGATTAAAACAACAACAATAATAAAACAAACAATAAATAGTTACAAAAAAAAAAACAATCAATTTATTCGAATTATTCGAATCACGAATAATTTATTCATTGCCGAAACAAATAAATTCAAATCGTTGCAATTTTTATAAGGAAAAAAAGAACAATTATTTTTAAATAAATTTTAATTAAATTTAAACTTGTTTTTAATGTGGCGGTATTTCCGCATTCCCGCGACCTACTGCGCTACTGGCCGCTAGCCGCGGTATGGGTTAGGTGTATCGATAGAGCCCTGCTCTCCTAGTATTTTATCGACTCTGACCCTTTTAGTTGTTTAAAGTTAGCTAAGTTACGTAACTTATTGTAACTTTTTACACGCTTTTTATTAGCTTCACCTGTATGTTGGTATGTTTGTTTGTATGTTTGTAACCGACTTCTTTGGGCGCGATTTTGACCCACTTTAAACGGCCAGATTTCGTTCAAACTTTGTAGATTTATTTCACAATTATACTATTTACTGTTCCTTAATTGATTCCTAGATTCATTTAGATTTTCTACTTTTTAGTTAATTTTATCATAAAAGCGTGTTTTTTAGTTTTTTGAACTATATTTATTTAAATGTCGAGTTGTGCAGTGAAGAATGTTCCCTATGTTTTATGAATATAAAAGTCATACATTGACATACTAATGTTCTTTATATAACATTTTACCAATAAAAAATGCAATTGAAATCCGAAGCGGTTAACGAAATGCAATAATATTACTACAAAATAATTGTTTAGGTTCCTTTAATAATATTAATGCATCTTAATTATTTAATTTCAATTAATCGCTTATTGATATAAAAGACTTTAAAAATATAACAATGATTAAGATATCGAAGTTAAATGCGGAAAAGTCTTTTGTACTTTAACAAAATATTACATAAAAGTTTAAGTTACAGTTATAGTTTACGTTTTGAAGGTGGTAGAACCCTTTGTGGTTCGACTCCGGCGGCACCACCGCCACACCTATTTCTACCTAATAACAGCAGTGTTAAGCGCTGCTGTGTTCTGGTTTGAAGGGTGTGGTAAGGGAAACATACTTTTCCGAGGCGTTCCAGCTTAGTCCTCAGGGATCGCGAAGCATCTGTGGCCGAACTCAGGTAGCAATATCTAATCCTATCTGGGGTTGACTACAGATGTCCATAGGCGGCAGTAGCCACTTACCATCAGGTGGACTGCATGCTCGTCTGCTACTCCTATAATATAAAAAAATTGCATAATGCTATTTTAATTCACAGCCGATTTTATTAAAAAATACAGATAAGTTACAAGGCTTAAATTTAAATTATAGGATGCTTCATATACAATAACAGCTGATGACAACACACCTGGACTCGAATACTTGTTGCTTGTCGAAAATATTCCATTTATTTGTTTTTGCCATCGTCACGATAAAATACCTCAATTGCAGAATTATATACACTCGGCCGTACGATGTGCTATCTATGACAGTCAACTTAATGTTGAACAGGTGATGCACCTCCCACACCATTTTAGGAAGGTTTGAAGACTGAGGAGTCGGTTACTTAATTCGAAATGAAAGTTATTGTTGTATTTTGATGTCATTTTGATGCAATTTGAATGACAACATTTGGACGTCTTTATTTTATAAGTATAATTCTATTATTATTTATGATTTAATTTTACAATTTTAATTAACCTTCAGTTTAGTTTGCATTCGATTTTTATTATTATGTTGCAATAAAAGATTCCATCAATGATACACAAAAAATGAAATCATATGAATAGGTACATCATAGTTCATAATCTGTGGTCAATATAGACCATAGATATTTATAGATTAAAATCATCAATCTGTCATTTTCCTGTCCGTTGTTGTGTCTCTTTCTAACGAGCATATTTTTTAATTTATTAAACATGGAAATTTGTGTACTTTTTTTGTTAAAGCACATTTTAACATCAATAAAATAATAAAATTAATAATATTTAATTGAATTCTTGACATTTTCGATTTCTTTGTGATACCCATTACAATTTTGATATATTGTCATTTGTAAATAATATACAGCCATGTTATTTTAAATTTGGTAAACTCAGAACAGTGAATAATTCATTTTTTAAGTTGTCATTCATCTGTCATCGAATTCAAATATTTTAACAATTTAAATGTATAATAAATGACCTTTATTTTTCACAAATGGCAACACCACCAAATACAATATATTCAATCTTATTAGAATTTATTTCATAAAACACTTTGTATACTCACACTTACAGCTAAACAAGGATTTCTTGCGTCGTGGGTGCCCATGGATACACACTAAGACGAATACATAAACACCCAAACCCAAAAAAATCCAAATTCTTCATTCATATGTGTGTCTGGCCGGGGATCGAACCAGGAACCTGTTGCGCGTCAGATCGGTATGGTGACCGCTTCACGCAAGTCGTCAAAAGTTTTGTATTTATATATAGTTAAGTACCTTTATTATTTTATCGTATTCAACACCATGTTTTAATTAATGACCTTTCATGAAGTTAATGTGTGATCCCAACTTAAAACTTAAATGCCAGATAGCGAAATGTAAGAGGTTGATCTTTTTGATATATGTATTTAAATGTTTTGTACTTTAAAAATAGTGTATGAGCCGGCAACATTGTATGAACGTATAAAAAATAAAAAAGCTCGTAGTAATAAAATGTCGTCTTTTAAGGCCCAAGGTTTAACTTTGGATTATATATTTTTGATTTTGAATCATAGATTAGTAAAGATTACTCACTCCTAACAAGAAAATGTAACCAGTTTTGACAGTTGAAATTGTCACTGTCATCTATTTTCGTGTTTGAAAAATATTCAAAAAATGATCATTTACGAATAAAACGATATTTCTTCGCACTTTTTTTCGATTTCGTGTTTTTGCACCACTTAGCTGCGCATGTCGGCTTTGTTCCGCGTAAATTGCACCATGCCATGGCTGACAGAATTGTCATCCGTTTAAGCCATTTCATGGTTTCCTTCAACTACAAGTTGTTGAGATATTTATACTTATTTATGACGAGAATAAACAATTTTAGACAATTTAAATAAATAGGCAACATTGGTTAATTTTACAGCGGTGAAAAAAAAATCATTATCAAAATAAGATTTTTGATGTAATTTACATTTTTTATAGTAATTATTAAAATGATTAGTCTTTATTTACATTTTTATCGTATTATTTTAATAAAAACGCATTATATTACAATTTATGGTATGTTATTGTCAATTAACTGTTTATTATATAATCACTAGCTGACCCGGCAAACGTTGTGTTGCTATGTAAATAAAAAAAATATTAAGGGACGATACGAAAAATAGATAGTAGTCGATTCTCAGACGTACTGAATATGTATAATAATGTATATAAAATTTGGTGAAAATCGGCAAAGCCGTTTCTGAGGAGTACGGTAACTAACACTGTGACACATGAATTTTATATATAAAATTTGCGTCATGCGGTTATCACATATAAAGGTGTTACAAATTTTGATACAGTAGCAGGAAACCCTGTAAGGGTGTGGCAATTTAAACTAATTATCACCATAATGTAGCAATAATTTTCAATTAGTATGTATTAGTACAGTTTACATTTTCTTACTTTATTTCAATGGTTATTCAACATACATTAATCAAACACATTTTTACTTTTGACGTGACAACGTCTTATAATTCGATGAAGCCGGCTGCACGCACGAAAAAACATGACTCATGCGGCGTTACCTCGCTCTGAGGCGTTCCATTTAATGTTTGAATCGCAAGCGAGAGCGCGGAACGAGCGACAAAGAGGCACTTCTGTCTCTTTCCTACTTGAGTGAGCGACGCGTCCGCGTGGACAGCTGCTATACAATAATACATTTACATCATAGATACACTACTAATAAAGACGTAGATAGTTACTAATAAAACAATCGGCGCTTGTTAGTGGTACTCATCGCGAGAAATGCATACTACTTTACAAATATTATATTTAAACAACACACTAACAAATAGTCAAGAGGAGCAAGTAGGACAGCATGTCTAACTGAATTCGCAAAAAGGGATAAACAATATAACTTTATACGTGACAGTCATGATGACTATTCGTCAAAGATAAGTGTGAGTCAGATGAGTCTATATGAATTAATTTCAGAGTTACCTATAATGTGCTTGGTATAGAGATAATAAATTCCTATATGAATTAATTTAATATGGTATTAGTATTAAGGGAAAAATACGTAATTCAGTGCGTGTCTCTGTGTGAATGTTGTATGGAATGGAAACGAGAGGTATTCAAGAGTGTTTTATGATTACCTACTAGTATGAATTTTTGAATGCAGGTAAATAAAAAATATATTCTTTTTTCGTAAGATTTAATTATCATCGTCTATGAAATGTTCAGAGCAAATCCGGCTCCAATAATTTGGACGCCAATGGTCTTCCCTTGTTTGCTTCCGAACAATGGCAAACTACTTTAGTCGCCCTATTTCATTTAATGGGAACCTAAAACATACTCAAAAATACTACTACTCACTACACAGAAACAGTATTAAACAAAATATCGACTTAAATATCAAATTAATAAATATAATAATACTTTCAAATTAGTAAATAATTTGTGTAGTTTCTTACGGTTCAGATACCAATAATGTACCTTCTGGACCATCTGTTAATTTAATATCTATATACATGGACACCCATAACTCATAACACTTCTTTTTACACTTAGTAATTTGCCCATCTTTTTATTCGCTCTATTATCTGTGACATATGTGACATTGACTCACATTAAATTTAATTATTATTGAAATTGAAATACTTACGAATAATAAGTGATTCCACCACCTTTGGTAATTTTTCCGCTGTAGTTCGTGCAAAATTTCATTAAACAAGACCGCATTTTTAATTGTTTTTCAACACAGACACTTTGACATAGAAACAACCATTCTGAGAGGCGCGCGGCCCGTGAATAAGTTGTCATAGGCCAACTAACCCGAAAATCATGTGCCAAATTTCGAACGTGTATGACATATCTACGTCTTTATTAATAGTATATCTATGATTTACATGTTTTCGTTAAGTATGAAGTGCAGCAAAAATTGAATGTGGTGTCAATTGTTTATAGCAACGATAATTGAAAATAATAATTTTCTTATGACGTTGTCACGTTCAACTATCGTCAGTAAACCGACTTTACAGACAACCGATGTTTTTTTAATATATTCAAATACCATAGACAACTCGATATGAACCGTGTCCCATCCCTACTCTACCATTTAACGGGCCGAGCCCTACATAGCGTCTCCACATAGGCACCGCTAGGCGATACATCAAATAGTACCACAATGACCCATAGAAGGATAATGTCATAGATAATATTACGATTTGATGATTTATGGTATTGTATTATGGATATAGGCGCGGTCATTTTTAGGATACAGATTATAAATATGAATGAATACAGACTATAAAGTTAATAACTATAAACAGAGGATTATTTGTTATTTAAATAATGTTATTGTTATATTTCTGTTAGAAAGAACACAAGTTGTTATTAAAAGAAAGAAAGAAATATGGTGGACTTAATACGTGTATTTTGAGGAATGGAAATAGTAGTAATAGTTTGGTGTGGTAAGGGAGATATACTTTTCCGACGCGTTCCAGCTTACTCCTCAAGGATAGTAGCGCATCTTGCCATATAAATAAAAAAATGTTAAGGGTGAACAACCCTTATCACTTAGGGGTATGAAAAATAGATAGTAGCCGATTCTCAGACCTACTGAATATGCATATAAAATTTGGTGAAAATCGGTAAAGCCGTTTCGGAGGAGTCAGGTAACTAACACTGTCACACGAGAGTTTTATATGTAAGATATCTAATGATAAAGGCAGACGGGCTACCTGATGGAAAGTAGTCACCGTCGCCTATGGACATTTGCAATACCAGAGGATTCGCCAATGCATCGCTGGCTTTGAAAAAGATACATTTTTGCACCTTTTTGAAGACAAATATTATATTTTTTTAAATCCTTACTAATATTATAAATCCGAAAGTAACTCTGTCTGTCTGTCTGTCTGTCTGTCTGGTTGTCTCTTCTTCACGCCTAAACCACTGAACCGATTTTAATTAAATTTTGTTCAAAGATATTCTGGGCTGAGATTCGAGAAAGGACATAGGATAGTTTTTATCCCGGAAATCCCACGGAAACTAGAGATGGCGATCTAAGATCGATTAATCGGAGACTCGATCTTTTGGACCAAAAAAATCTATTACTTTAATCGATATTAGTAAGGATTGAATCTTAAACTATGCATTTGATCAAGTCCATGAGCCCACGAAGGTTTCAGAGTTGGTACCACCAATTTTCGCCAGATGACGCCACTGTCATTCAAATTAAGGTACGAATTTTCAGTTTTATGTATGTTAGTATGTCATATTATTTTCTATGAAACGCGGGCGAAGCCGCGGGCAAAAACTAGTTAGTAATAAATGACATACAGTTCATCTGATGTAACCTTGTATACGTCATTAGGACGTTTGTAAAGAACCATAAATAGTACCGGTGTTTTTCCTAAAGTTTAAGAAGCCTTACTATCCTTTAAGATTAAATTAGAATAGCTTATGTAAAGGGCTTCTGTTTGCGAGTGCTGTCATAGGACAGAAATAAGTATGACGATGACGCACGTAATTCACAAAGGGTTCAGCGGTTGTTTTAATCTCAGACACCTTTCATATAATACGAGCAATCGTTAAATCAAAAGGTTCCAGGTTCGGTCCCCGCTGAGACAGATATCTTAATGATGAATTTGATTTCTGTTTTGGGTATCATCATCATCATTATCATCAACCCATTACTGTCCCACTGCTGGGCACGGGTTTCCTCTCATTATGAGAAGGATTAGGCCATAGTCCACCGCGCTAGCCAAGTGCGTATTGGTAGACTTCACATACCTTAAAGATTTTTTTTATAAATCTCTCAGGTATGCAGGTTTCCTCACGATGTTTTCCTTCACCGTTTAAGCAAGTGATAATTAATTTCTAATACGCACATAAATTTGAAAATCAGAGCTGCGTGCCTGGGATTTGAACCTCGGACCCTCGATCGAGAGGCCGCGTTTCTTAACCACTAGGCTATCACTTCGTTTTGGGTATAGGTGTGTGGTTTCGTCTATGGTCTGTCTATGGTACCCATGACTCAGGAAATCCTAGTGTAAGGCTGTAAAGTAGAAAGCGTCTTTTCTAGTTACTTTTTAAAATTACTTTTTATGACATTAATCAATCGAATTATTCATCGATTATTTCTTATTGTTATCGATGTTTCGAATGAAAAAAATAACTTAATGATGTGTAAAGGTTTATCAAATTGGACTTGGCCAGTCCGGTGCACTATGGCCTAAAGACTTCTTCTCACTCGAACAGGGGAGTCGTGCCCAGCAGTGGGATATTAATGGGTTGATGACGTCATCGATGTTAATTATAGATCCTTATATACTACACATTTATACTATTTTTAAATCATAAAATCGATATTTATAACAAATATTTTTGTTGTGTATCTTCTGTATAAGTCATAATCTATGTCTATTATTATAAACTTTTAAATTTATCTATTATCTTAAAATCGATATTTACAACTAGTATTTGATGTCTTCTAAGTTCTGTATAATCCATAATCTATGTCGAAGCTCTTAATGGCTTATTAAAGCACGGTGTCTGTGGTCGCGATTACAGCGTGTCGCTGGTGGAATTTAGGTGGTAACGGTACCACCCTTACTAGTTATGTTGACCTGGTAACTGTCTGTTACTTGTATAAGAACTTATAGTATATGAGGTCTGGTTACATCGTAACTATGCGCAGATTTTATTATGTATAATGTCTTTGATAAGTTAAGATACTTCGCCGCCTTGAAATTGAATGAAGCCACTAAAAGGCTGGTTTGTCAGCTGTTTGTCATTTTTTTTATGTTTGACAAATAGAAAATTTACGAATAAATAACTAATACTGCGTAATTTACATAATAAATAAATAATTATTTTCAAATATTTTAGGGACAGCTTAGCACGGAGACGTGGATAAACTTTTTTACGGAACTATTTCAATTCTCAAAACTGGTTACATTTTCTTGTTAGGAGTGAGTAATCTTTACTATTTAATCTATATTTTATGTAATAATTTAAATAAAGTAACATTTATTTTAGTGCTTGTTGAAAATAGGACATAGTGTATTTTCCGACAAAGTGTGCAGGTGGATGTAACACATATTTTTAGCGTGGCTCGAAATACTTACAGGACTCTCTTAGAAATAGTGTGTCCTGTATGTGTATCAGTAAGTCAGATAATTATAATATGTAAAAGTATAATTATCTCACTTATTGACACATTATTGATTTATTGTAAATATGATTACCTATATTATACTAGTGGTCGCCTGGGGGTCGAAATTCGACCATAATTATATAAAAAAAATTATGTGTCATGTATTTTATGTAATAATCTAAATGAAGTTGCATTTATTTTAGTGCTTGTTGAAAATAGTACATAGTGTATTTTCCGACAAATTGTGCATGCGGATATAACACATATTTTTTAACATTCCAACTCGATTCACTTGTGAATAATAAATAAAACAAGCTTGTGTAATATTTTTGATTTATCTATGAAGAGTCAGATACTTAGTGGGACCAGAAGAAATCAAATAAGGATTAAAAATTATTCACTGTAAGGTCAAAATGGATTCACATATTAAAATTTATAGGTTACGTTTAAACGCAAAACACCAGAATTTTATAAATTCTCTAAAGACGTTTTTGGTTGCCGGCCGGTTTTAGAAGGTTGTAGAACCCTTTGTGGTCCGATTCCGGCGGTACTACCGCCACACCTATTTCTACCTTATAACAGCAGTGTTAGGCGCTGCTGTGTTCCGGTTTGAAGGGTGTGGTAAGGGAGACAGACTTTTCCGAGGCGTTCCAGCTTAGTCTTTAGGAGTGGCGGCGCATCTGTGGCCGACCTCAGGTAGGAATATCTAATCCTATCTGGGGTTGATTACAGATGTCCATGGGCGGCAGTAGCCACTTACCATCAGGTGGACTGCATGCTCGTCTGCTACTCCTATGAAATTATGGGAGTATAGCCTTATGTTGGCTATAATTAAATCAGTCGGGTTGTTTTATGTTTGTTAATAATTACTGGCTTTTGATTTTTTTATAAAGTAAGTTTAAGTGTAATTAATAGAGATTCTAGTACAGTTTTACCAATTATTTTTTTAAAATAAAACAGCATATACCACCTGTAATAATTACCTATTTACGAATCATTATTTCTTATGATCTAAGTACACCTGTGGGACCAATTAGTAGAAAACCCTTTAGTAGTTTAATTCCATTTATTAATTTAAGATTAATTAGCTTAAGTGTCCTATATTGCATCGGTATATAAGGTATTCTATTTTTATACTATAGGAGTAGCAGACGAGCATGCAGTCCACTTGGTAAGTGGCGACTGCTGCACAGGACATCTGCAATCAACCCCAGATAAGATGAGATATTCCTACCTAAGGTCAGCCACAGATGCGTCGATACCTCTCAGGACTAAGCTGGAACTCCTCGGAAAAGTCTGACTCCCTTACCTTAAAATCACACTAAAATTTAATACCTCTCTTGTAGTTTTGTTTACTGTATAAACAATAGGGGTTTCAAGATGGTAGAGATATTAGTGGTTCGACTCCGGATTCACCACCGCCACACCTATTTCTGCCTAATAATTGCAGCTTAGGACCTTTATGTTTTGGTTTGAAGAGTGTGTTTAAGTATATACGTTTATGCGAGACGTTATAAGTTATTCCTCAGGGGTAGTAACGTATCTGTAGTCAACCTCAAGTAGTCCTATCTGGGGTTGTTTATTGTAGATATCCATGGTCAGCATTTGCCTTATACCATCAAGCACACTACGTGCTCTATGAAACAATTACATAAAAGAAAATATATACCTATATGGAAAAAATATATTAAGTATATAAATTATAAATTAAAGATTTTAAGCTGTGGTTTATCAAGATTTTTAATATTTAAGATTTCAAATCCTCATTTATTTTATCTAAAACGTTTTGCATAATGAAAACTACAATAGGCGAAAATAAATGTATAGATAATAGTTAGGGTATTCGCAATTTCCTTATCTAAATTGTACCCATTCCATTTAAAATAAGCATTTGCACAAAACATCGTAAAGTTCATTGTACCCTATTTTCATTGTTTTCAAAATATATCTATGCATAGATAATAAGAAATTTCATTACTATTTTTTAATTATGTGTTTATTAAAGTAATATAAATAATTACTTGTGTTTTATTCTAAGTTCTTGTTGTCAAGTTATTACTGTCCCACTGCTGGACACGGGATCTCCTAAAGTAAGAGGAGCTTAGGCCAGAGCTCACATTGCTTGATAAGTGCGAACATAGATAAGTATAGATATCTCACCGCCTTGTGATTGAAGGAAGCCATTAAATGACTTAAACGGCTGGCAATTCTGTCAGCCGTTTAATGGCTGTCATGGTGTAATTTACACGGAACAATGCCGACGTGCGCAGTTAAGACACGAAAACGAAGAAAAAGTGCGAAGAAATATCGTTTCATGCGTAAATGATCTAAAAACTACATTTTTTTAATACTTTTCAAACACGAAAATAGATGACAGTGACTGTGACAATTGTCATAAAGTTACATTTTCATGTTAGGAGCGAGTAATCTTTACTAATCTATGAGTTGAGCGAATTGGCAGAATTCATACAATTTTAAGAACTTTTTTAATGAATTCGCGTTGGCCAAGTGCGAGCGGGCCGACTTTCTTGAGATTTTTTTAAGAAACTCTTAGGCATGTAGGTTTCTCTTTCTTCACCGATAAAGCAAGTGATAATTAATTTCTAATATGTACAATGTACATTACTTTGAAAAATAAGAGATTTGGGATTCGAACCTTGATATTTCGTATTGAGAGACCCAGTATGTAATCAGTCGGCTTTTATTTTCATTTATCTAGAATCATGTTTTTTATCTTATAGTACTTATAGTCTGATTCATAATTAGGTGTCCAAAATGTAAGCAAACAAATGTCACTGTTAATATTAACAAGAAACAAAAGCTTTAACAAACTCAACAAAAAACGAAAACTTTACAATTATTCACAATTTAACAAACGCGCTATGACGTTTTCATAATACATTCGAGTTCGATTACAATCACGAAAATGAATAAAATCAGCTACGAAACTTAAAAATGACGACACAAGAAATGTTTTGGGTTCCTATTGTGTTACAATTTTATCACATTTTAATTTTCTACCATAAACCTTGTTTTTTATTATTATTACTGTATGGAACGAAATTGAGGTAATATAAATATTAGAAAGTGTGAATTGATCTTAATTTATTTAGATTATTATTTTATTATCGTTGTATTAATTTAATATTGTCAAAAATAAGAAACTACCATTTGAAACGTATTTTCTTGATAGGTACCTTTGTTTACATTTTAGACACTTAATTATGAATCAGACTATAGGTACAATTTTCAATTACATGATAAAATCTAATTATCTGAATAAATCTCATTTTATTTCATTTCATTTCATTTCTTTAGTTAAGTTACATTTCATTATGCTTTGTTCATTTCAATTTTAATAATTTAGTTATTATATTCTGCATAAATAATTTTATTTAATTACATTCCGTTTCGCTACATTTTGTGTTATTTCAAAGGAATAGGTAACCAATAAAACAATTATTAATATAAAACATCTTTATTATCCCCTAAAATCTATGCGATAATTAATTACAAATATATTTTAATACTAGGGTGGGATCCTTTCTGGGCTTTTAAAAGACGAAGTAGAAATCACGTTACACTAATTCGATTGTTATTCAGTCTTAATTGGCAACACTGAAGTTTGTTGAGGACACACTAGGATGACATTGACAGTATGACTTGTCATCATGACATTGACAGCTGACATGTGTCAGATATATGTATATATTATATGTGTCACTGTGACAGTTCATTTTGAATAGCCATATTGTGTGGCGTTTATGTGGCGGGGACATGGCAGTCGGGCTGTACCAGTAAATATACATACATTTGCTTTTATTACTGTATAAAAAAAATCTGAAATGAGATTTTTTTTACTCTTCATTAAATACGAGATATGTAGACTAAACCATAGATATTTCCTTTAAGATAATTCCAAATTCGAAACTTTGTCTTATAATAGTCACGTAACACTTATTTTATTTTTTTGTATTTCAGATTTCAGTGTGTATTTTTATACCTAGTGTGTCCTAAACGTTATTTTAAGCAGTTAGTACTTATACAGTCTTATCTATACAAAAAACTGGATTCCATTATCATTCACTCTAGAGTTCAACACTCAGTATTAAAGATTAATTAAAAAGCGTAATGGGAAAGGCGGTTTGACGATTTTTGTAGAAATACTTTTGTGTGTACATATTTTTACATAATAGTCGATTAATCTTTCAAAAATACATAAAGGTACCTTGGTAAAGATATTGGCAACCACCCATCCCATTCAAACGTAGACTTCCCCGTGTTCCACTTAACTATCAAAACGACTTTACTCTAAATCACTATAAAAAATAATGCAACAGAGACTCCACCGTAGTCGTTGTGACAATCAAGTGGAACACCCCCTGTATTTACATTTCAATAAGCGGAAGGTTAATGGTAACTCGAATTATGTGGAAAGTTACGTACAAACATAATATCATAGATGAAATCTAAACAATAAAACATTCTTACAACTAAATATTTCATCTCTAAGCGGTCAATTTTGAAGGTTCCTCTGAAAATATACAATGAAATGAAGAAAACCATTCAAAATACCCTTTTGCCTCTTTTTGCTTGTCATTTTATTCTCTTAAGCTTATATTTGATGATACTTTACTGACAAAAAAGATTAAATTCGATTACTTAATATATTACAAAAGCAATGGTTTATTTTATTTTGGTGTTTATTCAAGTAGATCTCGTAGAAGTAAGTACTTTAAAAACCTACAAATTCTAATTTATTTCAGATATATAATACATACTTTATAGACTAAAAACTATCTTGGTATACATACTAGAGCATTATGTAGCAACTTAATTAAGAGAACAGAAATACTTTCGAAGTTATGCTTCCTTAGGCGCATTTGAGATAAAAAATATTTTTATATCACGGCGTGCGTAAATGGACGTTTTACGCACGCTTCGCGTGCGCAAAACCCCCATTTCCGACCCCGTAATATAAAATTTTATACAACACGCGGACGAAAAATGTTTTTCTGACTCGTGTGATTGCAGTCCTCGCCTGCGGCTCGGCCTGCAAACTCACACTTGTCAGAAAAAAAATTTTCGTCCTCGTATTGTAATGTACTATTAGCGTGAGTTTTTAGTTACGAGCGCCGATGAAACACATAATTTGTTTGTAACTTCTACTTTCTTTTATTGGTCATTTACTATGTTGAAATATGTTTGAAAACATAAAAAAATTAATAAGAGAAGAGAAGTATAACTTCTTACATACAAACATTCAGAGTTTTGTTCGTAAAATAATCAAAATTAATCTTTTTCGCCAGCAAAGTAACATCATCTTATTTAAGTAAATAATTTATGTAAAAATACAAATGCATGAAAGATATGTGCATATTTACGAGAAATAATTATCAGTCAATTAGTAACTTAAACTAGTGAGTATTAATTATAATTTGAAATGGGGTTCCGAAGTTTCAGAGACTGGAGTTGTGTGAAGCAGAAAACTGTTGCAGGCAGCCATCTGGAAAGAAAAGAAAGATAAATTAATAAAAGATATCGTAATACTAAAAGATAATACTTCTTTTTCGCGTTAGTTTTTTAATATAGGAGTAGCCGATGAGCATGCAGTCTACCTGATGGTAAGTGGTTTATACCGCTCATGGACATCCATAATCAATCCCAGATAGGATTAAATATTCCTACCTGAGGTCGGCCACAGATGCTGCTACCCTTGGGGACTGAGCTGGAACGCCTTGGAAAAGTATGTCTCCCTTACCACACCCTTCAAATCAGAACACAGCAGCGCTTAACACTGCTGTTATATGCTGCAGGAATAGGTGTGTTAATATAACTAAGAGACAATGGTTCAACTTTGGTGGATATTTCTGTCTTATAATACCGGTGTCAAGCGCATCAATGATCTAGGTTGAAGTAGTGCGGCGAGGGACACACATACTCGTACAAGGCATTTCAACTTAGTCCTCAGGTGCATCAATACATCTGTGGTGAACCTCACGTAGGTGTAATCCTATTTGGAGTAGATTATACTCGTAGTACATGGTAATGACCATTCACGATAGAGTGGATAGCAAGCTCATTCAATGTCATAAAAATCCATGTTCTCCAACAGCTAGGCACTTAGTCACAGTATAAGGATCTATATATGACTTAGTGTTACGTTGTGGCATATGGAATCACAGACCTGTATTGTTAATAATATTTGCCTTAAAATATAATAAAGTTTATAATTAAGTTAGTATTTTATTAAGTACAAAAGAGTATAGGAAATAATGATTTTGAAAGAACATTCTTTAGTGAACATATTGTTGTAGCCGGTGTAAGGTAATATCATCTAAACTTGACTGGTTCTCCAATGGCTAATATATTGTGTAAAACGTCAGCTGCATACCGACTGCGTGCATATTTGTTTTTATTTATACCCCTAAGATGCTCTAGTTAAAATAAGATAAGGTCGCGAAAATTTTAAATGACTATAAAATTGCGTGTCTACTTTATAGTTTTTTTATCATATGGGGTGATGCATTTACGCATAATATGAACAAGCGTTGAAATGTTGAAATAAAAAAAGTATTTTAAGGCTCAAAGGATGTGAAAACAATTGTTTTACTATTCAGGAATGAATTACAAAATTACGCAATGAAGGAATTTGCGTACGTAAGTAATAGTTGTAAACAAAGTCGTAGTGCCAATATGAACACATTGTTAAGCGGCGCGCCTTTGGCAACACAAAACAATGAGATATCTATTATAAAAGATATTTGGCGTAAAAAATCTTTGCGACCACCTGAATGCACAGTTTTATTGCGTTACAAGTTGAATTTTTTTGCGAAAGTAATTTTTTAAGAATTACAAGAGTTGCAAAAAATGTTCGATTGTTTCCGAAAATATTTCTTTTCTGTTTGCGCAAGATTATTTGTTCTTTAATTGTTTATGTGTTCTATTGTAATGGTTTTAGTGTGCGGGGCCCTTTTTAATGTGATGAACCGACATTACATTTTTTTTATAAAAAAGGATGGTTTGACGCAATGCTTTATTCATTCAAATGTCGTCTTACAACAAACTTTATTTAAAATAGACTTGACAAGATTCGAGTATATATATTCTTTTACGAATTATTTGTAAATAAAAGAAGAAATACTCGGTATAAAATATAATTATGTTATAAATTATACTTTTATCAATAATAATTATAATGCAAAATAATTTTTAATATACGTTACTTAATACTTAATTATACGTAAGGAACGTGAATTATGAATACAAATATACATCAGAAACATAATAATACAGTTAGGTACTTAATTTAGTTGAACTTTAAATTTAATTTTCTGTAAATAAGAAACGAATTACTCGGACATACGACATCCAATTACAATCTACTGATAGAGACACTAATTATAATACAAACGCTAAGTGTATCTTGCGTGCGTCCTACGGCAAAAAGTATCCAATATTTACCGCCATTTGCCTCGCGCGCACCGGCCTGTGGTCATCCTTGGCTAAAAGTGGGCCCTATGCACCTGTCATTGTTCAATTAAACCTGGCGACACATTGCCTTAAATAATCCTCAAATTGTACGCATCCTCTACCATTTATATTCAACTTTTATATTTCATCGAACCATAAATATATACGAGTTTGCCGCCAGTCGACAACAGATGGCGTTGCGTGTTTATTTTTAGTTCCAAGACCTTTATCAGTTTAATGACGCTCATGTGACTGAAATATTCCATTAAACTTACTAAATTAGCTCCACGGAATTGTTCTTAAGTAATCCGTGATCGCTCGGATCGTCAACTAGAACACTCGGTACCAGGAGATCATAAATCACGTGGAGCGTTCCTACGATCGACGCGCGAACAAACACTCGCTTGAATGAGAAAACATTGCGCTTGTGTGAGTATCAAAGATTAGGATTTTCACGATTTGGCTACTTAGGTAATTGATATTAACATACATACTACGAAACACTTTTTAATTATAACAAAAAAATATGTAAATGCACAATTTCAAATCATTTTTGTATAATTTTGAATGTACCTGAAAATTTTGTAAGCAAATCCATTTACGTGTTTCATAAATATCATTCTAAATTCTGAAGTCGAATGCAAACGCGGAAGTTAGATAATGAATAATGTGTTCCTTTTGCAAGATCAAGAAAAGCGAGTTATCTTCAGCTTATTACGGGGAGACGAGGTACTAGGCTAGCAGAGATCGCGAGAGGCTAACTTATGACATACCTAGTTTCGATGTGTACCTCACAGAGAAGTTCTTACTATGTGAGCAAATTAACAAGTGTGCGTGAGCGCGTGTATGCGCGTCACAATCACAGCCGCTGACGACATTTTGACGCATTCCATTTCTATTCTACATAATATTTGTGTTTTTGGTCTCCTCTAAATTGATTCTTAAATATTTGACGTCAATTTTAAATTCAGTTTATGGTGATTTAGTTGTTACTTTCAAATAAAATTCATGATCGAATTACAAATTCTAGAGACGATTTATTTAGAAGCATCAGTAAAGTAACAAGTGGCGTTAAGCGACTTTTTTCTAATTCGTAAGGTTGACGCTCCCGTGTTCACACGGGGCACGGCTCACCCGCCTGTGTTCGTTGCCTCTAAGAACCGCCTATGCGGAAACACAGCTTTGCTATTAACACGCGTTCCTTTGCTATGAGATACTGCCACTTATGTATGTACATATATAAACGCGTACAAGTGCTCTTATGTATGGGGAAAAGATTTTCTCTGCACACACGTTCCCTAAACATAGACACGAATAGCGAATGAGACCATGCGACTTGTGTAGGTAAATTCTGTTTGTGTACGATTTTCCACATATGAAAAGCAAGCGTTGACGTTTTGTTCGTGAGCCGTTTCTATGTTTGGAGTACTAGGCGAACAGATTCCCAGTAGAGGTTGTTTGTCAGTCCGGCTCGAGTGTTTTATAGGTGTGCGTTATCGTTTAATGTGTTCATGGAGTGTTAAGTAGTGTGAGTATATTTTTGATAGATCATTCAGCTGTTGACGTAACAAAGGTTAGATGTTGCCAAGCGTTGGAGGCGTAAACGTATGGCTGTAATAACGCTGGCGGGAAATTATTTGTTTAAACGGGAGCGTTTTCAGTCACTTGTGTTACAGCGGCCCCGTGACTGAGGCTACATTCGCATGGGTGAATTACTCTGATTAGGTGGATGCACCGAGAGAGTTGATTGAACGCTTGCGATCTCATCATCTCCCAGTATATTGGCGTTCGATGCAGCGGTGTCAATGACTTGATGGATGACGAATCCATCAGTGCTAGTAAGAAAAACGTCGTGAGGAAGTCTTTATAAGTACAATAGATAGGTTCGTTTAATTGAAGCGATACCTTTTTACACGTACAGTACAATACACATTAAAATTAATTTGTCAACATTTTAAATTTTAATTCGCAGCAACATTCCATATTTAAATACGCGGCGCTTTAAGTTTCGAATATTTAAAACAGGAATTCTACTTTACATTTTAACTTCTCAATTTGCTCAAATTATGCTGTAAGTATCAACTATTATTTTATAAATATTTCGTAATATGCAAATCGAGTTGCGACACATTAATTTCTGTCATAATAACAACTTCTAGTTTAAATATAGTCTTATATAAAAGTTACTTTAGATAGTGTTGCAATACTCTATTTTTGAATTTGTGTACTCAAATAATTGCAACGCTGAAACAAGCATACATTAAGATATAATAGAATCGTAATCTTTTCACTGTTTTAATAGTTTAAAAAGTCAATTTTTACATTTATATATTTCGTTAAAAACACCAATAGAATATGTTATTGCATCTTTTCTCACACGAAAATACAATTAAATTTTAATAACAATAATGGTGATACACTGAATAAATTGCCTTATTTCAGTTTATTCGAATAAACTTCGATAAGTATCATTATTATGGTTATTTTAGATATCAATAATTTAAAAGTAAACATTGTTTATGTCAGCCAATTTCTTATAAATTCTAAATACTTTAAGCATAGCTACTTTAAACGAAGCCCTAATGTTTAATTATCTTAATGCCTTCCTTACGTTTATTTATATTAAACGACCTAATGCAACCTAAGATAAAGATAAAATAATGATTTATAGTAATAAATACGTAAAACGTAAAAGGTAGTCGTTTTTACATACATTTTGCAATAATCTATCTATAAACTTAAATCGATATCTATCTGAGCTTATAAAGCTAACGAAATATCCTACTTAAATAATATTATCTAACTAACTGTGTTCCGCGGTTTCCGTGTTAAAAAAATATATAAATATAATAGAAATTATAAAAATTCAACAGGTTTAACAAAATAACTTTTTTTAAAGCAACTGAAATGCAATTAGTAATTCTTTTTTCTACACTAATCTTATAAAGAGGAAAACTTTGTTTGTTTGTTTGGTTGTAATGAATAGGCTCAAAAACTACTGGACAGATTTTAAAAAATCTTTCACCATTCGAAAGCTATATTTTACATGAAATATATTTGATAAATAGATTTTGAGGCGGTACTAAGTTTGCCGGGTCAGCTAGTCGAAAATAAAGGCAGACTAATTTATTTACTTATTAGAATATCAGTTATATGCTACTAAAAGTTTAATTAAAGTTAGCCGTTTCGGAGATTGGCTGGAACAAACAGACAGACGGACGAAAAAAGGTGCAATAGTAATAGGTATTACTATAAATGCTTTTAGTAAAAATCTGCAATTTTGTGTACAAACAGATTCCAATTTTATTTATTTGTATAGATATGAATAAAATTTAATCAATTTACCTCACAGGAAATGCATATTGCGTAAATGAACAAAATGTTAATGACTTATAATATATTAATGTAACATTTACACCATATTAGCTATGAAAGATTTGAATGGTGAGTCAAAGTGCATTATACATGTTAATTATTATTGAAACAATTCTCTTAAATCATTGTATGAAATAAGAAACATTGGCACGTTTTATATACATACTTAAAGGGAGGTACTAGTAACTTTATTTATTTAAAAATCTGATTTTGAAATCATTTTAAAGTGTCTATTATCTCATATTTATAATTTTAGTGTTATATATGTAAATTAGTGAAATAGCCTAGTGTTTTTAAAATTCTGCCTTTCGTCCTAGGGGTTCGAGGTTCGATTCCCAGGCACTTTTTAATTTTCGAAAATAATTATCATTTCCTTTGACGGTGAAGGAAAACATAGTAAAAACCTGCACGCCTAAGAGTTCTTTATGAAGAGTCAAATATGTGTGAAGTCTACCGATACACACTTGGCCAGCGTGGTGGACTATTTCCTAAACTCATGTCATTTTAAGATGAGGCCCGTGCCCAGCAGTGGGACACTAAGGGGTAGACAATTACGAAAAGTATAGGTACATTTATTTCAGACCACATTTATATTTCATGGATATCTGTTTATCAAATGATCTTGATGTAAACTTTGAAGTCTTTTCTCAAGTTCATCTACCTATAATTGTATTTACTAATGAATATTTTTCTAATGATTCATAGGTTTCTTACATAGGTTTAATAACTCTACATTCGGCGAAGTCAGTGATTTATAATAAAAAAAGTCAAAAACACTTAAAAATCACGTTTACAAATTATTCATGCAAATAAAATGTACCTACATTTAAGTTTAATATGTCAATTAAAATGTTTTCAATTTTGTTTAAACGTTTTTTTACTCGGTAACAGAGAGTAATGTTTTTAGGTATGCATGGATAGTCCGCGTAAAACTGCTAGTCCGCTCTGAATATAGAAATGAATAGCGTCACCATAGCAAATTGTGCGACTACACCTGCTCGCAACAACTTCAGAGCGGACTAGTAGTTTGGCGCGGACAATACTCCTATGTCAGTATGTCATTATTTGGCATGCTTACAGCCCAAAGGACTTGATGGATTTTAACATATGAGGTGTCGTTGGATTCGTCTAAATGTGGGGAGTAACATTGGGTATATTTTAAGGCAATCGCCTTAAAATATACCATATTTTTTTTTTATACCATAATCCTGTAATTTACATGAGAATTTATCATTTTTTTTATTCATGTCCGCGGGCAGCAATTGTCACTTAATTATAACTTGCTTTAACGGATATGGAAAACATCGCGAGAAGATCTACACATCCAAAAAATCTTAAAAAAACCTTCTCAAAAGTATGTGAAGTTTACCAATACGCACTTGGCCAGCGCGGTGGACTATCTAATCCTTCTCAATCTGAGAGACGTGCCCAGCAGTGGGACAGTAATGGGTTGATGATATCGTATGCTATGTCGCGACAAATATCTTTTAACAGGTAGGTTTGTGCTACAAAGTAAGATAGCCGTTCTAAGATTTAATCAGATTGCATCGAAACACTAATTCCTTGCATATGCTTTAGCATGCATGAAACCTAGTTGTGGAGTTACATGCGGTAGTTACGCAAGTGTTATGCAACTAAACTTGGTTGGCTCACACAAGGTTGTGATAAATATGTAATGCTAAGTCTCCGATATTTGACCTACTAACTGATTCTAGACGGCCTTTAGGTGTATCGACCTGACATTACAATTATTGAGAAATTAATACATCAGGGTTGCTGCAGTGGAAAATTCCGTTGGTAATATAAGCTTCATTTCCTGTAGTGCTTTTAGGAAATTAATATTACAACATGTTTGATAATGTCTGTCTTCGTTTTTAAATTATTTCTTGTGTTTTAAAAGATTGAAGTTACGAATCATATGTAAGTATAGATATCTCACCGCCTTGTAACTGAAGGAAGCCATTAAATGACAATTCTGTCAGCCGTTTAATGGCTGTCATGGTGTAATTTACGCGGAATAATGTCGACATGCGCAGTTAAGATACGAAATCGAAGAAAAAGTGCGAAGAAATATCGTTTCATTCGTAAACGATCTAAAAACTACATTTTTTTAAATATTTTTCAAACAAAAATAATTGACAGTAACAATTTTGAAAAGGTTACATTTTCTTGTTAGGAGCGAGTAATCTTTACTAATCTATGGTTTTTATTTAATATCGATGTACCCGTAAGCGGCGCAAATTAATTTAATTTAGGCAAACAATCTGACATATTTGTGATACTTTAATTTTTGTTTTGTTGTTGTTAAATTTTTCCCTACCTGTAATCTGAAATCCCAAATCTCCAATACAATTTTACTTAGGGTATGCCTATTTAACTATATGTCTAGTTCATCAACTCTACAATATTATACATTTTAATTGTACACAAAATTGAATATTGGTAACCCTAATTGAGTTGTATTTCTTAATTTGAGTGCGCCAGCAAGATTGTTTTACCATTGAGCGTGATGTGAAAGGACAGTGTGTCATATATCTGAGATATTTAACTTGTAATAAAAGGACATATTAAGGAATGTATTACAATTACGATGCAATACTGTATGTTTGAGTAACAAGGCTGCCACCTTTACAATTACAATGACGTAAGCGACTGCCTGACTGACGCGCAAATACTATTTTTTTATAATATTGGAGTATCAGGCGAGCATGCAGCTTACATGACAGTTTAGTAAAATTGCGTAAAATTGCTAGTCCGCTCTGACTATAGAAATGAATCGCGTCGCCATAGTAAACTGTATGACTACACCTGCTCGCAACAACTACGCGGACTAGCAGTTTGGCGATAACTATAAATGTATGCTACTAATGGATATGTGTATCAATCCTAGATAACATAAGATTCATTTCTGAGGTTGGCAACAAATAAGTCGTTATCTCTGAGAACTAAGTCAGTCAGCACATCAGCACTTAGCACTTATTATTAGGCAGAAATAGAAATAAGTGATAGCCTAGTGGTAAAAGAACTCGGCCTCTCTCAGGCCTCTGATTTTTCGAAGGCTTTTGAACACGGCATCTAGCGTCGGAAAACAGCTAACACTTTCATGTATTAGCATAAATTCCGCTAGATAGATCTTTCAGTTTAAGTTTGACAAGGAATTTAAGGAAACACGCCGATTCACAGATTTTTCGTGCACGGTACTTACATTTATGTTTTATAATCTGATTTTGTTCTGTAAAGTACGAAATATTGATACGTCAACAACCTATTACTGTCACGGCTGGGCACGGGTCTCCTCGGTCCTCTCAGAATGAGAAGGATTAGGCGATAGTCCACAGCGCTGGCCAAGTGCCTTTGAGTTTTTCTTTCTATCAATCTCTCAGGTATGCAGGTTTCCTCACTATGTTTTCCTTCACTGTTTTAAGCAAGTGATAATTAATTGTACATGTTATTTACTATAATGGTACTTACGTTTTATCCTCTGATTTTGATCTATAATGTACGAACTATTGATACAGGTAGCGTTAAAGGTAAAAGTTCAAGAGAATTTAAGGTAATTAGGGCTCATGTTTGCATAACGTAAATAATAACAACCAACATTAAAATAAATGTAAGCTATGTGGCTCATAAAATCAGGTTTTTATGTAACTACCTTGATTGATAACATTAAAAGGGGTATTTTAAACAAGAATTTATGAATACGTGCAATTCTTGCTTTATATTTTACTTGAGCAATCGGTTATAATTACTTATACTTGTTTTGTTTTTATCTGGCTTCCTGATTTCATGTTTGACATATATGACATCCTGGATATTAAGCTTTTTTTTGTATTAACAAAATATCTTCGATGTTAAAATTAATTAAGTTTTATGTTGAAGGTGACGTGATTTTTTAAATTTTATTACGCTTAAATGATAGAAGTAAATTTTGTGTGAATTTACAGGCGTAAGGGCGTTCTAAAAAAAGGTTTTTAAATTGGGCAGCATGGTGAACTGCGGCCTACTCCTTTCTTACTCTAGAGTAAAGTCATGCCCAGTAGTGGGAGATAAATGGGTTGATGATGAGCCCTCTCTGACCTTCGACTGCGGTGGCATCGTCACATCTATGTCTGTCTTAGCAGCAATGTAGCTGATGTTTTGGTCTACCTAATGGAGTATCACACAGTTTTAAGAAGTATCGATGCATTTGTATCTGACTTTGGGCAGGAAATGGCTCGTTTTTACACGCTTTTTATTAGCTTCACCTGTATGTTTGTTTGTATGTTTGTAACCGACTTCTTTGGGCGCGATTTTGACCCACTTTAAACGGCCAGATTTTGTTCAAACTTTGTAGATTTATTTCACAATTATACTATTTACTGTTCCTTAATTGATTCCTAGATTCATTTAGATTTTCTACTTTTTAGTTAATTTTATCATAAAAGCGTGTTTTTTAGTTTTTTGAACTATATTTATTATTTACTTCAAGTTTATAAAAATACCTATTAAATATATATTTGCCATTACTTATTTTAAATTGGAACATTATTTTTAATGTTATTAAAAAGAAATGTATTTTCTTTCTAATAATATATTAGTGTGACTACCAAAACATAGCGAAGCGGTACCATTATATTTATAGACAAATATTTGTGTTGGAACCAATAAAAAAACCTGTTCCTTCACCAAGGTTTGTTGACTCCTTAAAACATTTCTGACGAGATTCCATCTCTATAAACATCGTATCGTAGGAATATCGTGAAATATCGCTTAGGGTAACGCCATACTGCGTATTTTGAGGAGCGTTTTTTGCGACAAATACATTTATTTATTTATTTATATATTTATTATAACACAAACACCTTGTTAAGGTACAACAGAGCAAATGTAATGTAATTTTTATGTAAAATTAATGTAATGTAATTATTGACGAAATAAATAATTGATAAAATTAGGAATTGGTAAAATGTTTGGTCCAGTACGAGTAATGAAATAAATGTCAGATATTTTTTATTATTGTTGAACATCAAAATGCCTTGCTACGCATAATAATTATGTAATATAATTAGCATTAATGGTTATTGTTTCTATAAAAGTATAAAAAAATACAAATTTATAAATTTTTGAATATAATTTTGCTCTATTATTCCTATAATTTTCGTTAAAAATATGAAATATGTTTTTATAAACTCAATTTGAAGCAAAACTATGTTTAAATAATATTCCGGTTTTAATACTTTAAGAGTCATTTGTGTCATAAATTATTCAAACTACCGATTTTATAGAATTTTTAGTTTGGATGGTTTATTTCAAGCAAAAAATAGTGTAAACATTATTCCGGTTTTTATTTATAGTTTAAGAATAATTTGTCGCAAATTATTCTTAAACTAAATAATTACTAAATTTATTCTACTTATTTTGTAGAATTTTTAGCTTCTGATTTTTTTCTATGGATGGTTAATTTCAAACCGGATTTCTTGATAGGTACGAGAAAAAATCATTAAAATTTATTAAATGTTTTTTTTTGAATAATTAAGAGAAGCATAATTATATAATCGCCGCGTTTTCGTAAGGTAGCCGCAAACTCAAGTGTCGTCTCAGCCTTAGAGGAAACGACCTCTTCAATAATGTTTCGAACTCAAATTTTGAATAACAAATAAGGATTGTGATGTTTTTTTGGTGTTTTGTTATCTTTGCAGTTCTAGAAATTTTGCGTTTATTTTTTTTTCTAAATTTGTCTATGAGAGCAAATATATATAATTATTTTATTGATTAATGTACTTATATTTTCAAATTTAATACCCTTTTAACCGATTGCTTTTTAATGCTTTTTGACGGAATGTAGGTCCCATTCTTTGGCATGACCTGCAGCTCAAATGGCTAGGTGGATTTTCAAATTTGAGATGTCGTTGGATTTTCTAAATTATGGCAGTAACATAGTTTAATTTTCAGCATTCGGGTTTTTACAATAATTGCTAATTGTAAAAAATGTCGACAATCGCAAAAAATCCAAACTTACGACCCTCCTCGTATTTTTCTTAGTTACATTAACTTTGAACTTGATATTAACTTTAATATTATTTGCCGCCATAACTCAAGAATGAACGAACGAATGAATGAATGAAGTGATCGATGATCCCCTTAACATTCAAATTAGCAATGGGTGTGCAATTTGTCGCGGGCAGTACGAGAATTATTAATATTCGTAATTGGCAAGTTTAAATTATATTCTTGCATTAGTTTTACACCTGCGATGCACGCATGTCTACGCATCGTATGTTCTGAATCTAGTTTTAGTATGATAAGCATCTACGTGGTTCAAAGTAGGTAAACTACTACCAATTATGATCATGATTGAACAATTTATCTAGTTCCTAAATTTTTAGTATCGGATTAACTGTTGCCTTACTAATGGCCTGTATAGATCGAGTCTACACAGTTATTTAATTTCGGTGGAAATCGGGACGTGGATGGGTGACCACTGGTAGCTAAACTTCATTACAGTCACCGATGTTTGGTAAATTAAGCCTGGTATCGTTAGATAACATATGCAAATATTTTTGGAAGCTTTGACGTCAGTTGAAAACTTAATGTCAAACGCATTGGGACAGCGTGGGATTGGGATATGTATACCCTACCCGTCAGATTTGAACTAGTTATTAAAAGAAACCCGTGTCTTGATATGGAATTTGAAAAGGATTTCTTAATAAGGCTAATATGATACACAAGAAGACTGACGGATTTTCCTCAAATCAAAACTCGACTAATAGATGTTATTTTAAACGTTATATAAAACTTAATCTCTATTCCTCAAGATGACTCACTCACAAAGTTCGAGAATGAACGAACGACCGACTTAATGCATTCAAATTAGCAATAGCCGTTCAATTTGTTCGCGCAAAACGAAAAATATTAATATTCGTAATTTGGCACGTTTAAATAATGATTTTATTCTCGCATACACAAAGACACCTGCTAGACTTCGGTCCAAGTGCCCACTTAATTATTTAAGCATAAAACCTTTAATTAGACCTACCAGCTGTCCCCGACCTTGTATGCACCTTTGTGGCACATGCAGTATTTTGCATCGCAAAAAAATGAATTTTTTAAGCAACAATTCAGAATTTTTTGCACGGTCAGAAAAAAATGTGAGCGACTTTATGCTAAGTCGCTTTGAGCATATTAATGTTTATTTTTAATATTTAAATAGAGTATGTTTATTTAAGGGGAATTATTCAGGAATTGCTTGTAAGTTTGCCGATGTATGCTGCAGTGGTCATGCTAAAGGTTTTAGGTTCGATGCTATCGAAGTCAGGCATGTAAATGATAAATTTAGATATCTTTTGAGAAGATGGGTCTTAATCCTTGAGTCCAAGGTACCTTTGATAGGAATAGCAATAGAAATAGGAAATCTTAATATACTGCCTATTGAAAATTAATTAATTAGCAGTGTGAAATGACAATTATTTATCTCAAAATGAAGCTAAACTATTTGCCTATATTGCTTTGCAAATTAATTCTTGAACTTAAAAATTATATTTCGCATAAAATTTCAAAACCTTGATAGATAAATCTGACATTGACATCTGATGTTGATTGCATTTTGACATTAGATTGGCACAGATAATTTTTATCATCTGTCATAGAGAATTTTGTAATATTGCTATTGTTTTTACGGATGACAGACGAAGCTATAAAACAGTTGTAGTACAATTGAAGTCATTTACATTTCGTGGTCAGACAAATGCCAGAAGGCCATTTATTACGCATATCTTCACACGTCGTATATAGGTTTCTAGTTTTAGCAAATGATAAATAAATTAAGGAATACAGCGGCTGTGGATAATTTATCTGGCGTAATTTTCGTTTAAGTAATTGGCAGGTGGCTTACGTCAGCCGCCATTTTGAAAGAATGTAGGTAACAAAATGGAATTGTACAGATGTTGCCAATACTCGATTAGCATATTGTTTGTGTCGTATTTCAACCGACAAGAAAATATGTTTTTAATTCGGCGTTCTATCTTTTTATGTTAAATTCGTATGTAATTTAAAGGTGGTGGAATTTCATAGGTTAAGTCAGGCGGCATCATCTTTGCCTCGTAATAAAGTAAAAAGGTGATTATTGAAGGGTAGTGTATTTATAACCTAACCTAACCTAAAGGGACTCCTCTTAGTATTATACCCTTACTCTGTACATGTATCTGTACGTGTGTTACCCTGGCTCTTTAAAAATTTAGTTTTCAGAGGTTGCAAAGCATTTACGATTGATCTTATTTAAGACTTTTTTGGATTGGTTGCAGAAATTCATTGGTATCATGAAGTAAACATAGGTCTCAGTGGTGCGCCTTGAGAGACACTATGTTCAGGAGACCACTACGGGCTGACGAGAGAGTGAGAAATCTATTGGCAGAGAGTGAGAGCGGTTGAAACTTTAATATCAAGTAAGTTGCATGTATTACTTCTTCCTTATAAAAAATACATTTAAGCATATCGTTACTGGATAGGCTAAAAGTCTAACACACAAAGAGCCATCTTTGCGGTTTTTAGTTCAAACAAATTTATACATCTTAAGAGTAAAGCCTTAGTACAATTAGTTTAGTTCGAACATTGTTGACTAAAGTAGAGCTATAAAAACCCTGGATGTAGAACAAGTCCTTCCGGATTTAAGTGTAATGTTTTTTAAACTGTTTTTCTTACACGGAATTCCGGTAATGCATTGGTAGTCAACGATCACCTTTTTCGGTTAGCTTTGTTTAAATAACATTAAATGCTAACTTTTTGCGTGTTTTGTCAACTCTGAATTAGAATAGATTAGTTTATTCTTAAGATTATTGAATTTTCGCACGGACTAAGCTGAAATTTCTTATGTAACTGTCTTACCATGCGTTTCAAACCAGAATTAGGGTGTAATTAGTTTAAATTGTATGAAGTAAATGGGTGCTATGAACGCACATACAGACAGACATTAGGACCCAGTTTCAAAAAAACTAGAAGCGGAAGAACATAGATTGATCAAACCCTCAATTAGAATCGACATAGGCGCTAAACAGCGTAAAGTATCATAAACATCAAAACTTACGAACGAATTGAAACAATTTTAACATTAATCATATCTTTCCACAGAAAATTACTCATTTGGTTAAACAAAGAGCTCTTTAGGCACTTAACGCCTTATAAGGTACTACATACTTCCATAGAGCAATGAGAAAGACAACGACAGCTCAGTTATCACAATCAAATTACGCTACTTTAGTACGACCAACCCATATTTAGTTACATAACTTTAAATTCTTGGAGGAAGAACGCCACGTGCTAAGCATATATTTATGAGCAAAAAATATGGCGGACCTCAAACTAGGGATAGTGACCTATGATGACGTAATCCCAAAAACAGGCCACACTGCAGCGAAGCCTCGCCGCCGGGGTCAAGGAGGTTCAAAACGAAATTGCTTAATCGCACCGCCATGTGCAAAACATCTCGCTGATTCATCGTGAGGACCGGAAACTCAGTTTCATCATCATCATCATCATCAACATCATATATGTCAATCTCTTTAATGATTGTATTGTATTACTAGCTCGTAACTGTTTTATTGATGGAATGACCTGGGACATGTGTATTAATCAAGCAATCCTCAGTTTCATCATCATCATCAACGTCATAAAAATGTCGATCTCTTTGTGATTGTATTGTACCTATTTCTAGCTTGTTACTATGTTGCGCTGTTTTCTTGGTGGAATGATCTGGGTTGTGTATCGGTCATTATACATCAATCTTCAGCTTCATCAGCATATAAGTGACGATCTCTTTTTGATTCGACTGTGATACCTATTTTACGTTTAACTACTATGCGCTTCTGTATTCTGGACAGACTGGGCACCAATTCGCACTTGGCCAGCGCGGTGGACTATAGCCTAATTCTTCTCATTCTGAGAGGAGACCCGTGCCCAGCAGTGTGACAGTAATGGGTTGATGATGATGATGATTCTGGGCAGAAGAAACTAGTACTTTTATTAATTTATCCAAAGTGTTGCCTATCAAAGATCAAAGTTTAACAATTTTTGTTTACTAAAAATTAACAAATTTTGTTTGGTCTTCAAAAATTGGATAGATTGATTATAAATGAGGACGTAAGTAACGCGTCTGTCGTAGGTCCGAAAGATGCGATATATGTAATAGATTTCAGTTGAAACTCCTCTATGATTCGATTCGATTTTGAAAAATGCTATAAGCCACATGGACTTAATTTTCATTAGTAACTTTTGTAATAAATAAAATGCTGAATTTTGTGAGGGTAAGATTTTTACCTGACTTGTTCTAATTTAATTCGGATTTACGTCAGCTACTCATTATTTAGATCTAGATCGTCTTTATCAGTATTGAGATCTATAAATGTATTTAAAATGTGCGTTTATAGGCTGAAGTGACTAATTACGAACGCGAAAACAATCAGGAACGCGAAAAACAGTAGTTATTTTAATTTAATTCAGATTGACGTTATAACTACTCCTTAATTAGATCTAAGTCGTCAGTATGAATATTTAGATCTATAAACGTCTTTTAAAAGTGCGTTTATAGGCTGAAGTGACTAATTACGGACGCGAAAACAATTAGGAACGCGAAAAACAGTAGTACTCGTACAAAGTACGTTTATAGGCTGAAGTGACTTATTACGGACGCGAAAACAATCAGGAACGCGAAAAACAGTAGTATCTGTACAAAGTACGTTTATAGGCTGAAGTGACTAATTACGGCGCGAAAACAATAAGGAACGCGAAAAACAGTAGTACTTTAACCAAGTACGTTTATAGGCTGAAGTGACTTATTGCGGACGCGAAAACAATGAGGAACGCGAAAAACAGTAGTTACCGCCCTCGTTCTAACATCGCGTGCTATGTTAATTGCCTAATCTATTCCGCGTTAGAGCGCACTGGTGATGCAATTGGACGATTACGTATGTATTCGGCTAGATAAGGATGTGAAAAAGTCGATTAATAATCGATTTTTTAAGTATTGTAGATATAATCGGGTTTTGAAATTAAATTGGCTCATGTATTTTTTTTATTTTTCGAATTTGAACAGAAAAGGTCTTTAAAATTTGACGCAAAAAAAGTCGTTAAAAAAATTGTTGTCAACTTGTAGGTCGCAGGCCGCGTGTTGCTGACCGTTCATTTAAATATCGAATATAATTAATAAAAAAAATGTTTAATAAAAATCTATCAATACACAAAAAATAATCGATTACAAAAATCGATCATTTTTCACATCCCTACGTACAAAGTTAGAGCGATGATGAGAATTTTTGAATGTCGCCGAAGCGCGAGGAGCCGGCCGCGTCTATTTTGAACTCCCGATCGGCCGTTCGCCCGGTTGTTGAACTGGAATATTTCGGCAAATACAGGCGCAATACGCGCTTTGTTAATCTCGAAATATTATGACACGATTGTGAAACCACCTGTCTTCGGTAAAAATACGGCTACCAGGAAGTGTGGCGCAAACGGTGTCGATACGACATATCGCTAACAATTGACCCACCTGTGTCATATAAAATGAACAAACAATAATTAATTGTAACAAATTTCGTGATAACATTCATAATACAAATGAGCGCAGTGTTTTTGCGAAACTGGACGCAAACACGCGGAGATCTTCTACGCTGGTGTGCGTGCTTTCATCTACCTGGATGTGTGTGTGCAGTTTGTGTGTGTACGTGGAAGCGTGCGATGAAATAAAATATGTCCGGTCAACGAACCCGCGGTCGGTGCCATAAAAATCGCGATACCGCCCGAATTTCGGGCACCAAATTAAAAATCGGTGCTTTTAAGCAGATCGGAACAAAATTCTGGAATTCAAAACAGAAACAATATTTCGGGGTAATAGCGACGTTTCGGTAATTATTTAGTACCGAATACTGGGCGACGAATGGGATTACAGGTGTGCAATGAACTCTCTATATGCAGCGAGCACCTCCTGTGTCGACGCGACAGCTGTCAGTTTTCGTTCTTTGTTTTATTTATCAAACTCAACGTGGAATACGAATTTCAGTTCGATCAAACATTCAACTAAAGCTCCTCTATTCGCTTCTTAGAAATGCAAATACAAAGCGTTTAAACGCGTTCCATCGACGCCGAAATTCGTATTTAAAAAAGCGTGACAGGTAACAAATACTTACGTCAAACACGAGATATAATTTTGGTTTGCGTGTGAACCGCGTTCTGGGAGCAGATTTTCGCCGTATTTTTCCAATATGTGTACATTTCCGGATTGCAAGCGGCGCGAGTCAGCTGATTTCCATCCGATGACCTTGCGGTGGCGTCCCCCTTCATTTTATTCATACTATTTACAGGCGTCGAGTTGTTATTGAGCAGTCAACTTAAGTGTTCTCTATAAACCTCCTCTTTCTACACGACGACGTTTCTTCCGGACGGGTGCCAGTGAGAATCCTCCGTCTGCCGCAACACATCTTGTCTCATCGAAGGTGGAAGATTAGTAAATTTCTGTGGGATCTAGCCCGATCATTGTGGATGGGAAGGTTAATATTGCCCAGTAGGATCGAGAACCTTGACTTCCATGGTTTATAGGGTTCTAATAAGAAAATTCAATACAGACCGGTCGGATCCAGGCTCTTGAAAGGCATGGTCAGTATTGACCGGTAGGGTCTAGAGTTAGGACGTCCATTGTTGATTTTTTTTTTATTTTTTAATAAAGTCCAGTCGGGTCCAACGTGAGAATATCCATGATGTCCGAAGCACAGTAAGCACAAACAGTTCGTGAGTTCGAGACCGAGCCGCGGTTGGTTCGACACAGTGGTGTGATCGCGCGACTGCCGTGAATGGCTATGCGCGGAGCAGCGCATGCGCCGGTTTATATGATCAAACCGCGGTCCACGCTCGCCATCTGGTGGCGAGTGGCGGAAATTAGAAAAGAGTTTTCCCATTGAAACCTCATTGAATCTTTTCAATCAATTTGATTTAAACCCCGTACCTCATATCGCGCGAAAACGAGTCATTTAATTTAACACCTGCGCTCATATGCTTTAATCGTCAAGTTATTATTAACGGATAAATGCATCGTTTATCCATCTATTAAGATGTGTCCGATGTAGGTTCGGACTTACCCATTACCAGTGCTAGTGTTTTTGCAGAATCAATAAAAACATTAACTACACAGCGGCATGCAATATTATTAAGTTCAATTAAATTTTTATAATTTCCTTCATTAAATTTAACAATTGACATAAAATTCATTATTTATGGTAACTGGCTTACTGGTATAAAATTGTTGTTTAAAAATAAAATATCAATATAGAGAAATACCTGTATGCTTGCGGTTTTCGATTATTCAGTTCTTGAATACTTTACATTTTTACTTTTACTAAACTATTGTTGAAAAGTATTGTCTGTGTTCATGTTCGTACAAATTGATTTACTTTTTTTTCTAAACGAGGGGGAAACCTTCAAAAGGTATCCGACGACGTGGGAGCGACGCCGGGTTATGTGGGATTTTTACCGTACTAAAACCCCCCGGTAGCCGTCCTCAACGCTTGTTGCAGAACTCCGGGATCTCCGACGGAACGCAACCGGAGTCCTCCAAGCGCGATGCCCCGAACAAATTGATTTACTTTGAAAACTATTAGTTGAATAAGTAATCTTAGTATATAGCTTTCTTTTATTGTTCAGGCTATAAATCTGTTATTCATGATAGAATAAATGAAAATTAATATTATAATGAACACATCATGGAACCGTCATGGAAGGCAGAAAACCGTCAAAAAATATTATAATTGCTTCTGAATTATAAGGGTAACTTATTTGAGGCGTTTCATTTGTGTCAACTTCAGATGAGACTGTTCTTATCTGGGATTGATTATAGATTATGGGCCACAATATCCTAATCATCAGACTGATTGCTTGTTTGCTATTTCAATCGTATAAAAAACAAACCAGATAAAATAAATAAGTAACAATAATCATCAACATCAACCCATTACTGTCCCACTGCTGGGCACGGGTCTCCTCTCAGAATGAGAAGGATTAGGCCATAGTCCACCGCGCTGGCCAAGTGCGTATTGGTAGACTTTCCATACCTTAAGAAACTTTAAAAGATTTCTCAGGTATGCATATTTAGTTAGTCTCAAAGGTATATGTAATATGGACCTTGTTGTCTGAAATAAATGAATAAATAAATAAATAAAAAATAAAAATAAAATATTTCCTCACATGTTTAAGCAAGTGATACGAATTCCTTATACGCACATAACTTTGAAAAATCAGAGGCCTGGTATTCGAACCTCGGACCCCTCGACCAAAAGCCGAGTTAACCACTAGGCTTACTGCTTCACTGGCAAAATGTGACATTTTAAAAAAATCAAGTTCGCACGAGTATAGTCGTGGTCACCAGTAGTCAAGAATAATTATAGTGGACCAGATAACCTTAAATAAATATGTTAATATAACAATGTGGTAGAAACCTGTATTGGTTGAAAGTATTTAGGTGAACTTGTGACCTTCGGAGACGATTATACAAGTGCCCCTACGCGACTTTGTCTGCGTTTTTTTATAATATTCTGAAGGTCTTAAGGTCTAAGGGAATCTTATGTGGTTCGACTCCGGTCGCATCACCGCCACACCTATTTCTGCCTAATAACAGCAGTGTTAGGCGCTGCTGTGTTCCGTTTTGAAGGGTGTGGTAAGGGAGACATACTTTTCCGAGGCGTTCCAGCTTAGTCCTCAGGGGTAGCGGCGCATCTGTGGCCGACCTCAGGTAAGAATATCTAATGCTATCTGGGGTTGATTACAGATGTCCATGGGCGGCAGCAGCCACTTACCAACAGGTGGACTGCATGCTCGTCTGCTACTTCTATATTATAAAAAAAAAAATAGGAGTAGCAGAGCATGCAGTCCATGTGATGGTAAGTGGCTGCCGACCATGGACATTGGTTATCAACCTCAGATAAGATTAGTTTCCTACTTGAGACAGATGCGCCGCTACCCCTGAGGAATGCCTCGGAAAAGTATGTCTCCCTCACAAAGTAAGAGGAGTTAGACCATGGCGTGGATCGGTCGCCTTTACACACTTTTGAGAAATTTTCTTAAATGACTCTCATGGGTGCAGGTTTCCTTGCGATGTTTTCCTTCACCAATAAAGCAATAATTATTGTTTTTTAATATGCACGTAACTTCGAAAAATCAGAAGTGCCTGTGATTCCCCAATTCAGAGGTTGAGTCTCAATAGGCTATCACTGATTTTCGATATTTTTATTGAAGTTATGCTACGAGTAATTTTACAACAGCGACAAGTAAAATAGACACCAACTTGTATTTTTTGTAAGATTTATTGTTGTTAAAAAACAGTTTCAAATAAATAAAGTTTTCATTTTTTTATTAAATATACTCTTTAGTATTTTATAAAAAAAAAAAAATTAGTATAAGTTAAACTTCTTAAATCAAATCAAATCAAATCAAATACTCTTTATTGTACCCAATAAAAGAAGATACATATAAAAAATAAACAACTAATTTAAAGACAATACAAAAGGCGGTCTTATCGCTAACCAGCGATCTCTTCCAGACAACCTTTAGGTAAGGAGTTATAGTAGGGATGAATAGAAAAATAGGTAGGGTTCAAATAATAATAATAAATATAATTATAGGACTAAGATAGCATAAACATGTTGGAATAAATAAGATATAGCATACACTAAGCACCAGTAAAAGAAGGAGACTAAAATAGAATGGGAGAGATGATTGAAAAATAAAATAGCATAGGAAAATAATAATAATAATAATATTAAAAAATAAAAATAAACAAAATTAAGAAGAAGTAATTATCAAAACCAGAGTTATGGTTGTAAGTAATGAGACTTAACCAGATTTTTAAATGAGTATAAGGATTTAGCAGTACGTATGGAAACAGGAAGGGAGTTCCAAAGACGGATGGCCACTACCGTGAAGGATTTCTTGTAGAAGGAAGTAGAGTGGGAAGGAGTACAGAGAGCAAGGTTTTCAGAAGAGCGAAGGGATCGATCATGGGATGAGTGAAGAAATTGAAAGCGCTGCTTGAGGTAAGGAGGGGTATTCGGATTAAATAAAACGCCATAAAGAAGAGATAGAATGTGTTCTTACTTATTTAAGAAAAGTATTCTTGCGCTTTTTTAATTTCAAAATTGAAATATTCAAAACGTTAGACACACTTCGTTTTTATATAGAATTGTAAAATAATGAAAATCTATTACATTTCATTGTTACGATGCAAATAGAGTCTAATGCACTTTTCATTAATTGAACTTTCCCATTGTTCTATTAAACTGTAGCGTATAAGTAATACGTTTTTAAGAAAATTTTAAAGTAAAATATATGTTGACCTCTACTTTTTTATTATAATAGGTGCCCTTTGGTTTCACCCTTTACTGATTTAACATTATTATAACTGAAATTTACTTCTTACAATTATTTTGACAAAATATAACATTTTTTGTAAGTTTTATTTATTTTCTATTTTATATGTTATTCATTATAACATCATCTAACTGCCACCGAAAGTCCCGTCAACATCGGTCCAATACTTTCGGAGATTGGCCTTAACAAACACACAGACAGACAAAAAAAAATAACCATTGTTTTTTATAAGTAATATATGTTAATTCATATGCATTTAGTAAAAACTGTTATTTTAATATTACAAACAGACACTCCAATTTTACTATATATATATATAGATTTCATCATGTGACATTATTAGCTAGATAGACTGAAAATCCCTTCACTATTTCTAAAACCAAAAATAAAAAATTAGCTCTCTTCTTACTATCTTCTTTCCTGATTACTCTAGTAAGTAACTACAATTCTATTTCCTATCTTATCTTTCTTGTTATCACTTATATACATATTATCTTTAATTTGTAAGAATTCGGTTACAAAGTATTTACAAGTTGTAATGACAGAGTTCCTGCGTTGCGTGTGTGAGTTTCGTGCAGTCATTTATACATTTTTGCCTTATTTGCTTTACGACTTAGGAAAGGGGCTTACTCACTGTCCGTCTCTTAATCTGTTCTTCAAATGATACATGAAATTGTGTGCGCATGTTAACATTTTATACATTATTTTTAATGTCCTTAAAAATAGATTTAAATGTTTTAATTTAATACAAGTCCTCATGAGTATTTGTAATAGACCCAAAATACCTTCTTCCATCTCTAAATATGTCACATATGTTACAAATATGAAAAAATGTTAATGTAAATGTAAAATGTTGCAAAATTAAAAATTGGAATTGAGTTGCTTGCTGCAATTCATAAATCCTAAATCGATGTAGTATTTCTATCCGATATTCTGACTGTAACCTAACTAATATTACAAATACAAATGTTAGTTTGTTTGTTTGTTTAGGTAAAAATATAACGTCATATAAAGAAAGACTTACATACTTTAGGATAAATTCATTATTCGATCGAAGACGGATGTTGGACATAGTATTTTTATACAAGCTTGCAAATCGTTTTCCGGATTGCTCAAACTTATTGAGTCTTTTAAATTTTTCAATACCTACAAGAATACCGAGCTTTTCAATATTTAAACTTTTAACTTTTTAACCCATAAATCAAAACTCGGACAGCATGCGCCTATTAACACAATCGTTAAAGAATACAATACTGTCTCCAGGACCTCCAATTTTGACATCTTCTCTACTAATCTTAAGAAGTACAAATGTACTGCATTGCATTACAATTGTAACACTTCATTGTAACTATATAGACATTATTGTGCTTCGTCATTTCAATGTATTTTTTTCTTTTGTTTCTTTTTTTCCATTAACTTGCTTGTAGTCTACACCTATAATTATAGTGGCATTAAGCTAGCCCCTTATGTGTTCTGTTGTACCTTAACTGTACATTATGTTGGTGTTCAATAAATAAATAAATAAAATAAAATAATTCGGAAAGTGCATCAGCTGCCTTATATGTTTAGTGAGTCAGTAAAACAAAAGTTATGTCAAGACGGCCATAAATTTGAGAAGTTGTCGTACAATAAATTTATAATTTAACTAGCTTCGCCCTGCGGTTTGGTTAAGAAAATGTTTAAATTAATATTTATAGCGTAATTTGGAGTTATAGCCTAGTATAAATTTGCACCTTCCTCTTGCAGGTCCAGGTTCGAATCCTCAATATGTATTTCTCTTGCTGTTATACTTTGTATAGCACATTTGAGAAAACAGATCTATTTTTAACGTGGGATGAAGTTTTTCGCGTCAACGTAACACATAATTTTAGCGTGGGTCATAATTGCGATCGTATGTAACACATACGTTACTTGTTGAATTTTTTCTATTGGTCGTTGCTTAGTTAAGTATAATGTGTTTGAATGCAAAAATATTTTATTAATTTACCCAAAAAGTATTAATTACTTATATGCGTGTATAAGTAGGTACATACACGCTATTTAGTCAAAGTCATGTCTTTTTAGACTTTTACTTAGTACATGACTTAGTCGATTAAAATAATTCAGAGGTCCCTGAGATTCGAAGCAGGATTCGATCAGATTGTGAGGCTGAATTTGAAACCGGATTTTGATTTGACTATCGAAGTCAAAATAAACTCCGGTAAAGGTGGTAGGTAGAACCCTTTGTGATACGACTCCGGTGGCACAACCGTCACTTTTATTTCTGCCTAATAACACCAGTGTTAAGCGCTGCTGTGTTCCGTTTTGAAGGGTGTGGTAAGGGAGACAAACGTTTCCGAGGCGTTCCAGCTTAGTTCTCAGGGGTAGCGGCGCATCTGTGGCCGACCTTAGGTAGGAATATCTAATCCTATCTGATCGAATATCTAACATAGGAGTAGCAACTCCTAAAAAAATCGGAAAGTGCTTCTTTTAAAGCGGAACACAGCAGCGCTTATCACTGCTGCTATTAGGCACAAATAGGAAGGGTCGAGACGCTCCCCTAATGGAACAGACACAGAGGGTTCTTCCACTTCTAATTTAAGAATGAACATTAACCTTCGTTGTCCTACTGCGGGGTTTTCGAAGAATCTCCAATTTGAGATCGCCTCATATGTAACTTAGGCTGTATTCACATTCTATTGAAAAGCAAGAATTGTTTTACTTTAGAAATAGGTGCGGATATGGTACAACTCCAGTCAAACCAACTAGGTTTCATCCCCTCATTGTAGGTACATATTTCCTGTACCTATTCTGGTACAAATCTGTCCTAGGGGTACCAACAAGAGACCTGTATCACATAATAAAAGTTTATCTTATGAAAAAATAATAAATACGGAATAATATCACTAATTTGCATATAATTAAAATTGAACTGCATATTATTTATCTGTAGCGCCTGCAATGAAGACTATAAAACCCAAACATGGCGACCATTAATTAATAATATCGTTTGTACAGGTGCAGTGCTACTGACATTGCGTTCAAAACGTACAAAATATAATTACTATTAAGTTTCTTAATATATAAAATTGCTTAGTATCTATATGTCAATATAGGTGCCGGTGTCAATATAGGTGCCGGCATATATTTTTTAATACGTCCACAATTGCCAAACATCAACGAACTGTCCCATTAAAATGTGTGGTTGGAGTTTTTGACAATATTTGTGTAGATTTACAAGTACTTGCAGTGATGTCTTTCTAAATCCAATATGGCGGACTAATTATTATTTATGAAACCCCATGATATAATGAAAGGGATTTTTGACAGGAATACAGTTAATTAAAAAGCTTGCTTTTTAACTTTTTAAATATAAACTTCCGTTTGACAACTATTGATAAACTTTGTCATTTTTTTAACTACCACGCGAATACGCGTAAAACTTTAAGAAGAAAAATATTTAATACGAGATATACAATGAGTTTTGTAAATACCACTCGTGAGTCGCAAAGGATTGTACATCTTAGAGCTAAGGGAATAGGGGTTATAGTTGCAAGAAACCTATTCCTATGCTTTTACTATTAACAGAAAGGCAGTTCTGTTATGATTTGACACTTAGCTTCGTTTAATGCGCTTTCGAACATAAAAATATGTAGAGACGTGTCTAATAAAATTATTAAATTACTTATAATAAAATTATGGCAATAAATTACAACGTATCTTTTTAAAAACATATTTCGCATGTGTGAATATTGTCTGACGAATAGATTTAAAATAAATCTTCTTTTATTTAAATATGTGATTGGACGCGGAAAAGAAGTCAAGGTTAATATTTTTAATCTTTTTTTACAATCTTAGTATTTTTTGTGACGGAAACAAATTATAGGCTGGAATATTTTTTTTTTTATAAATTTGTCCAAATTTATTACTATGACGGAAATGTGGATTGAATTTTGGTAGCTAGGTTAATAAGAAAAACCTGTTTGTTTTTTTATTCGTAAAAATCAGGATCCTTTAAAGTATTTACAATGAAATTATAATCATCTCCAAATGATTGATATTTCATAACATAATAGTTTCTGCCTAATAACAGCAGTTTTAGGCGCTGCTGTGTTCCGTTTTGAAGGGTGTGGTAAGAGAGACATATTTTTCCGAGGCGTTCCAGCTTAGTCCTCAGGGTCAGCGGCGCATCTGTGGCCGACCTCAGGTAGGAATATCTAATCCTATCTGGGTTTGATTACAGATGTCCATGGGCGGCTGTAGCCACTTATAATCAGGTAGACTGCATGCTCGACTGCTACTCCTATAGTATAAAAAAAAGTTTCAAACGCTAGTTTTATTTTTACCCAATTTTGGAGGTTTTTGAGCGTATTTTGAGTTTTTGACACGCCGAGTGTCGTCGAATACGACTAAATTGTGGAACAACATAGGCTATATAGACATATTGTTTTTCTTTTCAGTTAATTAATTTTAAGCAGTTGTTTTCTTGGTCGTGTCACTAGTCTTTCAAACATTTCATTAAGTCACATAAAAACCACTTCGCAAGATTAAAAATATATATATATATATATATATATTTTGAAAAACTTGTTTTAAATAATTTTGAAATAATATCAACTCCATAGTTCCTCTGTCCGCGATGTAGGTTAGTGCAAGAAAGTAGTAGAGTCGCGGAGCGCGTGACCGCGCCGCTCACACCTGCAATATCGTTTATTTTTCATTTTTTATTTGTGTTATAGCAGATAATATATACATCTGTAAAATTTTTCTACACCAATCTATCTCGCGAAGTTTGTTTAAGGCTGCACCTGCCGACGCTTTTTGTTCGTGCATCCAAACTCTATATTTAGAGGCTATGGCACATGCTCTACACGCTCGTTAAGTCTTTGTTCTGGTGTTTTGCATAAGGAATTTTTGTACGGACTCTACTATAAATTGTAATTGAGATGTTCTTGTTTGGTGTGAGCGCTAATTTATTTAATTTTAAGGATTGGACCTAAACTCTACTTTCTGGCAGTATATTTGAACCCCGGATTGTATGTATGTTCTATGAAACTTTTATTAATCTAATAGAGATAAAAGTAAGCTTGTTTTCTATATAATTTAGAAGTACATAGGCAACCTTTTGCATATCTTATTGCTGGGCATAGATCGCTCTATCAGAATTTTATTATGTGAAGTATATTTTACCACGCTTATTATTTCTTATAATAATATTCTTTACAAGATAACTAAAAATCGTCGACTTTAAAAGTGACAAAGTTCCTGTAGTATGAATAGAGGAAAATAAAAACTTAAAAATGTCTTAAGACAATAAGTAGGTACCTAATTATATTCCGTATGTCAACAGTGACAAAAACATACGTAACTTATAAAAACTTATTTATAAGTGCACGTCTAGTGGTAAAAATTCAACAATAATCATGATTCAATCTCATTTATTCAGAGGAACTACAATACAATGAAGAAAAAACAAATAAACAGTATTTAAAGTTAAAATACTAAGATTAACACGAAAAATTTGTAAAGAAAATAAATGAGCCAAATCGCTGCCCCGAGGAAGTGTACCCAAGATACTGGCAGCATTACCTCGCTGAATTGACAAATTAATTTGCTGGCCGAGGTAAGCTCCAGCTCTTGGGTAACCGGAGGCCTCAACCAGGCCCGAAGACAATTCATTATAGAAATGGTTTAAAAATCTTTAAAAATCTATCATTTATTTAAATCATGATTTAACTAAAATGTTAGATTTTTAAAATATTTTTTCAATAAAAATGAGCCAGGCTCCTACCAGTTACTTTGTGAGGCGATTTCCTTTTTCTTTTCCATACATAGATTAGTATAGATTACTCACGCCTAACAAGAAAATGTACCCAGTTTTGAGAATTGAAATAGTTGCCTAAAAAAGTTTTGCCACGTCTCCGTGCTAAAATGTCCCTAAAATATTTGAAATAATTATTTATTTATTACGTAAATTACGCAGTATTAGTTATTTATTCGTAAATTTTCTCTAAAAATGTTTTTATTTGTCAAGAATTCAAAAAAAGAACTTACTAAAATAAGCCGTTTGTGGCTGGCTTCATTCCATTTCAAGGCGGCGAAGTATCTTTACTAATCTATGTTTCCATAGATAAAATACTGTTAAAATATTATAACTACCAGGCGTTCATAAGTTGATTGACTCAAGCGAGCCGCGCTAGGGTTTTCTCGATCGCGTGAGTGAAAGGTAGACGTGAAAACTGAGTTTCCGGGTGAAAACTCGTCGAACTACGAGTACGCTTAGTAAATAAATGCCGATATCTTTACCTGCATTGTTGAAGTATAGAATCATTTCGTTTTAAACTTAGAACGTTTGTGTATCGGTAATGTTATTTCTTTTGAGTTATGATGTTTTAATATATAAATGACTGATATTTAATGATTATTTACATTAATATAAATTAAAACATTAAAATAATCATTAATTAAATTAAAATAAATTAAACTAACAACTAATAAGAACTTATTACAAATTGTACTAATGCACAAAAATGAGAATGAAAAATGAGAAACAAAAATATAAAAACAATAAATAGCACTACCATAAAAAATCAGTGTCGCTGAGTTTGGAGAAGGCTAATAATAATTAATAACTATAATCTAATTGTTTTTTTTTTTAAATAATTTCATTTACTTATTCAACTATTTAAAGTTTGATTAAAATTATTTAGAAAATGAAATGTATAATATTTATCTTTTAATAAAACGATGCAAGCATAAATTCATATAAGCATAAATTCAAATAATCGGATTTTCTCATTTACTTTTTAAATCTTGTTTTCATTCAACTTTTTATATGTTTCGTTAATATTATTTAGAAAATCAAAAGTATAATATTTAATAATATCTTTCATCGGTGAAGAATAGGTTTTAATTATAACATTATTAAATTCGAATAAAAATAATCGAAATACTACCGCTTAAGAATAGTATTTATTAATAACATTGAAATTCATAATGATAGTTGCACTAAACGTTTTCAGAGTACGCCGCAGAAAATTCCACTCTTTGGCAGTTTCTGTTACCCTGGTAGTGCGGTCATAGAACTACCTAAGGTCAATGTCCGTGGGAATCAATGTATGGTGCGGTTATATAGACGCCGAAATACGACCCTTTCTTATTTATTCGGTAACTATATAACATTATGTCTGATTTTAGTGGTATTAATATTTGGCCATTTTATAAACTTCTCTGGGCAAAGTATATCCTTAATAATATATCTTTAAATTGTAATAAACGAAAAAATAATGTATTTAAATTATAAATGTTTTTTTTTAATATATAATATATAATCTATCTTTTTTATATTTTTTTAATATAAAATACATATTTACGCCGAACCCAACTGTGTTACTTTTAATTGTATTGTATTAATGAAAAAATCATTAAAATTGATTAATTCTTCATTTGTTAATTAAAAAAGATACTTTCTATCATTGACGTAGGTACAAATATAAATAATTTATGTCATATATAAGATAATTACAAAAATGCCTCAACTTTCTTCCGTTTGTGCGTCACTTATACCCCATCTGAGTATTATATTATAAATATCTACAGACACAGAGCGTGTCAGACGCGTATAGGACTAAGCCCGTGAAAATATTATAGAAATGTATGTTTTCGTCTGCTACGGAACGTGTCTGAAACGTTTAATGTCTCTACAGACAGAATTAAGTCTATATCTACATATAGACTTAATTCTGTCCTATATAACAAGCGTCACTCAGTTTTGCTTTGAAAGGTGTAATAAATGTAATAAGGATTAAAACTTAATACTTAATACTTGCTTGTCATTGCTATTATCTTATATATAAAATTCTCGTGTCACAATGTTAGTTACCGTATACCTCCGAAACGGCTTTACCGATTTTCACCAAATTTTATATGCATATTCAGTAGGTCTGAGAATCGGCTACTATCTATTTTTCATACCCCTAAGTGATAAGGGTTGTTCCCTTAACATTTTTTTATTTATATGGCAACACAACGTTTACCGGGTCAGCTAGTTATTACATAAAAATAAACACGTCAAACGCCATATTAATTATCCAATAAGGTTTAATGTGCCAAACAATTATATGTGGCAATGGCACAAATGTGGTTTATTATTACCTCAGATGAGTAAAATACAAAGATACATTCCTAAGAAGAAAGTGTAACAAGTTTTGAGAATTGAAATTGTTGCGCAAATAAAGTTTGCCATGTCCGTGCTGAAATATCCCTAAAATGTTTGAAATACTTATTTATTACTAAATTACGTAGTATTAGTTATTTATAAGTACATTTTTAACCGACTTCAAAAAAGGTTTCTTAATTCGATCGTATATATGTTTTTTTTTCTCGATATAGTTTTTTAATTGTCAAGAATTCAAAAAATTACTAACAAATCGGCCTTTTGTGACTTCATCCAATTTGAAGGCAGTGAAGTATCTGTCTATTTACTTATCAAAGATTATTACCTAATGATTAACAGACAAATTACGGTTGAAATGCGGGCAACTAATTTTAATATCTCAATAAAGGGCTCGAGATCCGCATCCTAATACCTAATACCGGCTTCATATCGCCTTGAATACTTCGGGTTTAGCAGACTGGCTACTTTTTGTAGCAATTAAGCTACTTTTCGTTAGCTACTCGTTGATACCGGTTTTAGCAGACTGGCTACTTTTCGGAAGCTACTCGTAGATACCGGTATTAGCACACTAGCTACTTTTTGTAGCAATTAAGGTACTTTTCGGAAGCTACTCGTAGATACCGGGTTTAGCAGACTGGCTACTCTTTGTAGCAATTAAGCTGCTTTTCGGAAGCTACTCGTAGATATTGGGTTTAGCAGACTAGCTACTTTTTTTTAGCATTAAGCTACTTTTCGGAAGTTACTCGTTGATACCGGGTTTAGCAGACTGGCTACTTTTTGTAGCAATTAAGCTACTTTTCAGAAGCTAGATACAGTAAGAAACGCTCTAAGCTACATAGTCGCAGCTACTTTTGGACGCACGTTAAATCTAAACGCGAAAAACGCAATGCAGTCGCTAAAACGCCCGATTTTGATACTACGACCGACCACAGCGAGTACTCAAAACATAATGCAGTATTATGCAGTCGCCAAAACAAATCGTAGATACTAAAAGTAGCTGGTCTGTTACCGTAAAACTAGTATTTGTAAGACATTACAGGAATCTAACACCTACAGTCATTAATGAAAGATTGAAAATGGAGTACGGTCTGACGGATAGATTATTCGACAATAAATACAATAATATATCAAGAATTCTTAGAAATAATGCTGTATGCTTTAGCGGTTTTGGGTGTCTTTTCATTTTATCGCCGCAAATCGGATTAAAAACGAGTTTATGATAATACCTTGAAGGTGGTAGAGTCCTTTGTGGTTCGACTCCGGCGGCACCACCGCCACACCTATTTCTGGCTCATAACAGCAGTGTTAAGCGCTGCTGTGTTCTGAAGTTTGAAGTGTTTGAAGGGTGTGGTAAGGGAGGCATATTTTTCCGAAGCGTTAGAAATTAGTCCTCAGGGGTAGCTGCGCGTGATAACCGATCTCAGGTAGGAATATCTAATCCTATCTGGGGTTGATTACAGATGTCCAATGGCGGCAGAAGCCACTTACCATCCAGTATTATATAGTATTATAAAAAGTCTGTAACTTTAAAAGAAAAATATATATTTTTTATAATATATTATAATCTATCTTTTATTTTACCGATGTGATAATTATCATATATTCCAAGTCATTGTTACTTTCTCTTTGTTAATGATAGATAATATTTTTTATATTAACATAATAACATTATTCTGTGCGCATTGTTGAGAATCTAATATAAAATAATGAATAATAACTATACATAATGATATGTATTTTATAAATAAATTATTGTATTTTTATACTCTTTTTGTGCTCTTGTAAGTATAAAGAATGAGACTACAATGGATACAATTATTATTAGATTGTATTAGACGTCTAAAATACGTACAATCTAATTTATTTACAAGAATTAACGGAATGTAAAAATAAATCAATTTTAGTAAAATACGTGGCATTTTTTTACATAAAACATTAATCGAGTACTTTGCTAATATAACTAATGAAAAAAGGTAATTCGATATTAATATAAGATGGAAATAAATATGACCGAATGTGCTACAATAAATGAGGTAAATCCCCTACACAGATAACAACGTCAAATGACCTAGGTTCAGAAGATGGGATTTTACGTTCAGGTGTCACTTGCACGTTACCTGAAGCTCAAAAAGGATATTGTTGATAATTTAAATATTCATTTAATAATGCCATCATGTCTTGGTACTTACTACCTATTCTCTTGTCAATTCATAGTCCCCTGGTATCCGGGTTTAATTTTTTATGGGTGTTAATTCGCAAATGTGGTATTTTTCGCTATGGTGTTCTTGTTTCTGTATATGCCATTATGTTATATATGCCAAAACTTGTTACTCATTCAGTAGATAGAATTTTAAGTAAAGATTTGCAAAGATTTGGTAGAAAAAAATGCAGTAACGTCGAAATTAAAAATAACATGTAAGAAGGCTTTATGATACTGAATCGATGTAGAGATATCTATTTATACTAAATACCTATGATAAGGATTTATGAAAAAGTATTGCGATGTGTGACCTATATTACTACTAATTATACTGTTTATAAAAAACATTTTTAGGAAAAAAAAGGTTTACTTCGTCATCTAGACAGGCAGTGAAAAAATACTTTATTTGTATAATTTATTCACGATTTGCAAAATGACTCTACATAATTAAAGTATTTAACCCTGTAAGGACCTATGACAAAAATCTAAAAAACCGGACGTTTATTTTTAGCAACATTACAATGAAAAACTTAAGCCGGACTTCTCAGTATCCTATATACTATATGTACATGTTATATTTATTGTATTTAATTGTAACTTTAGGAAAAAACATACAGAGAACGTTAGCAAAAAAAAATATCGAAGGTGGTAGAACCCTTTGTGGTTCGACTCAGGCGGCACCACCGCCAAACCTATTTCTGCCTCATAACAGCAGCGTTAAGCGCCATGTTCTGGTATGAAGGGTGTGGTAAGGGAGACATACTTCCCCAAGGTGGTCCAGCTTAGTCTTCAGGGGTAGTGCCGAATCAGGTAGGAATATCTAATCATATCTGGAGTTGATTACTGATGTCCATGGGCGGCAGTAGCCACTTACCATCAGGTGGACTGCACGCTCGTCTGCTACTCCTATATTATAAAAAAAAAATGTATGAAAGATCGATTATCTATTAAGTCTTCTCTCCTTAACAGACGTAACACTTATATATCTTTATCTTTAGATAACTAATTTTGTGCAGCACAGGGCACAAATATAACATAACTATATATAGACTATAAGTTTATTTTAGTACGTCATTAAAATGTCTTTGTCTCAACGAAAATCGTAATAAAACCCCCTGCATGATAGTCTAGTATTATGCTTACTGAGATTTCATACAAATTTATCATTTAAAGTTTAGCTTTCCATGTCAGCATACCATGTCATTTAATGCCAATTTTCACTATATTTAATGCCTATGTTCATATTTAATGTAACTTTTCACCATATTTAATTTACCTTTTCTCCATATTTAATCTAACTTTTCACATTATTTCATGTACCTTTTTACCATATTTGATGTAAATTTTCGCAATATTTAGTCAGGCTCCATGTTGATATGGAAGTGGTACAGCTCCCTTCCATGTTGATATGGAAGTGGTACAACCTTCAGCTGATGCAATTTTGTGTGGAATTGTGTATTGAAGTATGTAGATTGCATTAGTTGTAGCTTTCCCAATACAACATCAAGGGCTTAGAAGATGAATTTGTGAAAAGTTATAATTGAAGTAAGTATAGGAATTTTTATTTATACTACATTTTAATCGACAGAGTCACTGTTGCAAATATTTAATCTATAAAAATTAAATTTAATGAAAGAATTATTTTAAACTTAAATAACGTGACAATATCATTAATGTTAAATATAGAATACAATTTCTAGAATATGAAAGTGAATTCCAAGTTTAATTCAAATTATTTTCAAATAGTTTAAAATTTTATAATTTAGTGCTCCGTGTAAAATGTTTGAGGAAAAATATTTAAAGAAAATATTTGTAGAGAGTAGATGATAGTAGATAATTTACATTTTAAAAGTGTAATATTATGTATTTTACTATTAAAATTCTTATTTTATTAATTCTTATCTTTATAATCGAGATGTTATAAAAAGTCTAATGTTTTTAAAGTATTACTTATAATCAAATTATTATAAATATGTGCAAGTATTTTAAAAAATAAATTTAGTTTAGTGTAATAGTGGAAGTAGTAAAGTAAATATGTTTCTAAATAAAAACTTAGGGGATATTAAAAGATTCAAACAAAAATGTAAATTTTCATAACATATTTTTAATCTAAACAAATCAGTTTAGCAAACAATTTAACTAGAGTATTTATCTAACAGTCTTATTATTTTACAAGAGTCAACATCACTGCAGAAGTAAAAGAAATGCAATAGTTATTAAATGCAAGAATTGTAAACTCAAACGATCAGAAACTGTAAAGTTAACAGAAACGTTTACAATTGATCTACAACATTTCAACCAAATTATTCTACTTAAATAAATGTTAATCAATAAATAATCACTTATATTAAGGTAACTTCAATAAATTAGATTGGATTCGGCCCTCGTCTAGACTAGACTAAGGGGCAGGCAGTTGCAGTCTTTGGCTCCCTATTTACATAATTACAATATTAAAATATTTTTTTGAGATAATTTCCTTTTTTTTCTATTCGATGATACTTCATTTCTGCTTATTGAGATTAACTTGTGGCGGCGATACGCACAACAACACATTCTTGACATTTTTAAAATCGTAAAAAATTACGGAGAATACATTAACAATTAATATTGTACATTAAACAGGCAACCGGCTAGACATTTTAAAATTAATAAATACTGTAGATAATACAGGCTAGTAACTAATTTGATAGTCAAATGAAAAAAAGAAGAAATAAAAACTTAACCTAGTAAACGTTAGTTGGGTCGAGGGCGACCATTTTTACACTACACTTAACACTAAGAAAGTCTTTTTTCAGTACACTCCCGTGGGATCTAGGCCGAACATTTTGGCTTTTTCAGTCCGATTTTAAGAACACTGAACTCCGCACTGTCAGTACACTCCGGTAGGGTCAAGCACGAACATCTTGATGTTTTTCAGGAACTTGGAGATTTTGAAAAAATTGAAGTGATGCTTCTCAGTAGACACCGGTCGGGTCGAGGACAAACATCTTGGTATCTTGATTTGATTTTGATAAATCACCGTCAAAAATTCAAATAAATCGCTTTTTAGTAAACACCAGTAGGATCCAGGGAAAACATTTTGCTGAATATTTCTTCTTGATAAATGTAGAAATCTCAAATATTCTCTTTTTATCTTCCAAATATTTCAATGTTATATTCAGTAGATGCCCGTGGGATCCAAAACCTTGATATCCATATTGAAAACGGTTTCCGAACTCTAGCGAATCGATCTTATTTACGATGAACAATGAGCGCGCGAGCGGTAAATACGTGCGAACGATGTAGTGGGTGTCTTACGACTGGTAGTTCCGCGACCACGTGCCTGACTTTTATACCTGCTCTCGTGCGCAGTTGCGTATTTTTTTTGCGATTTGAATTTGGAAGCTTTCAGCCGACTGGGCGTCCGCGCGCCCCCGCCCTTGTTTTTTTTTACTTTTTTTGGATAAAAAAGCTAAAAACGCCATGCGGCCATCCCGCGCAGCAAGATGCCTAACAACAAACAATTTAAGCGGCGGGGTAGTTTTTCTGCACAATGTGTTTGAATTTTATCAATAAATCTGCAATTTCATTGAATGAGAATATTTTTATGATTATCAAAACATAAATATGAAGATCTTTGAATTTAAATAATATTAGGTCATAAAAGATGATAGTCATGAAATTCCACTGTGATTACTCAAAAGTGGGATTTTAAAATTAAAACCTGAATTAATAATATTTGATAGAATACAGATAATAATGATATGTACGTGATGTAGATACATATTAGTGCATACGCATGTACTTTTTTGCAATATCGGCGAAATGTATGACCAAAAAATAAACATTAGTAGCTTATTTTGCATTTTGAATAAATCTAAACGTGCTTGTTTTGAAATAATTCGACTATGTTGTAAAATTATTTATAATAATACTGACGATTTAGAAATTATAATAATTTTAGGGAAATATTATTTGTAACGTAAAAAAAGGAGGAATTTAATAAAAGATTGGATTTTTATTTTTAATATTTAATTATATTTTTACTCAATCAATTTTTATTTATTTAAAATGAAGGAAAATCCAACAACTAGTTTTAATATAAAATTATAAAATAAATATAATAAATTAATCCAAATAAAAATTAATCAAAACTTCATAATTTTACAATTTTAATTTAAAATAAACACTAAAATGCTACATTTAAAAAATTAAATCATTAAATTCACCAAAACATTTACATGTACTTTACTAACTATAATGTCATATTCCGTCGTGGTTTACAGATGAAATATGGTTCTCATGCTTACTGACAAATGGCTACCGTGTAATCCGATGTAAACGGGGTATATCCCTTATAATCTCGTAAAGGACCACCGCTACAATACCAAAGTTTCTTAGTAAATGACAAGTCTGAAACTCAATTTATGACGGATTTAAGACCTTGAGGGCTTGGATTAAGATAATGTTAATGGGTTTGCGAAATAAGTTAATAAGCTATTTTTGCTTTGTTGTAGCTGTTTTTTTTGATAAATGAGAAATGCATACTCATGGACATCTGTAACTGTAGCATATACATAGAACATAGATCTATCTAAAGCCTACTACAGATCCGTTACCATTTCTAAGGACTTAGGTGGTGGCCTCAAAAGTCAGCCGGCATTTGGAGGTGGTAGAACTCTCTGTAGTTCGACTCCGGCACCACCGCCACACCAATTTCTGCCTAATAACGGCAGTGTTAAGCGCTGCTGTGTTCTGGTTTGAAGGGTGGTGTAAGGGAAACATACTTTTACGAGGCGTTCCAAGCTGGAATGCCTTGTAAAAGTATAGTCCTCAGGGGTAGCGCATCTGTGAGCGGCCTCTAGGAGGTATAAGATTAGATTCCTACATGAGGTCGACCACGGGTGCATTGCTACCCTTGTGGACGAAGTTGGAACGCCCTTTATAAGTATGTCACCCTCACCACAGTTTTGAAACCATCAGAACACAGCCGCGTTTAAAACTGTGGTTTTAAGGCAGAAATAGGTGTGACGATGGTACCTTCGGAGTCATACGGGCTCTATCATCTTCAAATACATAGAAAATATCGGCTTTTCCTTTGCTTGTTATAATTCTTCTAATCCAGTATTAGTATGTACAATTTACATTTCGAGGCACATACCTAATCCTTTAAATCATATTTTATGACGGATTTGAGACCTAAATTTCAAAATATGGATTAAGATAACAATATTGAGTCAGAAATTTGTTATAATCTACTTAATTTCTTTTTTAATATTCGCCGTAGTTTGTCAAAGGATGGATAATTTTAATCCGACAATCTAGACGTTTTTTAATAACTGATAACTAAAATTAAATCTCTGAATATTTATTTTGGTTTTGGCGTTAGAGCGGCAATATAGTCGACTTTACTAAAACTGGTTCTAGTTCGAAGGGTATGGTAAGGGAGACACACTTTTCCGAGACTTCCACCTTAGTCCTCGGGGGTAGCGATCTCATCGCATCTGTCGCCGATCTCAGATAGGAATTTAATCCTATCTGGGGTTGATTTCGGATGTCCATGGGCGGCAGCAGCCACTTACCAGAAGGACTGCATGCTCGACTGCCACTACTATATTATAAAATAAAAAATAAATAAAATAATATAACTTTACGTTAGAAATAGGTGTGGAGATGCTACCACCCTATCGAACCATATTGATTCTACCACATATGAAGTATAATTTATAATTGGCCTAATTAATACATACGAGTAGACGTTGATGAAGATTGCGTAGTGGTACAATCGACGTGCGATGTAAAACGTTCCGGGTTCAATCCCTGGTCAGGCAAACATTTTAATAGTGAATTAACCAGTTATAAGTCAGTGGAATAAAATTCGACTTTCTTCGCCGGATCGTAGGTTAAAATTCCAGGCACCTCAGATTTCATGAAATAGTATTAGAAATTAATTATCACTTGCATTAACGGCGAAGGAAAACATCGTAAGGACACATGCCCGAGAGTTCTTCGTAAATCTCAAAGGTGTGTGAAGTCTACCAAACCACACTTAGCTAACATAGCGAACTGTAATATATTCCCTATTTTAAGAGCCCTATCCGGCAGTGCGACAGGAATGGGTTGATATGTGTTTCATACAGCCTTAGCAGATGCTACTTTCAGTATCGGCGATTTTGGCATTACTGTCATGTTTTGACGATTTGCGTTTGCAGTATGGATCGCGCGTTGAAGCTGCTGCATCAATACTGCATTGTATTTTTCGTACAGTTGCTGCATCGAGCGTGAAAAGTAGCTGCTACGATCGCTTAAAAGTGTGCAGGGTGTGGCGTTTACTTTGTAGTTTCTGAAATGTAGCTAAATATTTTGTCGCTGACGTTAAAAGTAGCATGTGTTAAATATCTAATATATAAAATTCTCGTGTCACAGATTGCGTTGCCATACTGCTCCGAAACGGCTTGACCGATTTTGATGAAATTTTTTGTGCTTATCCGGTATCTATGAGAATCGGCCAACATCTATTTTTCATCCCCCTAAATGTTAGGGATAGTACAACCCTAAATTTTTTTTTTATTTATATGGCAACACAACGTTTGCCGGGTCAGCTAGTAATTAATAAAAAAATTAACACGCTCTCATAAGTCGTCTTAATGCTACTTAGAACTTACGGATTAAAGGTTTAAGTTAGGTTAGGTTAGGTTTAGGTTACGGCTCATTTCATGAGGAATATCACTGAGAGAGGCCCTGCTCTCTCGGGACCTGGCTGGCGCTAATATCTGCGCCGGTCGACGCTGCCGGGTCGCGAATGCAATGTTCACGCTTCTCGCGACTCGGCATCGAGCGTCCAGAGGAACGCCGCGGAGTTTAGTCGGTAATAGTCAGACATATTCCTTCGCTCCCCCGGTTGGAAGGGAATCCATGAGGATTTCTCCGCGTTTAAAAAAAGGTTTAGGTTACGGGAAATATTTTTTTTTTTAATTGAAGTAGCAGCATGCCTGCAGTCCAGCTGATAGTAAGTAGATAACTGCCGCCCATATATCTCTAATCAACCTCTAATAGGATTAGAGCCCTTGCAAACTATGAGGACTAAATTAGAATGCCCAGTTCTTATCAATCTTCATACTAAAACCCAGCTTGGCTACCGTTATCAGGAATAGATTTGACGGTGGTATTTCCGAAGCCAAACCACAAGATTCTTCCTCATTTAAATTAATTTAACAATTAATTTAAATTGTAGTGTACAAGTAGATTAGGTTTACCGCGAAAAACGTGTTCACATAACGTTATGAGATTTCTAAATATAATTGTATTTAGTGATATAATAAATGTATATTTGAAAGAACTCAAATAAAAACTAGAATTTGTGTCAATATTTTGTTCTTCGTAAGTTTTATAGCAATTTCTAGCATTTGGTACCTATATTATGGGGGCGAACGAAAAATAATAGGTCTAACATCTAGCGGCGATATTAGATTAAGAATGACGTCACTAAACTAATCAGGCATTGTCATCCAAACCAAATCTTATATATAAAATTCTCGTGTCCCAATGTTGTTACCGTACACATTCGAAACGGCTTTACCGATTTTCACCAAATTTTATGTGCATATTCAATAGGTCTGAGAATCGGCTACTATCTATTTTTCATACCCCTAAGTGATAAGGGTTGTTCCCTTAACATTTTCTTATTTATACGGCAACACAACGTTTGCCGGGTCAGCTAGTTTGTATTTAAAATTTCAGCAAAATTGCAAGATTGAGTTGCAAGATGAACTAAGCAGTGATAGCTTTTTTTATAATATAGGAGTAGCAGACGAGCATGCAGTCCACCTGATGGTAAGTGGCTACTGCCGCCCACGGACATCTATAATCAACCCTAGAGAGGATTAGATATTCCTACCTGAGGTCAGCCACAGATGCGCCGCCATCCTTGAGTACTACGCTGGAACGCCTCGGAAAAGTATGTCTCCCTTACTTCACTCTTCAAACCAGAACACAGCAGCGCCTAACACTGCTGTTATTAGGTAGAAATAAGTGTGGCGGTGGTGCCGCCGGAGTCGAACCACAAAGGGTTCTACCACCTTCAAAACTATACTAACTCTACTACTTTTTCCATTTATCCCGTCGACAGCATTATTTTTATTAAAGTTACTCATTTTATATAATTCTAGAATTAAAGTTATAGGGCCGTAGAATAAAAAGAGATAAATTATAAATGATCTCAATTATTAATAAAATAATTTTATCAGCATATAAATCACGATAAGAGTAATAAATAAGGCTAATGAATTCCACTACTGTCTTAGATTGGTATCGAATCAAAACGTGCTGTAAAATGGCTAATAGCTATAATTACAAGCTTATTTTAACTTGCTTTGTGAGTTCATATGTTGTCATTGTTAACCCTTTACTATCCCACTGCTGGGCCCGTGCCCAGATAATAATGATTAATAATGATGATGATCTCTGAGCACGGGCCCAGCAGTGGGATAGTAAAGGGTTAACAATGATATAACAGCAGTGTTAAGCGCTGCTGTGTTCCGTTTTGAAGGGTGTGGTAAGGGAGACATACGATTCCGAGGCGATCCAGCTTAGTCCTCAGGGGTAGCGGCGCATCTGTGGCCGACCTCAGGTAGGAATATCTAATCCTATCTGGAGTTGATTACAGATGTCCATGTGCGGCAGTAGCCACTTACCATCAGGTGGACTGCATGCTCGTCTGCAACTCCTATATTATAAAAAAAAGTTCGACCGGGAGGTATCACCGTCACACAATTTCTAGCGTGAAGTAGGTCTTGTTCCGTTAAAAGGATATGGATGAGTTATATATGAGGCAACGTGTGTAATCGGCTTTAGGTAAAACCTTTTCTTTATAGTGGGTCATAGATTCTTTCGCAGCTTCTTCTCCATAACGAAGTGGTGCTAGATATATAGACGTTCAACAAGAGTTCTGTAAGGAATCTATTTTGAATAAAATATTTTTGATTTCGACTTTGATGCTATTCCAATGTTATAAAAAGACTAGCTGACCCGGCAAACGTTGTGTTGCCATATAAATAAAAAAATGTTGAGGGTGAACAACCCTTATCACTTTGTGGTATGAAAAATAGATAGTAGCCGATTCTCAGACCGACTGAATATGCATATAAAATTTGGTGAAAATCAGTAAAGCTGTTTCGGAGGAGTACAGTAACTAACATTGTGACACGAGAATTTTATATACAAGATATTCGTGATTTAATTACTTGCTTTGGACAATAAAAGGAATGCTTAACAAAAACCCGGACTAGGTCGTAATTGCGTTTAAAGAGCCCAATTAAAATGTGACCAACAAAACCACGGAAATAACTGATATGATTAAATACTGGAATTATAGACATAATGACCACCGTAATTAAATAGTACGAGATTTAACCGCGTGGTAACTAAGTTTAAGTATGTGTAGGGGCTTTCTACTAGCAGTGATAGCCTAGTGGCAGAAACTCGGCCTCTCGATCGAGGGTCCGAGGTTCAAATCCTAGGCACGTACCTCTGATTTTTCAACGTTATGTGCGTATTAGAAATTAATTATCACTAGCTAAATGGTGAAGGAAAACATCGTGAGGAAACCTGCATACCTGAGAGATTTTATAAAAAATAAATAATCTCAAAGGTATGTGCAGTCTACCAATACGCACTTGGCCAGCGCGGTGGACTATGGCCTAATCCTTCTCATTCTGAGAGGAGACCCGTGCCCAGCAGTGGGACAGTAATGGGTTGATGATGATGATGATGAGGGGCCTCCTTGTCACGCGTTTGTTTAGTTTGGGTTAAATGATGGGATGCGAGGGGCGCGCAGGCGGACCGGATCCGCGGGCAGGAACCTACGTGATATATTATCATACTTATAGTCTGCTAACTGCTAGTCCGCTCTGAAGTTATTGCGAGGTGTAGTCATGCAATTTACTATGGCGACGCGATTCATTTCTATATTCAGAGTGGACTAGCAGTTTGACGCGGATACACTGTGTAACTTGCCAAAAATCAATCTCAATTGTTTGTTGTACCGGGATCATACATTAAAAAAAATGGATTTTTTTATTCATTGTCATTAAATTTCTATAGTATTTTAATTCAACCTATGATTAGTCACAGATGGGTTGCTACCTCTAAGGGCTCAGTCAAACACTCCATACATCATCATCATAATCATCAACCCATTACAGTCCCACTGCTGGGCACGGGTCTCCTCTCAGAATGAGAAGGATTAGGCCATAGTCTACCGCGCTGGCCATGTGCGGATTGGTAGACTTCACATACCTTTAAGTTTTTTTTATATAAATCTCTCAGATATGCAGGTTTCCTCACGATGTTTTTCCATCACCGTTTAAGCAAGTGATAATTAATTTCTAACGCTTCGTATACGTAAATTTATTTCACCATGCAAATTTTTACCTCATAGCAATTATCTCACATTTAAAGGGTGTGCTAAAACAATCGTAGGTACACAACAATGCCCTATTATTAACTTGCGACCTGGGAAGGGTGCCATTTGATCTTTACAAAAATTATCTGCAATTTTTAGATTTTTTAAAGATAACGTGTTAGCCATTACGTCAATGGGTCGCCATTTAGTGGAACCTTTTGTTAAATTTTATAACTTGTGCAAATGTTTTTTGAGATTCATGCCGTTTTTATTTTTGATGTTTTTTAATGTTTTTATTGCACATTTCGCTGTATATACAATAGTTAATGTTAGTTGCGCAAAAAATTGCACTCCCCAAGGATTTTATGATTGGAAAGTCGGTAAGGGAACTTTCTACATTTCTAAGAAATATATTTTTATATTATAGATCCCGTTATGGTACTAGGTTGGAACGCTTTGTATCCCAACGCGTGTATCAGCATCAGTGATTAGAACCTCCACTCAGAAATAGTCTTATAACCTAAAATCTGAGAAAGTTATTCATCATCATTAACAACCCATTATTTTCCCACTGGGCACAGGTCTCCTCTGAGAATGAGAAGGTTTAGGCCATAGTCCACCGCGCTGGCCAAGTGCGTATTGACAGACTTCACATACCTTTGAGATTTTATCCTTACTAATATTATAAATCCGAAAGTAACTCTGTCTGTCTGTCTGTCTGTCTGGTTGTCTGTTCTTCACGCCCAAACCACTAAACCGATTTTAATGAAATTTTGTACAAAGATAGTCTGAAACCTGAGAACGGACATAGGATAGTTTTTATCCCGGAAATCCCACGGGAACTAGGGATGGCGATCTAAGATCGATTATTTGGAGAATCGATCTTTTGGACCCAAAACATCGATTATTTTAATCGATATTAGTAAGGATTGAATCGTAAACTATGCATTTAATCAAGTGATGATCTTTAGCAAAGTTGAAGGTACGAATTTTCAGTTTTATGTATGTTAGTATGTTATATTATTTTCTTTTAAACGCGGGCGAAGCCGCGGGCAAAAACTAGTTTTTTATAAATCTCTCAGATATGCAGGTTTTCTCACGATGTTTTCCTTCACCGTTTTAAGCAAGTAATCAGTAATTTGTAATTCGCACATAATTTTGAAGAATCACCTATTTAATAAAAGCACTTTATAGCGCTTCTGTGAAGGGTGTGCCAAGGATACACTTGTACTAGATGTTACAACATAATCATCAGGGGTAAGGACGCATTTGTGGCCGACCTCAGGTAGGTCTTATCTTATTTGGGGTTGATTACAGATGTCCATCGGCGGCAGTAGCCACTTACCATCAGGTGGATTGCATGCTCATCTGCTATTCCTATATTGTACAAAAATTTACTTCTCATCTATTTATATCTTATCCCTTTTTTATCTTTATTTCTCACATTCTTTCTTTTTTCATGTTCTCCTTTCTCCCTTTTTTCCATTTTATTTTATTTCGTATTATTATTATTTTTATTATTATTATTACTTTTTTTAGTATAGTTGTACCGCCTTCAATTTTTCTGCACATCCCTAAGGTTGACTGGGAGAAAATGCTATTTAGCATTATGTCCGCCTTTTGTACCACACTGTTTTAACATGGTCAATAAAGAGTAAATAATAAAAAAAGCAGTAGAAAGACAGTTTAAAAAGAAACTTATTTGAACGCACTATTTACTTACTGTACACAATTAATTTCTCTGTGAACAAGTTCCGATAAAAGAAAGCAGACGTGAACTTTGTTCGAGCGATATTCGCGAGCAACCCGACCATTTCAAATAGCACTTACAGCTCTAGAATATCAAAGATTGGATAAGACATCTCCACACGCCGGTTAATGTTTATTTGGGAGTTGGAATTAGAAATGGATATGTCATTGAACTGAGATTGTCTCGTGGTTTTTAGAACAAATGCGATCACAGACCATCTCTCTGTTTTGAAAATATTACTTAAGCTTTGTTTTTGCAAAATATGGCCAGCTTTCACATAGTTTTAAAGGTTCCGTACCGAAGTTAAAAACGGAACCCTATTACTAAGCTTCCACTGTCTGTCTGTCTGTCACATGGCTGTAACTCTAAAACAGTCATAGATATACACTTGAAATTTTTAAAGAATATGATGGCCGCTATAACAGCAAATAAAGCCGCGCCAGACATTCAGATGGACAGATAGATGGTTTTTTAGGGTTCCGTTTTAACCCTTTGGGTACGGAACCCTAAAAAACTATGTCATATTTTAGAAAACAAACCTCGAGTAGTATTATGATCTAAAAATCTAACTTTATAGACCAGTTTTTAATCTAATTTGTGTATAAGTACTAGAAGCGACTTAAAGCCAGAAATATTTCACGGAAATTGACTACCAACTTCGCATATCAGTTGCAAATTTATAATCAAAGTAGGAAAATTACAGGAAGGAAGGAAGATGCAGGCAATAAATACCGATGTCTACCTTAAACGTCATATCGATATAATTAAACTTTATTACAATACTCCTAATAGGTGATATCGACTATAATTAATTTATGCTAGGGTTCCGTACCCAACGGGAAAACGGAACTCTATTACTAAGCTTTCGCTGTTTGACAATCTATCCGTCTGACACAGGACTCTATCTCCTGAACCGTAATAGAAAGACACTTACAATTACAGTGTATATATACTGGGAGGCCGCTATAACAACAAATACTAAAAATAAATAGGGGTTGCCACAGAAGAAACCGCTATATTTAGCCGTTTTTCGCTTTTCATTTTTTTTTCTTAAAATTTACACAATGCATTTATTTCTATTGCTGCTATGATAACATCAACAACCCATTACTGTCCCACTGCTGGGCACGGGTCTCCTCTCATAATGAGAAGGATTAGGCCATAGTCCACCGCGCTGGCCAAGTGCGTATTGGTAGACTTCACATACCTTTGAGATTTTTTTTATAAATCTCTCAGGTATGCAGGTTTCCTCACGATGTTTTCCTTCACCGTTTCGTAAGTGATAATTAATTTCTAATATGCACATAAGTTTGAAAAATCAGAGGTTTTTCCTGGGATTTGAACCTCGGACCCCTTGATCGAGAGGCCGAGTTTCTTAATCACTAGGCTATCACTGCCTAATATGATAACAAATACTATGATAACACATACTACAAATAAAATATAATACTTAAGTGAAAATTTGAAGGTACTGAACCCTCGATCTGGGAGTTCGACTCGTACTTGGCCAATTTTTTATACAGAAGTAACAAACGAGTTTGCAGTCCACCTAACAGTAAGTGGCTACTCCTGTGGACTAAGCCGGAACGCCTTGGAAAAGTATGTCTCTCTTACCACACCCTTCAAACCAGAACACATCAGCGTTTAATACTGCTGTTGTTAAGCAGAAATAGGTGTGACGGTGGTGCCTGTATCAAACCATAAATTTAGAACTAGTTACGTATGAATACGGGAAAATCTTATCATTATGCCCATGTCGGAAATACCTCTAGATATGATATATATAATTGACGACAATTAATTCTATCAGTTATCCGCTTAGCAATACTCAAATCGAGCAGACATAAAAGAAAATTGTGTCTAACCACAATATGAAACATTGTTTCCTTATATGCAAATACCCAAAAGATTACAATAATTACACGTCATTAACTAGGTTATTTTCCAGGTTTTGTTTATTTTAGTCTACCTGTGTTTTTTCTGTTTTCCTTAAATTATAGACAAATTTATTGTAGCAAATGAGGTTGACACCTGTAGCATTACCATGAGTTGGCATAGAAACGCCACTATAGAAATGGTAAATAGAAAACTATTGTCATTTTGCTAGTGAATAACATAACTACTATCGTTACGGTATTTCTTGACAACGTCTGTCAAATTAATGACTCATGGGACCGAATTTGTATGGCAATAGATCATAATGACATTCGCTAGCGATTTGATTTCGATAGGTTTTTTACGTATCGAGTTACGTCACTACGGATTTTAGTTCTACGAGTAACCACCAGAGGCGCTGTACAATTTTTCATACATTTATTTTACGCAGTCGCTAGCGAGTAATACTTTTGTAAACTCATGGTAGTCCTACTGATGTCAGGTGGCCACTGTCACCCGTAATTATCTGTAATCATGTCTAGATAGGAGACAATCTTAAATTGGTCTGTGGACGGCCTTAGATTCATCGCTAACCCTGAGGACTAAGTAGGAACTTGTAAATGTGACTACCGTATCACTCCTTTATAGCTCATATAGTCATATTACCTCTAGAATTTTTTTCAAAGTTTCATAGGGTCTCGATCCTCTAGGGGGTCGCTGAGCTTTCATTAAAAGATCATGAAGCATTACAACTCCCCAATAAAAAATATATATTTTTATTGACAAAATGTTGTTTAGGACTTTCGATGTAGGGATCGTACTATATAAAAGTTTGAGAAACACTGTTTTAGAATCTCCTAGAATATATCCATCCTCTGGCAATCTTCTTCAGGTCTATTGTCACGATTGTTTAGTGAACAGCAAACTTACGGACATAATTATAAATGTATATACCTAATTTGAATCATGCCTTGATAATATTAGGGATACTCTAGGTTTTACCTTCCTGTTCATTTGAATTTGATATTAGTTACTATGAAAGACAGTTATCGGGATTATGACGTGCATATGAAACTAAGCAATTAATACGAATACGAAAAAGGTTATCAATAAGTAATAATTGTTAATTACGAGATTAAATAACTTACACACGTACGTACGTAGTATTTGATAAAAATTGTCGTCATCAACTCATTTATTATACTTGGGCTCGAGTCTTCTATCATAATTAGACTACTTTATTCAATTTCCGCCACGATAGTTAACTATCGTCATCTAAATATATATAACTCAAAGACTGACATAGTGCTCTATCAACGCACAGCCCAAACCACTGGACGGATCGGGCTGAAATTTGGCATGCAGGTAGATGTTATGACGCAGGCATCAGCTAAGAAAGGATTTTGATCAATTCTACCCCCAAGGGGATAAAATAGGGGATGAAAGTTTGTATAAATCTTAGTTAATAATATTACTTCGTAACGCGAGCGAAGCCGCGGGCAAAAGCTCGTTATATTATATAGTTCGCACTATAGTTAGTACCGAGTCATTATTATACATGGATTGGTTGACACCTTTGAGATTTTTTACAGAACTTTCAGGTTCCCGTAAGATATATCGCTCACTGTTAAATCAAGTAATAGTTCATTGGAAGGTGGTAGAATCTTTGTGGTTCGACTCAAGCGGCACCACCGCCACACTTCTCCCGCCTAAGCAGTGTTAAGCGCTGCTGTGTTCTAGCTTAAAGGTTGTGGTAAGGGAGACATACTTTTCCAAAGGCAATCCAGTTTAGTCCTCAGGGTGCAGCGCATCTGTGACCGACCAGGTAGGAATCTAATCTTATCTGGGGCTGATTAGAGAGGTCCCTAATATTATAAAAAATAAATTTTCATTGGTTTAATTGTGCATTTACAGTATTACTAGAAATGTCCACTGATTCGTACAATTTGACGAGATTATTAATCATAATATAATTACTGACATACGTTGCATTATATTCTTTAGTTTTATTAGCCGGCAATGAATAACAATTTAAATAGAAAGAGTAATAATATATTACACGAGCTTTTGCCCGCGGCTTCGCTCGCGTAACGAAGTAATATTTTCGTCCCCTATTTTATCCCCTGGGGGGTAGAATTGATCAAAATCCTTTCTTAGCGGATGCCTGCGTCATAACATCTACCTGCATGCCAAATTTCAGCCCGATCCGTCCAGTGGTTTGGGCTGTGCGTTGATAGATCACTATGTCAGTCAGTCACCTTTGAGTTATATATATTTAGATAATGCCATACATATGCATGCCAGTATTCTTCTTCCCGATATAATATTTCGTAAGTATCTATTTGTCCCTGAAATTTAAGTGATATACAACATGAGGGTACCATTAATTTTATAGCAGGACGACAATTTCTAAACTAATTCTATTATAAATTGTGGACACACTCTAATCCTATAAAAGTACGCCGTACAATTGTTAAGCTAAGCTTCCTTCGCTAAATCTAATACCAGAAATCTTTCTTACTAAATCTAATCACATAAAGTTCCGACCAGTTGTGCAGGATTATGTTAAAACAGGAGTACATATAAGCTCTAAATGATGGATTAAAATCGATTATAATCCTGTAAAAACACCGCTAAAACAATAGGGAGCCCACATGACTGTTTAATCCTATTAGAGGAACAAATTATGTGGGTTTACAGAAATTCTAATACCATTTATATTCTGCGGTACATTTTTGGTGGTTATAATCCTGAAGATGGTAGGTATTGGTTTATTTTTTTCAATTCGCTAAACCTGTCTACTGCAGCTGCCTATGCATGCCTAGTACCTATGCAGTGACTTGGCCTTTCTGTCGTGCGGTCCGAGATCGAATCCCCCCGGCTTATGATTTTTCGAGTGTGCGATAAGGAATTAATTATGAATGAATGAGAATATCATGTAAATGTTACCACTGTGTTCTTTAAGAAAGGTTTATAAGGTACGAGCATTTGCCCGCGGCTTCGCTCGCGTTCCGAAGTAATATTTTCATCACCTATTTTATCCCCTTGGGCGTAGAATTGGTCAAAATCCTTTCTTAGCCGATGCCTACGTCATAACATCTACCTGCATGCCAAATTTCAGCCCGATCCGTCCAGTGGTTTGGGCTGTGCGTTGATAGATCACTATGTCAGTCAGCCACCTTTGAGTTATATATATTTAGAAGGTATATCGATCCGTACGTGAGGGATTATGGCCTAGGTTCTCTGAGAGGGCTGTTAGTACTCTTTTATTATTATAAACTCTTAGCTCAGCTTTCTTTGTTAGTTCGTATGTGAATTATAAGCCAACGCAACTATAATTTTTAGATGTGTTTGGTTTAAATGACAATACATGATTAACTTAGTGACGTCATTAAAGCCAATATGGCGGCCCCAAGATGGCGGGCAATTTTATGCATTTTTTTTATTTTTATTATTTGTTATCATAGCAGCCATATAATAAATGCGTTGTGAAATTTTGAACTGTCTACCAATTACAATTCAATAGATAAAGGGGAAAATATCGCAAAATAGTGTATGGGCGTTTCTTGTATGGCAACCCCCTTTTATTTAAGCTTTTTATTTATGTAGTATGTATAAGTGTAAATTTCTCTGTAAATTTCAAGTGTCTATTTATTACGGTTCAAGCTATAGAGCTCTACGGCAAATGGACAGACAGCGCAGGCTCAGTAATCATCATCATAATCATCAACAATCCAATACTGTCCCACTGCTGAACACGCGTCTCCTCTCAGAATGAGAAGGATTAGGCCATAGTCCACCGCGCTGGCCAAGTGCGTATTGGTTGGCTTCACATACCTTTAAGATTTTTTTTTATAAATCTGTTGTTGTTGTATGATGATGTTTTCCTTCACCGTTTAGCAAGTGATAATTAATTTCCAATTAGTAATAGTAATAGGGTTCCGTTTTTACGTTTTGGGTACGGAACCCTAACAGTTCACGTGTCATACCATAGCCTACCCTAACCAGTCCTTAGTCATACCTAAACCACAAATGTGTTACCCCTGAATCAATAATGTTATATACATAGATTATTATATAGGAACAAACAATAAAATGCGTAACTTTTTAATTACTCATACGTTTTATGAAAGGTTGCACAGACATAGGACAAATCAACTTGCATGACACACATTGCACATTGCACTAAAATTTTCCCCTGAATCAATCAATCTCAGGCAGTATTCGAAGATGGTAGAACCCTTTGTGGTTCGACTCCGGCGGCACCACCGCCACACCTATTTCTACCTTATAACAGCAGTGTTAGGCGCTGCTGTGTTCCGGTTTGAAGGGTGTGGTAAGGGAGACACTTTTCCGAGGCGTTCCAGCTTAGTCCTCAGGGGTAGCGGCGCATCTGTGGCCGACCTCAGGTGGGATTATCTAATCCTATCTGGGGTTGATTACAGATGTCCATGGGCGGTAGTAGCCACTTACCATCAGGTGGACTGTATGCTCGTCTGCTACTCCTATATTATAAAAAAAAAGGATTGAAGTCCTTCCTCACCATGGACACATAGATGCGTGGCTACCACCTACAAAGTTTGAAAGCCTTCTTTAATAATACGGGAGTAGCAGACGAGCATGCAGTCCACTGGATCGTAAGTGGCTATAGCCGCCCATGGACATCTGTAATCAGTCTCAGATAGGATTAGATTTTCCTACTTCAGGTCGGCCACAGATGCGCCTCTACCCCTGAGGACCAAGCTGGAACGCCTCGCAAAAGTATAGCACCCTTACCATACCCTTCAAACCAAAATACAGCAGCACTTAACGCTGCTGTTGTTAGGCAGAAATAGGTGTGGCCTGCCAATTTGTGACAGTCGTTTTTCACATTTAACCCCTTAAATAATATACCAAGAACTAATTTTATCTTGTCCTTTTAGAGTAAAGTAATAAATGAAAAAATATGAGGTTACCATAAACAATTCATTCCATTTTAAAAATGGAGCATTTATTGTCAATGTCTATTTGTCATGCTGCAAAACATGGCGACATCCTAAAAGTACATGAAACGATGTATTTAATTGTATTTTTAATGTTATGCAAACATAACTAATTACAATATGAATAAAAATATATTTTTAGTGCTCATAGCCCCGAGGTACAATTTATAAAGGACCCATGGCGGCAGTACCTTTGCCTATTTTTATTGCTGTAAAAAATGAGTTTTAAAAACATTAAAACACAAATGGCCAGTCTCGGGCGTCCATTTTTTATTGGTCATCTTAATGTGTTTCAAATTTAACACGTTCTGTGTTTAGGAAATACTTTTTTTAAATTGTAGGCCATGTGCAGTTTAAAATAATGAAAATTTTACCTCTTGATCGAATCCCGGATCATCTCTAATCTGTTCGGTGTTGTCCACATAACAAACAAACAAACGCTTTCTATACTTACAGCCCCACACTAGGATACCCTGTATCGTGGGTGCCATGGACACACAAACACAAACACATAGACAAATACACAAACACCCAGACCCAGAAACAGAAATCTAAATTCATCATTTAGATATCCGTCTGGCCGGGGATCGAACCCGGGACCCTCTGCGTGTCAGACCGGTATGGTGACCGCTCCGCCACGCGGGTCGTCATAAAAAACACTTGTTTGAACAGTAAGGGCAGTTGTGTAGCACTGTAAGAAAAAATATAGTGTAGTGGTCGAATATGCCTTAAACCTCACTCTTTCTAAGAGGAGACCCATGCCTAGCAGAGGGACAGTAATGGGTTCACGAGGAGTTTTAACGTAATATTCCTTTGGATAACTTACGACCGCTATTAATACATAATAGATAATTTAACAATTCCTTTTGACTTTCGACTCGGTAAAAATTTAATGGTTTGATATTAATAGAAGGCGTAAGTAGCCAAAACGATGTTTTTTTTCCACGTGTGGGATGTCGTTTGTTTTGTATTTATATCAGGTATTTCATATACCTACTATACGCTATGGACCAATATCATTTACAAAGCCTTACATTTATCTAACATTTTGAGGTTTTAGTTTTTTCCTTATCAGAATTTCGTACTTATATCTGAAGGCTAATATTGTACTGTACACTGTTCGTTTGTATGTATTTGTAAAACTTTATTCATATAATTTCCTTTATTAACACTGTTCGTTTTTATGTATTTGTAAAACTTTATTCACACAAAATTCTTTATTAATTTGCTCAGTTAAAATTAGTTTGAATACGTACAAAATATTTCATGAATAACACCCAAGAACACCAAAGAAGTTTAACTTTTTACTGGCGTACATACAAACACGCTTTTTATGATAGTTTTGTATATATAAAAAAAATAGTAATGTATTGTCCGCGACAAACTGCTAGTCCGCTCTGAAGTTGTTGCGAGCAGTTGTATGCATACAATTTGCTATGGCGACGCGATTCATTTCTATATTCAGAGCGGACTAGCAGTTTTACCCGGACTATACTTTATATTAATTACAATCTAAGCTTAATTTAAGACTAATGATTAATTCTACGCTAACTTAATTCTCCGACACTGCTCTTCTTTGTATGATAGGTATAACGGAATGTAGATATATTTATAATGTTACTATTGTAATTATTCGAAAAATTAGTCAATTAATTGGAACTATGTATGAGGCCAGGAAATATATCGTAAATAGTGTAAACATTTGGCAACATAAAACAACATATGATGTATGAATGAGGGTGTTATTGACTAAATTATTGAATGACGACACGATAAACTTGTTTTGTATAGTAAACTCATAGTTATTTACTCATAGTTCTTCATTCATATTAAAATGTTTATTTATTTGTAGTATTTACCTACTTGGATGAATTGGTTTATGTATATATTTACTTATTTATTTGGGTAACAAACATATCATACCTACTATATAACACAGGTAAATGGTTCATAGATACAAACAGAAGAAAAATTACAGTTTCCACTATTCAATTTTACGGTAAGTTAAAAAGCAAAATGAACATGAAATACCACAATGAAGAAGATGAGAAACACAGAGATGAGAAGAGGATGAGAAATACATAAAAAAATAATTAATAAAAAAATCTATTAAATTATGTAAAAATCTAATTAAATTTTCAGATTATCTGTCGTACACTCTTCCTGTAGATACCTATCGAGTTACAGAAAGGATCGACGCTTTAAAGGTGCTTGTTGTAGTATGAGCGAAATATAAAAGTACTGCTGGTATACTTAGTTCTACTAAGAGGAGTGTAGAACAACGCTCTACATCGATAGTTAATTTTGGGGCAACTAAAATTAATTTGACGGAGAAGGAAGGGAGAGTCAATATACGAGTATTTTATGAATATTGTCAAAGAAGTAGAACTTCGCGCGTACATATATATATATATATATATATATATATATATATATATATATATATATATATATATATATATATATATATATATATATATATTGAAAATTATTAATTATTTTACTTGTATAAATTTATTATATATTTGTGACATATCATTAATTCATTTTAATTAAGATATATTTATTGGATATTTGATTTTTAATTCTCTATTGTAATGGTCATTTGATTTTAATCTGTTTAATTTGTTGCCTATTTGTTTTTATTTGACATTTAATTTGATTGTTATTGTATTTCCTATTTGGATTTTATTATTGATTTTAATGCTATTCTTGACATTTAAAATATTTGTTTTAACTTAATGAAATTCTCTTTTATTTAATATTTAATGTATTTTATGTAATTTGGACGTTAATTATTGTTATTTTTAAGCTACACTAACGCATTAGGATTTTTTCCTGTAATGTTAGATGTAAGTTGTGAATAAATAAATATGTGTGTTTTGTGACATAACGTAGGTATATGTAATACCACTACTTTCCGGAGACAAAAAACTCAATAATTTTTTCTTAACGTCAAAAAGATTTTCATTCCTAAAATTATTTAACCTTTTATCATGATCTAATGAGAGAATGTGTATGACATATCCAGTAAAGTCTCTTTCTGTAAATATCTACGTAATTCTTACATATATCAGCCTTTTCTACATTTTTTTAATAAAGTTAAGACTTATTTTGTAATCACACTTTAATTTCGCACATAAATTAAAGTACATATGTTATATGTAACACCAATTTTGAAGTCACAATTTACAATCTGTGGTTTCACAAACAAACATATCACCCTACAGCCCTATCGTAAAAATTACACTTAATAAAACTAGCCACAGTACCGTTACCAACCCTTTCTTTGATTTACAAGGGCTTTATAACCACCGTTAGCCCTTCTGGCTAATTATTCACATTGGTTACAGCTACCGGAGAAATGCACTTTTGTTCTTTAAAAGACTTTTTTTCAAAGAATACTTGTTAAGTTTTAATGCTCCAATTGTTCTACAATCTTTGTTATTTGTGCTACTGGCATATTGTATATTGACAAGTTAAAACAATAAATAGTTATTGTCATTCGCCAGTTTTCGCGTTGTGGGAAAGACGTAGAAAGATACCTTGTCTGATTGTGGAATAATACAGGCTGTTTTTTTTTTTCAAAGTGAACTTTCTCGATTCCCGGCCAGGGAAATTGTTTAAAAAAATCTAATGATGCAGTAGTTTTTATCAAAATAGGTCCTCGTAACTCTCTTCAGCACTTTTCGCTATTTCTTATTTTTAAGAGAGGCTTATATCCAGCAGTGGAGTATCAAAGGCTGTTGCATTGATTTTAAATTATTCCTCAAATGTAGCAAGGCATATGAGGACTAAGTTAGAACAATTCGGAAAAGTATGCCGCCCTTACTATACCCTTCAAACCATAACATAGCAGCTAATAACACTGCTGTTATTAGGTAGAGACAGGTGTGGCGGTGGTGCCGCCGGAGTCGAACCACAGAGACCTTGAGAATTGGTAACTGTATTCCCAAGTTGACAAAATGAGTCATAATCATAACACAAGCATTAAAAGGGTTAGCAGGACACAGTGTCAAACAATGACATAACGGACTCGCCTATTGAAACCTCAGAATAACAGATTTTAATAAATTACGTACACAACCTACATAACTGTTTCTATTTCTAAACCGAGGAAGTAAAGTTGAAATTCGTTTGAATCAGTTTGTCTAAGTTTGTCAACGGTACGGTCCTGCGGTGTGCGTAGGGTTGCCACCGTTTTAAAAGTAAAACGTACTTTTGTATAAAAACATTGCAATAATTACTTTATATCAGTTACGGAAAATAACATAGTAATTAATATTTATTTTTCGCTGACTTATTGTAATATACAGTAAGAGTAGATATATTATTGATGACATGAAATAAAGGTTATCCTTTACGACATAGTTGAACATTTTATGCATGTTTCAACATCTCTGCCCGAATATGTTATTTTTACAATATTTTCTTACGACATTTTTCAGTTGTAAACGGCTAGTAATTACAAAAAATAATATTAAGAAAATGACACTAACATTGTTCAGTATAACTACACTGTACTATTATATATTAATACTAGCTGACCCGGCAAACTTTGTACCGCCTCAAAATCTATTTATCAAATATATTTCATATAAAATATAGCCTATGTTACTCGTGGATAATGTAGCTTTCGAATGGTGAAAGAATTTTTAAAATCGGTCCAGTAGTTTTTGAGCCTATTCATTACAACCAAACAAACAAAGCTTTCCTCTTTATAATATTAGTGTAGATATGAGTGGCAACCCTAGATGTAAAACTAAAACAATCCAAAAACAGTTTTACAAATGTTCCCGTTGATTTTCGTGTAATTTACGACACTGCGGGCGCACTGTCAAACACCGCTGCACTGTCAACAGAAAAAAAACTTTTGACAGTTTTTACGTAAAACAATTCATAGAATGTTTATTGCATGTAACAGTGGCCCTTTCCAAAAACTGATTTCAATGCATCCTTTGCTTAAGTAGCCGGTAGTAAATCATAAATAACGGTCTTAATATTGTACGGAATAAGATATGGTTGGTGCATATATTAGAAATTTGAAGGTGCCACCTCAGACCAAAAACAATAGAATAACGTGGTTTCTTGCGTAAAATATTACAGCGTACTAAATTATATTTGTGTGTTCTACACAAACTACGCATATTCAGAATAAAACCTAAAAAATAAGCAAAAAATAGAAATTTGTGGTCATTATAAAAAAGAGGTTGAAAAGGTTGTTATAATAGTGAGGTATAGGTAGGTACTACGGTACCACTAGGTACCTACTACTACACTAGATATAAAGAAATATTACATGTCACAACACTTATGACATCTACCACGGCGTTCAAGAAGGACTTGTGCTATAATACAAAGTTCCACCAGGCTTAGTCTTCCCTTTTTGGTCTGAGGTAACAATTCTCCGTAACGACTCCTGTGTCAACAGTGTCGCTACCGCCTTTGAATGGCTTAAGAAGGTGGTAGAACTCTCTGGGGTTCAACTCCGGCGGCACCACCGCCACACCTATTTCTACCTAATAACAGCAGTGTTAGGCGCTGCTGTGTTCTGGTTTGAAGGGAGGCATACTTTTCCGAGGAATTCCAGCTTTGTTCTCAGGGGTTCCAACGCATCTGTGGCCGGCGACAGATAAGATTTCGATCTTATCTGGGGTTAGTTACAAATGTCCATAGCCAATTATCATCAATGCACATAATTATCTTAATCTTATTTGAAAAATATGGCGGACGGAAATAAGTAACCAAATATTTCCTATAAAAATAATGTAACCATAGACAATACCATAGATTAATAACTCCGCTATTATTATTAATCTATGATTGTTACATAATATGCGAGATTTTGAACGATACATTTGTGCATATGCAGTAGATTTACTGGAGTTGAATAAAATTTGACTGTATCTATTCCATGTTCATTCATATGAAATTGAAATCAGCTTTCGCCATTAATATGAATTGGAGCTCAAACTTAGTTATAAAATCAGGGTTGTCCAACAACTTCGTCGACCAATTACCTTCCCACTACTGGGCTGGAAGAAACATTCGTGGTTCAACTTTGTTTTTATACTATAGGAGTAACAGACGAGCATGCAGGCCTCGTGATGGTAAGTGGCTACTGCCGCCCATGGATATTTCTAATCAATCCCAGATATGACTAGGTATTCCTACTTGAGGTCGGCCACAGATGCGCCGCTACCCCCGAAGACTAAGCTGGAACGCCTCGGAAAAGTCTGTCTCCCTTACCACACCCTTCAAACCGCAACACAGCAGCGCCTAACACTGCTGTTATTAGGTAGAAATACGTGTGGCAATGGTGCCACCGGAGTCGAATCACAAAGGGTTCTACCACCTTTAAACTTCGGAGGCATCCCTTTGAACAGTAAGGTTAAGCGCTGCTGTGTTCTGGTTTGAAGGGTGTGGCAAGGGAGACATACTTTTTCAATACATTTCAGCTTTGTCCTCAGGAATAGCGGCGAATGTGGCCGACCTCAGGGATCTAATCTTATCTGTCAATTACAGATGTCCACGGGCTGCAGTAGCCACTTACCATCAGGTGAACTGCATACTCGTCTGCTACTCCTATATTATAAAAAAACAAGGGTACCAAAGGGTTTACTAAGGATTCTCTGATTGCGTACGAGTATTTCGTTACTTTCGACTACTTTCGAAACGAGCTCACAAATTCATTATTTTTTTAGATCCACTATATATTTAGGATGTAAAAAAACCCATAACCAAAGTTCTATCAATGTTTCACCTTTTTTTTTGTTGACGAGGGGGAAACCTTCAAAAGGTACCCGACGCCATGGGAGTGACGCCGGGTTATGTGGGATTTTTACCGCACTAAAACCCCCCCGGTGGCCGTCCTCAGTGTTTGGTGGAGAACTTCGGGATCTCCAACGGAACACAACCGGAGTCCTCTTAACGCGATGCCCTTCGACTACTTTCGAAATGAGCTCACTACTTCATTATTTTCTTATATCCTTGTATTTAGGGTGTAAATAGATAAAAAAATAAGATTTTGCTAATCCCTACAGATTTATCACGTAATCAAAATTTCTTAGTCAGCGACATTATCATTTACTTCTATTAAACTGAAATGACCGTTCTTTGAACCCCGTTTTATTCAGCATATTACCATTGGTAATCCGCCAAGTTGCGAATATTTTCAACTGTCACCGTATTTAGCAGTTTACATCGGTATAAGGGTACTAGAATAAGAATACTTGTCCCTGTAGTTCCGGGACTAGAATAGGGCTACGGTATCCCCTGCCTGTCGTAAGAGGCGACTAAAAGGGAGCTGCCAGGGTTGCGGGCCGCAAGAGTGGGAGCTCAAACCGCCCGGCCAGCGGCCCCCGGAAGGACGACGGTATGTGTGGTCGCATACCGTCGTATAAACCAGATGGTGTGGCGAGCGTGAAGCTCACCTGGGCGGAGCTCGACGGGGCAACGCGCTAAGAGGTCTCCTGTTGCGTTCCTTTGGAGATCTCGGAGCCTTCTACGCAGCGCAGAGGACGGCCACCGGGGGGGTTTTAGTGCGGTAAAAATCCCACATAACCCGGCGTCGCTCCCATGTTGTCGGGTACCTTTTGAAGGTTTCCCCTCGATAACAAAAAAAAAAGGATAAGAGTAATTCGCACTTAGCCAGCGCGGTGGACTATAGCCTAATCTTTTTCATTCTGAGAGGATATCCGTGCCCAGCAATGGGAAAATATGGGTTGATAATGAAGGTAGTACTTAGTAGAAATATTGACGTCACGCTGGCGGTTCGAGGTTTGAACCCCAGGCGATGACATCATATTTTTGCGATTTGACTTTGAAGGGTAAATGTTTTTCGAACGTAAATATTGTATATGTATCATTCTTTGGCATGTCCTGTAGGTCAAAAAACTGGATGGATTTTAACATATGACGTGTTGTTGGACTGCCTATATTGGGGGAGTTCCATATGTTACAAGTGAGAGTCAGAAGTATGATGAAGGTGGTAGAACCCTTTGTGATTCGACTCCGGCGGCACCACCGCCAAACCTATTTCTACCTAATAACAGCAGTGTGAGGCGCTCGTCTGCTACTCTAATATTATATAAAAAAGTAAGGCCCAAAGCGTACTTTTAAAACATATAAGTAGTTAACGAACGCGCAGCCCACCTCAGTGTAAGTGGCTACTGTCGCCCATCGACATATGTTATCAATCCCAGATTAGATTTCGTATCGGGCACAGATGCATTGCTACCCTAGAGGACTAAGCTGGAATGCTTCAGAAAAGTATGTCTCCCTTATCACACCCATCAAACAAGAAACGTAGCTCGTTTAACACTGCTGTTATTAAACAGAAATAGATGTGGCTGTGGTATTGCCAGTCAAACCATAGAGGGTTTACCATCTTCAGGCCTATTTCCCTGTGTCAATAAGGATTGCTAGACATTTGGTCATCATCATTTCAGCCTTTATTATTCCACTGCTGGACATAGGCCTCCCCTAAGGTATGCCACAACACTCGGTCCTCCGCTGCTCTCATCCAGCCTACCACCAGCCCTCTTAAGGTCGTCGGTCCAGCGTGCCGGAGAGCGTCCTACGCTCTGTCTGCCGATACATTTGATATAGCAACCTAATGACAATCTGATAAGAAGCCACCAATAAAACTTATACAAAGTTTCTCGGGCGTGTGTCCATTTTCAGCGTATGTTAGTGTGACGACCTGTTTATCAAACTCATTTGTCATCTCGTTCCTTGTGATATCTCGTTCTAACACACACGTGGGGCAATAGGTGTGAGCGGGAGGCAATTATAAAAATTCCATCACGTAGTGTATGAGAGCTAGCCAAAATTGAGTGGATGCGCTAGAGGGGTTAGTGAACCGAACTGCAAGCAATTTTATCGCTCGTAAGATAGCCTGGCGGGTGAACGGTCTCTCGAGGGGTCCGGGGTTCGAATCCCAGGTTTTGATTTTTAAAGTTATACGTATTAATTGTCACTTGCTTTAACGGCGAAGAAAAATGTGAGGAAATCTGCATACTTGAGATCTGAAAAAAAAGTTTTTAAAGATATGTGAAGTCTGCCAATATGCCCTTGATGACTATACCCTAATCCTTCTCATTCTGAGAGGAGACCCGTGCCCAGTGGGACAGTAATAGGTCGACGCTGAAGTATAACTAATCCTAAGATATTTGTGATGGTGGTCATGCGATTGCAATGCCGGGTAATGCACTGAGTACTAATAATTGCTTATGTTGTGGATTTTGTCTAAAATTATCCCGGAATTGAGACATTTTAAAACGTAACGGGTACTCATGATACGGTTTTACCTTATCTTACGAAACATACGACAATTTACTAATAAATAAACTAATAAGCTAATAAAACTAATAAAGCTTTGATTTATTTATGGCATGTTTAATTTAGTTTTAATGAGGTGTATCGAAATTTGCCAGTCTAGGATTAAATAATGAGTAGCTAAAACACGTTAATAAATATATCACTAAAACTCTATATAAAGATTATAAATTAAAGTTTAAATACATAAATTAACTACACAATTGGACTACACCTACTGTTATTTTACAGTTAATGATATTATAATAAAAATAACAAATAAACGTACTTTTGTCTTTGTACGAGTATACAGAAACGAAAATCTTTGAAATTGCAAAATCAGTTTTAATAAACGACTGCAGTATACTGCACTGCATTAAAATATTACGCTTACATTACAAATGTTTTAGAAGCCCAGAAAATATATCTGTATGTACAATTCCACTATCTCAATTAAAATTGAAAGTGGTAGAACCCTTTGTGGTTCGTCTCCGGCGGCATTACCGCCACACCCATTTCTACCTAATAACAGCAGTGTAAGGCGCTGCTGTGTTCCGTTTTGAAGGATGTGGTAAGGGAGACAGACTTTTCCGAGGCGTTTCAGCTTAGTCCTCAGGGGTAGCGGCGCATCTGTGGCCGACCTCAGGCAGGAATATCTAATCCTATCTGGGGTTGATTACAGATGTCCATGGGCGGCAGTAGCCACTTACCATCAGGTAGACTGCATGCTCGTCTGCTACTCTTATGTTATAAAATAAAATTCTCAAAACTGATATTTAGAAAAAAATCTGTAAGAACACTTCGACTCTTTAAATCAAAATACATCAAAAACTATTACAATGTCTAAACCCGGAAAACCCGATCATCTATCACACCAAAACACTACCACATTCTTATCACTACAACAAGTGCAAATTCTCACGACCTTGCGTTATCGTTCACGGGTTGAACGCCCCCAGTTGGGTACCGGTGGAAAAGTAAATAAACATTGCTGTCGTTAACCCACCGGAAACAACGCTAATGGCTCAAAGATGCAAGATGATACGATTTTAAGTCCATTTAATTTTTTGACGATTAAGGTGGAATCATATACAATTCACCAGTAATAAGCTAAAAAAAATAAAATAACTAAAAAAATATTCATGGAGCAATGAATGGAGAAGCGAAAGGGCAAGCGAATGATGGAATGAATGGGTGACCGTATGAATAAATGAAAAATCTTATTGAACGTATTAAAACTGTTGTTAATTTCTGAATGAAGGAAGCAACCGAATGATGGGAAAAGAATGAATGAACAGTAAATAATATGCATCGCACAAAAAATAATACTTTTAATGATGAAAAACAAAACAAACTATTGCAGAATTTTATAGATCTATCAATAGATGAGCGACAAATTAAGAAAATGAATAATGAGTAAGAATGAATGACTAACCTAATGAACGAATAGTAATATTTATACAGCATTTTTAATAAACTTATTAAGCTTTTGCAAAGATGTGATACATAAGACAGACGTGATACATAAAGCACATTTCAACTTCAACTAGAATAGATCTGGTCTTATTGCATCAATGCTTAAATCCAAAGCTCAGTATGACTCCACCTTAACAATCAGTTAGCAACCGAAATATCTGGCATTCGCATCGGTTCCTTCCGCGCCGGTCATACAAAAATAGGTGAACAGTCGACGACCGTCCGCTCACCACAATAATATACTTTCATGTTGTATCTTTAAAAAAAAATCTCAAAGGTATGTGAAGTCTACCAATACGCACTTGGCCAGCGCGGTGGACTATGGCCTAATCCTTCTCATTATGAGAGGAGACCCGTGCCCAGCAGTGGGACAGAACTGGGTTGTTGATGATGATGATGATGATATTGTATCTTTGAATATCTTCTTAATTAGAAATATGCTTTTGTTAGTGTTGTGTTCAATCCAAAATCGTAAATTGGACTAAATTTAGAGATCGCAATACATTTAAAATATACTCGTAACATAAAAACCCTAGAATAGTCATTAGGGAAAGCATTCCTATAGAGAGACACACAGACACACACTCTTTTGCATAACTCTTTCACATAACACCTTTTTAACATATGAAATATCTCGGATTCGTCTAAATAGTAGGAGTAACTTTAGGTAGTGCCTGTTGTACCCTTAATTATTTATTATTGTTCTTTTTTTTTTTAATGGGCAATAAAGTTTTTTTGTATGGTATTGTATATTTTTGAGCAGATGATTTTTTTTATAACGAATGGTAGTTTCCGCGCCGGCTATACAGAAATAGGTGAACAGTCGACGACCGTCCGCTCACCACAATAATATGCTTTCATATTGTATGAACTTTCTTGATTGTATTTTGTTTGTGTATTAGGATAATTTATAGTTATTGGTATTGATTGAATGGAATTGTGTATGAAACAAAACGTATTAAAAAATCTTCTATATATTTAATCATATTTTTAGGGACGAGGTAAAAATGATTTTTATAATAATCGATTATTTTTGTGCCATAAACCATTTTTATTCATGGATTTTAGTGGCTTATTACGGATTATTTTTACAATATTCGATTCTTTATCAAAAACATTCTTTCACATCTCTAGTTAGTATACATATGATTGTGTGGCCCGATAAATGTGGAACCTTACGTGGATAGCCGACAGTAGTTCCCTCTTACCATCAGATGTACTGCATGCTCGTTTGCTACTCCTATATTATAAAAAATCCGCACTCCACTATACGAATAAGAAAGGTTGACGCAAATCAATCATAGAAATAGATTAGTCAGCTAAAGTGACTCCGAGTGACTCAATTTGCGATACCATCAATACCATGATTGCGGACAATTGCCATTCATCATTCTACATTTTGGAAGCAGGATAATGTTTTGCATCTTATATTTCCTTATCATTGATCGTAGATTATCTATGAACACCACGTAGAGTATTGATACTATCCTAGTTTGTGGTCCTGAAATCTATTCCAGACTGGAAAAGATATGCGTCCTGTTTATCTCTATCAACAGCAATATTAAGCGGTGCTGTGTTCTGCTTTGTAGGATATAGTAAGGGAGAGGGACTTATACCAGGTATTCCAACTTAATCTTCAGGAATAGTAATGCGTCTAAAGCTCATCTCAAGTAGGACTTCAATACTATCTGAGGTTTTTTCAGATATCCGTAAGCGCCAAGGGCTACTCACCATCCGGTGGACCCTTATTTCCTATTTTGATACAATGTACATACAATATACAAGTTGACGTGTTCATATTTTGAAAGTAAGTATGCTCTAAAATAGTTTAACCTTATTTCGATTTATATCCGGTTCGAAGGACCAATGTTTTGTATCAAACAAATGGAATAATGTTTTTTTTATTTTCTTTAACTTTGCTACAGAAGAAGGATATTTTTTGGTGTATCTAACAACACCTAATATATTCTACTTTTTGACATATTATACAACCCAAACGCCTTAAAGGATATTAACATACATCGTATAAACTGTGGAATTTATAGTTATAGAGATATAGGTTATTTTTAAGCACTCAGATCAAATCAATCAAATCAAATCAAATCCGTTTATTATCATATCACGATGAACATGATATTATGATGACAGATATTTTGTTTTATAATAATTCTCTAATTTCCATTAACTATTTAATGAAATTTTTGTCCATACACCTGGCCAAACCATTTTATTTTTTTATTCTGCCAACATCTGATAAGTATCTCCCAGCAAGTTTCTCACGATAACGCACTCAAATTAGTCTCACGGCTCATACTAGCTCGTTACTTTTTACCTATCACTATGGTAATTACATTGTCTCCTGACACTGCTCCCATATAACTTTCAATAGTAACATGAATGAACCTCCGCCCATCGGTAATGCAAATTTTGCGGAAAAGTCAACAGAAATGCTTACGTAATTCAATTTGTATATGTGTCTAATGCTATCAGTTGTTGTATTTACGAAACTATTTTATGTAATGGAATCAAATGGTCTTGTAATCATAGGGACTGGATAGTTTGTAGGATGGAAGGGGCAACGATGCAGTATGCCTTTTTTGTTTGTTGACGAGAGGGAAACCTCCAAAAGGCACCCGACGCAGTGGAAGAAACGAGGAGTTATGTGGGACTTTTATCGCGCTAAAAACCCCCTGGTGACCGTCTTCGGCGCTGCGTAGAGGACTACGGGATCTCCAAAGGAACGCAACTGGAGTCCTCTACGCAGTGCCGAGGATCTCAAAAGGAGAACAACCGGAGTCCTCTTAGCACGTTGCCCCGTCGGGCTCCGCCCAGATGACAATGAAGCTCGCCATTCCTTGTGGAGTGTATGCAGTAACACATACCATCGTCCTTCCCGGGGTCGCTATCCGGACCATTGAAGCCCACTTTTGCCGCCTGCAACCCCGAAAGCTCCCTTTTAGTCGCCTCTTGCGACAGGCAGGGGATACCGTAAGTGTATTCTAGTCCCGAGACTACAGGGACAATCTATAAGTATCCTATCTCACATTTATATCCCCAGCAAAACTCGACCCGTAAAACAGCAAAATAGAATTTTTCCTCAACTAAAAACTTACTTTTAATCAAGTGATTCTCTTTGATAGTTTGGTTAGATTACCATCAGAAATTCATAAAGGCGATTATAATCATAAGAAACGAATATCTTGTTTGTCAGTATATCCAATTCGGTTTTGATTGAATTAACATACGATATACATAATATTTGTGTTATAATATCCGTCTGTCTCGTAGACATAGACTTAAAAGTAAGAATGGAAAAGACCGTGGTTTGTTTATCGGCTTCTCAATTTAGGAATCTGAGGTTCGAATCCCTGGCTTGCACCTCTGATTTGTAACCGACTGCGGAGGGTAATGTATATCTTATTCTTTAGCACGCCCAACAGCAGAAACGACTTGGCGGATTTTAGCATCGTTATATCGCATTATATCGCATAGTGCAGTATCGTTGGATTTGACTAAATTGTGGGAGTGGCACGGGCTATATTTTAAGCATGTCTAGATATTTTGTTTTTAAAAATATTTTTTTAGTTGAATGTTATGTGCGTCTTACAATATAGTTATTATTTGCTTTAAAAATCATTGCGGAGAAACGTTTGAAAATAAATCCCAAATACGTATGAAATCTGCTGATTCACATACCGCTTACTAGGCCCTTCTCACTCTATCGCGGACGAGTGCTATTACCGCACCTACCCGTGGTTCCCACAAAAGGCATCCAGAGGAACACCGTGGGGTTTTAGCTGGTAGCAGTAGGCATATCCTCTCCACTACCCCCGCAGCTGAAAGGAACCCATGAAAGGATTCCCAACGAAAAAAAAGCCCCCTCTCACTCTGGGAAAACTCTGTGCTCAGCTAAGGATAAATAGTCTGTTCGTCCGTCTCTCTGTCTGTCCGTTTGTCCGTCTGTGCGTCCGTCTCTCTGTCTGTCCGTTTGTCCGTCTGTCACAGGGCTGTACCTCTTGAACCGTAATAAGTAGACACTTCAAATTTTTTATCAAAAATACGAGGGTGGATTGAAAAGTTCGCGGCCTAGCCAAGAAAAACAAAAAAATCGCATAAAATAGTTTTTTTTTCGACATAATCCATTAAAGTCTATGCATTTCTTCCATTTGCTTTCCAATGCTTCAATGCTGGTTTTAAAAAAGGGTTCTTCGAATCCTTCAAAGTAGTGGTTTTGTATTATAGCAGGCCAAATTTAAGATTTAACTCTATGGTCGTACCACGAAATATTGCAAGCTAGCAGTGGCCATACTCTGGAGGTCATTAACACCGCCATTTATACATCTGCCCACTTTCCGCTAACCATTTGAAAGTTGTGTCTACGTCATATTTAATAAAGAAAATTATACGGGTTTTAGAATTTCGTACTCGAAGGATTAAAATGGAATCCTATTACTATGACTTCGCTGTCTGTCCGTCCGTTTGTCTGTCTGTCCTTTTGTCTGTCTGTTTCTCTGTCCTTCTGTCCGTCTGTCCGTCTGTCTTTCCATCCGTCTGTCACGAGGCTCTACTTCTTAAACCATAATAGATATACACTTGATTTTTTTTACAGAGAATGCATAACTATTATCTGTTATTGAAGTACGATGACTACAATTACTATTTTTGAAGTTGAAAGACCATATTGTCGATTTAAATCTATGGTCGTAGCACGAAATATTGCAAGCTAGCAGTGGCCACACTCTGGAGGTCATTAACACCGCCATTTATACATCTGCCAACTTTCCGCTCGTCCATTTGAAAGTTGTGTCTACGTCATATTTAATAAAGAAAATTATACTTTTGATATATGTTTTTAGTAGTTAATTGAAGTTAAGATGCTTTTCTAAACTTTTAGTTGGAATATTGTGTAAATCGTCGATTTTTATTAGACTCCTTTAATTTCTTGTTACTTTTTTTACATATTTAAGAAATTTAAAATTTCTAACAACTTATTGTTTTGAATAGAATTTATCTAAAAAATGTTTAATACAGAATAAATAATTATCTTTAAAATATCTACGTATTGATACAGTTCTAATAATAAAATAAGTGGTAAGTAAACTGAATATTTTGAAGTTTATGAATGCTTGTGATCATTGGACATCAAATAGACTTGTTCTTCTTCAGTTCATCTCCAACTTATTATTTTTTTAGCCGAGGGTAATGTTGTTCGAGCGTATGTATGTATGTCTCATTATGCACGTCCTTTTATATGTTTACGAGGGGGAAACCTTCAAAAGGTACCCGGTGTCGTGGGAGCAACGCAGGGTTATGTGGGATTCTCACCGCACTAAAATCCCCCCCGGTGGCCGTCCTCGGCGCTGCGTAGAGGACTCCGGGATCTCCAGACGAACGCAACCGGAGTCCTCTTAGCGCGTTGCCCCATCGGGCTCCGCCCAGGTGAGCGTAACGCTCGCCACACCGTCTGGTGCGTACGAAGGTATGCGACCACACATACCGTCGTCCTTCCCGGGCTCCGGTGTCCGGTGTCCGGGCGGTTCGAGCTCCCACTCTTGCCGCCCGCAACCCCGGAAGCCCCCTTTTAGTCGTCTCTTAAGACAGGCAGGGGATACCGTAGCCCTATTCTGGTCCCTGAACTAGGGACACATTACGCACGCCCTACAGTCCAAACGGCTTCACTGATTTTAACATAATATGAGGTCTCGTTCGATTCGTCTACATCTTGAGAGGGACGTAGGCTACAATTATTCCATTTACAGTTATTTTTTAAGCAGTTGCAATTTTTTATTTAATAATTCCTAGTCTCAATCTTCAATTCAACTTCAATTATATAAAAGCCTATCAATACATCCATCCATATTCAGAATACGTAAATATTTTCACAAATTCATCACGAGACTACAGTTTTTATTTTTGTCACCTTTATCAATCAATATAAGATTTGTAAGACTTAATTTATTCACAAGCAAAATTACGGATATTTGAGTCGTGATCGGAGTTGTATGCGCCTGGATTTTCCCGGGTTAAGTAGGTGTCGGTGGGCGGTGGTGAGTGGTTCGTATCCTGTCCTAGTTAACACCCGAGATAACATTGATAGAGTTTCTTATAAATAAAATAGTTATAAGTAGTGTATTCTAAAATTTTATAAATTCAGCGCTGAAAGGTTGAATTTGAAGACCATGTGCGATGTTTAAAGGTGGTAAAACCCTTTGTGGTTTAACTCTGGCGGCACCTCCGCTACACCTATTTCTGCCTTATAACAGCAGTGTAAAGCACGGCTGTGTTCTAGTTTGAAAGGTGTGGTAAAAGAGACGTACTTTTCCGAGACGTTTCAGCTTAATCCTCAGGAGTAACGGCGCATCTGTGACCGACCTCACGTAGGAATCTAATCCTATTTGGGGTTGCTTACGGATGTCCATGGGCAGTAGCCGCTTATCATCAGGTGGACTGCTTGCTCGTCTGCTACTCCTATATTATAAAAAGTGATATCACTGTTTACAGACAGTGTTACGAAAGCCATCGTAACTTCGTAACCAGAGGACTGACTCATACAATTTCCTTGAACTTTTTCATTTCATTCATGCCAGTACGATGACTGTGTTGTTATGAAACCTTCGATCACAAATAAGAACTAGATACACAATCCCATACAAAAATGAACTTCAAAAGTGGCTTCAAACGTGTTTATAAAATTCTAAGCGACAGAATTTAAAATTAATGCAAAATCAACCTTATCACTATTATTTAAAGGTGTTAAAAACTGCTTACCAAAAGCAATAAATTTTTACGACATAAGCTAGCTGTCATAAGCTATTACTTTGACAGGTTTGTGCACCCAAATGTCTATTTGGGTGCTCTTTTCGTCGCGCCGTTTTTTTGTCGCTGATTGTGTATCTAGTTCTTATTAGTGATCGAAGTATGAAACACAACATTTTTGATTAAATTAAAATGATAAGTCAATTGAGTGATGAATACCATCTGTAACGGAGGTCCGGATTCTAATACTGGTATCATCTTAATTTTTTTTTGGAAATCTTTCGTATGTAGATGAATATATTGTGAGTAAATCTATGTAGGCATATGTGCTAGTTGTGTATAGCATAGTTTTTTTTTAGTAAATGAACCTTTATATTAATAGTTATTAATAGTAAAACTAATATCTATTAATATAATTATGTTATCCTATCTGAGGTTGATTACAGACGTCCATGGGCGACAGTAGCCACTTACCATCAGGTGGACTGCATCCTTGTCCGCTACTTCTATTTAATACAAAAAATGTAAATTAGTCATTTCCATTTTCCAAAAAACAAATAGGGACTATTCCTGCGATCAGTTTCCATGGCCACCTTCAGTTAGAAAACAGTCATGTCAAGTTGGCAACACAGTACCCTTACCGTGAGTTTTCAAAACATCCCACAATTTTACGTTACGTTTAGTCAATCCATTATTCTATTCCGTTTGCTTCAGTAGACTGAGTAAACGTAACAATAAGTAAGTGCTCAAGTCTTTTTGTCTACCTCACATGTTCGCAAAAGAGAGCGACAAAACATAAAGCACCATTTTGTCAATTTAGACATTTAATGTTACGTCACTGACACTATAGTTCTGATACAATCCGCTAGGGGCGCTGATTGGAAATTGTATGGGCAAATACGTAAACAAATACCAAAACGATAATATTTGTCAAAACGTAAAAACTCATGGTAGGGGTACTGTATACTTTTTCCTTACTCTCTCTTAATAAACCATCATCATTTTGATGTTTATTATTTTGAAAGCACTTTAATGTTTTTCCTTCCTCTAGTCTTATGTAGCAAATAGATTTATAATAACAGTTCCCATTGCCTTTCTTCGGATGTTATGTAGACGGAACCAGATCTCTATGTAGAGATGATAACTCTACATACATAAAAGCTTAAGAGTTTTTATTTTTTTTAGAACATAGACGAGCATGTAGTCCACCTGATAATAAGTCCCAAGATATTTGTAATCAACGCCAAAAAGAATTAGACTCTTACCCAAAATCTCTGAGATCTGACTTAGAATGCCTCATATAAATATCTAACTTTTACCAACGCCATTACTCCACCGCTTAACACTGCTGTTATAAGGCAGAATAACAGTTGTGCTCCCGGAGTCGAATTATGTAGAGCTCTTTATATGTACCACATTTTATATTAGCCTTTATATCTCTCTAAGAAGTACACAGCAATAAGTTCAGACATGTCGTTAAACAAACGCTATGTAAAAAGCGTGCTATAAACTAAGTGGTTATTTGACTGACAAAACGGTGTGGTCTGAAGTAGTTCCAGCTCCAAATGTACCATTAAGTTAAGTTTAACATTGTAAAAAACATTTTTTAAAAGATGTGCGTTATGGAGTTTCTTTCGCCGCTTCTTCTCCATAACGAAACACCTTGTGAAGTGGTGGTAGTTGTATTGACATCCAAAAAGTGCTTTGTGAATAACCTATTTTGAATTTAAAAAAATAGATTTGATTTGATTTGAATACAGTGTACAGTCTCTCTGCTAAGAAATGTATTATGTTTTTACCTTAATTAATACTGTTAAATTCTACTGTAAGTGTGCAATAAAGAGTATTCTATTTTATTCTATTCTATGTCGCATCATGTGAATGTCACAAGTTTTGTGAAACTCGAGTTTCCAACACAGAACAAATCTGTTTTAATATTCAGCGTTGTTGTGTGAAAGGAATTCGTAGTTACGACTCATTTTATAATTGTTACGAGTATCCGATTTCCATATGAAATCTCCTTTCAGACGCTGTCAGAATTCGAAACGAATACGAATTCAGAGTGTCGCCGTTAGAAATTCGGCCAATAATGATAGTGTAATCGCACGATGAGTCAACGCCCGGAGAAATGATTCGAGAGGTTCGTTCACCTTTCACCCAATTTGCCTAAAAGCACGGCCGTGAACGGTTGGTACCACAACGCGAGTGAGACAGCCCACGGTCATGGCCACCTGAAATTCGCCGGTTAGTATCCGTTAGCGAACGTTTTTGAAGGTTGAAAGAAAAGCCATTAGCATACGCATAGAGTTGGTAACGGGAAAATTCATGCGGATTTTCATGCAGATGCTTATATAAGAAGCGTTGTCATATGCATATTGTTATTCATATGTGAATGTATGATTCGGTGCCGTGCGTGCGTGGAGCGCTCGCATGCTTGCCAAACAGTTCTTAAAATAAATGACTTAAGGAAATCAGTTATCATTCCCGTGGAATGTTTCTTACGGAGAAGTAATGTCATATGTATGAATGCTGCGGGAATATTAATTTATTTATATGGAATTAATAAGATATTTAGATTTTTGTAAGCCACACGCCTAGCTTTAACGTACTGAAATAATTGGCTAATAATTTGTTATTATTATAGCAGCCATCATAGATTAGTAAAAATTACTCACTCCTAACAAGAAAATGTACCCAGTTTTGAGAATTGAAATAGTTGCGTAAAAAAGTTTTGCCACGTCTCCGTGCTAAAATGTCCCTAAAATATTTGAAATAATTATTAATTTAGTATAAAAATTACGCAGTATTAGTTATTTATTCGTAAATTTTCTCTAAATATGTTTTATTTGTCAAGAATTCAAAAAAAAGAGTTACTAATAATCCGTTTGTGGCTTCATTCAATTTCAAGGCGGCGAAGTATCTTTACTAATCTATGGCAGCCATTGAAATAAAAAATTTGACTGTCTACCTATAACGGTTCAATAGGTAAAGCAAAAATCTTCGCAAAATATAGGTTGTTTGTATGGCGAACCCCATTTATTTTTAACTTTTTTTGTTTTTAATATGTTGTTGTTTTAGCGGCCACCATTATACATACTCTGTAAAAAATCAAGTGTCTATCTATTACGGTTCAGGAGATAGAGCCCTGTGACAGACGGACAGACAGCGGAGTCTTAGTAATAGGGTTCCGTTTTTACCCTTTGGGAACGGAACCCTAAAAATGTACCGAATAGGTATTTGAATAGTTTTCTTACAAAAACTGTTTTATTTCCAGTTTATATGGTATTTACTGCCTATAAATGTAATACTGAATTAATAGTATTGTTTTGAACGCGATGTCACAAGTTTCGACAATATCGTCATTAAATTGCGGATGTAAATGGAGTCATTCGTATTTTATTTGTTTTTTATTGTTTTAACGTGCATATGCTGTGCTCATACATATATTATCTGTAATTTATAAAAAAGTAACAAGAGATATGTTACGTCGTATAATGTCATGTATCTTAAATTGCAAGTTCTGTTAAAATCGGCTAATTTCGGAAACGGCTGAATCGTTTCCGAAATTAGCCGATTTAGCCTTTAAGACAGACAGACCCAAACATAGAACATTTTTGTCTATAATTTTGTCATCTATTCAAAAATATATTATCTATAATATGAACCGTTGTGATTAAGCCGGGAATTCAAATTCTTTACAATCACATTCAGAATTTTCGTTCATTTTTCTTTGTGATACTATTATACATATATAACTATATGGTTCTACAAAAAGGAATTACGAAACATACAAAAAGACACGCGAATTTTATTTATATATTTAGAGCAGAAGCCTGGGGCACTGCGTGGGCGTGGGCAAGCGTCACGTTACGTTATCCGCTCTCATCTCGCACAGCATTTTAATGCCGCATAAAATCTAACTGTCCGCCGAAAATAAATACCGACAATGTGAAGGTAGGTCGGCAAACGGTATCGCCAATGAACTCTGAAACTGGGACAACGACCTCCCAATTTTGGCGGTTAGACTCGTGTGAAAAAAAACTACCGAGCAACCGAGTACCAGGGGAAAATGAACGGAGAAAGGTCGAGCGGTGAGAGGCGGAATTTTGGTACGCAGGCGCTAGAAAGCTTACTGTTAGCGTGTGCAGTTCGGTTCACACACACAGCCAGAATAGGTAAGCGGAGTACGAAAAGTTTGTTCACACGGACAACATTAATTAAAAATACGTTGAATAGATAGCTCTTTGGGAAGTCGGTTAAAAATACGGTCGAACGTATACCTCTTTTTCAAATCGGTATCATCATCAACATAAATGTTCCATTGGGTATCGGTCTCTTCACAGATTTTTTTTTATAATATAGGAGTAGCAGACGAGCATGCAGTCCACCTGATGGTAAGTGGCTACTGCTGCCCATGGACATCTGTAATCAACCCCAGATAGGATAAGATATTCTTACCTAAGGTCGGCCACCGATGCGCCGCTACCCCTGAGGACTAAGCTGGAACGCCTCGGAAAAGTCTGTCTCCCTTACCACACCCTTCAAACCGGAACACAGCAGCGCCTAACACTGCTGTTATTAGGTAGAAATAGGTGTGGCGGTGGTGCCGCCGGAGTCGAACCACAAAGGGTGCTACCACCTCAAAATGAGAAGGATCGTCCAACGCGTTGGCCAAGTGCGAATTGGTAGTCTTTACGTACCATTCAAACTTATTTTAATGATCTTTCTGGTATGCAGGCCTCGCCATGTTTTCCTTCATCGTGAAAGCAAATACTTAATTTATAATAGGTACGTACATAATTTTGAAAAATTGAAATATGAAAAAAGAATAATTATGGAAAGTGGCCCTTGAGATTCGAACCTCGGATTCCTGGATTGAAAGGTAGCATTCAACGACTAGGCTATCACTGCTTCTAGTAGTACGTGTGAATGAGTATAAATGTAGGTGTTTCGCTTTAGAAATGTAGCATCTAAACTCGACTTTAGAAGTCTTTCGCAGGTTTCTAAAACGAAATTGTCTAGTCGTTGTCAACTATCCCACTGCAGGGCACAGGTCTCCTCTCAGAATAAAAGGTTTAGGCCATAGTCAACTGTTCTCAAGTCAAATCAAATCAAATTTATTGTGGAACATGGATACAAACATAGTATTTTGAGTACATATTCCCGCCACAGGTGGGCATACAGTAATTGTGCAATAAAATATAAGTAGCAAATCAATGAAACATTAAAAATATTAATTAAACAATAGAAATATAATAATAATTATTAGTAATTTGAATTAAATTAAGTTCTAAATGCGAATTTATAGGCTTCATACTCTTCTCCGTGCGCCCTTACGATATTTTCCTTCAAGTGATTAATAATTTCTATATGCACATAACTTTCAAAAGCCACAGATGCCTGGGATTTGAACCTCGGACCTCCACGGGTGGCAGAATTTCTAACCACTAAGCTATTACTGCTATTTAAAAATAATCTAGTACCAGTTACAAATTTGAGGTCGATACAATGAAAACTGGAGCGGAATGTTTTCGAAAGTACAATTTACGAAGCCTAATTAAATCTCTCCAATTGATACTGACATTGAAATTGGGTTTATTGAAATTTAAGAGCTCTTAAGCAGAACGTTTTCTTTAAAGTATTTAAATAAATAAATACGTTTGTAACACAAGTAGGTAAATATCAGGAATTTTAAATTCCACGACTTTCTTTTGATGATCGCATGAATAGTTTTTGAAGGTGGTAGAACACTTTGTGGTTAAACACCGAAGCACCATCAACCCAATCACTTCTGCCTAATAGCTGCAGTGGTAAGCTGGTGCTTTAAGCGTGTGGGTATGTGTTGATTTTCAAAAAAAAATACGTGTGGCACTCGGAGACTGCCGCGGTAAAGCTATTGCATAGCATTTTTTATGCTATGAAAACGCTCAGAAGGAATTCCAGAAATACAATATATATTCTTCCATAATCATCAACATTTACATTAATACATCTTTGTCCACTATTTTATCATATCTCCATTATATAAGACATTGCAAATATCAGCTGACATTTCATAACTCCAAGCAAGACTGAACATTCTAAAATATAAAATAGAAAAGTATTTAATAAGTGCCATAAAGTATTAACAACCAGCAATATAAATGGATCAATGCGATGTGCCTGTGACATTTGGCCGAATGTTACAGGTACATCGCATTTTTCATTAATAAATGCACTTTGTTTATTCATATTTAAAACACTTTGTACACAAATTATTTGTACCATAAATCATAATGGCGTTTTGATTTTGTGCTGTCAAGTCTGTCAGTTGTAATTGTACGTTTAAAAATAACAAACACTCTTTTACGTTATTTTATCAATCCAGAATTCAACATAGCTTATGTTGATAAAACATATTATTTGGATAATATGGTTATATAATTTTGAATTTTATAATGGGAATATAAAATATACTTCACGCAATTTTAAGATTTCTGCACGGATTATAAAAAAATGTGTATTACTGCCATCTGTGTTCAAGTTGACGAATTAAGGTTAATATATTATTTAAAAAGTTGCAGAATACAATTTAAATATTTTTATTGTTTGTTTTTATATCTTTGAAGTAGCACACAAGAATGCAATCTACCTAATGTGGCTTCCGTAACCATGGACATCTGTTAAACCCAGACAAGAATTCTAACTAAGGTCGGTCACTAGTGCATTGCTAGTACTGAGGACTAAGTGGGACGTCTTGGGTAAGTCTCTTAAATACTAGAAATAGAAATAAATTAGCAATTCCTAAACATAGATTATGCAAGGTGGCTAGATCTTTCATGGGTAACTGTACTACAATAAAATACCTGACCACATTTTGAATCTCACAGAAAAAAAGTTCAAACATGTCGTTAAACAAACGCTATGTAAAAAAGCGTACTATAAACTAAGTGATTATTTGACTGACAAAACCGTGTGGTCTGAAGTAGTTCCAGCGCCACATGTACCATTAGGTTAAGTTTAACATTGTAAAATCCATTTTTTTAAAAGATGTGTGTTATGGAGTTTCTTTCGCCGCTTCTTCTCCATAACGAAACACCTTGTGAAGTGGTGGTAGTTTGACATTCAAAAAGTGCTCTGTAAAGAACCTATTTTGAATAAAAAAATTTTTTAAGCTATTGCATAGCTTTTATCGCGGGCTTTGAGCGCGGCGACCGAATCGAGAAATTCCGTAACGAAAATAAGTAACACCTTTCAACAACTCGGTTGCCTGGAGACTTGATATCCAACTATCAAGTCTCCAGGCAACCGAGTTGTTGACTGTCAATAGAAAAATATGGATATAATTGAATAAAGTATTATTTTACATTCCTTATTATTTTATTTGATATTGGCGACGAGATGTCGAATGAACTAAAAAACAATAAGGAAATACGAGCCACATTACGTGGGTTAATGAAACGAACCGAAAATTACATTTCGGGAATAGAAAAAATTGACATTGAAGAAATAAATATACGACAGAATTCTTTACAAGAAAATTTGAACAAATTCTACGCGATTCAAGAAAAAATTGAATGGCTTACAGAAGAAGAAAATTTAGAAGAGGAAATAAAATACAGGTACGAATTTGAAGAAATATTAGTGTTAAACGCTGCTGTGTTCTGTTTGAAGGGTGTAGTAAGGGAGACATACTTATCCGAGGCATTCCAGCTTAGTCATCAAATGCTTGATTAGATAAGTAGGTTTCTTCTCAGTGATAAACCCCTTAACGTCTAAGATGGGTCTCAAGTGTTTGCATAAAATGCACATAATCAGATACCACCACACCACTAGATAGTCAATGTGGGAGCGATGCTATATTATTCTGCCACAATATTCATATAAAACGCACGCAATTATTTTTTTGTCATTTGTTATACCGTTAAAGCAGCGTATCAAGAAGAAACATTCACACTTGAGAGTTCTAAAAAAATATGAGTATATGAAGTTTAGCAATCCGCACTTGGCCAGCGCGGTGATTTATTGCCTAAACCTGTCACTCCGATAAAAAACCATTTTCCAGGAGTGGGAAACTAATGGGTTGGTAGCGATTATAAGCCAATATTAACCAATATTTATCACCAAACTTTTTGTTTAAAGGGGTCAATTTTTTTGTACCTGATTACGCCGATAAATATTTTGATCCGATATGTATTTTATTTGTATGCCCACAAACCAGACGAATTTTAACATATGAGGTGTCGTTAGATATCTCTCAATTTCGGGAACATGGTATGTTTTAAACAGTTAAGTCTTTTGTTTTTATAATAATCCTCTAATTTCCGACAAGTTATTTTTGTTGCTTGTGGCCTTTGTGTGTGTCTGTTGTTGTTGTTGTTCCAACAAGATGTTTTCTAGCTTGCCATGGATACCGTCCTTATATTACAATTGAGCCGAGACGCATCCGGATGGCCCAGTAATCGAGCAATTAGCATGGGCCAGTGCTTGGTATGCATAATTGAATAATCATTATAACCTATCTTGCATATTTTTTATTAGAAGTGAAGAGAAATGTTAAGACAGATTTACTTTTATTTGTGTACATTTTTATATTAGAAGGTAAAAATAAGTTTCAGGTGGTAGAAACCCTTGTGGTCAAACCACACTCCTAAGGCACTATTGCCGTTCCTATTTCTTCCAAATAATTAATAATTAAGTGCTGCTGTGTTCTGGTTTAAAGTGTGGTGAGAGTCTTACTTAGTCCTTAGGGTGAAGAACGCCAGCAATCCCGGGAAGGACGGCGGTATGTGTGGTCGCATACCGTCGTGTACAACAGACGGTGCGGCGAGCGGCATACTCACCTGGGCTGAGCCCGACGGGGCAACGCGCTAAGAGGACTCCGGTTGCGTTCCTCTGGAGATCCCGGAGTCCTTTACGCAGCGCAGAGGACGGCCACCGGGGGGGTTTTAGTGCGGTAAGAATCCCACATAACTCTGTGTCGCTCCCACGGCACCGGGTACCTTTCGAAGGTAACATTAAAAACTTATATATTCTACCACAACACGTTGAAAAATAAATTAAAGATGTTTTTGTTTCAAAATGTACTTAAGACAATCTTAATTAGTAACATTAACGTAAAATACTCCATACATTTTATTCTTAGTAATGAATAGAGTAAATTCTGTAATAAATATCCCGTAATGAGTTCATATTGTTGAAACAGTAGTTTTCACACCTTGCTTCACATTAAGAGGAATATTATGGGTTCATATGCAAATATATCATTGTTTGTTTGTTTTTTTTTATAATACTTAGAAACTTTTTTACGTTTTTTAGAGTTCCGTTGAACGGGAGCTAACAGAACTCAATTTTTTTTATACTATAGGAGTAGCAGACGAGCATGCGGTCCACCTGATGGTAAATGGCTGCTGCCGCCCGTGGACAGCTGTAATCAACCCGAGATAGGATTAGATTTTCCTACCTGAGGTTGGCTACAGATACGCCGATACCCCTGAGGACTAAGCTGGAACGCCTCGAAAAAGTATTTCTCCTTTACCACATATTCAAACCGGAACACAGCAGCGCTTAACACTCCTGTTATTAGGTAGAAATAGGTGTGGCGGTGGTGCCACCGCAGTCGAACCACAAAGGGTTCTACCACCTTCAAATTTCTATTTATAGGCTGTCTGTGTGCCTCTACAGGGCTCTATCTCTCGAAGCAAAATAGATAGTCACTGTATTTTTTCGATTGTTTTCAGAAAACTTTATCATTTAAAAACATATTATGTGTGTGCATACAATTGGTAGTAGTATGATTGGCGTACTATCTTTTGGCGGTCGCCATATTGGATTTAAAATGACGTCATTAAACTATTAATGTATTGGTTGGGGTTAACTGTGTTAATTATCAGTTGTAACATTTGATGTCACACGCATACGAACATCAAACTAAATACATAAAGCTAAATACTTAAAACCTTAAAATAGTTATAATTAAAATAAAGAAGTTAAAAATAATCTTAAAACCTTATAATAATTATAATTAAAATAAACGAGTTAAAAAATAACGGGGTCGCCTTACAAGAAACATATTGTTCTGGCAACACATCGAAACGTCTAAGAGTGATACGGAACCCTTCTTGTACGAGTTCCACTCGTACTTGAGCGATTTTACTACTGACGGTCAATAAACTGGATAGTTTATAGTTTTTTTCTATGAATTTAATAATTAAATATAGGCTTATTGCCGAAATGCATTAAAGATGTAACTAATTAGGAATGGACAAATTATGATAGAGTTCATTTACATTGTAAGTAATTTTTCATTGTTATTTCTATGACAATAAGGCGGCGATCTTTTATGTTTTTGACGTAATGAATTAAAAGTTAATTAAAGTCTGACTAAACATTATACGAATGTATTAAATATTATGGCCAATCTTTGTGGGGACAGATATTTGGTATTTAAAAAAATATATAGCTTTCTTACCAACGCGAAAGTATAATTGATTTAAATTTATTTTCTTCCAAAGCTTATAATTTTAAACAAACAAATGTTTATTTTTAAGTGATCCATAACTAATTTAAAACAACCTCTCTTCTTAAGGAAGTCTGTTAAAAACATTTCAATTTAAAATTAATTAACTGAAAAGGGAAGCCTATATTACTCTCAAAATTTATAAGAATCCAACGACACCATGTATGTTAAAATCTAATTCTTAAACATTGGACTGTAGGGCGTAACAAAGAATGATACATACATAGGTACCCTCGAAAAACATTACCCTCTGCAGTAGGGTTAAAAAACGTATTGTAGTGTTGAGTGCAGTATAAACATACTTTATTTATTATACATAGAATCCGGTCCAATAAGCCATAATTCATTTCCCATTGTCAGCACTATTAAGCATAAATTAGCAAACTGCTTCGCCACTGTTAATTGATGAAGCCATTATCCATATCAATGTCTTATCAGATCCGTTCGATATATTGATTGCTGAGCAAATTAATTGTCGATTACGATTGCCCACACCGATAATTGATTTATAACTGATAGATAATAATATCTGTAGTTGTAATTCAAATCGAATGTGTAGTGCGAACACTAAGTTATGATTTATGCGTAATGGATTGGAATGTAACGGAATGAGTTTAAAGGAACGGAATGGAGCGAAGCAGAATGAAGCGGGACGGAATGTGAAGGGTCAAAGTTTGCTTACCGAAATATTAAAATTGAAATTATAAAATAACAAAATCGAGCGAAGTAGAATGAAGCTGAATAGAAGGTAAGGGGTCAAACGAAAGTCAAAGCCTGCGTACTGGAATATTGGAATTCGAATTATAAAAGAACGGAATGGAGCGAAGCAGGATGAAGCGGAAGGAAACGTAAAGGGTAAACGTTTTTTTTTATAATGTAAGACTAGCAGACGAGCATGTAGTCCACCTGATGGTAAGTGCGTATTGGTAGTCCACATAACTTTGAATTATTTTTTTGAAATCTCTCAGGTATGCAGGTTTCCTCACGATGTTCTCCTTCACCGTTTAGCAAGTGATAATTAATTTCTAATACGCACATAACTTTGAAAAATCAGAGGCGCGTGCCTGGGATTTGAACCTCGGATCCCTCGATCGAGAGGCCGAGTTTCTTAACCACTAGGCTTTCAAAAACTACTGCTACTACTACTACTAACTACTACTACTAACTACTGCTTTCAAAAATGTATCCATCGTACAATAAATAACTATCAGTCATTGTGTTGAACAAAGGTTGAACATGAGACAATCACGAGGTTACAAGTGTTCCGTGCCACTTAAGGGTCATTGATGGTACCAAATTGCCTTCGCGGAAAGTTCTGATTATTCACTGCTTTGTATCTTGAGTTTCAACGGGTTTCTCGACCTAACGGTTGACCCGATTCTTGTATCTGTTTTCCTCTAACTTATCTGATAATATAATATGTATACTGAACCTTTTAAGGTGGTAGAATCTTTTGTGGTTCGACTCCGGCGGCACCACCGCCACACGCATTTCTACCTAATAACAGCAGTGTTAGGCGCTGCTGTGTTCCGCTTTCAAGGGTGTGGTAAGGGAGACAGACTTTTCCGAGGCGTTCCAGCTTAGTCCTCAGGGGTAGCGGCGCATCTGTGGCCGACCTCAGCTAGGAATATTTAATCCTATCTGGGGTTGATTACAGATGTCCATGGGCGGCAGTAGTCACTTACCATCAGGTGGACAGTATGCTCGTCTGCTACTCCTATATTATAAAAAAAATGATATGGAGTGATACCACAAAAAAAATACCATCTTAATAATATTTTAATTTGATGACAATGATAATAACTATGATTCGCTTTGCTAAGAAATTAATAGTGACGTTAGGAAGGTTTACTCTTTAGCGTAATATGGACATTGAAAAGGCGCGTCAATGGAAACAAAGTAAAAATAAATATTTAATTACCTACTACCGACGTCTGTTGTCTATTCCTCCTACATATTCTACCACTGCGGTCGTTGTGCTCGTTTAGTGGAACACACTAGAAGATGACTGAATAGTTCTACAACTTTAACTTAAACTCAAATCCAGTCGCACGCTTGGATTTGCCACAAACTTCAAACTACTACAAATGTTTGTCATAGATAAGTATAGATATCTCACCGCCTTGTAATTGTAGGAAGCCATTAAATTACTTAAATGGCTGGCAATTCTGTCAGCCGTTTAATGCCTAAATTTGCAGTTAAGTGGTGCAAAAACACGAAAAAAGAAAAAAGTGCGGAGAAATATCTTTTCACTCGTAAATGATCTAAAAAGGATATTTTTTAAATATTTTTCAAACATGAAAATAGATGACAGTGATAATTTCAATTGTCAATACTGGTTACATTTTCTTGTTAGCAATGAGTAATCTTTACTTATCTATGATGTTTGTTTAATCAAATGTGTTTGCAAACCTTCATAAAGCAAGTCAATGCTTTGTCCACACGTTCGTATTTGTGATGGTTTGGTAAGCATGGACGCGGATAAGTCTTCCAGAAGGTGATTTACAAAAATAAATCATAATACAACGAGATTTACTAAAATATTTTGATATTCATCTATAATAGCTAATAATATCGTTTTTGAAGATCTTTTGGCAAATTTACAAATGATTTTTTCAAAACGACATATCAACACCATAACGTGTCACAAGAAAAACAAAAAGAAAGGAAAAGACAGAATATCTAAAATATTTTTATTTATTTATTTATTCACAACAATACTCGTATTATACGACAGGCTATGGTACGGTATGGTATTTGACCGACAAAACGGTGTGGTCTGAAGTAGTTCCAGCTCCACATGTACCATTAGGTTAAGTTTAACATTGTAAAATCCATTTTTTTAAAGATGTGTGTTATGGAGTTTCTTTCGCCGTTTCTTCTCCATAACGAAACACCTTGTGAAGTGGTGGTAGTTGCATTGACATTCAAAAAGTGCTCTGTAAAGAACCTATTTTGAATAAAAAAGTTTGATTTGATTTATGTCACGTTCCGGTACAATCCGATCCTGTCAGGTATTATTTTAAAATACGCCAGAGATAGAAGTAATATAGCAGTAAGTAGCAGACGAGCATGCAGTCCACCTGATGGTAAGTGGCTACTACCGCCCATGGACATCTGTAATCAACCCCAGATAGGATAAGATAATCCTATACTTCTTTCGTGCGTACAAATCACACGCTTTTCTTTCTTTTATTGTAACGACTTTCTTAAACATTCTTACCGAAGCCTTTACAGAATCACTTAATCAAACAAAACAAAGCTTCGAACCTCACTCGACTTCATGTCTGACATCACTCGAATAATTTGAATACCGTTGATATGTGACACGGCATCGATGTCTATGTCACGAGCTGGGTACATGGTTCGACGCCCGGCAACGGTATCACGGAACTAGGTCAGAAGGCTTCGCTAATATCATCGGAATACCGTTAGCGATCATGCCGAGCGGAGATCACATTTGTACTGCCATTCTAGATTGACCCTTTGCTTAGTTTTACAGTGATTTTATTATTAGTAGCAGCATGATCCCACTTGATGGTAAGTGGCTACTGCTAATTGATTTTTAACCCCAGATAAGATTAGATTTTTTTTCTAATATAGAAGTAGCAGACGAGCATGCAGTCCACCTGATGGTAAGTGGCTCCTACGGCCTATGGACACCTGTAATCAACTTCAGATAGGATTAGATAATCCTACCTGAGGTCGGCCACAGATGCGCCGCTACTCCTGAGAACTAAGCTGGAATGCCTCGGAAAAGTATGTCTCCCTTACCAAACCCGTCAAACCAGAACACAGAAGCGCTGAATATTGCTGGCATAGATTAGTAAAGATTCTTCGCCGCCTTGAAATTGAATGAAGTCACAAACGGCTTATTATAGTAAGTTCTTTTTTTGAAATCTTGACAAATAAAAACATTTTTAGAGAAAATTTACGAATAAATAACTAATACTGCGTAATTTACAATTACAATGTACAATTTACATAATAAATAAATAATTATTTCAAATATTTTAGGGACATTTTAGCACGGAGACGTGGCAAAACTTTTTTACGCAACTATTTCAATTCTCAAAACTGGGTACATTTTCTTGTTAGGAGTGAGTAATCTTTACTAATCTATAAACATAATAAGACAAAAACGAAGACATTTACTTCTTCCCAATAACAGTAGTCGTCAATTAGACATTTGTTACGTCTTCACGATGTAGATTAGCGTCCGTTATTAATAATCTATCCAATATTTTCCTATCAAAGATTGAGAAAAGCCAATGTCTAGTATGAAAACACGGGCGTAAAACTAATTCGCTTATTTTGGTCAGAAAACAATTGACAATCGTTGCAACCACAAAGCAAGGGAGGATCCAACTAAGCTGGTATGGACATAATCCAAGGTTTACACTTATTGAGGTTACGTTACCGTTGTGTGACATGTAGCACTACCATGAGTTGGCATAGAAACGCCACTATAAAAATTGTAAATAGAAAACTATTGTCATTTTGCTAGTGAATAACATAACTACTATCGTTACGGTATTTCTTGACAACGTCTGTCAAATTAATGACTCATGGGACCGACGTTGTATGGCAATAGATCATAATGACATTCGCTAGCGATTTGATTTCGATAGGTTTTTTACGTATCGAGTTACGCCACTACGGATTTTAGTTTTACGAGTAACCACCAGAGGCGCTGTACAATTTTTCATACATTTATTTTACGCAGTCGCTAGCGAGTAATACTTTTGTAAACTCATGGTAGTGCTAATGTTCGGCACTTCTGGGCGATAACACGACGCGTCGGATGCCATAGACATATAAACGCATATCCGTGAACATATGCGTCAGTTGTAGCTGGATATGTGGGTCATTGGATCTTACGGTTTTATGAATAGACCGGAGCCGGAGTCCAATGACTTGGCCTGCATAGTGGTTACGGGAATTCCGGGTTCGGATTCCGTCACATATATAAATATTGGTTTGTTTGTCTGTCTGTTAACCATGATCTTTGGCTGTCAAAATTACGTTGGTTACAAAATTGAGTTTATTAATCGTAGATATTTTGCGTGATTTAAGCAGTGATAGCCGGTTAAGAATCTTGGCATCTCGATCGAGGGGTCCGAGGTTCACATCCCAGGCTGCACCTCTGATTTTTCGAAATTATGTGCGTATTACAAATGAATTATCAGTTGCTAAAACGGTGAAGGAAAACATCGTGAGGAAACCTGCATACCTAGAAGATTTATCAAAAAAACAACTCAAAGGTATGTGAAGTCCACCAATACACACTTGGTCAGCGCGGTGGACTATGGCCTAATCCTTCTCATTATGAGAGGAGACCGGTGCCCAGCAGTGGGACAGTAATGGGTTGTTGATGATGATGAGATATTTTGCGAAGTGCCAGCTGCGGAGAGTTTCGTACCACTATATTTTTAGTTTCTTTTTATTTTAACTATTTGTTATCAAGGCAGTCCTAGAAGGAAATGCATTATCAAAATTTGATCTATCTATTTTCTAGGGTTCAACAGAACAATCAAAAAACGCCGAAGAATAGCGATTGCTTGTATGGCGACCCTCTATTATTTTGAAGCTAATTTTGTATTATGAAGGTGGTAGAACCACTAAAGGTTCTACTCCGGCGGCACCACCGCCACACCTATTTCTACCTAATAACAGCAGTGTTAAGCACTACTGCGTTCCGCTTTGAATGGTGTGGTAAGGGAGACATACTTTTCCGAGGCGTACCACCTTAGTCCTCAGGGGTAGCAGCGCATCTGTGGCTGATCTCAGGTAGGTATATTCAATCCTATCTGGGGTTGATTACAGATGTCCATGGGTGGCAGTAACCACTTACCATCAGGTGGACTGCATGCTTCATCTGCTACTCCCATATTATATACAAAAAAATAGTATTTGTTGTTATAGCGGCCATCGTTACACACCCTCTGTAACGTTTAAGTGTCTATCTATTACGGTTCAAGAGACAAAACCCTGTGAGAGACGTTCCGTTTATACCCTTTAGGTAAACCCTAAAACATATATAGATTTCAGTAAACAGTATTTCTTAGAAACATCCAATCGCCGTACAGCTATGAACCGGGGACCTTGGTTGCCTGTCTACTAATTTGAATTCACTTATGTCATTGGAACGCCGAGTAAGTTCAAGGCTACTTCTGCAATGAAGTCATTCTGACGCATGACAAAAGTACCGAATCCCGCTAAATCATTGGATTGTCCTATATTGTGACCTGTCAATCACGGATTTGATGGTTTGTGAAGTAATTGTGTAGCAAGCCTTTGTCACATGAAGCAATGAATAAGAGTTTATTATATGTACTATGTAAAATTGTATATTATTTACCCTTTAAAAGATGCAAATTTGCACACGTATATTTCTTGCGCCGCTTCTTCTCCATAGCGAAACACCTTCCGAAGCGGTGGTAGTTTGTTGACTTACAAAAAGTATTATATATGAATCAATTTTGTATGAATGAGATTTGAATTTGAATTTGCATTCATTGAAGATAATAAAACAGTGAAAGAGTAGTGGTCGGAACTCGGCCATAAAGTTGGGAAGTCCGAGGTTCGAATCCAAGTTCAAACCGCTGGTTTTTGAAAGTTATGTGAGTATTAGAAGTTAATAAATTATTTATCACCTGTTATAACGGTGAAGGACAACAATGTGAAAAAATCTACATGCTTGAGTTCTTTAAAAACAATTGTAAAGGTTAGTTATTTCTTACTTCAAAAATTAAAAATAAAATTGAATATTATTTAGGTTATAAATTGATAGGCTCTTCAAAATGGGTGCAAAGAGAGCTTTCCTCCAAAGCCGGCGATGCATTGGCGACTCCTCTGGTGTTGCATATCCATAGGCGACGGTAGCTGCTTTCCACCAGTAGCCCGTCTGCCTTATCTACACTAATATTATAAAGAGGAAAACTTTGTTTGTTTGTTTGGTTGTAATGAATAGGCTCAAAAACTACTGGACCGATTTTAAAAATTCTTTTACCGTTTGAAAGTAACATTATCTACGAGTAACATAGGCTATATTTTATATGAAATATATTTAATAAATAGTTTTTGAGGCGGTACAAAGTTTGCCGGGTCAGCTAGTGATTAGATATAAATATTAAAAAAGTCGTTCATTAGAAGTCGTTCAAACAACTCAGTCCGAAACAGGCCTTATCGAGTTCTAGTTACAAATATCGGAATTACAAGTTTAGCGTCATCGATATCCGGATATCGCCATTACCGTGACGTGACAGACATTCACATGTTCAAACCTTCAACATTGGGATTTCCGACAGCCGTATCTTCCAAACTATATCCGCTGTGACACTTATATCTAACTAATTAATCATAGTAATATAAAAATAAAATAAAATAATTAACGCTTTCGACACTCACAGCCCCACACTAGGATTCCCTGTGTCGTGGGTGCCATGGACACACACATAGACAAATACACAAATACCCAGACCCAGAAACAGAACTCTAAATTCATCATTTAGATATCAGTCTGGCCGGGGATCGAACCCGGGACCCTTTGCGCGTCAGACCGGTATGGTGGCCGCTCCGCCACGCGGGTCGTCAAATAATATAATTGTTAATAGTGATGTGGGTTTGTTTATGAATTAGTTACACAGAAGTCATATGCCTGTCTAGTCAAGATTTCCGATATGTCGCTAGAAATTACATCACTCATTTATTATTATTAAGAAATTTTACATACAAATCAACATAACACGAAGAAAAGATAAATCCACAAGAAAGGGTTTTTTGACTACGTTTTTATTTTATTCGTTTAATTTTTTTATTATTTATATTTTAATTTAAAATTTTAGGTAATGTTTATTATAATTATTTGTCTTTAAGGAAAATAACCTTAAATTTTAAATAAAAATATAAATAATAAAAAAAAATAACTTATAAAATAAAAACGTCGTCAAAAAACTCTTTCTTGTGGCATAGTGCCCAGAACACTGGCAGCATTACCTCTGGAGCCCTAGAAAGCCCTTGGAGTCCTAGAGCCCTTCGTGGTTGGACTCTGAAGGCACCATAGCCATATCTATTTATTATCTTATATTTTTTCTATTAACTTCAAAACACATAACAAAGATAAACACGTTGAAACATAAAAACGTTAAACATAATTCAAACTTCGAATTCTTTGTTCACGACCGTTACTGCTAAATATCTGAAATAACGGCTTTGAGAATTTCGGCGACCGAAATCTGGGTCAATCTGGATGTTATCCAACACCGTTAAGATTCTCACAGTATTATGGTAATAACTATATTATTAACGGTGTTTTATTTATAAGACGACAAAGTAATATTACTTTTAAAAAATAATTCGCCAAGTACGAGACGAACTCGCACATGGAGGCTTCCGTACCACCAAATGTTTATTATTTTTTTAGTAGTAAACGGATTGAAAAACTTCAACCGTCTCCCTAGTACGGTTTAACAGTTAGATCGAAAAATGCCGAATAATACTGGATTGTTGTATGGAGACCCCCTATAATATTCGACTTTATTTTACGTTTAGTATTTGTTGTTATAGTGGCCACCGTTATGCATCCTCCGTGAAAAAATCTAGCGTCTATCTATTACGGTTGAGGAGATAGAGCCCTGTGACAGACGGAGAGACAGCGAAGTCTTAGTAAGAGGCTTCCGATTTTACCCTTTGCGTACGGAACCCGGAAACCCGGAAGTAGTGATAGCCTAGTGGTTAAGAAACTCGGCGTCTCGATCGAGGGGTCCGAAGTTCAAATCCCAAGCACGCACCTCTGATTTTTAGAAATTATGTGAGTATTACAAATTAATTATCACGCTATGCTAAAACGGTGACGGAAAACATCGTGAGGAAACCTGCATATCTGAGAGATTTATAAAAAAAAATCTCAAAGGCATGTGGAGTCTACCCATACGCACTTGGCCAGCGCGGTGGACTATGGCCTAATCCTTCTCATTCTGAGAGGAGACCCGTGCCCAGCAGTGGGACAATAATGGGTTGATGACGATGTACGGATCCCTAATAAAACACCGTTTATACGGCAATGAAATAATAATAGTTTAACGGGTTTATTTAATGTCTTAATGTACTTATGATTCATTCAAGCGCCATGTATTATTTATATTTACTTCCGTTATTGTTAATGTTTATGTATTGTAAGCAAATGAGCATATATCCTACTTTTTTTAAAGATTGTAGCAAACAAGTACGGTCTATCTGACGGTAAGTGATCACTCAGGGTAAGAACATCCCGCTTAGTCTCCCAGGAACCACCAAGCAGACCCACCGGTGGCTCTGTGAAGACGGATATGTCTCAATGGTGTGTCAATATCCATATGGAGTACTAGTTATTGCCCGCGGCTTCGCGCGCGTTAATAAATATAACATACTAACATACATAAAACTGAAAATTCGTACCTTCAACTTTGCTAAAGATCATCACTTGATCAAATGCATAGTTCACGATTCAATCCTTACTAATATCGATTAAAATAATCGATATTTTGGGTCCGAAAGATCGATTCTCCGATTAATCTATCTAAGATCGCCATCCCTAGTTCCCGTGGGATTTCCGGGATAAAAACTATCCTATGTCCTTTCTCGGGTCTCAGACTATCTTTGTACAAAATTGCATTAAAATCGGTTCAGTGGTTTAGGCGTGAAGAAGAGACAACCAGACAGACAGACAGAGTTACTTTCGGATTTATAATATTAGTAAGGATGTGCTACCTGATCTGAACTGATTTGAGCGTTGCAACTCCCGAGGACTTAGACAGTCCTGTATTCACACCCTTCCGAGCCACCAAAGTGCATCTTGGAAATATATGTGATGATTTAAAGGTGGTAGAACCCTTTGTGGTTCGACTCCGGCGGCACCACCGCCACACCTATTTCTACCTAATAACAGCAATGTTAGGCGCTGCTGTGTTCCGGTTTGAAGGGTGTGGTAAGGGAGACAGACTTTTCCGAGGAGTTCCAGCTTTGTCCTCAGGGGTAGCAGCGCATCTGTGACTGACCTCAGATAGGAATATCTAATCCTATCTGAAGTTGATTACAGATGTCCATGGGCGGCAGTAGCCACTTACCATCAGGTGGACTGCATGCTCGTCTGCTACTCCTATATTATAAAAAAAAAAAGATGTAGCGGTGGTATCTTCGGTCGAACCGTACTGGCTCTACCACCTTTTAAACTGCTACCATCATGCCTCATATTCCCTTTACCATAGAGATACCACTATCTTCAAAACCTAATTTATCATCTACACCGTAAAGTCAAAGAAAAGTATTTGTTAGTAAAAGCATGTAAAAAAATATTCCATCCACAAGCGAACATATCACCAAAATCCTGGATATATTCTGAAAATACGTATTAAAAAACTGATACAGGTGTCCGGAAGTATACAGTATAGCCCTTTGACGTCACACGACAGGAAGCTAAACTAACCTACGTATTGACAGACATTTGACTCACGATTTTTCTAACAATCATACAAACCGCTTCCTTCAAGGATGCCCCGGTTACACATACGTCATGGACTGGTTTTTGCGCTGTCATGTGGTACTTTTCCAGGATTTTGGTTAGTAGGTTATGATATTTTGACTCATGTGTATTCCACGCGTCATAATTGGAACAGTATGTTTCAGCTGTATAGCAGCAATGCGTCTTTTCGTGGAACCGTCAGTAAAGTTTTTTTTTTATAAGTTCACCTGATGGTAAGTGGCTACTGCCGCCCATGGACAGCTGATAAACCCCCGATAGGAATAGATATTCCTGCCTTAGGTCGGCCACAGATGCGCCGCTACCCCTGAGGACTAAGCTGGAACGCCTCGGAAAAGTATGTTTCACCTAGCGCTTAACACTGCTGTTATTTGGCAGTAAAAGGTATGGCGGTGGTGCCACCGAAGTCGCATCACAAAGGGTTCTACCACCTTCCGCTGTATCGAGAGCATCCGAATTTTCTTGACAGTCATAAATGTCACGTACATCCGAAGATTCATGACTGTCCGAAGTTTTGTGTGGATTCAGAAGATTTGTTGATATCTTAAAATTATCCAAAGCATGGTCAGTGCGAAATAGTAATTGTTCCAAATTTAGTGTCAGTCTGAAGTTTCAATCATAGGAACCACTTTCTTCAAGAATACGTCATAGAATGGGTAATGCGAAGTCATGTAGTACTTTCCAGGATTTTAGTCTAGTGGGTTATAATAACAAGTTTTTGACTCATACGTAGTTCACGCGTCACTTGTTTCATACGTAATTCACGCGTAAAAGCTGACGCGTCCTGTTGTACCAATATTTTGTGTGAACGAAATTTCAGGAACGTTTAAATTTTTGCGTTCGTCAAGTTTCTGTTCATCCGATTTTTATGACCTTCCGAAATTTCGTGTCTATACTAATTTTTATGACAGCCCGAAGTTTCGAGTGCATCCGAAGATTCGTGTCTGTCCGAAGTTTCGGGTCTTTCCGAAGTTTCGTGTCAGTCCGAATTTCGTATCTATCTGACGTTTCAATAATACAGACCGCTTACTTCAAGGATGCGGTTATAACCATACGTCATGAACTGGAAGTTTTTGACTCATACGTATTTCACGCGTCACTTGTTTCAGCTGGTTGCGCTGTTATACCCATATTGTATGTGAACAAAATTTCGGGAACATTTAAAGTTTCGTGTTCGTAAAAAAAATATTTTCATCCGATGTTTATGACCTCCCGAAGTTACTTGTCCATCCCAAATTTTATGACAGCTTGGAGTTTCGAGGGCATCCGAAGATTCGTCTCTGTCCGAAGTTTCGTGTCCGGCCGAAATTTTGTGTCAAACCGAAGTTTCAATAATACAGACCGCTTCCTTCAAGGATGCGGTTATAGCCATACGTCATGGACTGGTTAAGCCGCAGTCATGTAGTACTTTCCGGGATATTAGTCTAGTAGAATATAGTACCGCGTTTTTGAGTCATATTCACGCGTCACTTGTTTCAGCAGCTGTTTTGTTGTACCCATATTTTTTGGTTGCGTAACTGTCAACGAAGTTTCGCATCTATTCGAAGATTCGTGCCCATCCGAAGTTTCGTGTTAATCGCACTTGGCTAACGTTCGAGACTATGTTTAAATCCTTTTCATTCTGAAATGACCCAGAAGGGTTACAATTTTAATCATATTTTCATCTGTTTATACAACTTCTAACCTTTTTTTTCGTTTAGGAGGTCAAAACCTTCAAAAAACGTGTTTACAACGGTATGCGACCACATACACCGACGTCCCCTTCGGGTTTACTTGCTGAACGATTCGAGCTCCCACTCTTGCTGCCCGCAACCCTGAAAGCCCCCTTTTAGTCGCCTCTTACGACAGGCAGGGGATTTCGTAGTCCTATTCTAGTCCCGGAACTACAGGGACAAATGTAACTTCTAACCTACCTAATCATTCGGCACGATCTATCATTAGAAGCGTCTCGATTACCAATCATTGATATAAAGTAAACTCTTAAAGGAAAGGTGCGCCAATTCCTCACAATAATCGCTAAAGGTGTATCCGTTAACCACTTTGCTACCAAAAGGGATGATCTAGAAAAAATTAATCTCACACACGTGACTATGTGTATCGGAGCAATTAGCCTACGGCTAAAGTTATATAGCCAAGTAAGTGTAAGATCCGCCAGCGCTTCCAGTAAACTCGATAATAAAGTGTACAAGGACTTAGAATGGGACTGGATATGTCGAGAGGTTATGAGGATGTTATATTTTAGAAGGATAAGTTTTATTTAATATTACAGTCTTGTTTGCGAGGTTTTTCGACGTGCAAGATGTGGCGTGAGAGTTCTTCTGAAATTTCCGGAGTGTTTATCAAAAGGAACTTCTTGAAAGCTGGTTAAGCATTATAAGTATTGGTCTGCTTAAATACTCAATGTGTTTATGCGGCGGCAAAGATTTATCACCTCATTATCATTATCATTTTAACAGCTCATCTTTACATTAAGATTGATAAACTTTTAACAAAATTTTAATTTCGTCAAAGATTTCGTAATTCGTAAAGATGTTTTACATTTTGGCTGCAAATGGCTGCAACTGGGGACTGCAATCCCACTGTACATTACGTATTTTTCGTGTACGTATAAAGTCATGAAACATACTTCAATAGTCATGGGAAAAGATCCGTGCCCAGCAGTGAAACTCAATTTATCAATTTACCACAGTCATCTACGGGAAAAGTCATTTTACTTGCTAAAAACATATGACTAAGAGCTAAAAAATTGGTCAAGTGAGGAGTTTGTTCGAGAGGATTCTCTACCAGCAAATTTTCATTTATTTTTTATTTTTAGCACTTGGTATTAAACCAGGCATAGAATTAAATGCATTGTGAAAATTTGAACCGGTGGACAGTTCTTTTTTTATATAATATAGGAGTAGCAGACTAGCATGCAGTCCACCTGATGGTAAGTGGCTACTGCCGCCTAGTAATCAACTCCAGATAGGATTAGGTATCCCTACCTGAGGTTGGCCACAGATGCGCCGCTATCCCTGAGGACTAAGGTGGAACGCCTCGGAAAAATATATCTCCCTTAAGGGAGTGGCCCTTCAAAACGGAATACAGCAGCGCTTAACACTGCTGTTATTAGGCAGAAATAGGTGTGGCGGTGGTACCGCCGGAGTCGAACCACAAAGGGTTCTACCACCTTCTAATGTATGATGTTTTAAGAGAAAGAGCCCTGTGACAAACGGACAGACAGATACCGGCAGCTTAGATTATATTTATAGTATATAGTTAATAGACTTTCTTTTTGATCTTTTGAGTACGGAATCCTAAAATGATAACGAATGATGATTGATAACTAGAAAATAACAGTATTAGTCGGAATACAATTATTGAATAAGAACAGTTTATTATTCAATCAATCTATTGTGACGTTAGGAGACAAATCACGCAATCGCATTGATTTAATCACGCACATAGCCGTAGTATTAAATTATGTAGATATTGTAATGTAAATACGAACATTAGAAAGTAAATTTGTATGAATAAATGTAAAATTATAATTTGTTTACGATATTTTTGCATTACTGAGTTTCGTTCATTGTATCTGTTTCGTATGTGGCTACAACGAATTTATTTTAGCCAAAAGTCTAGATTAGTTTACAAAGTCTAGACATGCACCGCTTTTTATTCTAAAGCTTGTGTAAATTATATAGCAATAATCGCATGCTTTAAGAAAAAAAAATATCGTTACAAAACTTACCTATGTTATAATAGTGTTTCTTTTCGGAGAGGTTTGACAAAAATTGTTTTACGAGAAAACTTTGTAACTTGCTACAGTTTGGACAGACCAAATATAATTTAGAGGTTTCATCAGCTGTTATTTATTGTACATTTATTATGTCACTATACTTTTTTTCTTTTTTTATAATATAGGGGTAGCAGACAAAGCATCCAGTTCACCTGATGGTAAGTGATGGCCCATGGATATCTGTATCGACACCAGATAGGATTAGATATTCCTACCTGAGGTCAGCCACAGATGCGCCGCTACTCCTGAGGACTAAGCTGGAACGCCTCGGAAAAGTATGTCTCCATTACTCCCTTCCAACCAGAACACAGCAACGTTTAACACTGCTGTTATGAGGCAAAAATAGTTGTGGTAAAACCTCAGAGGGTTCTACTACCTTCAACTACTACTACGTCATATTTACTGTTACCTGTCATATTTACCACGGATGTATAAACCAAATGTGTAACCGGATGTATAAAATGTATATCTTTTTTCGTAAATCACTAAACTATGCAGATTTCCTCACGATGTTTTCCTTCGCTGTTTAAGCAAGTGATAATTAATTTGTAATACGCACATAACTTTGAAAATCAGAGCCCAGGGATTCGAACCTCGGGCCTCTGAATCAAGAGGCCAAGTTTCTTAACCACTAGGCTATAACTGCTATTACTATTTACGCTATTATTATAAAACCATGTAGTTTGATTTCTTTTTGCAGATGACTCCTACACAATTCTTTACAAACCCATTCTTTACAAGCATTGTTAAAGTCACTTCTAGTCACCTACATCTGCATCATAAAGCCGCGTTCATACCCGTTATCTCTCCATCCGTGTTCCGAGAGCCCCCATATCAGGATGTGACTTGTAACCGTTGTAACGTAGCCTCTATCTGGGTCAACCGTTACCGATAGTTTAGACGTCTTATAAAAGGTAGCTAATAGATATCTAATGGCTTTAAAGGGTTATGATTTGGCCTCTTTGACTGTTTAAGTGTAAGTGAACACTGTTTTTTCGAAATTCAAGAGTACGACAGTTGTTTCGGATTGAATGGTAGAATGGAAACTAAGTAATATCAATATAAATAGTTTCAATCTCTTTTTATGAAACTGAAGGTTTATTTTATAATATAGCAAATGATTATGCTGCCCACCTGATAATAAGTGGCTACGACTAAACTCCAGATAAGATAAGATTCCTGTCTGAGATTGAATACAGATGCGTTGCTACCCTTGAGGACTATGTTGAACAGCCGCAGATGAATATCCTACATCTTGCAAGCGGAACTCAGTGCTTACCACTGATAAATGATGATGATAAATAGGTGACGGTAGCGCCTCCGGAGTCGAACTACGAAGGGTTCTACCACCTTAAGTATACGAAGTGACTAAAGTTCACTTGATGATAAGTAGTTACTAACGCCCTAAGACATCTGTAATCAACCCCAGAGAGAATTATATATACCTACCGGAGGTCGTCCACATATGCGCCGATACCCCTGAGGAATTAGCCGGAACGCCTCAGAAAAGTATGTCTCCCTTACCGCACCCTTCAAACCAGAACACAGCAGCGCTTAACATTGCTGTTATAAAGCAGAAACAGGTGTGGCGATGGTGCTGCCGGAGTCGAACCATAATGGCTACCCCCTTCAAAAATGTGACCGTGACTGTAACAGTATGGAATAGGGATTCTACCTGAAGCCCATCATAGAAGAGTTGCCACTACCGAGGACTGGTTGCCTCATATGCAAGTAAAACATCCACACCTTCCACCGAAAAGCAAGAACTGCTTCAAGCCAGAAATTGAAGTTTGTGTCTTTGTGTGTGTTTGTGTATGCGTGTGTCTGTTTGTGTATGTATGTGTGTGTCTGTATACATACATACACACCGACCTTGAGACCGCTGAATGTTGCAAGTCATAAAATTTCCCTATTTTATGGCTCCACATAATAAATTATACCGATTAATCTTAATAGCGTTATAATATGGAATTATCGTAACGAGCTAGATTTAATCTAGGATCGCTAAGTCTAGAACCACCCACCGTGGGTATTTGCTTTCCTTTTGCATGTAGTTATGTAAGTATATTGAATTGTCTGTCTGTGGTTTAAAAATCTTTCTATTTTACTAAATTTTATGCTCATTTTAACAATAAATGTTGGAATCTTTAATTTTCTAAAATAAGTAGTTTTAGAGTAAGCTGCCTTTGAGTATATTTTTATTAAAATCTCTTCGGCCAATTCTACCTTATTTACCTATTTCTTGTTACCGTTCAAATAAATTTTGAGTTAAGAGTTTAGAAAAAATTAAATAATTACAAAATGTAAAACAGGCACTTTAAGTTATTTTATAGATTTGGAGTCTATTTAGACACTTAATTGAAAACAATAAAATATTATTCGGAGTCTATTATCATACTTCATCTATACACCTATCAAATGCATTTAAAACTACATTAGCAGACAATTATACAAATCTCTATACATTCGAAGTCTATTTTTATAATTCATTCGTACATGATCAAATACAACTAAAAATAGACTAATACTATTGATCAATATAGTTCATAGGTACATCAGACACATTCATTCATTCGGAGTCTATCAATACTTCATCTACGTTGTTATATACTCACGACCCATCAGCTAATACCACATCAACACATAACAGTGTATATACTACATACATAGGAAGTGCAGTTAGCTCAGTGCCGTTACTGCGTCAACCTTTGGACCTCGGATGCTGGGATGATTCGATTGATTATTGATATTACAATGGAAGATTAATCTCTTGGTACACTTATTAATACTCAATCTATCTAATTTTGTTCTACCAAACATCAAAATTTGACGACATATAGTGATTTTCATTATTTTTTTTTTTGTATCTTCGTCATCCCATTACTGTCCCACTGCTGGGCACAGCTCTCCTATCCAAATAAAAAGGCTATAGTCCATCGCGCTGGCCAAGTGCGGATCTGAAGACTTCACATACCTTTGAGACCTTTTTAAATCTTTTAAGTATTCAAATTCGGAATTCGGAAGTATTTCAAATTCGGAATTCCGTGGTTCGAACTTCGTACCCCGATTGTAGGGCCGAATTTCAAATGTCCCTTCAATCAGGCTATCATTTTTATTGTTGACTAGGGGAAAAAGGTTATGTGGGACTTTTACCGCACTAAAACCCCTCTGGTGACCGGCCTCAGCGCTGCGTAGAGGACTCCGGCATCTCCAAAGGAACGCAACCGGAGTCCTCTTGGCGCGTGGCCCCGTCTGGCTCCGCCCAGATGGGGGTACGACGGTATGAGGTTACACATACCATCGTTCTTCCCGGGGTCGCTAGCCAGGCGGTTAAAGCTCCCACTCTTGCCGCCCGCAACCCCGAAGGCCCCCTTTTAGTCGCCTCTTACGATAGGCAGAGGTACCGTAGCCCTATTCTGATCCCGGAACTATAGGGACATCAATCTGGCTATCTCCGGTTCTACCACCTCTATTTTAATAATTTCAAATATGCAATAAGATTTTTTTTAGCAGTTGGCAAAATTCTTCACCTGATCATCGAACCCCGTATACCGGTGTAACGAAATGGTCATCACTAAGCTTTTGCAATTATGAAATTATTTTATCATCTATAACATAAGATTTGCAAAAGATTACCAAGAGTAAAGTTATAAAGCAGTCATAAATGCCAAACCGGTGATACATAAACGCAAAGTGGTTCCGTATTCAAAGTATCACTAGTGTTACCTGGTGCGATACAGAATGGTTTTTTGAATTCAGTTATATCACATTTTCTGGTCCCGTTTTTAAACATTTGAATGTCACTACTGAAGAAAATCATATTTTTTGTATACAATATTTTGTCAAGCACAGTATACAAAAAATATATAGAAAAGAACTGGTCAAGCCCAAAGCCAGTCTTTCACACGAAGGATTCCGTAGGCAAAGATATAGAAAACATCTATGGGCGGCAGTAAAATAAAAAAATAAAAAATATCATGCACATAAAAGACGTTTTTCTACACTCACCGCGCCACAGTTCTCTTTGTTCTGGTAAACATGAACACACAAAGAGAAATTCACCCAGAACAGATACCTAAATTCATTCAGACATATGTCTGGTCGGAGATTAAACGCAGAATCCTTTGCGCGTAGCAGACGAGCATGCAGTCCACCTGATGGTAAGTGGCTACTGCCGCCCATGGACATATGTAATCAATCCCAAATAGGATTAGATATTCCTACCTGGGGTCGGCCACAGATGCACCGCTACCTCTGAGGACTAAGTTGGAATGCCTTGGAAAAGTATGTTTCTCTTACCACACCCATCAAACCAGAACACAGCACCGCTTGCACTGCTGTTACTAGATAGAAAGGTGTGGTGGTGCCGCTGGAGTCGAACCACCTTCAACCTTCTACCTTCAAATCGAAATCATTTACATATCTGCCTGGCCGGGGATCGAACCCGTAATCCTTTACGGCCTCTACGCCTCACAGGTTGAGTATAAAACATAGTATACTCCGAATCTGCCATTTTCAAGTTCACTCACTCACACCCAAGTGTTATTGACAATAAACTTTGCGAGGTCGTATCCTCACGAGCGGTATGTGGGTCAACCGTTGATCAGCCGTCTTCATGCTAATTTCGCCACTAATGACAGTACTATTAATACTAGTATGGCGTACGGGTTTTGTGGTCGTTATGACCTTTTTGGGTTAACGGTCGAAACGCCAAACGCTTGTTTAAGATCGACTGCGTGGAAATTAGTATGTAATTTAACAAGTGAAATACAAAGAAATGTGTTAAAACATGTAAGTATATTTATTTGAGTAATGTAATTTACGGAAAAAAGGCGTCAGACGCTCGGTAGATTTAAAACATCGAAATCGATGGTTATTGAAAAAATTAGAAAATATATGAATAAAGAATTGTAACAAAAACAAAAAAACTGCTTAAACTTATATCTTATGTACCCTCATGTTGCAAATGTTCATAGGCGGCGTTGACTGCTTATCAGGTAGCACGTCTGCTTTATCGTCAGGCTCAAATATAAAAAAAATCTTACAATAAACGAATAGACGAAATTGAAATCATTTGGCCTGCAAGGCTTGCACGTGAGACATACATACATAGGTATATACGCACAAAAAATATTACTTTCCACAGTCAGATATAAAAAAATAATATAAACAGTGATTGATTAGAAAAACACGCACAAAAACAGACAGAAGGGCATACAGAAGTGTAGAGTAGTGTCGGCGTAATATGACGGCATAGGACACCATCGTGCCATTTGCCGTCACGGCATATAGTCCGCGCCAAAATACTAGTCCGCTCTGAAGTTGTTTCGCACAACTACAAGCATATATTCCGTAGCAACGTAAGGGCACACTAACGCAGCTATGTACAGTGGGCGAGAGCGGGCAGGAGGATGCCGGGGGTTCCGGCGCTGTCGTCGTCCCGCTAATATCTACAATTTGCTATTCGACGTGACTCGTTTCTATATTCAGGGCGGACTAGCAGTTTGGCGCGGACTATACAAGTCGGTCTTATACCTAAGACGCACATCAAATATATATTCATTTTTTAATATATTCATAACGCGTGTTAATGCTGCTATAACATGACTAAAACGGCTATTAATTAACTAATTATGATTCACGCAAGGATGTTAAACAAAGATATATGATGCGTATAAATCTAGACAGGCAGTCAGGCTATGAAAATAAATAAAAAAGACTAATCGACCACATGTGTGTACGTCATATAATTTTAAAATACTTATTTATAAGAGAAAAAGCAGTGATAGTCTAGTGGTTAAGAAACTCGACCTCTCGATCGAGGGGTCCAAAGTTTAAATCCCACGCACCTCTGATTTTTCGAAGTTATGTGCGTATTAGAAATTAATTATCACTTGCTAAACGGTGAAGGAAAACATCGTGAGGAAACCTGCATATCTGAGAGACTACCAATACACACTTGGCCAGCGCGGTGGACTATGGCCTAATCCTTCTCATTCTGAGAGGAGACCCGTGCCCAGCAGTGGGACAGTAATGGGTTGATGATGATGACGATGATTTATAAGAGAACAACGCCAGTTCGTATAAATATCATTGCCATTATTCGCCCTATTTTCAGGCAAAATAATAATAGATAGAGTTGTCTAAATATAGCTGCTAATGAACATGCAGTTCACCTGATAGTAAGTGGCTACTGCCGCCCATGGACATCTGTAATCAACTCCAGATAGGATAATAGTCCAACCTGACTTCGGACACAGATGCAGTGCTATCCTAAGGAAAAAGTTGGAACGCCTCGGACAAGTATGGATTCCTTATCAGACTCTTCAAACCAGAATACAGAACTGAATACAATAATTCAATAAAGTAAATCTGCCACATAGATAAGTAGGTATACATATTTCACCGCCTTGTAATTGAAGGAAGCCATTAAATGGCTTAAACGGCTGACAATTCTGTAAGCCATTTAATGGCTGGCATGGTGTAATTTACGCGGAACAATGCGGACATGCGCAGTTAAGACACGAAATCGAGAAAAAGTGCGAAGAAATATCGTTTCATTCGTAAATGATCTGAAGTCTACATTTTTTTATATTTTTCAAACACGAAAATAGATGACCGTGACAATTTCAATTGTCAAAACTAACATTGTCATGTTAGAAGTGTGTAATCTTTACTAATCTGCCCTTTAAATCCTTTTTGATATTACTTTTTAATTTTTAAGGAAATTAATAAAATCGTTAACACCGTATAATGTGTACGTTTAAAAAAATATGACTGTTGTCATGATTCATAAACTTATTGTTTCTTTTTTGTAGAATCATTCGTTCCTTACACCTATACTAACTGACTTCGTCACTACAATACGTTCAAAGGTAGATAATAAATATTGTGCAACCAGTATCACAATAGAAATAATTTTTTTCGTCATCACATTCTATTTAGCGTCAATCATAATATAGAGCGATCGATGACACCATCATCATAATGGTTGTAGCACCAAGAGATCGCACGATTTACCCGCGCAAAACGAGTCGATGGCCGTAACAAAAAGAAACCTTGAACATATTAAAAATCATAGCAACCAGCTGCAAGCTACGTGCGCCCGCCATCTTGTGACGTCACGCCGGCTACGTCACGTGACGTCACGTTCGGGTCATCACGTCGGCGGGTTCAACGAACGACCGCCAGTTTAATTTGGCTTGCATCGCTGATAGAAAAAAAGACGCCACGCCATCTTGGACTCGGAACACATTCGCGCGCTTTTGTTACAGAACTCATTACGTTTTTTATATTTTTGTTGCTAGCTGAAAATGTTGTGTCTGTGGCTGTGCTTAAACATAATATTACTTAAAATAATAATTCTTATTATTCTTATGTTATTATAATAATTCTTATTATTTTAATTTACGAACGATAACTTTTTAATGGAACATATGAAACATTTAAGTTTAAATTTGATTTATTTTCATTTTTTTTTTAATTTCAAATACCTACAATGAAACCTATGACCATTGTAATATTCTTAAAGTGCTTATTCATTCGATTAAGAGTTTTCCCATTATTCAAATTAGATTGTTTTATTTATTATAGATATATACTAAATTATATTATAGGTAGGTACCAACCATAGATTAGTAAAGATTACTCACTCCTAACAAGAAAATGTACCCAGTTTTGAGAATTGAAATAGTTGCGTAAAAAAGTTTTGCCACGTCTCCGTGCTAAAATGTCCCTAAAGTATTTGTAATAATTATTTATTTATTATGTAAATTACGCAGTATTAGTTATTTATTCGTAAATTTTCTCTAAAAATGTTTTTATTTGTCAAGAATTCAAAAAAAGAACTTACTAATAAGCCGTTTGTGGCTTCATTCAATTTCAAGGCGGCGAAGTATCTTTACTAATCTATGGTACCAACAATAACCCGTTGTTAAAATAAGAGGAACAGGCAATCCATCTGTTTTATTAGGCTCTCTGACAATAAATCCTAATTTTATCGCCAAAATGACAACTGACAAATGACAGGTCAACGATACGATTTTTTACAACAGGAAATAGGCAGTTAGGTTTTTGGCCATCGCCCACTCAACACCAATAATAGAAAATTAGAAAATATTCAACCAAATTCAAAACCGCGTAATTAATCGAATTCCGAAAAGACCGGCCGAACTAGATGTGATTTCATAATGGGTTGCAATCTTAGAGTGATAAATAACATAGAGTGCCTCGAACACCTTGGAACTGTTGGAAGGAATCGTCGACAGTTAAGCTATGACTGTTTAAAAGTAAATTAAGTTTTAAAATAATTATAATTCTAGTTTTCACAGCATATTTAGCCAGAATTACGATATTTATAGTCCGCGTAACACAGCTAGTCCGCTCTGAATATAGAAATGAATCTAGTTGCCATAGCAAATTGTATGACTACCTGCTCGCAACAACTTCAGAGCGGACTAGCAGTTTGACGCAGACTATACCATCGCAATTACTTGATACTTGAACTTAAAATTACTAATCGACCTATAACCTAAATTATTACTTATCGACCACGCATAGTGATGTTCTAACTTGTACCAATGTTCGTACCTTAGTAGCGTCGCTCTATTTGATAATTACTCTAAGATCGCAATTTTTTATAGCCGCCAAATGTTTGACCGGTCGTTGACCACCGAATCTCGTCCATGACCGACGACCACAAGCCGAGCACGTGACGACATGGGTGACGACACGAGAAGATGTACGGAAACTCACTGTATCATTAAAATGTCCATGAGTAATTGGATTTCAGTGTCGTTTGCCCGCGGGTTCGGTTTTAGTGATGTTTGTAATGAATAGAAAGAAAGAAAGAAGTTTAATTTATAAAAGTTTTTCATTTATCATTTATGTTTTATGTAAAAGAAGTGTAATAACCAGCTTTTACACCCTGTTTTGTCCGCGTACATAGGTTTTATCTATCCTTCGGGAACAGTACCTTTTTTTCGGGATAAAATATACCCTATGTCCTTTTCTGAAATGATTCTGTCCTTTTTTGTAAAAGACCGAATTTGAGGGCCATTTACGCTAAATGGAAAATAATATAAGCTACATTGCTGTGTAAAACCTATATTGTATGTATGGCGGAGCGGTCACCATACCGGTCTGACGCGCAGTGGGTCCCGGGTTCAATCCCCGGCAAGACAGATATCTAAATGATGAATTTAGGTGTCTGTTTCTGGGTCTGGGTGTTTATGTATTTATCTATGTGTGTGCACGGCATCCACGACAGGGAATCCTATTGTTGGGCTGTGAGTGTAGAAAGCGTTTATAATTAAAGCGTTTATTATGTAAAAGAAATTACTAATTATTTCTATCTATGTATACAGATACCAGTACATCAATCATTTCGACCATTAAATTAGATAAACCAAGATAATAATTAAGATAATTACGAATCTATGTCCTATTGTTTGTAGAACTCTGATTAATTTCCCGCCATAATTATAAATTAGCGGCTAGAATGAAGAAAATCAAATATGTAAATAACCCGATTTATGGCTTTAGCAATAACTAAATTGTGTAGCAATTAGTCAAATTTTGTATTTCTTTTGACTTTTTGTCCGCAAACTTTTTGTGTATTAAGCAATGAGAATAGAATGTTTTAATTATAATTATTGTACATTAGACTAAACTTTATAATTAAAATCGGTACTTTGGAGTAAATTTTATATATTATTATAAGGTGTTCTTTGTAAATGCCGACATTCAATTATTTTGAAACGTCAATAACCTACCACCTTTGCAAATTAATTTGTCTGTAGAAAAGAAGAGAGCATTATTTAAATTTTACAAAACAGATCTTATACATAAATCATTTACAATTTTTACTTTCGCAAAACTTGGAAAAATTTGGAGCAGGAGGTACTCGATCCCACATTTTTATCGTTCACTTAAACACTTCATTTATTATAAACGTTTTTAACAACTTTTTGTAATGACTTGTTTCAGAGCATACATGCTTTTCATCTCGGCGGACGCTTAACTACGCTGATGGTTTCAAAGGCTTCAAAGAAGGCTAAATATATGGTAAGTAGTCTCCGATATACGTTAAATACGATGAAAGAAAAGCCTTCATATTACTGAAATGATGTAACACGGCATGGCCTCTACCAAAGTGCTTCCGTACAGAATTTTATATTGGAGAGTCTTAGGACCTCCGATTTCATAAATTTTGCCACTCCTTATAGATTTTTTAAAATTCCGCCTCTTAGTGGTTCCACTACTGAAACTTAAACATTGTCAAGTCACATCACTATTTCACATAAAGGTTTGACATCGACGCCCTGTTTATTTAACGAAGGGACGCGAAACAAAAGTACTCGTATCATACTTTTTGCTACAAGCAATTATTTAAAAAACTAACATGCAAAACAACGGATCGTGTAATGAAGGCAGTGCTGTAGCAGCTTGCAAATTAACACGATTTAAGAATACTTACAAGTTCTTAACAGCGAAAAAATGTGCAAAAGTTAGTTGGAGTATTCGAGACTTGAAACAAAGACTGAATACCTCGAATTTGTTGCCTGGTATTTGCGTTATACGTAATAATTTGCAAGCTTATTTATTTTTAGTTAGTATTTGATGTTATTGCGGCCACTGTTATACATACAAAAAAAATCAAGTGTCTGTCTATTAGGGTTCAAGAAATAGAGCCCTCTGACAGATTGACAGAGGAGGCTATATAATAGGATTCCGTTTTAAAAAATTCGGGACGGAACCCTGAATAGAAAATGGATGTAAAGATATATAGCTACTATATGAATAATTTTCATAAGTTTTAAAAGAAATTTTGTATGTAAAATTGTCATATTATCTTTAATTGTCTTCACTCATCTTTCAAAACGATGAGAGGAATTTTTAGACATGTAGATTTCTTTAAAATAGTTATCCCTTAATTGATATAAATGGTTTAAGGTTTAACTTTTATTACAGAAAAATTAGAGATTCTTTGGTTTTGAAATAAACACCATATGGTTGAATGTCTGAAATTCATAAATACCAAGACCATACAATACAAAATAAAAAAAAACTGAACACGTGTGCGTCCTAATTCGCACGTTTGTTCTAGAATAATATTAAAAAAAAACAAAAATAAAGGAATCTTCCCATTCTTCACACCCAATATATTTCGAAAACAAAACTTTATACGAATAAGAGCCTAGGTTTTTCGATCTTAAAAGATAAATATTTGTAGGAAGTGTTATCGTAAATTCTTGCATTAATATTATCTCAAAGTCAATTCAGAGTTTACCAAAATTAAATAGACACATTGTTTAATTATTCGTGCGTTTTGTACTGTTTTTGAATAAACATATTGAATGAAATATGCAATTTTAACTTTGATATTATAGCTAGTTACTTCGATACAATTCTTATATTTGCAATTTTATTTATAAAGCTAGCGACATTACTAGTCAGAGCTAGACAGGCCGGTATAGTGTGCCGCGCCCCTAGGGGGTAACGCACGATAAATTGGATCAAAACACTTCTAGCAAGGGTGTTGACCTTTCTTTATCGAAACATGAATGGGGTTATCAGGGGTAAACCACCTAGAGGTTGATCGTTCACCCAGTTTGCGACGAACCTACATTTTTGAAAATGTCATTGGCAGTAGCAGGTTTTTCCTTTGTAGGTAATGTACCTATTATTTATTTTATTCGTGAGTCATGATTATTTTCGACTATTCGTTTATTTACTACTATAAGTTATTAACTGACTTGAAGTACCAAATTGATTTGATTTTTGACCAACTTTTTGATTTTTTACCAATTTGATTTTTGACTTAATGGATTTTAGCTCTAAGTACAACTCTACATACAGGGCTACAAGGGCTAACATATAATAGTTCAGTACATTGTTCTCTTTTGTTCGTCAACCCATTTTCTTTATTCATAACAATTAATTCAATTCCGTTTATTAAACAGACAGTCGAGATTTCAACCATTGAGATGATTATGGACCAAATAGTACCGATGAGCGAATACTAGTTACTACATAGTGTAAATATTTTAAAAACTACCTAATTACATCGTTTTATGTAGCCAAAGACATTATTAAGCACATCTAGATTAAAAATCGTACAGTAAACAAAATGTTACACATATAATTAATATACATGTTACGGAGTGAAATGAGTTTAAAGTATGTATCACGATGAGGGTGTGCTTAAATCCAATTTGATTGAGTTGTAAGGAATTAACTTTATAAAACCTGATGGATGACAGCCTTGACGGTGAAAAGGATATATTAAAATTTGTAAGATTATTAATAAGTAAAATTATGTTAAAACAGAAATAAACGCTGTAAAAAAATAAGGAAAGTGAGTAAATACAAATTATGGAATTAAATTAATTAGTTATCTTAATTTTAATTTCTAATCATTGCTTTTATAAAGTTATATTGAACTTTACAGCGTAATATATAGTTCTCTTTCTTTAAATACAAAGACTACACATACATAAACATTTTCATTAAAAATCTATTTATAACCACAAACTAGACATCTAATTAAATGTCTATCATTGTCAACTATCAAAAAATGCTAGGTCAGGATTTAGGACATTTAGGGTATTTTTCTTATCACGTAGGTATGTGACAGCGTGTAAATCTCTTGTCCCTCCCAATCTATCGTTTTATAGATATTTTTCCTGTCATGTGTGACATGATGCAGATCGCAAGCCTACGGTGAGTACGCATGCGGGCGTAACACGTTATATGCGTACCTGTGTGACAAGAAATAGGCTTTTTGATTTTCAGATTCCTAATTGATTTATTCTGATGGCATGCAACTTATAATATTTGTAACTATGTGCTTCTAGTGTGGTACGTGGATCAATGTTGTACTCTGTTTACGCCTCTACACAATGTAACACCGTAAACACGCGTGACAAGAAAGAGGCCCTTACTGGTTTAAAACCCGAATAGGTTCTAGTGATCAACCTATAATGTGTTTTTATCTAAACTTCAAAGAACTCTCCGTGGTTCGACTATGCTGTGTTAAGCGCTGCTGTGTTATAGTTTGTAGGGTGTAGTAAAGAAGACATACTTTTCGAGGCATTTCAACTTAGTCCTCTGGGGAAGCAGGCGTTTGTGTTCGACATCAGGTAGGAATTCAATCTTATCTGGGGTTGACACAGATGTCTGTGGGCGGCAGTAGCCGCTTACCATCAAGTGGACTACATGCTCGTCTGCTACTTTAATAATATAAAAAAATGTAATCATGTGCCTCCATACTACGTGGAGAGATGTAGTAGCAGATAGGTGTATTAGGAATTTATTTGATTACCTACTCTGTCTACGTCTCTACGCCACTACGAAACTATTGTACGATATATGTTAATAAGGCAGGTTCACGAAATTTAATGACCTGATTAGAATGTTTAGTGGATGCGTACGCACGCCTATTTATAGTGTGTTGTAGAATGTGTGGATGTTTGTGGTCAATAATATTTATAAGCTAGTTATATAATGCGTCGGGATGCAGCAGCCAGGATACAGAAAAACCGAATTACTTATATATACGTATTTAATTAAAACAGAATATTACATGTTTTGGATTAAATCTAACCTAAATTAAAACTAACTATCCTAAGTGGTGACTTGCTGGGGCAATGTTAGCACCCAGAGTGAATTCCCACGTTCGGGACTATACGATGGAAACGGAGCGGTGGTGCGGAGTCAGCGTTCCCATGGCACGGCGGCGGTGCAGGATCGGATGTCTTTTTGATAATTTTGTTTAAGGCGAATTTCTAACTATGGTGATTAAGGCCAATATATAACAATCTAGCAAGCTAGCTTTTGGCAATATCTTGTAGCCATTGTGTAAATAGCTATGTCGCAATTTATATGCTGGTTGAAATTCATACTCGTCTGTTACTCCCATATTTAAAAAAAATAACGCGCTGCATTGGAACCTGGTGAAGCTGTTACTAGAGCTGTTACTCTTGAACATCTTTAACAACTCCATATAGAATTGGGATTTCTTAAATTCATAACAGGTGCGTCACTTTGGAGGCCACTTCCTTTTCCGTCTAATAACAGCAATGTTAAGCGCTGCTGTGTTCCGCTTTGAAATGACATTATGGGAAATATATTTATCCCAGGCGTTCTAACTTGGTCTTCGGGGTAACAACACGTTTGTAGCCAACCTTAGGTAGAAATCTAATCTCATCGGGATTTGATTATTGATGTCCATGGGCTGCAGAAGCCACTTATCATCAGGTGGACTGCTCAAAGGGTTCTAACACTTTACTGCCATTACTTATGGGAGCCCATCTGCACTATCGCTATAAAAACATTAAAAATCCTATTCAGTAGATAAATCGCTATCATAGTTCGTATTAGACGTGTACTATCAGCGCATCGATCACATCGGTTGATACTGAACTTAATTACGCGGGTCAATGACCGCGACCACGTGGTTGGCGTATGTTTACGTTGGGTTTAGGTATTGTAGTAAGGGACGAGCTATATAGTAATGTTTGTATGTCATATGGCAACAGATTTTTTTTTAACTGTTATAGTATTGGGTAGTTTGGAAATCGCATTAATATATTTTTCATTAAAAAAGTTTTTGTGATTGACTTAAGGTAATATTTCCATATTTGTGTCAGTTTAACGTAACAGCCAATTTATATAGAGGTATAAAATTTAGAAAGTAATATTTGGTTTAAAACCTAATATTTTTTAACTATCCGGCTCGGAGGACCAACTAACTTCACTATTTATTCATTTATTTATTTAAATTTCTTGTCACACCTTAAACTAGTGTAGCAAAGGGTAAACTTAATGCCTAATGGCAATATCTGCCAGTCAACCCTGGGCGATGGCGATAACATGTGGTAGGCATCTGAATCAAAACAATAAACTATGTAAAAGATGTATTATAATTTATTTTAAAAATAATACATTTAAGTATTTAAATAGCCTATTTAGTTAAACGCAGACTTAAGGTTTTTTTTTAATAAATGATTTACATTTTTTACATGTGAAAAAAATAAAAAATATATTGGTATTACAAATGTCAAATAAAAATCAAATGACATTAACATTTTCCAAGCGTTTTACAGTGTAACGTGCGAGAAGCGTAAATACTTGACGAGTATCAGCCACTTGACAGACGAGCCGAGCAGTTTTTGTAGTAGCTATTTATATACCGCCTAGAAGTGCTTCGATTAAAACAACTATGTGGAAATATGAGGATCGTCTGTTTCGTAAAAAGGAAACAATTAGAAACACATTTGTATTTCATCTTATAATAAGTCTAAAGATTCCTCTTGTGAATCACATTACTTTCATTATTACTTCAGTACTGAAGAACTTTCCAAATTAAATATTTACATTTTTTCCCCATAAATACTCTAAATGTTTCCTAAATAAGTGACAGTAATACTTCTCCAATCGTCACTTCAATAATATCGGCATTTTTTTAAAATAAATGACATTGACATTTCTTCTCCAATCGTCACTTAAATAATATCGGCATTTTTTTAAATAAATTAAATTAACATTTCTTCTCCAATCATCGTTTAAATTAGGTCTGCAACATTTTCCAAATAAACATTGACATTTCTTCTCCAATCTTCACTTAAATGAGGTCTGAAAAGATCCTAAATAATTGACATAAACATTCTTCAAACGCTTTACAGTGTAACGTGCGAGAAGCGTAAATACTTGGCGAGTATCAGCCACTTGACAGACGAGCCAGTTTTTGTAGTAGCTATTTATATACCGCCTAGAAGTGCTTTGATTAAAACAACTATGTGGAAGTATAAGCTATTTGTAACCTGTAGCACTACCATGAGTTGGCATAGAAACGCCACTATAGAAATTGTAAATAGAAAACTATTGTCATTTTGCTAGTGAATAACATAACTACTATCGTTACGGTATTTCTTGACAACGTCTGTCAAATGAATGACTCATGGGACCGAATTTGTATGGCAATAGATCATAATGACATTCGCAAGCGATTTGATTTCGATAGGTTTTTTACGTATCGAGTTACGCCACTACGGATTTTACTTCTACGAGTAACCACCAGAGGCGCTGTACAATTTTTCATACATTTATTTTACGCAGTCGCTAGCGAGTAATACTTTTGTAAACTCATGGTAGTGCTACTGAAAAGGTAACAATAGTAATAGTAAATAATACCATAATAATTTAAGTGTGATCTTAAGTAATGTTAACAACTAGTAGAGCACCCTTATAATCTACACTAATATTATAAAGAGGAAAACTTTGTTTGTTTGTTTGTTTGGTTGTAATGAATAGGCTCAAAAACTACTGGAGCGATTTTAAAAATTCTTTCACCATTCGAAAACTACATTATCCACGAGTAACATAGGCTATAATTTATATGAAATATATTTGATAAATAGATTTTGAGGCGGTACAAAGTTGGCCGGGTCAGCTAGTGATAGAGTATAAAGGATTAAGCTTATTTACCAAGTTTTATTGCTGCTAACAATTTATTTCATTTAAATATTTAAAATCCTTCATTAAAGAAGGAATATGTAAGGAGGTTCTACAAAGAAAACAACAGCGCTTAACGCTGCTGTCATTTGGCAGATAAGTGACAGTGGTGCCACCAGAATCTATCACCACCAGATTTTATTATTTTTATCAATGTAGCTTTTGCCTAGGGTTTTGCTCTCGTAATAAATACTATCGTATATTCATTCATTCATTAGAAATAAATTATCATTGGGTTGATGATGATTCATTCATTCATAACCATTCATTGATTTATTCATAATCCATCTGTATATCTGTATTTTATCCAAATCCAGTCAGTAGTTTTAGTATGAAAGATTACTATATTTCCCATTGATAATATTAAGTAAGAGGTATTGAGCGCAAATCACATAATTTATTTGTACATGTAATTGAGTATTAAAACAAAGATATTAAAGATCGTTCACACTGGCCGGTAATAACAGGGCTTTGTTCCTTATGACATAAAGGTCGTTACTCGCAACACTCATTAGTGTAAAGTGTATTGGCACATTAGTCCAAGGGTGAGTCCCTTCTTTATCGATAACTTCCTTAGAATTAGCGAGAACTCATTCCGTAACTAATATTGTAAAATGGTATTCAATTTTGGCCTAGATATACTTAATAATATAATTGGTCGTTTTACTTTTATCGTTTTTGTTGATTTTCATTTGCAAGATATTAAAATTTCCTTCTCTCATTTTCATCTCCTTTTACAGGTCTGCTGGAAGATATTTCGTTAGGAATAAGCAGTAGATACCTTTGCACGACATTTTTTTTATAAGTCGTTTATATTAATTATCTATGTGTGCATAAATAAATAATAAAATAATTAAAGAGATAGAGTTACGGCCCTACAATTCTGGGTTCGATCGCAGTCAAGCCAATGAAATAGTAATTTTATATAGTTCTTAGACTCGATTTAATTTTCTTCGTATATGTCCATGGCAACCACGACTGAACAGGACGATTATGGTGACAAGATCATCTTGAGTCTTATGTATAGAAAGCGTTACTCAAACACAAATATAATAGATACAGTAAGTAAATAAATCAAGCTTTTTATATACCACAGACGATAAATAAACATTACTGAATCTGTTACGACAAATAAAAATTTAAAAAACTTATCTTTTGTCTCTTAAATTCAATATTTAGATACTCAACCAACACAACCACGGATCGCGTAAACAAATAAAAAAAACTGAAAAGCTATATTTTATTCAGAGTTGAGTCTCCCGTATGGAGTCACAATGCGGTACGCATGCCCTTCCTTTAGGAGAAGTCGGCCGGGTTCGACGCCCGGGCAGAGCACGTGGGGCGAGCAACACCCTCGTGCACCGCAAAAAACTGGGAAGCGAACAGCAGGCCTAATGAACTGTTTGTTGGGTACCATTGTTTACGTAATCTCAACACATATATGTTAATAAAATTGGTGTGACTGTCTGCGATTACAAAGATCTGTATTATAATTAAATGCATATGTAAATCGTTTTTTTCGAGCTGTTTGATTTTTTTTATTTTTGATGTTTTCTAATCCCCCATCGCTGAACACTTAAGAATAAGAATGATTATGATTTATGACTAATCTTGGTAATTTTGAGGGTAAAAAAAATATAGAGAACTACTCGTATCAGGTATATAGGTTTCCATGCGATGATTTCCTTCGCCGTTAAATGAAACTATATTGATTGAATACTATTATTATATGGAAAATATTAGGTACGAGCTTTTGCCCGCGGCTTCGCTCGCGTTACGAAGTAATATTTTCATCCCCTATTTTATCCCCTTGGGGGTATAATTGATCAAAATCCTTTCTTAGCGGATGCCTTCGTCATAACATCTACCTGCATGCCAAATTTCAGCCCGATCCGTCCAGTGGTTTGGGCTGTGCGTTGATAGATCACTACGTCAGTCAGTCACATTTGAGTTATATATATTTAGATAAAAAACACATGTATACATTTTACTTTCGAAATTAGAAGTTAATTATGAGAGGCTGAATTCTAACCACTTAACTATGGCTTTTGAATATCAAATAAATGAATGTAACAAAGAAAATCGTACTTTTATGAAGTAATAAACGTTAGAAACAAGAAGTAGATTGGGGTTTTCCGTGAATTTTAATTAATCGTAAAACATCAGAATGGCTAACAGAATAAGAAGAATCATTCATCAAGAATATAAAACTAATTATTATAAAACACTAATTTTGATTGCTTTAAAATAATTAAATGAAAAGTGATGTACCTAATTAAGCCTTTTTTATAATATAGGAGTAGCAGACGAGCATGCAGTCCACCTGATGGTAAGTGACTACTGCCGCCTATGGACATCTGTAATCAACGCCAGATAGGATTCGATATTCCTACCTGAGGTCGGCCACAGATGCGCCGCTACCCCTAAGGACTGAGATGGCACGCCTCGGAAAAGTGTCTCCCTTACCACACCCTTCAAAACGGAACACAGCAGCGCCTAACACTGCTGTTATGAGGCAGAAATAGGTGTGGCGGTGGTGCCGCCGGAGTCGAACTACAAAGGGTCCTACCACCTTCAAAGTCTATGCCACTTCTACAATTTAGACAACTTAGAAACAAACGACACCTCATATATTATTTTTAAATTCATTGAGCCGTTTGGGCTGTAGGGCGTGCCAAAGAATAGTCCGCGTCAAACTGCTCTGATGTTGTAGCGAGCAGGTGTAGTCATACAATTTGCTATGGCGACGCGATTCCTTCCTATATTCAGAGCGGACTAGCAGTTTTAGGCGGACTGTACAAGTATTAGATACATTGGTACATACATACGGGCTCTGCCCTGGGAGAGCAATTTTCGCTCCTCCCACACCATATGGCGTTCACGACGGTATGCGACCACACATACCGTCGTCCTTTCCAGGGTCGCTTACTGGACGGTTCGAGCTCCCACTCTTGTCGCCTGCAACGCCGGAAGCTCCCTTTTAGTCGCGTCTTACGACAGGCAGGGGATACCGTAGCCCTATTTTAGTCCCGGAACTACAGGGACAGGCTAGAATCTTTCTACCATCTATTTACCTATCATCTCTTTCTACAGTCGATTTTAATGAATAATGTGTAGTTAAAATGAAAACCTACATTCTAATTGACCTGTATAATATCCTAAGATTATGGGAGATTACGCTAATATAATAATAGGGTGTCGTAAGATCATCATCATAGATCATTTTCATCATCAGATCCGGGATGGGAAGACACTTGCTTCATCACAAGCGAATAACTACTAGAGATTATCGTATCATTATGTAAAGAAACAGTTATAGTGATTACTAGCTGATCCGGCAAACGTTGTATTGCCATATAAATAAAAAAATGTTAAGGGTGAACAACCCTTATCACTTAGGGGTATGAAAAATAGATAACAGCCAATTGTCAGACCTACTGAATATGTATATAAAATTTGGTGAAAATCGGTAAAGCCGTTTCGGAGTGCAGTAACTAACATTGTGACATGAAAATTTTATATATAAGATTATAATTTAATCACTTCTTTAAACGGTGAAGGAAACACAAAGCTCAAAGGTGTGGCAAGTCTACCAATAGGCACTTGGCCAGCATGGTGGACTATGGGCAACACCGTTCTCACTCTGAAAGGAGACCTATGTCCAGCAGTGGGATAGTAAAGGATTAACGACGATATCATTGTATATCGTCAATTGTCAAAAAACATTGCAATTTACGTTTATAGCACTATTGAATTTGACGTTTCGGAACGCGACAAATTATAAGGCCTATACATTGAAAAACAATTAAAACTACAGATAAAATTATTTCCTTAACGATAAAGTGTAACTATAATTAAAAATATGTGAAATTATCTATTTATACATGAAATCTATATTACTGTCGATCGGTTTAATCTTGAAAATAGCTGGATCTATGTTGAACGGATTTAAACGAATTTTTAAAAAGGCGTTGTGGATCTTCAAGAAATATTTAGGATATCTGTGATTCCGACGTAAAAAGACGCGAACTAAACTCTTACAGAGAAACATTTTAATCATTTTGAATTCCAGATAAAACTACATTCGCATAATAGCCAACAGTGCGACACCTTGTAAGGGGATATATTATTAGCAAAGTGAAACATTACCAGCTAACCATCAAGCAACGAAACCACAAACCAAACAGTTAATAACAAAAGATGGCAGTAAGAGGAATTTGCTGATAAATAACGAGAAAATTGACGTTTCTCAACTGCGGTGTTGGGCTAGATTGTTATAGAAATAACTACATTTCTTTGTATTACGGATGCTTAGTATTTTTATCCAAGCGGAGGATAAAGTTTTTTGGGCGTTTGTCTTATACTTCGTCGTACGCTACAGGCCTAACGGCTAGTCGGATTTTACATAAAGTGTCTTTTGATACGCTTAAATTGTGGATGTAACATAGCCTATATTCATTGTATTTAAGACTTTTTCATCTGGTGACATTTTCTATGGTTTCAACATAGCTGTTAAAGAACATTTAAGGATTTTTAGATGATAAAACTAAACATTAACTATCATTTGACAAAGAAAAGAAAAAAGGGCACGGAACTTAATGTTGAAGTTCAATACTCAAAATTCGTACATAACCTTTTTCTTTTTATTTTCATAGATCGTAACTAAATCTCGTCACGCTGGGTACCAAACAAAACACAACAAAGAAAATCGGTTGATGAAGAAAATTAAAAAAAATCTTTACTATTTATCTAAGCCTATTACTATATCACGATCATCGCGATGATGATTATAGTGATCATAAGGTCACAAAGATTACCAAAGGAGTGATGTTACGGTTATTAAACTGAATAATATGATGATTTGAAGGTGGAAGACCTTTGTGATTCAACCTCGGTGACTCTACTTACACCTACTTAGTGTAGAAATAAAAGTAACATAATTGTTCAGGACAGTTTTCTAATATGAAGAATATAATAAAAGAGATTACGTAATTAGGTATAGTCCACGCCAAACCGCTAGTCCGCTCTGAAGTTGTTGCGAGCAGGTGTAGTCACTTTTCGTCAGAGATCTCAAAAGCAGCGACGTATCTATGATCTTCAAGTGATCAAGACTTGTTTACAGGACGCCCGTCCTAACTAAAGTTAATTAAGGGCGGGTTTCATCGTGTAATCTTAACATTTACAAAACCTAACTAACCGTCAAATCCATGATTATAAATAATTTAGGTGCACCATTTTAGCTGAGGTGGAAAATACATCATAAATGACACTTAACATTAACCGGTAGATTTTGATCGGTTCAAGTTATTGTATTTATCAACTTCTGTATATGGATGTCGATTAAAAATTGTGGTGACAACGACATAAATTACATTATTGATAAATAAATTGGAGGAACACATAATATGTAGTTACATTCCATCGCTACCGTCAAAGTTGTTGCTATACACTTTAAAGCAAACTTTAAATGGGCTCTAGATGCAACCCACCATTATCTTGCCAATTGTTTCCTTAGTTTAACATGGCTAAATGTAGATGTTCATAACCCAATAATGTGAAATGTCTAACATGAATCTTAAACAATTTTATTTGAATTATATTTTATTACATAAAAAGACGACTAAACTGATTCACCAAAGCATAAAACAACCATACCGATTCACAGCTAAAAATAGGTGACCATAATATAAATGCTAGAAAGTTTTCTCTCAACAAAGCCAATAGTCGTGTCAGCGACTGGAAATCTTCCATAAAATCTATTAGCGAGTTCGCGATAGATAGGGGATAGGCACTTGCAATAAAGCAGCCTGAATGACAATGCGACCTCGAATGAAAGTACTTTTACTATGCACACACGTGATATGCGTATCACATGACGGGCAGAGTAGCCATCGATAGAGTATGCGGTATGTACTAGGATAATAGAAATTGGATGAGGCGGTCTGAGTTTTTGATTAGATACAGCGGAATGTTAATCGTCAATTAACATTTCCCTGCTGGACACGGGTCTCGTTTTTGAGAAGATATAGGTTAAGTCACCAGTCAGAGGAAAAGGAATTTAGGTGGTAGTCCACTGTGCTGGCTATGTGCGGAGACTTCACGCAGCTTCAAGAAGTTGTTTTAAAAGAACTCTCAGGTGTGTAAGTTTCTTCACATTTTTATAACTGTGCTGATGCTGCGTGGTTTCTGTCAATGTAATCCCAGATAGGAGTCCTATCTGAATGCGACCATAGATACTTTACCTACACCTGACGAAAATGTTAGAACGCATCATGTTACCCTTGCTACACCCTTCAAAATAAAACGCAGCAATACTTAACGCTGCTGTTATGGTGGTGTGGCGATGGTGCTTCCAGATTGGAACCACAAAGGGTTTATGTTCTTAATCACATCAAATTAAGAAAACAATCAAATAAGACGAATACACTGGACGAAGGGTTACAAATCGCTTCTTCAAAATTTCATTTTTAAAGCCCTATTATAAAGAAACCGCTGTCCATCGCTGGGTTAATGTTTTTCATAAGTACAATATACAATAAAAATCCAATTAAACTTGATATCACATTATTTATAAACACAACAATAAATTATTGATACAATCTATGGAAAATACCACATGATTGGAAACGGTTAAAGTACCAGGAGATAATGAACGTTAGAGGCATTCTCCTCGACAGTGATACGTCACGCGATAACGAACTCGTCACAGCCGAGCGGTGAAATATTGTACTAGGATATAAGCAACCGTGGGAAGTGCATTACAGAAGTTACGTACGCTGTAATTATGTAATAGTAACACGATAGTTTAGTATGACGCTATATTATCTTGTGTTAGAAGGGCATAGTAGCTGATAAATATTATAATATAAATACTCGTCTTGCTGTTTTTGTACTGTAGTTACAAAAGGGCAAACAGTTTGCCTGTACACTATCGCCCATGAACATCTACATATAAACAAGTCTATATACAACAGGGATTCTTTCTATCATAGGTTTTGCCACTTCTGAGAACTAAGATGATTGCCTCATATGTAACTCAGTCGGTTTCCAAACTCTTTCACCGAAACGATAGAACTGCTTTACACCAAGGATTGATGTGACAGTAGTACCATCCACGTTGAACAATATCGGTTCTTCACCTGTCGATTTTTGGTCTTAGTAAAAAAGGCAGTTATATCAAAATCATTTCTAGCTGGCTGTGAAGGTGGTAGAACCCTTTGTGGTTCGTCTCCGGCGGCACCACCGCCACACCTATTTCTGCCTAATAACAGCAGTGTTAGGCGCTGCTGTGTTCCGGCTTGAAGGGTGTGGTAAGGGAGACAGACTTTTTCGAGGCGTTCCAGCTTAGTCCTCAGGGGTAGCGGCGCATCTGTGGCCGACCTCAGGTAGGAATGTCTAATCCTATCTGCGGTTATTACAGATGTCCATGGGCGGCAGTAGCCACTTACCATCAGGTGGACTGCATGCTCGTCTGCTACTTCTATATTATAAAAAAAAAAAAAAAAAAAAAAAAAAAAGCTTTTAGCAGCAGTGCTGCAAAGCAATTTTAGTAACTAGTATTAATCACCTCACAGAATGAGAAGCTTTAGATCATAATTTACCACTTTGGCCAAGTACAGAATTGTGGACGTCAATATTTATATTTTTAAGTCCTATTGCACACATCACTTCGTCAATTCAGATGTGAGAGAGGTGCCTGGAATTCGAAAACTTGGCCCCAAGAGTGGAACGGCGGTAGATGTAAATACTTTAATACACATTGTATAAAAAATACTGCTTCATTTGTCACAACATGCGTCTGTTGCGCTTTTCCGACACATTAAATGTAGCTGCAATCTGTTCGCGACGTACAAAACGCATAGGAAGCATTTGACACGCGTGCGAACAAATACACGCACCAAGAATAGCATCCTAAATCTGTAGCGTCTAAAAGTGGTGTAAATTCCGCACTTCCTCATACAATCTCTGCATCGTGTGTCGTCTATGCTGTGCATTAGCAGTTGGCGCGGTGCCCGCGGGCGGACGCGCTGCCCGTCGCCTTAGTCCACTGCACCATTGACCCGCACCACGTAGGGTAACTATGATGTCCTAGTACAATGCTGCTAGAATGTACTCGCTGATTAGTTGAAACTGTCGAATTTTTGTGACGTTTTTGTACGAAATATGGCAAAATAGGCAACGTTATAGAATCAGTAAGTAGAATCAGTAGTAGCAGAAGTAGACACTATATAATGTTTTTTTTTTATAATACCTCTGATTATAATTATATTAAACAACAGAACTACTCTTGAAATCGGTAATTTTAAAAAATAAATTATAAGTTTAACGCCTTTTATCAAAACAATAAGAGCATGTCAAATGACCTTAAATGTAAGAAAGAAGATAATCACATAAAATTTAAAGATACCCTATTTAGATTATAATAGTATTTTTCTAACTATAAAAGTTTGGTAAAATATCGACAAGAAATATAATTTCCCGCACGAATAATCAAACAGTGTCCTTGTACAAATTGGATAACAATTTAACAATAGTATAAACTAAGATCAGTTATATTGAAAGATTGCATCTAATTAAGTAATTACCATTCCTCCCGCGGAGAAACTATACTCCTAAGCAATTCCCAAGCAAAAGCAACATTGTCGAATAAAAGTCCAAATAGCCTTTTAACATTGGCATCATATTGCACCTACAGTCTCCAAGCAAGGTTATGTGCGTGCAGTCTAAAGAAAGTGCATAGCATAGTGAATGATTTCTGGACGTGCCTGAGTTTATAAGCGTTGATTGCTTGGCTTGTGTTTCGCGGTACGCCTTGTAATGAGCACAAACAAAGTGACCAGTGAAATGCCATTATTCAAGTTCTAGTAATCCCATGACATAATCTAGATTTGTTTGTTCTTGTCATCTGATGCTCTCGATGTTACAGTCATCTAAATAACACGAAAGTAAGTGTTAAGATATAATTTTCTAAGAAATGTTTTATACACGGAAGTTATGGACTTTATAATATTCTTGAAACTTGTAATGGAATTGATGTAGCTGAGTGTCAAAAGGGATTTCTTGTGAAAAGATGAGAACTCTAATATCATAACAAAGTTCAAACTCCTTAAATTCTTATATTTCATGTAATGAGAAATTTCATTTTCTATCTTTCTATCTCTAAAAAGTCATCTTAGAAACTTCTGAAATTATTTTGAAAGAAGTTTTACGCACAGAACACAGTATAACACAAAGTGACGTAACATTTTTTCGGAAAATATCTAACTTAAAAATTCTACGCATCTAGACGGCCGTTTAGTGCATCGGCCAAGAAAGCCTCCACGAAACGTTTCAGCGTGTTTTCCCCAATCAACTCCATTATTTTTCCATGTAAAGGTATGAAATATAAAGAAGCACAAAGTGCGGTCCCAAATTCCCGCAACGCACGCAGTACTGTATACTACACATAGTCAACCTATCTGTCCCACTACTGGGCACGGGTCTCCTCTCAGAATGAGGATTAGGCTACAGTCGACCACGCTGACCAAGTATGTTTTGGTAGAATTCACATACCTTGGAGATTTTGGTAGAAGGTGGTAGAACCCTTTGTGGTTCGACTCCGGCGGCACCACCGCCACACCTATTTCTGCCTTATAATAGCCTTATAGTGTTAAGCACTGCTGTGTTTCGGTTTCGAAGGGTGTGGTAAGGGAAAAATACTTTCCCGAGGCGTGCCAGCTTAGTCCCTCCTGTGGACTAACCTTAGTCCTCAGGGATCGCGACGCATCTGTGGCCGACCTCAGCTAGGAATATCTAATCTTATCTGGGGTTGATTACAGATGTCCATGGGCGGCAGTAGCCACTTACCATCAGGTGGACTGCATGATTGTCTGCTACTCCTATATTATAAAAAAAACCGTTAAAGCAAGTGATTAATTAATTTCTAATACGTACAAATCTTTGAAAAATTAGAGGTGCGTGCCTGATATGAACTTCGATCGAGAGGCCGAGTTTCCACCACTATTCATGCTTGTATATGTATGTATACACGAAAGGTATTTACGCACAGAAAGAAGACTTAACACCGCCAATATTCATAAGAATTGCGACATGTTATAACAATGTTGGTTAGTACCTCAGTTAGGACTAGAGAATACAGATGGTTCTACGGCTATGATAATGGATAATCAGCACACGACGCACTATGTCCGGTCCTTATAGATTTATGGCCGCGCTCTAAATTCTGATGCGGATCTCATTTACATCTGTTATTTATTTGCATTTTTGCTCACCTATATTTTCTGGTATGTAGAACATGGTTATACCTTCAAACCTAAAGGGCTGACTTTTTAATGGATTATCGATATAGTATCCGGTACCTACATGAACAATAAGAATAAGAATAAAACACATTTTCATTTTAAATATTTCTTTTTTATACATGATTGAAGTAATATGAATGCAGTCCACCTGATGGTAAAGGACTACTGCCGCACATGGACATCTAAAACCAACCCCAGATAGGTTTACATATTCCGATATAGGCTCGGCCACAGATGCGCCGCTACCCCTGAGGACTAAGCTGGAACGCCTCGGAAAAGTCTGTCTCCCTTACGACACCCTTCAAACCAGAACACAGCAGCGCTTAACACTACTGTATGTAGATGTGGTGTGGTGTGGAACTAAAACTGTCTATTTCTTTAAAACTATATATAACTATACCTCCCTATTTTAAGATAAAAATATATTTACTGTATATATTATGTAATTGTAAATAAATATTATAATATTATTCAACATTAGACAAAAAAAAACTTGTTTTCATACGAGTATATTTATAGTCACAAAATACCAATTTTAAAGTTAAATGTAAATTTTTGGTACACCGAATTCCACTTTAAGTAATTTATTTGTAATGAAATGTTGAAAATCAACATAAAAATCGACTTTTTATGGTAATATTGTATTCGCGTAAATATAGTATTTTAGTATGTTGACCAATGATAACGTTATTGATGTAATATTTTATCTGTGGTACAATATATAATGATGATAACATAAATTTGGTACATAAAAGTAGGTACATAGGTAATCTACTCGGTCTGGAATAAAAATCTGAATAATGTGTCTTGAATCTATCACGAAGTCTTATGAGAAGATTTATATAGATATCCCATACGGAATTGCAATAGTTTAAGATTTTAATTAAAAAAATATATCACTCACTGAGAAATCGATTTCCGTCCGTTATTAATATTCATCATAATTTTCATAAGAATTAGTTTCATGTAAAAACTTGTAAGGACATTTATTCCATTCAAAATTCACGGAAACAGAACTCATAAGCAAAGTATGCATCCTCATGAAGGCCACATGGCACTTGCCTGTGTATCATAACCGAAATGTATTAAAAAATTAAATGTAGTCTGCGCCAAACTGCTAGTTCGCTCTGAAGTTGTTGTGAGCAAGTGTAGTCATACAATTTGCTAAGGCGACGCGATTCATTTCTATATTCAGAGCGGACTAGCAAATTACGCGGACTATAACATTGGTGGCGGTCAGGACAAGAATGGGTAACCGTTAAATTGTAAAACTTTGGTCCCTAACTTTCAGTGGTAAGAGCTGCTGTGTTCCATTTTAAACGGTGTGGTTTTAAGCAGCTAGGCGCTGCTTAAAACTGCTGTTATTAGGTAGAAATAGGTGTGGCGGTGGTGCCGCCGGAGTCGAACCACAAAGGGTTCTACCACCTATATTATAAAAAGTCATATGTACTTCGCAGCCAATAACCAGAAATATCTAACAAACTTTCAACCGATTCTGATGTACTCAAGGAACGACACTTGTTAATTAGTTACATCAAAACGGATGCTCGGTACACGCGACCAGAATAATGTATGTGGTTACAACGTGAGAATCGCAACGAATAAATATTTGCGTGTTATTCGGCGTTTCCGGCTAGTGTGTAGATAGCTTCGATTATCCAAACTCTATAACGTTATTTGAGTGTATTTAGTTTTAACTACAATACAAGAAAATAGTATGAAGTACCATCTTAAGAAATGGTTATCTTTGGTAGGCATTTGTAGATAGAGATTGATGGATGGAGATAGATTGATTATAAATAATGCTCGCAACAGTGTAGCATGTATTTGTTTCGTTCCATTGAATAATGTATACGTTTATTTCTTCTTTTTTCTTACTATGAAGTAGAAAACGAACAGTCCACCAGGCTTCTAAGCCAGAGAAGTCGCCACTCCTGAGGGTTATATTGAAGTGGCGTGTGTGAGTGCCTTATCTTTTCGAAATTTCGAACCTCACACTTTTCGAGACAGAATACAGCAGCGTGTAACACTGCTGTTATGAGGTAGAAATAGGTGTGACGGTGGTGCCTCCAAAGTCAAACCAAAGGGTTCTACCACGTTATTGTATACATAAGCGAAATGAGTATCTAATCAGTATTATTTATTAGCTAGTAATTCTGTGAATACAACGAGATAGCAATGTTACCATTTTTAACAAAATAACATTTTATCATGTACTCCTAATTTAAAAAAAATACGGAACTTCAAATGCTTGTAAACGTCTAATAACTTACATAGTGTAAAGTGTAAAGTTTTTATTTTTACCTTAACTTAGTACGGTTCATGTAACAATGCTCGCTAGATGCGTCTAGATACCGCCGCACATCCTGTCCTACTTTCTATTTATAGCACAGGGCTCGCACATGGCCATACTTAGTGCTTAGCGCGGCATGCTTTCGGTAAAACATCGTTTCGGCATGCTCTCGGTAAAACTTCGGTTCGGTATGCTCTCGGTAAAACATCGGCTCGTCATACTTTTGGGTATAATAACATCGGGTCGGTATACAGTTTTATTTTTACCTTAACTTAGCCAGTACGGTTCATGTAACAATGCTCGCTAGATGCGTCTAGATTCCGCCGTAAATCCTGTCCTACTTTCTATTTATAGCACAGGGCTCGCACATGGCCGTACTAAGTGCTTAGCGCGGCATGCCGTCGGTAAAACATCGGTTCGGCATGCTTTCGGTAAAACTTTGGTTCGGTATGCTCTCGGTAAAACATCGGCTCGGCATGCCTTCGGTAAAGCATCGGGTCGGTATACAGTTTTATTCTTACCTTATCTTAGTTGCACATGGTTGTACTTATTACCTGATGCGGCATGCCGTCGGTAAAACATCGGGTCGGTATGCGTTCGGTAAGTTACATTAAGTTTGGTGGATTTTTGGTAAAAAATAAAATAACTTAAATTAAAATGATTGCTTGTAAGGATAACATCGTCACGGTACGTTATCAATAAAAAAAGTTACATATATGAAGCCTTGAAGAATTTTGCTGAATTTTTACCGTAGAGTTTATGTAAGTTAGTAAGTTTTTTCTAAACTTGTTAGTTAGTTTATTTTATAACAATTTAGAAGAAAATAGGTAATATTATAGCAATAAAACACAACACCTGCTTTTTTTTGGAATTATATCTTAATTAATTAAAAATTATTAAAATAAATACCTTGTAAAATGACAGAGTAAAAACCATTGATTATTTACCATTAATTCCCAGCGCCATACCATTAATACCAAATTTTCCACAGATATGAAACAAATTTGAAACACTATATGATTGGAACTTTATTCTGACACACTAACAAAAATATTATTATTGAGAAATTCAAACCTGATGATGCTCCGTTTTGAAGCGAAACACGTGTTGGTGGTATGTATGGTGGTGTACATTTTTAATTTTTGCATCTGCATGCATCCTTTGAGTGAGGGAGGATGGTACATACTGCATGGTTTAAAATATATACCACCATACATTTTGTAGCGGATTGTTGCGAAGTAGTTTTAATCTTAACTTAATAACAAATTAAAACGTTTGATATCGTGTAATTACAAACAAGTACTAACATTTTATTTCTTAGTAATTTATCGTGTTTTCCTCGCCAATAAAACAGCTCCCTTAGCCATTAACTTCTCAGATCAATATGAATCATGTATGTCTAACTATGCTTTCTCTTTTAAGTACATACTTCGAATTAATAGCACCTCTTTGACCCTTAGAGCTAAATTAGCATCAGCGATTCGCATTTTGGCGATTGTATGTGATGCTGCTTATTTTATTTTATTTATTTATTTATTTCTTAGGGATAACAACAGCGTACGCCAATTACAGTTATCCACAGATTAACATACATGTAGTAAAATAGACTAATATTAAATTATTTTTACCTACATACAATTGTTTTCATGTGGGTAGACAAAAAAGTAACTCCAAGACATAACTACGACGTTATATAAAAATAAATAAATCTATCAAATACAAATAATAATTATTAAATATGTTTTCCATAAATAGCAATAATAAGGTAAATATATTAATATTAATAAAAATATACGTATATACATATATGAAATAATTCGAAAATTATTTTTTGGCGACTTGCTGCAATCAAAAATTACTACGAACGAAGCTGAATCGTCGATTGCCGATACTAAAAATAGCACGTTTAATGGCCCTTATTTTACATTTGCAAATTGAAAATCTAAATTTGGCGGATTTTTTTTGGTTCAAAATTGTCATTTACTCTTTATTGCGATCCGACATCATCATCAACCCAGAACGGGCCTCCTCTCAGAATGAGAAGGATTAGGCCATAGTCCACCGCGCTGGCCAAGTGCGTACTGGTAGACTTAACATACCTTTGAGTTGTTTTTTTTTTTTATATAAATCTCCCAGGTATGCAGGTTTCCTCACGATAATTAATTTCTAATACGCACATAATTTCAAAAAATCAGAGGAGCGTGCCAGGGATTTGAACCTCGGACCGCTCAATCGAGTTTCTTAGCCACTGGACTATCACTGCTATTACGATCCGACATAGCATTTTTTCCAATGTCTCAAGGTCCACTTTAACTCGTAATATAAAGCAATTAGCTAGTGAAGGTACTAGTGACCCACCGAACCTTCAGCTATAGCTTCAGCCACCATCAACCAAAAAACTTTCAGCTAAATTTTCGACTTCGATCAAACTAAGTCCCAAAATTTGGCCGAGAGGCAGAGTTTCAAGTATTAGGCTATGATTTCTTGAATTAAGTTTCATCCCATTTAAATCTTGCTCTAGTGTGGCTTATTCGCAACACAGATCACGTTATATTAGACGACGCCGAACAAGTATGTCTGTAATAAGATCCATCTTAATTTTCCTTCCTCAAACCGAATAGAAAGTTTATTTTCTTGGGAAGTTTATTTCTAGAGTTAGCGCCCGTTCAACTGTGTATTATCAATCATTATAACTACTTAATCATTACGTTCACGTTATATTTTTGTTATGTATTAGGTACTTGATTGGGCAGTAATTGCACAGAAATCACAGCTTCGAAATACATGTAAATAACAATCTCGCCTCGAAAAACGTTAATCCTGAGGATATTGATAAGAACAATGGTGCAAAATTATTAAAATCGTGTATTGTCATCGGTTTTTAATAAACTTCAAAATTTTGAATTAAACTGAACATTCAAAGCGGATAGAAATCGGGTTCAAAGATTCCGTTACGTGTTACGTACATACATACATACATACATACATACATACATACATACATACATACATTCATACATACATACATACATAGAACCCAAGCTAATAAAAGCGTGTTAAAAAAAAGAAGTGATTGATAATGCATAATATGTGAAAAAAGTTTTTTAGAAGAATTTATACCAGTGGAATATTATGGTCATTGGATATCAGTTGTTATTGAAGGTGGTAAAACCCTTTGTGGTTCGACTCAGGCGGCACCACCATTACATCTTTTTGTGACTAATAACAGCAGTGTTAAGCGCTGCTGCGTTCTGGTTTGTAGAGTCTGATAAGGGAAACATACGAGTACTTGTCCGAGGCGTTCCGGCTTAGTCCTCAGGGGTAACGGCGCATCTGTGGCCGACTTGAAGTACAAATCTAATCCTATCTGAGGTTCAAAGAGATCTATATGTGCGGCAGTAGCCAGTTAGCATTATTTTAAACTAAAACTTGGTGTTTAAGACGGCCTTTATAAAGGAAAAATAAGTATGAGAAACAGCAACTATAGTCCGCGTAAAACTGCTAGTCCGCTCTGAATATAGAAATGAATCGCGTCGTCATAGCAAATTGTATGACTACACCAGCTCGCAACAACTTCAGAGCGGACTAGCAGTTTGGCGCGGACAATACCATTAAAACTAACTTATAAAGATACAAGGAACATACATGTGCAACCGCCCTAAGCAAAGTACTAAAATTTCCATGATTCAATGATGTAATGATACTTTATTGGCAGAAGTACTGTTAAATTAGTGGGGGAGTGCTCGCAACGGGAAGCTATCACTTTCTTTAATCCGGATGGGAGTAATCGGCGAATCCCACGCCCAGCTTAGCTCTGACTTATGTTGCATTCGTGTTGGATGTCTATGCAATCACAATTTTGTAGCTTGAAGCATAATGATTTTGGTAATTACCACCTATTTGTACCTAATAACAGCAGTGTTAGGCGCTGCTGTGTTCCGGTTCGAAGGGTGTGGTAAGGGAGACAGACTTTTCGAAGGCGTTCCAGCTTAGTCCTCAGGGGTAGCGGCGCATCTGTGGCCGACCTCAGATAGGAATATCTAATCCTATCTGGGGTTGATTACAAATGTCCTTGGGTGGCAGTAGCCACTTACCATCAGGTGGACTGCATGCTCGTCTGCTACTCCTATATTATATAAAAAAAAATTAAGCTTCGACTCTGTATTTCGTTTTTTGTAACACAGAAGTAGCAAGAAGATGGAGTCTACTTGTGTGAGTTACTACTCATAGACATCTGTAACCTACCCCAGATAATATTCGATTCTGAATGGCCACTACCGCCTATGGACATATAGTCAATCTCGCGTATTAGAGTGCTAACCCTATATGGAATGCTACTCCTGAGGACTTTTTTTTTTATAATATAAGAGTAGCAGACGAGCATGCAGTCCACCTGATGGTAAGTGGCTACTGCCGCCCATGGACATCTGTAATGAACCCAGATAGGATTAGATATTCCTACCTGAGGTCGGCCACAGATGCGCCGCTAGCCCTGAGGACTACGCTGGAACGCCTCGGAAAAGTCTGTCTCCCTTACCACACCCTTCAAACCGGAACACAGCAGTGCCTAACACTGCTGTTATTAGGTAGAAATATGTGTGGCGGTGGTGCCGCCGGAGTCGAACCACAAAGGGTTCTACCACCTTCTAAAGGACTAAGATACTCATGACATATGTAAGCTAGTCGACATATACACCAGAGGATCCCAGAGGCACCATCACCACACCTATTTCTGCCTCATAACAGCAGTGTTAAACGCTGCTGTGTTCCGCTTCAAGGTTGTATTTAAAAAGACATACTTATCCAGGCGTTTCAACTTAGTCCTTAGAGGTAAAAATGCATCTGTGGCCGACAGATAGGACTCTACTCTTATCTAAAGATGTCCATGGGCGGAATTAGTCACTTAATACGATGCTGCATACCTGCACACTCGCAAAAAAAAATATCTTGGTCACGATTATGAAGGTATCGACAGTGTTTATCCTGTAGAAAGTTGTAGCTATCTGTGCAATATAAAATAACAACAAATACAAAAAAAAAAACTACTATTTTTTGTATATACTTGAGAATAGTAGAAACTACAAGCTCGGAAGCCCATTACCGCTGAACTCGCGTGAACTCGGAAATGATCAGTGACTAGCGGAACGAGGAAACGCCGGGGCGCGCGCCGATGGGCGGTCGCCTAGCTTTCTCTGAACTTAGGCTGAGTACAGATGTTGAGCTATAGTCATAGATTAGTAAAGATTACTCACCCCTAACAAGAATAATAAATAAATATAGTTCAAAAAACTAAAAAACACGCTTTTATGATAAAATCAACTACAAAGCTTTCGGTATTCTATTTCATTCTTTCATACATGCAGAGTAAGATAAGAATGTATGTTGATCTCTTTCTACTGAAAAACGGCGTTACTCACTGACAAACATACAAGTGAAGCTAATATAAAGCGTGTAAAAATGTAACCTTTTGACAATTGTCAATGTCATATATTTTCGTGTTTGAAAAATATTAAAAAATGTAGTTTTTAGATCATTTACGATTGGAACGATATTTCTCCGCACTTTTTCTTCGAAAGTCTTAACTGCGCATGTCGGCATTGTTCCGCGTAAATTACACCGAATTGTCAGCCGTTTAAGTCATTTAATAGCTTCCTTCAATTACAAGGCGATGAGATACTCGTATCTATATTTATCTATGTATATAGTATAGATTTGGCTCATTATATGGTCACAAGTCAGCTAAAGACAAAACACTTCTGTGTCACCGTTGATTTTGAAGAACCTTTTGAGGTCACTCAATCACGATAACTTTAGAGTTCCCCAATTCTAGGCTCAATAATTCGTCATCAACCCATTATTGTTGAAGTCTACCAGCTCGCACATGAATTTTCTACGTCAGCGGTCTGTCGGATTTGAAGTTAGGAGCCAAAATTTGGAGTTAATTTGAATGAACTTACCATTAGGTCAGCCACACACCTTAATTTAAATTAAAAATTGATTCCACGTGTGTACGCAGCCTACGCTAGCCGCTATCTAATACAGTATGTATCTCCTAATTACGCTGTACTGCGGCGATCGGAAATGCTTATTACTGCACCAGTTATACTTGTAAATAGTATTTTCATATTTCAACTACACCAGATATCGCTACTTTCATACACAATGTCGATGTTTATTAAGTACATTTACATTAGATTGTAGTTATTAGAGAGATAACCACTTCCTGTGTAGTTACACATTTAAATAGACTTGAAGGGCGCTGCTCTGAAGCTTGATATGATTAATAAAGGGAGCTGCAGGTTAATCGTCACCCTAGATATTTTTAAACCGCCTACAAGGTCTCTAATAAGGTTACAATGATAACGTGAAGTATATTTTTATAATTTAATTATTTTTCCGATAAGTCAGTGACAAATAAATGAGAAATTTAGAAAAGGTTGCGATAAATGGTGACACATTTGACACGCATTCTATTTTTTCTATTCCAATATTGATTGAACGTTCGCTTAGGAAGTCGAATTATCATAACGTCGCGAACGCGTGAAAAACCAAAACGGATTGAACAAACAAGATAATGGGAACAGAAATAGGACTATGACTCTATGAACCTATTGATGGTTTGAATAGACTAGCTTGAGTCGACGGCGTTGTCGCTATTTTTAGTAAATAATAAAAAAATACGAACTGGATACCATAAACATAACATGCTATCTATTGCACCTTCTGTGTTTTTCAATCTATATAGAGACAGATGGTGGTTTAGGTGGTAGAACCCTTTCTGGTTCAACTCCGGCGGCACCACCGCCACACCTATTTCTGCCTATTAACAGTAGTGTCAAGCGCTGCTGTGTTCTGATTTAAAGGGTGTGGTAAGGAAGGTTACCATGGCGTTCCACCTTAGTACTCAAGGGTAGCAACGCATCTGTAGCCAACCTCAAGTCGGAATATCTAATCCTATCTGGGGTTGATTACAGAAGTGGATTGCATGCTCGTCTGCTACTCCTATATTATAAAAAAGTAGTTTTAATTTAATTTACTCCAAAATACCTTTCACGTACACACATAATCACCCACCATTGACAGTAGTTCATCGACAATGCGTCACTCAGAGACAATGACCTCAACCAATTCGCAACTTCGAATCCTCATGACCCCATTCTTGAAGCTAACTGCTGGTCATACAACTCTTTTGTGGCTGACACAGTTCGGTGTAGGAAATTCGATTTTGTTAATTTACATAATAAAGAGCCACATTAGCATGGTGTCTGTTTGTGAGTCAGTAAGTGTGCCGATGGCCTGTGCTTAAGGTTACGCCGAATTCATCTCAGTTCGCTTCCAGGAAATTCTAAGGTTCTTGAAAGTGATGTATTGTTGGTTTTTTATTAGGTTGGAGTAGCATACAATCCTTCTGATGGTAACAAATCATTGGTTCCCATGTATATTTGTAATCACTCCATAATAAACAGCTATTTTACCTGAAGTCAATTACAGATTTTTAGGAGTAGCAGACGAGCATGCAATCCACCTGATGGTTAGGGCTACTGCCGCCTTTAGACATCTACAATGAACCCCAGATAGGATTAGATATTCCTCCCTGAGGTCTGCCACAGTTGCAATGCTACCCCTGAGGACTAAGCTGGAACGCCTAGGAAAATAATGTATCCCTTCCCACACCCTTCTAACCAGAACACAGTAGTGGTGAGCCGAAGTCGAACTACAAAGGCTTCTTCCCACCTTCCACCACCTACCACCTTCAAAAAATCCATTCGATCCGTTGCTCTTCCCAACTACTAAGATGTACATGGTCGCTCCATATTGTCTATGTCAGCCGACATCCACACCTTCCACCGAAACGCAGAACTGTTTTAATCTACAAACTTGTATGGCGATAGTATCTCACTGGCCGAACCATACTGGTACTACCTTTTAACCTTTCATGTTCCAGCTTTTCCCAAAAAAAAACAAATAAAGTCATTATTTTGAAGCTAAGTAACCAGGAAAATATTAGAAAACACACAGTACTGCTTACCACAATTATATGACGGGCAGATTTTGGCTCGGGCAAGCCACCGCAAATCCAAAAACAAAACCACAGATTCATCAATCATACCATTGTTAACAATTTGTCGCAAGACGGATGAACGCATAAGTAAGATGTAAAACATAATAATGGTATGCCGTACCCACTTTCTTATGTTAATACGAATAGAGAATGCCCATTCAGCCGTGGACAATTGAACTCGATAACTTCCTGTGCGTTACACACGCACAATGCTTCTCATTCAAATGTCTCTGGGCAAAATCGCAAAGCGAAGGGTTGAAGTGTGGTCTACAAGTTTTTTTTGATATGTCCATCTGATCGTACGGCTACTGTCGCCAATGGACATCTGTAATCAACTCCAGATAAGATTAGAGACCTGAAGTCGACCATGGATGCGATGCTAGGTCTGAGGACTAAATTTGAACGCCTGGGATAGGATGTCTCCATTGCAACACAATGCTTCTCAATCAAATAATTCTGGGCAAAATTGCATATCGAAGGGTTGACGGTGTTCTACAAGTATTTTTTTGATGTGGTAGTAGCGAACGCACATGCAGTCCATCTGACGTAAAGTGCCGCCCATGGACATCTGTAATCAACTCTAGATAAGATAAGGTGCCTTGCTAATCCTGAAGACTAAGTTGTGACGCCTTGGATAACTTTGTCTCCCTTAACACACCCTTCAAACCAGAACACAGCAGCGCTTACACTGCTGTTATTAGGTAGAAATAACCTGAGTACTAAGCTTGAACGCCTCGGATAGGTATGTCTCCCTTACCACACTCTTCAAACCAGAACACAGTAGCGCTTGACACTGCTGTTATTAGGTAGAAATAACCTGAGGACTAAGTTTGAACGCCTCGAATAAGTATATCTTTCCACACTCTTCAAACCAGAACACAGCAGCGCTTGACACTGCTGTTCTTAGGTAGAAATAACCTGAGGACTAAGTTTGATCGCCTCGGATAAGTATGTCTCCCTTACCACACCCTTCAAACCAGAACACAGCAGCGCTTAACACTGCTGTTATTAGGTAAAAATAACCTGAGGACTAAGTTTGAACGAGTCGGATAAGTATGTCTCCCTTACCACACCCTTCAAACCAGAACAAAGCAGCGCCTAACACTGCTGTTATTAGGTAGAAAAAACCTGAAGACTAATTTTAAACGCCTCGGATAAGTATGTCTCCCTTACTACAACCTTCAAACCAGAACAAAGTAGCGCTTACACAGCTGTTATTAGTTAGAAATAACCTGAGGACTAACTTTGAACGCCTCGAATAAGTATATCTTTCCACACTCTTCAAACCAGAACACAGCAGCGCTTAACATTGCTGTTATTAGGCATAATACTCGTAGGTGTGGCGGGCGTGCCTCCGGAGTTGAACCACAAAGGGTTCTACCTTAGCGCCGCTGCCCTTTTGATTTTTTGTCCCTATGTCCAATGCTCATTCAATAATTGTCCGAATATTTTTTTTAATGCTTAAGAGCAGCTTTTGGGTGACATTTTTTGGTTATACTTATCCTATGAAAACTTGTTTAAACTTGTTGTAAGTGTTTGTGATTTCGTTGAAATGACTGTCATTTTAAAGTGTTGATTTAAATGTACCTACCTGATGTAAATAAAGTACAGAATATAGAGCACGAAAACTAGAACATGAGACATTCTAAAATAGTCTTAATTCCTTAGACTTATTTCGTGTAACTTAAGAGGAAATATTTATACATTGAATCTACTTATTTTCATGTTAGTCGTTCATCACAAATATACTTAATAAGTATTACTATTTACTTATTTAATTCATATTTCGTGTGTTTCATTAAGATAATCATCAAACCGTTTTATTTGTAACCAGATCGAAATTCCCATCTTAACCATGACATCGTTTGAGACAACCATTATAAAAAAAACTTCATTTAAAAAGCATAACTCTTTAACAATATTCCATTACTCCTTTAACCAAACCATTTTAGTCTATTGAACACAAATTTGCTTCATCTCGTCACATAATCCTCCACATTATGTAATTATTGTGCCTTTTAATTGCGACAATTGGGTAGATTAGGATCTCCAAACCGGATTGGGATAAGTAAGTTCTTAACAAAACACTTTTGACAAAGCTACTCGAATGTTAAATAGTCTTCGGTAATCTGCGTAATCCTTTAAATAAACCTCTTGCCACTTGAAGTAAGTTCAGGGTTACCACACTCAAGAATAGGTAAATGGGACTCAACACTATGTCGTCCTAAATTCATTCTTGCCCGCTAATGGGCACGGAAGAATGAGAAGAGTCCACGCCATAGTCCACCACGCTGACCAAGTACGGATTGGTAGAATTCGCAAACTCTTTTCTTTCTTTCTTTTAGAGGCATAAATCTATGTGCAATTGTAATAACAAACAAGCATGCAGTGTAACTGACGATAACTTCCCTCGGGAAATATATAATAATAGATACAATTTGAATCTAATTCGGGTATAGAAGCAATATGACTCTTGAGAACTGAGTTGAAATGCTTTGAACAAATATTTCGCGGTCGCGGTGGAGGGTCCTCAAGAATTAAGCTTAAAAGTTTATTATATAATGGTTAATTATGTCTCACTAAGATTGGAAACGTGGCAACCCTATAACCGCCACCCAAGAAAGAGTAACAAAAAAGAAAATAGTGAATGCAATAAGGTCCTAAGTGTTACCATATTTGCGCTACCGACCATGAATTAGGAGATTTCGAAGTCTTGCAATTTTATCGTTAAATGGTCGCGATCAATGCGTGCAAAGTATCTGGGTGGCATTTTTTAACTTGTGGAGCTTCATGAAGTATGTTATTGTCTTCATCGTAAGTGGCTACTGCCGCCCATGAGTATTTGACCTCTGTGGCCGACCTCAAGTGACTTTAATCTTATCTGGGGTTACAGACGTCCATGGGCGGCAGTAGCTATCTACCAGCGGGCTGTATGCTTGCGTGCTACTTCTGTATTTTAAGAAGGATATACCATGTATCTTACATCACCCTAGAAAACAAGAATAAAGCCGCGCCTATCACGTCTACTAGTATAAGTGAGAAGTCTAGAAGTAGATGTAGTGGTAGTGTCTTCGGAGTTTAACTATGAAAAGTTCTACCACATTTGTAGCACTGCATTGGTGTGACCAAATTTATCTTTAGAGTATACTAGCTGTCCCGGCAAACGTTGTGTTGCCCTATAAATAAAAAATGTTAAGGGTGAACAACCCTTATCACTTAGGGGTATGTAAAATAGATATTAGCCGATTCTCAGACCTACTGAATAGGCATATAAAATTTGGTGAAAATCAGTAAAGCCGTTTTGGAGGAGTACGGTAACTAACATTGTGACACGAGAATTTTATATATAAGATTTTTCTGCGTGAAAGGCATAAATTAATTTTCAAACATTTTAATGTTAGGGGAATAATTTTGCAGGCTTCTGTAAATTTCCGCTCAGTGTGCGGCAAGTAGTATGTATCATTCTATTCCGTGTAAACAAATGATAATTAAAACAATAGATTCGCGAATGACTGACGTTCATACAGTTTCCTGTTTTTAGAGAATTTATTGTTCTTACTTTCATTATTATCTTGCTGTTTGGATTATTTTTCGAAACTGGAGGTAGGGCCATTGTCCACCACGCTGGTCAAGTGTGAAGATATATATTAGGCATGTGGATTTTCATATGACGTTTTAAAACAAGTCAATTTTTAATTTTTAATACGCATGATTTTAATAAACCTAAGCACGTAGTTGGGCTTCGAACGCTGGACTCTGAAAGTACAGGGACGAAGTTAATTCTACTAAGCAAACGCTGCTCATATCTGCAGGGAACGGTAGTGCCCCCCAAGTCGAGCTTATACTTCACTTTAAACATATAAATGTTATTGCATATATGAGTCATCAACAACCTACGGTACAGGTCTCCTCTCAGAATGAGAAGAATTTCTCCATAGTCCACCCCGCTGGCCAAGTGCGAATTGGTAGACTTAAGATTTCTCAGGTATGCAGGTTTGTTCACGATGTTTTCCTTCACCGTTTAAGCAAGTGATGTTTATTTTGAATACGCACATAACTTTTAAAAAATCAGAGGTGCGTGCCCGGGATTTGAACCTCGGACCCTTTGATTAAGAAGCTGTGTTGATAAGGCACTAGGCTATCACTGCTCTCACCACTACCTTAATTATTATGTCCAAATACAACTACTGAACTCAACCTAAAGTCGACACGAAGTCGCGGTCGGAAGCAAATATCAACTTATACAAAAACCAATAAAATAATATAAAGATGCTTATGAAAACTAACCTAACCTAAGCTCCACACGAAGTCGCGGGCGGAAGCAAATATCAACTTATACAAAAACCCATAAAATATTATAAAGTGCTCATGAAAGATCAAACACAATAAACGAGCGCTTAACACGAGTGTGTAGCGTTAAACTTTACCAGGCTTGGTCTAGTAAATACCTTGTAAATATACAGACAGAGTAACTATTGCCGTGTAGTGTGAACCGCGACGTATGTTAACGCGTGCTGACTAGCCGTGGTCAATTGGACATCGGGGAGTTGTGTATGGAGACGGCTTTGGTATTAAAAGATTTTATCGTTAGTCGAAAATAAATTTAAAATTAAAATAAAATTAAAGTTAATAACACTTTAATTTTATCATGAGACAAATTATTACTGCGTATATAACTAATTGGATTTGTAAAGGCCGTTAAAAATTAAATTAATACCTTTAACATTTTTATCCAACTGCTAAGGATAATATTTTTGAGCGCATGTATGTGCAATGTACATGTATGTGCATTAGAAGGTGGTTGAATCCTTTGTGGTTCGACTCCGGCGGCACCACCGCCGCACCTATTTCTACTTAATAACAGCAGTGTTAGGCGCTGCTGTGTTCCGTTTTAAAGGGTGTGGCAAGGGAGACTTCCGAGGCGTTCCAGCTTAGTCCTCAGGAGTAGCAGCGCATCTGTGGCCAACCTCAGGTAGGAATATGTAATCCTATCTGGGGTTGATTACAGATGTCCATGGGCGGCACTTACCATTAGGTGGAGTGCATGTTCGTCTGCTACTCCTATATTATAAAAAAAATGTACATATATATAGGTAACTAGAATGTGTATATAAGTTTGTCTCATTCTTTAGCACGCCTACAGCCCAAATGAAAAGACCGATTTTTAAGTACGAGTAAGATAGTATGTCGGAATATACAGCTGATACTCGCAGATATATAGATTTTCTCAAGATGATTATATCCACCGTTAAAGCAATCAGTATTTACCAAACTACATCATTTGAATTTTTAAATTCTATGATTCCAAATATCGCCGAATTCGAACTTGACTGAAATCACTGACCTTAAACTTTTTAAAAGTTCCAAATAATAGAGCTAAAACTTATTTCTAAAAATAAATTCTTGAATGCGTGTAGTAAATTTTATTATATTTCAAGTATTAAAAAAATATTCTTCCATACAATAAATCCGTCATCGTCGGCGTACGACATGATCCGCAGCATATTGGCAATCCATCATAATGCAATTGTTGTACATTTGCCCAGGCGATACCCGGTGGTCACTCGGGAAGTAACCACCTTGCTTTCATATGCCGTGACTAGTGATGTGTGGTATCGATATTTTATGAAGTTGAGCAAGCGAGCAGTTGAAATAACTTGTGTTTGAATTTCGGCCTGCAGTCGGAAGATCCCAGGTTGCACATTTAAGTTTTCAAGGATATGTGTGTATAAGAAATCAATTATGGCTTGTTTCTACCTTCATGAGGAGTTTAACTCATAAAATCACTGCCCCGCAGTGTTCTCGAGCGAAACGAAACGAAATCGGTAGAGTTGCCTACTAAAATCGGTATATTCGTACCCAAAATCAGTATACGTACAACAGTAATACAATATTCAATTTTGTTAAGACTTTACTGCTACGAGCGTACTATCGTCACAACGATTTCTGTACACATAAACTCATATGAAAAAACTTTCTCGTAATACAAGATTAAAAAAAAACAAAATTTGGCTTATCATCATGGAGTTTCTTTCGCCGCTTCTTCTCCATAAGCACCTTGTGAAGTGCTAGTAGTTGTATTGACATTCAAAAAGTGCTCTGTAAAGAACCTATTTTGAATAAAAAAACTCTTTCAACACTTTATTTTATTTTTCTTTGATTACATTGCTTGCTTCAGTTCAGAGCAAATCTATGAAATTATCGATAAATTGAACCGTAAATACCCCATCCCTTCTAGGCTACGTGCCCACTTATTCATAGCTAATTTTGGTTGAAATATGGTCAAAAAAACATGTTCATGACAACTGGAGAGTACAGAATGGGTTGTCGCTAATCCTATGTTTTTTGTGACGACGCTTGACCATATTTGAGGCTTGACGGATGTATTCTTGGGTATGGGACACGAAAGAGTTTAACTTGGTTTAAAATATTTTATTACAATTAATATGTATAAATATAAAATAATAAGCTTTTATGTACTTAAATGAGATCATTATTATTAATACATAAAATTAGATTGCTTTATGTTTAATTATTTTGTGCTTACTACGATTTTGAGAAAGTTTTCTCTTATCCTTTACATTCCTTTTAAAAACAGACATTCTCACGTAATATAAACGTTACTAATTTATTGCAATTAAAAATTCAAAAAAATAAAAATGAAACACATCCTGTATTTTTCTATGTAAATATAATCCTGTATTTTTTATTTTAATTTATTATTTAAAAAGATTCAAAGACGACCTTAACTTAATAATGATGAAAAAAATCGCAACAAACTACAAAAGTATTTTAAATTCTTCAGAATCGTAATATAATAAGTTAATATGGAAGAAAAACAATTATTTCGCAGCATATATGTATTAATATTTTATGAATATTCTGACGGTACTTTCCATCAGCCTTACTTCGCGGCGTGTCGATTTGCGAATTATAATCTCTTGTCCGGTATTGTCCAGCGCACCTTTGTCTACCTTCCACCGCCTTGCCACACAAAACTGTACACAGGGTGATGTTATAACGAAAAATAACTAAAACGATATTTTTTGCATACCAAAAATGTTCAATTATTTGAAGGTCGACTGTGATTCGACTCCGAAGGCTGACACCTATTTCTGCCTAATAACAGCAATATTAAGCGTTGCTATTTTCTAGTTGCAAAGATGCTGTAAGAAGATACTATGTGTTCGAAGCGTACCAACGTAGTCCTCAGGAGTAGCAAGGTATCTACTATCTAGGGCCGACCTCCGATAGGAATCAAAGTTTATTTGGTTGATACCATTAGGTAGACGGCACAATCGTATAACCACTTAAACTCAAATGTCAATAAATGAACTAAGTACCTAGCATTTAGTACTACACTTATGACTTAAATTTTATCAATATTCTCTCTTTTTTCATACTTTTCATAAATTTTAACACCCTGTATAGTCATGGTGACATGGTCATTCACGTCCATACATTTTTTGCACCTTGTCTTTCCGCACAAAACGCAGGCTGCTTCAAAACGCACACGTTATTGACTAAGCACAATAGGATTAAACTTTGAATGGAGTGCACAATGAGGTTTACAAATGTTATCATCGTTTTCGAAATATTAATGATGCTCTAACTCCTAGAAGTTAATGTAGAATAATAAATGATGTTTTAACTGTTTGTTGTAAATACTTCAAAACAAATATCAATTAATCATTTGAATATTGTTAAACATTTGTCATTTTTGCGTTTTGGAAAGGCTAACAGGACCCTAACACTAAGTCTCCGCCGTTGGTCCGTATGTCACAGGGATATCTCTTGAACCGTAAAAAAACACAGTATGAGTAAGAGTATATATTACTACGGCCGCTATAACAAACGCTAAAACTTCTGAAGGTGGTAGAACCCTTTGTGGTTCGACTCCGGCGGCACCGCCGCCACACCTATTTCTACCTACTAACAGCAGTGTTAGGCGCTGCTGTGTTCCGGTTTGAAGGGTGTGGTAAGGGAGACAGACTTTTCCGAGGCGTTCCAGCTTAGTCCTCAGGGGTAGCGGCGCATCTGTGGCCGACCTCAGGTAGGAATATCTAATCGTATCTGGGGTTGATTACAGATGTCCATGGGCGGCAGTAGCCACTTACCATCAGGTGGACTGCATGCTCGTCTGCTGCTCTTATATTATAAAAAAAAAAAACGTTTACAAGATCTACATCTCAGCCCAACAGTGGGATATAAATGGGTCGCCAATATGATTTACGTAATAGATGTGAGATAAGGAATGAAATCTAACCTAACCTAACCTAACTCTTTCATCCTTAAAGGAAATAACGTATAATAGTAATTGTTATAAAAACATAAAACCCCAACTGCTTAAAAATATTTAACGAAAACGGGAAATAATCTTGCCTATGTCACTTGAAAATTTAAACGAATCCGACGTCACGATACATCATATGTTAAAATCCAGCAAGCAATTTGAGCTCTACGAGGTGCTATATAATGAGACATACGTACATACTCATATACATACATACATATCGCTTCTTTGTAAGAATGGCACAAGTAAAAAAGGTAATTTTCCAGGAGAGCCAGTTTAAAATTAAACAATGTTTTTGTTTCGAAATATTTTATTTATATGAGAATTAAAATAACGATCAATACAATTATAAGTAGTTAAAACCACAGTACTTAAACAGAAAAATGACTTTTGAGTTGTGCCATATATCAACGTAGGTACATGCGGTCCAGAAACACTACCCCCCGTAACCAGCTTAAATCGTTGTATGAATAATTAATTAATTTCACAACAATTCACATGCTAAAACGAATCATAATTTCCAAAAACGATTTATTTGTCTTACGTTTGATTCATAAACTATTCCAAAATTCCCACTATCCCTTATTTAAATAGACCTTATTGGATAACTAGCTATTTTAATTTCTAATCGAACCTAAGTCGGAAATTTAAAGCCAAATTTGATTTGTCTTTCAGATTTCGTTGCATGAATAATTCTGTTTATATTATCTTAAATTCGGTTGGTAGGTAATGAATAATTATGAAATCTTTTCGTCTGAAAATCTATTTTTAAATGTATTTAAATGGTGGCTTTGAATAGTTCACTACTAAGTTGAAGAAGTCTATCCTGTATCATAATTTTGTATAATTATCAGTAATATTTTTTTTCTGATTTAAAAATATCTGAAAGGTTGACAGTGTTTTTATTCTATTTTTGGCATAAAAAATATATATTGCTTACAAGCTACTGCCGCCCTTGGACATCTGTAATCAACCCCAAATAGGATTACATTCCTACCTGAAGACAGCCACAAAGAACGCTACCCCCGAGGAATAAGTTGGGACGCCTCGGAAAAGTACGCCTTCTACAACCTTCAACCCGAAAACACCACAGCTTAACTGCTGTCATTAGGTAGAAATAGGTGTGGCAGTGCCGCCGTCAAACCACAAAGGGTTCTACCACCTTCAAATGCCTTAAATTCCGTCGAGTTTGTCTTAAGAAAGGGTTACAAGTTTAGTGAATTGTACGTATATATAATCTGTTTTCGGTGCGTGTATGTAAATACTGTACCGAGGTGACCGGTGTCAATCAAGTGACATCACGTACGCCCGTCCGAATGTGTAATAGCTGGATCTAATCTGTTATGGAATCGGTAACACGTTAGAAATCAACTACATTTGAAATCTGTTAGATAACGGTTCATATTGTATCGTTTGCGTCATATTGTGATACAGACATGCATTAAGCAGCTAATGTTAAGATATTGATGTCCTTCCGATTATCTACTATTAGAACGCTTAACGGGATTCCAAAAAGACAATATATTCTTCCATGATCATCAAAGTTTACAATAATACATCTTTATCCTCTAACTAGCAGTACCTTCGCTTGGTTTTTGTTCAATCATAATAGAATATAGCATATAACACTCCTGAATAGTGTAGCTTTATGATTATGAAAGAATTTTCATGATCGGTTCAGGATTTCCGAAGATTAGCCCTTACTAACAAACAAACAATCAAAGTAACTAATCTTTTTAACTTTACCTATTTATAGTTTTATTAGTACATTAGTATTAGTACTATTATATATTTATCACACTTCCGTTACCAAAGATATTGCAAAAATCAGATGACATTTCAAACTCAAGACTGAATATTCCAAGAATATAAAAATAGTAAAATTCAAAAGTGACATATCAATAACATGCAATTTATGATAATTACATGAATCAGTGTGATATGACTGTAACACTACCCTTTTTGTTAACAAGGGAGAAACCTCCGCCAAGTACCCGCTGCCGAAGACGTGAAACATGGTGGTATGGGATTTTTGATCACTAAAACTGGTGACCGGAATTAACACTACATAGATGATCTTCGACATCTCCAAAAGAACATGACTTCTGTGTGCGGTGCGTCGATCGGGCTTAACGCTGGTGAGACAACGCTCGCGACACCTTCAGATCAATCAGTTGACTGGGGCAATGGAGCTTCCACTCTCGCCGCGGAAAATCCATTTTAATCAATAATGCTTCTATCAGTTTTACCGTACAGAGTAGTGTAGTCTTTTGGATTTGGAGGTGGTAGACCTATTCATAATTAGAATGTACACTTACAATCTATTTAAAGAAGCTAAAACACTATCAAAACAAACTCAAACATTTTCTTTGAAATTTGCTAAATATTTATAAGTAACTAGCTAAAAACGTCGTGTTGCCATATAAATAAAAAAAATGTTAAAAGTGAACTACCTTTATCACTTAGGGGTATGAAAAATAGATAGTAACCGATTCTCAGACCTACTGAATATGCATATAAAATTTGGTAAACATCGGTAAAGCCGTTTCGGAGGAGTACGGTAACTAACATTGTGACACGAGAATTTTATATATAAGAGTAACCCTTGTAGTCTGGGAATTTGCTGTCTGAAATATACTTGGACTAACCTCTTCACTGGCTCGTTTACTACTACTCCTTTCACACAAAAATACCATTTTCCCAACTATCTATCTATCTTCTATCTTCAGCCCACGTTAGTCCACTGCTGGACATAGGCCTCTCCCAAGGCACGCCACTGAGCCCGATCTTCGGCTCTCCTCATCCAGCTAGTTCCCGCCGCCCGGCGCAGATCGTCGCGCCACCTTGCAGGAGGGCGTCCCACACTACGTTTGCCTAGACGCGGTCTCCACTCCAAGAGCCGTCTACTCCAGCGATTATCGGCACTTCGACAGATGTGGCCAGCCCATTGCCACTTCAACGCCCTTAAATGCAGTGTCCAGTTTACGAACTAACATGACCCCATTCGACGAAAGGTGCATTGCGCTCTATGTGGGAACGGAAAATGGTTAAAAGATCAGTTATTTCACAACACAATTACAATAAAAAGATTGATATGTGTTGATTTATTTATTTATACCCATAACCTCCCTACGTCTAATGTTGACAAATCTGAAGATTGTGTACGAATAAATTTTCGCGAGAATTACGAAAGGTTGAATTATATTTATTTTACCATATTTTGTTGTAACTAGATCATGTGTGTACCTGCGTTGTTGTTTTTGACCTCCCAAAGAATCAATTCGTCGGGGGTACTTAGGTAACTATTGTCTACCAATACGCACTTGGCCAGCGCGGTGGACTATGGCCTAATCCTTCTCATCCTGAGAGGAGACCCGTGCCCAGCAGTGGGACAGTAATGGATAGATGATGATGATGATGACTTAGGTAACTTACACTTAAATATCTGACTAGCTGGAAAAGAGTTCGGTATCGACAATACCTCGTAGAAATAACGGAAATAGCGAAATCTACTATTCATAGCTATTCTTCAAGAAGTTTATTTTATTATAAGTTGCTACTGCCCATTGACATATACATAAGCAACCCCAGATAAAATTAGGTTGCTAACTAAGGTCGGCCACATGTGATCCGTTATCGCTAAGACTAAGTTGGAATGCTTCGGATAAGTATGTCTACCTTACCACACCTTTAAACTGGTACTTGTTATAGGTAGAAATAGGTGTGGATGTTGTGTCCAACCACAAAGGGTTTTACCACCTTTAAATATCATCACCCATATCATATACTGAAAATTCTAAGTATTTCAGCAGTTTTGTTGACATCCTATTTTTATTAAATATCATTTAAATTGTTATATATAAAATTCTCGTGTCACAATGTTAGTTACCGTACTCCTCCGAAACGGCTTTACCGATTTTCACCAAATTTTATATGCATATTCAGTAAATCTGAGAATCGGTTAATATCTATTTTTCATACCCCTAAATGATAAGGGTTGTTCACCCGTAACATTTTTCTATTTATATGGTAACACAACGTTTTTCGGTTCAGCTAGTATAATATAATTTTGTTTACTTCAGATTCTATTTAAACATAATCTCAGGTTATATTCCTCTTCGATTTGAAAAAAATATCTTTCTTTTCTTAAAAAAGGTTTTTTCTTTGGTCAATTTATACAGTTTATTACAAATGGTCTGTAAGTGACCCACTAAAGAAAATAACATGTCACTCTTATTCTGATGCCGCATACTTTAACCCATATGTCATAAGGATACAGGTAATCAACCATCACGTGTAGAGTCCACAGACCCTTATTACTATACAAATAACCCTCAGAAAACCCTCACGTGCCTACCAACGGCACGTGCCCGCAAATCCAAAATAAGCTTCATACATTATTTCTGCAGTTTTATTCAGGAACTCTCCAGGATTACAGATTGATTTGGTTTTTAAGATAAAAATAAAATAAATTTAGGGATGTAACAGGTTTTTAAATGCAATAAAAATATAAATCGGTATGAAGTTTAATAGATGTTATAATTGTTAATGTTACTATCGATCAGAAAACAGTCACTTAGATAGCACAAAAATATGGCTTAAATGATGTAGATACATTGCTTCTCTTAAAAACCCTAGTTGAAGGTAGAACCCTCTGAGTTTCGACTCCGGAGGCACCACCGCGACACCTATATCTGCACAGTAATAGCAGTGAAGTGCTGATGTGTTCCGCATACTTCACCTAGGCGCTCCTACTTAGTCCTCAGGGGTAGCAAGGCATTTGTTGTCAATCTCATGAAGGAATATAATTTTATCTGTAATCTATAATCATCGAACTCTGTCCGTTCAATCCTGTCTAGTCACTATTGTTTATTTACATGCATATTTCTACCTAATACCAGCAATGTTAAGCGCTGGTGGTTTGAAGGGTGTGGTAAGGACATACTTTTCCGAAGCGATCCAGCTTAGTCCTCAGGGGTAGCGGCGCATCTGTGGCCGACCTCAGGTAGGAATCTAATCCTATCTGGAATTGATTACGAATGTTCTTGAGCGGCAGTAGCCACTTACCATCAGGTGGACTGCATGCTCGTCTGCTACTCCTATATTATAAAAAAATCATTAACCTTTAAGTTTACTACTGACCCTACCAATATTATAGCGTTATTGACTAATATTCGAATTCCAAAATATTTACACATTAAAAAACAAAATGAAATATGAAACAGTTTCTTTCGCATTCGATTTTATACGCATTGCATTAGTTTCACTTTAACAATATGGTGGATACGAATAAAATTGGCCAAGTGAGAGTCGAACACGCTCACGGAGGGTTCCGTACCACCAAAATATTATTTATTTTTAGTATTTGTTACCATAGTGTTAGCAATATATTCAAATTATGTAATTATAGTATTATTTTAATTAATTATTTTGTGTTATATTTATGATGTGTTATTTTTATAATAATAATAAGTTGCCATTTATATAGTCATTGGCTGTATGGGTTATACGATTGCATTAGCATAAAAAAAGAAAAAGAACGCGCTTGGCGCGAGAGTTGTATTTTACGCGGGAATAATAAAACTTGTAAATTGGACCAAGAAAATAGTTAGTGTTATTAATAGTATTTGACATCATAGCTAATATTTGATCTGTATACCTATTACAGTTCAATAGACACCACGAAAAACGCCAAAAAAACAATTTCTTGTATGGCGACCCCCAATTTTTTTTTTTTTAGAATTTAAGTATTTATTGTTATAGCGGCCACTGTTATACATACTCTCTAAAAATCAAGTGTCTATCTGTTACGGTTCGAGAGATAGATAGCCCTGTTACACATGGACAGACGAACAGACGGACAGATAGCGAAAGGATAGTAATAGGGTTCCGTTTTTACCCTTTGGGTACGGAACCCTAAAAAAGGAATGATACTAAGTTAACCCGAAATACATTAGAACTCCAAGGGTAATGATAGTACAGAATATAAAAAAGGTCATACAAAGATATGCACATCTTTTGGGTGATCTAACTGATTCGTACGACCGTAAAAGGTAAAAAAAGGTAAAAGAAAAAGGGTTACGTATTAAAATAGGATAATAACTGTTTGTATTCACAGATAACATTGAAAAAGAATACATAATATACGCGATAACATTGATGAATCTTAAAATAAATTGTAAAACAATGCGATAGGTATTATACATTTTAATGCAAATGAAATGAAAAAAATGCCTCAATATTACATCTACGCTCATCAGCAACCCATTACTGTCCCACTGCTGGCCACGGGTCTCCTCTCATAATGAGAAGGATTAGGCCATAGTCCACCGCGCTGGCCAAGTGCGTATTGCTCTCTGCTAGAGCTCTATATACAATAATATACATACATTATATTTAAAACTAAACTATATTATATTATTATAAATTAAATTAGGTATTACATAGATATACAAAAACTTTGTAAAAATAATAATTATTATAATTACATATGATACATTTCATCCAAATTGTTGTCCTTTGGAAGAATTCCCAAAAGATTGCCGACATTACCCCGCTGAATAGCTAAGCTAATTCTTCTCCTTTTTCCATTTTTTCTTTTATAATTTCTAAGAATAAGTTCCAAAGCTAATAGAGAAGTAGAAATCATATTTGTGTATCTACTGGCCGTGTACATGAGAAATGTAATATAGAGCCAAATTTGAATCCTTAAATGTTGTAGGTTAGCATAGCACTTCGAAAAACCGCAGACAATGACTTGCACATGAATAATAAAGAATCTATTTAATAAGGAAAGGATAATGCAATTTTCGTATAGGTACATATAATTAAAGCAAGAACAGTCACAAAGCAGTGATAGCCTAATGGTTAAGAAACTCGGCCACTCGATCGAGGGGTCCGAGGTTCAAATCCCAGCAGGCACGCACGTCTGATTTTTCAAAGTTATGTGCATTTAACAAAAAATAATTATCACTTGCTCAAACGGTGAAGAAAAATATCGTGAAGAAAGGTGCATACCTGAGAGATTTAAAAAATCTCAAAGGTACGAGTATGTAAAGTCTACCAATCCGAACTTGGCCAGCGCGGTGGCCTATGGCCTAATCCTTTTCACTCTGAGAGGAGACCCCTGCCCAGCAGTGGGACAATAACGGGTTGATGATGACACATAATTAAATTCGTTAAAATGTTGCAAAAGCTTGGTCATTTGTGCAGAATACATACTAAACTTTGTTTTTATAGTTTTAACAAAAAAATCCAAAAAATATTCATTAGATTATTACAAATATGCCGTATGCTATTCAAATAAACCGCTGACCACTATGGATAGTAGAATGTAAGAATATATAAAATATTTGTCACCATACCATTACTACATTCTGGCAATATACAATTATCATTTCATTTCATTTCATTTGAATAGAACGGACATTACTGTAAACTACAGCTAAATAACAGAAGTAGAGATATAATATTAAATGAAAAAAAACAGTGCAGTACCCTTACCACGAGTTTTTACGTTTTGACTGTTTTGGTATTTGTTTACGTATTTGCCCATACAATTTCCAATCAGCGCCCCTAGCGGATTGTATCAGAACTATAGAGTCAGTAACGTAACTTTAAATGTCTAAATTGACAAAGTGGCACTTTATGTTTTGTCTCTCTTTTTTGCGAATATGTGAGGCAGACAGAAAGACTTGAGCACTACACTTTACTTATTGTTACGTTTACTCAGTCTACTGAAGCAAACGGAACAGAATATTTGATTGAGTAAACATAACGTAAAGTTGTGGGATGTTTTGAAAACTCATGGTAAGGGTACAGGAATAGTAAGAAGCCACTGAAAATACGTTTGATCGAGATTCAAATGAAGTTGATACGTATGTATTAGCAGTCAACAACCTCCTAACAGATTCAACGACGTCAGCTGAAGCTGAAGCATTTCAAGATTTACAGCGTTAGACAATGAATTATGCAACTGATAATAGAAGCAACATGTTACTATCGTGCATCTATTCGTAGCTTAGAAGCGCTGAATATTAAATTAATAATGCTAAAAGTTTGCCTGTATTAATAATCAATAATAATATATGTAAGTATAATCATAATAATCAATGTTTATACTTTTATCGTAAAATTAATTAGCTAAGTGCGGGTCGAACTCACACATGGAAGGTTCTGTACCTCCAAAAATGTTGATTTATTCATTTAGTTTTATTTTTATAGCTGCTCTGGAAGTAAAAGTAAATACAATGTGAAAATTATATTACGGTTCAGTAGATAATGCGAAAAACGCAAGCTTTCGCAACGCAAATTTTCAAATATCTCTCCGTTACGATTTAAGATAAAGAGCCATATGACAAACGGATAGACAGCGGAAGTTTATTATAGGGTTCTGATTTTACCAACAGTAATGGGTCAACGACGACGGCGAACCGTGTTTACCATAGGCTTGTGTTCTTCATTGTTCAATTGGATCAAGTAGATCTCTAATTTTATATATTAAAGTCCAAGGGCAGCAGTAGCCATTGACTGTCTAGTGGACTGCATGCTTACTTAACTTCGCCCCACTGTTAACTGCTAGTACCCAGGAGGGGTTACCTTCAATGTTTTGATGAAATCATGTATGATGCATGAGTGACATGCTCCAATTTCATAAAATGTTTTATTCATGAACGATATGTCATTTTTTATTTTGTCAGTCTTCAGAATCTTAAAATATAAATCGGAGCACATGTAAATACGAACAACTCTGGATTCTATTTGAGAAATGTATATGTTTCATACATATGTATGTATGGATAGAAATATCAGAATTTCATATGTAGGTACAGTGGTAAAGAAAGAAAAAGTTTTATAATATAGAAATAGTGAACGAGCATGCAGTTCACTTATAGGCAACAGTAATCGACTCTGTAATCGACCTCAGATAGGATTAGTGGACTCTTACAGGAGCAGCAAAAGATATGTAACCCATTTAAGGTTCTTTACCTTAGAGTAAGAACCTTCGATCCATATCCTTTGCTGCTCCTGAAAAGTTAGTTGATATGCCTCATATAGGAGTCCTGTATTACCACATTTTACAAACCCCAACACGATTACTGTTTTGTTGTGTAGTCTACGTTTCAAAATCAAAATAAGGTGGCAGAACCCTTAGTGGTTCGACTCCGGCGGCACCACCGCCACACCTATTTCTACCTAATAACAGCAGTGTTAGGCGCTGCTGTGTTCCGTTTTGAAGGGTGTGGTAAGGGAGACAGACTTTTCCGAGGCGTTCCAGCTTAGTCCTCAGGGGTAGCGGCGCATCTATGGCCGACCTCAGGTAGGAATATCTAATCCTATCTAGGGTTGATTACAGATGTCCATGGGCGGCAGAAGCCACTTACCATCAGGTGGACTGCATGCTCGTCTGCTACTCCTATATTATAAAAAAAAAATATCATTGAAATATCAATATCTACCAACGCTTTGGAAGGCGTTTCGCTATTGACAAGTGACGTAAAAAAAAATCCAAACGTGAAAATATACGAGTATATTGAATCTGTTAAAAAGAATCTGTAAATAGTAAAAATATCTGTAAATGGTTGCGTTGAGGTAGTCCACTACTGGATATATATATATTTTTTCTATAATATAGGAGTAGCAGACGAGCATGCAGTCTACCTGATGGTAAGTGGCTACTACCGCCCATGGGCATGGTAATCAGCTCCAGATCGGATTAGATAATCCTACCTGAGGTCGACCACAGATTCGCCGCTACCCCTGAGGTCTAAGCTGGAACGCCTCGGAAAAGTCTGTCTCCCTTACCACACCCTTCAAACCGGAACACAGCAGCGCATAACACAGCAGTTATTAGATAGGAATAGGTGTTCCCCAGATTGGCGTCATTCCAACCAAGCCTGTTCCTTTTTAATTCAAAATAAGCATCCCTTATACAAATCACACCAGCCACACCTATTTCTGCGTCTTAACAGCAGTGTTAAACACTGCTTATTTCTGGTTTGAGGGGTGCGATATACTTTTCCGAGGCGTTCCAGCTTAATCCTCAGGGGTAGCGGCACATCGTGGCCAACCTCAGGTAGGAATATCTAATCCTAGGTGGACTGCAGGCATGTGAATCGTCTGTTACTCCTATATTATAATAAAAGTATTTTTCAAGTCATTAATTAATTTGATGATGAGTTATTTTTGGTCCGTGACTCTCGAGAATCTTTCCTCAAAAAAATGACGTTTACTTCAAAATAACAATGTCAATACTGTGTAAATGTATTCGGAAATACAATTTTCCTCATACCCTTTAACTGGGACGACAAAGGTCAAAGACACGGTTTGGGACTAACTTCAGACTTGTTATGAATGGAAGATATAAATTGATGTTATTCAATTACAAAAAACATTTTTTTTGTTAACGAGGGGGAAAATCTTCAAAAGGTATCCAGTATCGTGGGAGCTACACGGGATTATGTGTCATTTTTATCGCACTAGAACTCCCCTGGTGGCCATCCTCTGCGCTGCGAAGAGGAGTTCGGTATCTCCAACGGAACGCAACCGGAGTCCTCTGAACGTGTTGCCCCATCAGGCTCCGCCCAGGCGAGCACGGCGTTCTCCTAACCGTCTGGTGTTTACGACGGTATGCGATTACAAGTAAGCTACTAATCAATTCAAAACGTAACACACATAGTAAACGCCTCGATTGAAGTAATACTTTAGTTTGACAAGTTCTTTTCCGAATATTAGTACATGTAGATCAATAAGTTAAAAATAAGGTGGTAGAACTTGTGATTTTAATGGGTTGAGGTTTTTTTTTGACAAATGTCTCATGTAAAATGGTAACCAGATTAAAAGAAGACACAGGAAAACATTCCTCTAAGATTTTATCCTTTTATCAACGAAAAAGACCTTCTGTTAGTCATGGAAGGTAAGTATCGTAATATAATTTATGTCCACCGTTATGCATCCTCTGTAAAAAAATCATGTGTCTATCTATTACGGTTCCGGAGATATAGCCCTGTGACAGACGGACAGACAGCGGAGTGTTAGTAATAGGGTTCCGTTTCTACCCTTTGGATATGGAACCCTAAAAATGGTGGTAACAAAACGAATGTCGTTATATTTTAAAAATATTTTATATGAATCAATAGGTTTGTCCTGTTTTTAGAACTCAAACATTTTAAATCATACATTCCTTAATCTTGTCACATAATCTACAAAATTCAAATCTACTAATTGATTAAATAAATGCAGATATTTCGGTCTTAGTTCATCTGTTCTTCAGTTCCAAACTGTTCGGTAAGTTGCTGGGAGTAGACGAACTAAAAGAGCGAACTAGTTTTTAGGAGCCGCGAACTAGATTGAGCGATCCCAATTGGGAAATATTACGCCCAAGAGTATTACAATATAGCTTTGAATATTTCCCGACAAATTGTAAGAAATATTTACATCCTAAAAAGAGGACCTAGAACCTCCAAGAGGAAAATGGGAAAAAACGCAAAGCATATCGCCTACGGATATTATTAAATTAAAAATACAAGAACTTATTGCAAGAACTAAGTTGCACTATTCAGGCGTACTTTCCCAACAAGCACTAAATGTGTCACCTTTTAGGCACCTTGACCTTTGGTTTTTCTGAAATTGTTTTGTGAACTTCAAAAACCCCATTGACTAAATGTTGGTTATTCCATATTCCTTTTTGAGCTTATATCACCTTTCTATAGGAAATCGATAAATTCAAAATCTCATGTTTTTTTACGAGAACTAACTTGCACAATTCAGGAGTATTTTCCAGCAAGCACTAAATGTGCAATGGGCAGCGATAGCCTAGTAGTTAAGAAACTCAACCTCCGGGTCCGAGGTTCAAATCCCAGGCATGCACTTCTGATTTTTCATAGTTATGTGCGTATTATAAATTAATTATCACTTGCTAAACGGTGAAGGAAAACATCGTGAGAAAACTTGCATACTTCAGAGATTTATATAAAAAAATCTCAAGGGTATGTGAAGTCTACCAATACGCACTTGGCCAGCGCGGTGGACTATGGCCTAATCCTTCTCATTATGAGAGGAGAGCCGTGCCCAGCAGTGGGACAGTGATGGGCTGATGATGACTAAATATGTCACCTTGACCTTTGGGTTTTTACTTTTAGTGACCTTCAAAGACCCCATGGACACAATCTTGGTTATTCCATATTCGTTTTTCAGCTTATGAGACCTTTCTATAGGAAATCGTTGAATTCAAAATCTTAAGTTATTTTTTACAAGAACTAAATTGCACAATTCAGGCGTATTTTCCAACAAGCACTAAATGTTGCTTTACCTTTTAGGCACCTTGACCTTTGTTTTTTCCAAAGTATTTATTGACCTTCAAAGACCCCATCGACTAAATGTTGGTTATTCCATATTCCAATTTGAACGCCTCGGCAAAGTATGTCTACCTTACCACACCCTTCAATCCAGAACACAGCAGCGCCTAACACTGCTGTTATTAGGTAGAAATAGGTGTGACGGTGGTGCCGCCGGAGTCGAACCACAAAGGGTTCAACCACCTTCAAAAGTTAAAGTATGTTAAAGTAGTTTCTTAAATCCTAATAATAACCTGGATCTAGGTATTCAACTATTCTCCCATCGTGTTTCGCCACGTGATAGGTCGATCACCCAGTAAAATTATTCTATAACACTGCTAAATTAGGAATCTTCGGAGATCATAACAGAAATAGAGTATACAGGGACTATTACTGCAGGTTGAGTAATAGTGCGAAAATAGGCCAACGTACCTACTTAGGTGCAACGTGACGTTTCTATTGGAGACGCTTTCGAGAAACAGGTAATATACCTCGTTATAAGTGTAACACTATTGTTACACATATGTCGCAATTGGGCAAACTTTAGACCGCGGCATATTTTTAGGGGCGGCAAATTACATATACGGAAGACAAATACCCTTTTTGTGACCTCACCATGCGCAAAAGTGCAGGTCCGGGGCGGCTCGTAGGCAAGCAAGGACTAGGATAGTTACCTTACATCAAAATGCAATACTGATTCACGAAATGGATGTACCGTTGGTATCTCCCCAGTCAAACACTCAGTATACCTCCAAATCCACTAAAACATTGATTATTTCTATAATTAGACTTAACGACAGGACGCGTTACCTTGTTGAAAAGTAGTCATCATAACCTATAAACAGTTGCAACACCAGAGGAGTCGCCAATGCATCGCCTTTGAAAGAGAGCTCTTTTTGCAACTTCTTGAAAAAACTCCAAGTCATAACGCTCTGCGAATATAAGAGGAAGTTCAATGCACATATTGCACATCCTTAGCAACAATAATCTTGCAAACCTACAGTAAGTAGTACCTAAGGCAACGCATTATGAAAATCGCAAGCTTTCCTAATCGATACCCGATGCAAAGCAAATCGGCGTGGCGCTTAAATGTGCAGATTACAAATTCAAATACCTGAAATGCAATGATGATGAGGCTGTAAGTCAAAACAGGCACCGTTTATCAAGTAACGGGGAGCTCACGTGGACCAAAACATGTTGGATTAGGTACTAGATACGTATCGGATGGAACTTTCCACGCTGAATCCTTGTGGATTTCACATCAGAGTGACACGTTTTCGAATGTGAACCAAGGAAAGGAATAATGTCAAATAATTCGGAAGATGTGGATTGAACCCTTACCATGAGTTTCAAAACATACCGCATTTTGACGTTACGTTTAGTCAATCCATTATTCTAATAAAGTAGACTGAGTAAACGTAACAATAAGTAAGTGCTCTGGTCTTTTTGTCTGCCTCACATGTTCGCAAAAAGAGAGAAAACATAAAGCGCCATTTTGTCAATTTAGACATTTAATGTTACGTTACTGACACTATAGTTCAGATACAATCCGCTAGGGGCGCTGATTGGAAATTGTATGGGCAATACGTAAACAAATACCAAAACAGTCATATTTGTCAAAACGTAAAAACTCATGGTAAGGGTACAGTTCGACTGCGTAGATACTAACCGCCATTTCTAATGTGAAATAGTTCTTGCGTTATGGTTGAAGGGTATGGATGCCGACTGGCTTTGAAGATGGTAGAACTCCAACTGCACCATTGCCACACCTATTTAGGCCTATTAACAGCGTTAAGCTACACTGCTGTGTTCTGGTTTGAAGGGCCTGGTAAGAGGCACATACTATTCCGAGGTGTTCCAGCGGCGCATCTGTCACCGATCTCAGGAATAGGAATATCTTATCTTATCTGGAGTTGATTACTGATGTCCATGGGCGGCAGTTGCTACTTACCATCAGTTGGACTTCATACTTGTCTGCTACTCCTATGTTATAAAAAATATATATATATGAAGTGGACCGTCTTAGGCCTCAAGAGGCAACACATTTGTGGTCGGTATATCACTTATAATTTGGTAGACTACATGCTGTTTTTCTATGGGTATCAATGTAATAAAAAGATTGTTAACCATACCAAGGAAGTATATTGCCGTAAACCTTCTCATTTTCAAAACTAAAGTTTAAAAGTATTCTTCTCTAAAAATCGTAGCATGGAAACAGGATTGAACAAAAGATGACAATGACTGTATCTAACATTTCGAAACTAACCTTCTAACAGTTTGCATGTCTAGAATTGAACCTTGACACCCAAGCGTGCCCAATGTGTCATTACGCTCCGTGACCAACCTGCCCCTATTTCCTAACTTCGCCAATCCACTTAACTGATATGAGGCTGACCAGGAAGTAGAATCTATGATCGACCTCACCACGTCTTACGCTCGCAACTTGTAACAGACCTTAGCTAAACAACATAAGGTACTTGTGCTAATGTCCAGGAAGTAAGATATAAGACATTACGTTTCGAAGAACTAAATTGTACCAAGCTCAATGATCCCTCTTCCTGAATAACTTGAAACTGAGTCTTATTTGCAGAATAGTTAAGCTCAATTTTATTTCGCGCTGTTTACTGTACTTGGGTCGTTGTGTACGGTCTGTAGTAAGGTTCGTCGGCCGTCCTAGCCCCCTTAAGGCACCTGCCAACCAGCGACTTCTTTTGGTAATTAGCGATGAAAAAATCGTTTAATTAAAGTAAATCTTTGAGGAAATGATCACCCGTACCCACTTAATTGTTGAATTCTTTCAGCGGTTAATTAAGAGCCTGTCTAACCAATTAATTGTTTTGCCAGTGGTCAGTGACGGTGGCGTTTTAAAAAATTGGGTCTCTTTTAAAATGATAACATTGACGTAAAAGTCTTGGTAAAAGTTTAACGTTTAATACAAATCGGAAGTTTAAAAAAAATACATAGGTAAATATAATTGAATAAAATCAGTATTTTTTATAAATATGTAAAAGTTATAACGTTATATTATCACCTTAGTGAATAGCTCGCTAGCTCTTAGTGAATAGCTAGCTCGAAATAGTGAATACCACATTCATATATTTTAGTGCCTTTATGGATACAAATTGATAATTAAAATTCTAAATTTCTGCTGAAAAGGCATTCTGAATATCTGTCCAGTAAGAAATTAGCCATGGTTGAAACATGTGACTTGGGTACTGTGTAGAAATGCAAAGACACACACAAACACCCAAACTCATAACATCATCATTAAGATATCTGTCCGGCCGTGGATGGAATCAGGAACCCACTGCGTATCAGATCGGTTTCATCACCACTGTGCCAAGCGTCGAAGAAGATAGTACAAGTACAGATAACCAGAGGTGGAACGCCTTGAGTAAGTAATAAAAATAAGCTGAAGATCACATATGGGTTGCCACTTCTGTGATCTAAGATTGTCACATCATATATAAATCAGCTACATCCACACCCTTCCATCAAAACGTATCAAACTCCTTCACGCTAGACCAGGGGTTCCCAACCAGTGGTCCGCAGAAGCCAAATTATGACCAACTAAATAAAAGACCATAAGTATTATAAAGAAATAAAAAACATGTTAATTGAAAAATGCTATTACGATTATAACGATTTCCTAAATGAATGAAAATATAGACATACAAATACACCGACCTATTGCTCCTATATTATAAAAAAGTACTTTGTTGGACTTATTGACTCCTGACTAACTATTCTTATAAATTACGATTATGTGAGAGCCATTTAGAACGCCTCAATCGGCATATTCAATTTTTCGACTTTCTTTTGACTATGTGTACATCCTATATATTGTAACCCAAAAATTTACTAAATAATGATCCGCAAACAATTTTAAATTTAGCGGGATGTTTATTAAATTTAGCTGTTTGAAAGTAATTGATTATTTCCGTGTAACTTTGAGTAACATTAGTTAGTCCTAGGATAAATGAACTTGTAAAGATGATTCAAGTTCGTACAGAGAGTACATTAGGTAATACAAAACTACAAAAGTTTATCCTATAATATTTTTTTTTAATGTATGTTCCTATTGAGTTTTTCATTAAAAGTTAAAGTTTCAGTTTGTTGTTTACAGTTTATTTTTATCGTAAAAATGTCATAAAAGTGGTCCTTGAAAGGTCCAAAAAAAGGTTGGGAACCTCTACGCTAGACCTAGGAGTGGCCACCGCCACCCGTACTATCCGGGACAATCCATAATTTCATGTGCACATGTTTCATTGTTAATTTTATCGTATCTTAAAAACAAACAAAGGAGGTATGAACTAGTTTGAAGTAACAAGAAACTCAAACAATAAAGCCCTTGATCAACCTTTCACTAGTAACGTGCGAAATGGGAAAGTAACAAATAACCCACACCTTGTATGGCAAGAATTGTTCTTTCAGATTGTTGGTATTTCCTGATAACTTTCATTTGGTTTTTAACACATTTTGGGTTTTACTAAGTACTAAGGAAATTGGCTGGAAAGTTGGCATGCCTGTAATCATACAAATCATCGATTATTGTAATCAGTTTAATAAAAAGTTCTTAACACTTTCCATATTTACAGCGGCATACCTTTCCCGGTTATGATTCGTGTTACATATTCACACCTACGTAATTTAAAGGAACCCTCTGTGATTCGACTCCGGCGGCACCACCGCCGCACCTATTTCGGCCTCATAGCAGTGTTAAGTGCTGCTGTGTTCTGGTTTGACGGGGGTAAGGGAGACATACTTTTCCGAGACATTCCAGCTTAGTCCTCAGGGGTAGCGACGCATCGGTGGCCGACCTCAGGTAGAAATCTAATCTTATCACTTGATCACCGATGTGCATGGGTGGCAGTAGCCACTTACCATCAGGTGCACTGCATGCTTATCTGCTATGCTTATATTATAAAATAATGTACGAACTTTACATCACTTAAAATATTTTAGACATGTGTATTATAATCTTAGTGATCTCCAATTAATGTGAATTTGAGAGGAGACATGTTCATATTTGAGATGGTAATGGGTTGACAATGCAACCAACGTCATATGTTCCGTACATATGACGTATAAGCTGATGGAATATTGTTAAGAGTGTAACCTTCAGTGGGGTGCATTTCATCGATCTATATAAGAAAATAAAGTATTTTATCTACATTACGATGAGTCAGTGACAAAAGATACCATGTATAAATTAGTGGTCTCTTAAATAATACGCCTAAATAGTTGTCAAGACTTTTAGATTGTTTAAGATAATTCCCTAACCAAAAAAGTCTTTAGGGAAAACTTTGTTAGGGGCGCTAGCAATCTTCAGGTAGGATTCCAATCGTATTTGGAGTTGATATAGATGGTATAGACTTACAAGATGGATAAAATGAAAATCTTTATATATTTCTTATGTGCGTGTGTGTGTCACTGAACTCCTCCTAAACGACTGGACTGATTTTGATGAAATTTGTTGTGTGTGTTCAAGGGGACTTGAGAATGGTTTAGATTCACAATTTAGGCCGTGGTAAAAGCTTTTTTAATTCATTTTTAATTCGTAAGTACTTATAGAATCGGAAACTATGCATTTGATTAAGTGATGATCTTTAGCAAAGTTGATGTCCAAGAGCCCACGAGGGTTTTGGGAGTTACTAAGACCAATTTTCGACATATGGCACCACTGTCATTCCAATGCAGGTACAAATTTTCCGTTTTATGTATGTCATATTATTTCTTTAAAAAGCGGGCGAAGCCGCGGGCACCACTAGTTAACTTTATAAAAATACATCTATAGGTACATTCGACCTAAGACAACCTAACACTACCTATATTTAGAAAACAGAGCCGAGAAAGTTACGCGCACGGCGCCTTAAAACGTGAACTTTGATTTATATTTCTAGACAGACATTATCAATTCTAGCGTCGTACGGCAAACCGAAACCATCCGAAACCTAAGGTCGTTGAACCCCGCAGCCCTATTCTGGAGTCTGGGTATTGCAAGCGACTTTTTTGGCGGCAATTGTTGCCGTAATAAGATTCGTTGGGAGTGAAATTTTATATGAATTGTTTTTGCTAAATACTTGCTTTTTGAAACGCTGCACTCACTATACCGGTCTGAGCGCAAAGTCCAGGGTTCGATCCCTGGCCAGGCAGATGTATAAATGAGTTAGATTTCTGTTCTAGGTCGGGGTATTTGTTTTGGTCATTGTGTGTGTTCATAGCCACGACAAAGTGAGTTAAAATTCGTGGTGATAAAGTACGCAGTCTGGTCTTAATACGACGACCAAAGTTATTTCCATATTCATGTCTAAAAGATGTGCTAATTTAGAAAAAAGTTATACAAAGCATTTCAACTTAGTCCTCAGAGGTAATAATATAGGTTGTAGTGGCTATTTATAATTAATTAGGTGCATTGAATGTCTCCTTATCATTTCAATGTTCGAAAAAAACATATGAGTACCAAGTTTCAACTAATTTCGTCCAGTAGTTTCGGAGCAAATAGGCTGTGACAGACAAACGGACAGACGCACGAGTAATCCTAAGGTTACAGGTTTATGTCTTGTCGTACGGATCCCTAAAAAGGTCGATATGACTCTGCTACTTTAAAAAATCAAATAATGGAATATTATTTTCGAAAAATAAATTAATTGTTTCCACTGACCAGAATAATCTGCCATTTTATAATGCGAATCTCGACGAACTAATAAAATGGACAAGATATGGCCTTCCTCTCAACTCTGGCAATTTAATAGCATTATTACTTAAATCTAAAACACCTTTGGATGCGAAATCGAATTGTCACACCATTTTGATTGTTTAGTTTCCCTACTCGATGGTGCTGAAACTGGTCCTGTTGGGAAAACTCGTAAGGAATTTTCTTTTGTGATCGCATTTTTCTTTTATATCCCTCGCTAGAAAGTTATATAGAAAAATAATTCTATTTACAGATTTAAAATAATTTTCAATTGTAAAAACTAATTCGATTTGCACCTATCTTAAAAGTTAACGCACTACTTACTTGGTACTTCAACTGTTGCGATATTAACATCATCATCAATCATCAACAACCCATTACTGTCCCACTGCTGGGCACAGGTCTCCTCTCATAATGAGAAGGATTAGGCCATAGTCCACCGCGCTGGCCAAGTGCGTATTGGTAGACTTCACATACCTTTAAGATTTTTTATATAAATCTCTCAGGTATGCAGGTTTCCTCACGATGTTTTCGTTCACCGTTTAGCAAGTGATAATTAATTTCTATTAAGTGATCATTTTTTTCTCGATATTAACATAGGCTTCATTTGTGGATAAGTACCACCAATCTATTTTTGCCAAATGTTATATTTGCATTATCCTCCAAACTTGCAAAGTTTTGGATTGACGCAACTTTAATACGTTTATATTAAACATATTTTAATATTTTTAGTAACGTCATCATAGATTAGTATCTTTATACTTCGCCGCCTTGAAATTAAATGAAGCCACAAATGGCTTCTTATAGAAAGTTCTTTTTTTGAATCCTTGACAAATAAAAACATTTTTAGAGAAAATTTACGAATAATTAACTAATACTGCGTAATTTACATAATAAATAAATAATTTTTAATTATAATTTCAATTATTTTAGGGACATTTTAGCACGGAGACGTGGCAAAACTTTTTTACGCAACTATTTCAATTCTCAAAACTGGGTACATTTTCTTGTTAGGAGTGAGTAATCTTTACTAATCTATGAACGTCATTTATTCATTTATTTTCCACAGAAAAGAAAACATTTGCAATATAAAAAAAGTAAAATAAAAGCTTGTTAAAATTAAGATAGAGTTGGTTAAAAAGTCTAATAATTCAGTCTCATAGACCTAAGCCTTATACGTTCTACATATATACATATATTTATAAATTACAAACTCAAACTGCTAAATCCAAGGCAGATAACAAATGATTGATGAAAATGAAATGAAAATGAATGATGAATATCTTCTTAGTTATAATAACCTTGTGAGTGGTATATCCTATGACATCCTTATATCCTATGGGCTTTTTATGTCCATGTAGTTTTTATGTACTGTGGGCACAGGGGGCCCACTATCAAGGCCCCGGACCACAACAAGCCCCCGAAAGGCCAATATACTCGCTGAAACGACACGTATCTACTAAGAATTACGCAACATGTCTAAATTGAAATATTTTTTAATTATTACTTTTCAAAGGGCCCCCGAAGCACAGATTAATAACGTTACCCGAAATCTTGTGTGACCAGGGCTTCTGCATTCCTTAAGACGGCTGTGGACATACCTCTGTCCCAGCGAATCGTCACTTAAAGTAACAAATTTGACAAACCTGATTGTCAGATAAAATCCACAATTGCCTACGTGACATAAGAGCCGTGCACATAAAAATTCCGGGAATCAGAAGCACTTCATATATCTTGCATGTACTTGTATCTGCGCTGAAAACATGAAATTGAAAAAAATATTATTAAATTGTTTAACTTAATATTTACCTCATACATTGGTTTCCCTTCGGTCATGGAAAGGGTCCCAGGTTTGATCCACATTCAAGAAAATATTTGTAAAAAAATTGATGTGGTTTCTGCATTCTGATTTTGTTGTTGGCTGTTGGTTGGTTGTTGATTTAAGTATTTAGCTAAAGCTCTTGATTATTAATAATCAATCTATCTTTGGATTGTTTTTCATACGAGAGATTTTGGATAATTTATACCTACTAGAAGATAACAAATTTAGATTTTTCGTTAGAAAACCTGGAAAAAATGATTTAATGAATACCGGGCGTAAATAAGGAAGAAACAAGTACATTATTCATTTCTGGAGGTTTATCTTGCTGATGTATCTTTAAATAAACAAATATTAAGCATTTTTAATCTTTTCAGGGTCAAGTCGGTCATCGGGAGCCTAAATCGCATACGTGACTGGCGTCGCACACTTCTTAGAAACGCCCACATGAGCGCCGCCTGATTTAATCGAATTAGTCTTGTATCTCCGTGCAAAGATTTTAAGTTTTTTTCATATAGGAGTAGCTGACGAGCATGCATTTCTAATAATATTTTTTTATATTATAGGAGTAGCAGACGAGCATACAGTCCACCTGATGATAAGTGACTATTGCCGCTCATGGACATCTGTAATCAACCCCAGATAGGATTAGATATTTCTACCTGAGGTCGGCAAAAGTTTCTCCGCTACTCTTGAGACTAAGCTGGTATGCCTCGGATAAATATGTCGCTTACCACATCTTTCAAACCAGAACTCAGCAGCGCTTAACGTTGCTGTTATGAGGCAGAAATAGGTGTGGCGGTGGTGCCGCCGAAGTCAAACCACAAAGGGTTCTTAAAATAAGTGGAAAAATCAGACTCTTACGTACACTACTTACCACTCTTACCCTTACTCCTATATTATTTTATATTTTAGTACATGCAGCCAGTAAGGAAGGAAGTAATTGGTAAGTGGAGGAGGTAGGTTGAAAGATGAGTAGTTAGGTAATTAAACAACAACAAACAACAGAAAAACAACGACAAGAAAATAGTTTAACTATTTACTAGAATTAATAATATTTTCTTTTTTACTTTATTTTTTATATAATAGTTTTAATTAAGTAACATAATTATATATAATCTATCTATCTATTTACAAACTATAAATCTATATACAATATATTATACAAACAATATAATTTAAACAAAAAAAAAGAAATATTAAAACTTAAATTTAAATAGTTTTAACTATCTTCGTTTTTGATTAAAAATAACTTAATCGTTCTAAAAATATTATTATTGTTCCTTGTGTACTATGTACCATCATTATAATACAAAAGTACTAAAATAGCTTACAATGTTAAGCCACGTCGAGCGTCGGGAGTGGATGGGTAACCGCAAGTGGCTAAACATGTCAAACTGGCAGACTGCTCACTTCACTAATGTACTTAGAAGAGTAAAGTTAAGTGCGTTAAAAGCTTAAGAATGATAAAGTCTAAAGCTACATTTATATTGACAGACATATAACGTGTCAGACAAGGGCCGTGACATACAAAATAATATTGAAGGTGGTAGAACTCTTTGTGGTTCGACTCCGACGGCACCACCACCACTTCTATTTCTTCCTCATAACAGCAGTGTTAAGCGCCACTGAATTCTGGTTTGAAGGGTGTGGTAAGGGAAACATATTTTTCCGAGGCGTTCCAGCTTAGTCCTCAGGGGTAGCGGCGTATCTGTGGCCGATCTTAGGTAGGAATATCTAATCCTATCTGGGGTTGATTACAAATGTCCATGGGTGGCAGTAGCCACATACGATCCGGTGAACTGCACGCTCCTCTGCTACTCCTATATTATAAAAAAAATATATATACTTATGTCATTCTCTATAATGTGTATGGTATTTATATCTTCCGTAATCCGACCGCGCAGACACTGGCTGTACTTGTGAAGAAAAATATAATATAAAAGAAAGAAAATTATAAAGAAGATATTGTCTGACACGATACGTTCAATGTCTGTTAATATAAATGAAGCCTAATTCGATTATTTGTACTAATGAAACTTTTCTTCCACATATTTTTAATTATTTGTCATAAAAACTTAACATTTATAACCCTACTCTTACTTGTGTGCTGTGTATATTATAGACACACACAAAAGTAAACATAATAGCACACAGAGCTAAAGACATGTCCAAATTGATTTAGAAATACACCCACAAAGTCAAAAGAATTTGTTAACAATCGCTCGATCTTCGTGAAAATTAACCAGGACTTTATAAAGCTGATTAATCACAGTTGACAGCTGTACATACGCCGCACTAAAGCTACTAAGCGCACTAGTAATCAGCTATACGTTATAGTATAGCTATAGCCAGTCATCCACAGAGTTTACTGGGCTAAAAGTTGAACGAACCTAGGAAGCGCTCGCGTCTCGTTGCTCTCAACTCACCCACACACACGCAACGAGATAACGCGCACACAGCCACACTGAACAAAGTTGGATACACACACTAATGAAAACGAAGCGTGAGAAATGTTGATAACTCACTTGCGTTAGTGAGCTCAATCGTCACTTCCGAGTTCGACCTTAGATACACAACCCTTTCAAAGGTGCTAACAAATCATTTTTGAGCTAAAAATAACTCGACTCGATTTCAAATTGTTTAAAATAAGTAACAAAACATTTGAATACTAATAAACAGTGTTGTCTATAAGTTATAATAGATAGTTCATTAAAAATAAAATCAGAAAGAGATAGGCAATTAATATCAGTTCGGCAGTGTGAGTGACCGCGTAGGCGATACATAGGTACCCACTTAATGAGACTCGAGTAGTTGCAACTCGTATGACTGGGCTGACTCCTTTGGCTTATGTAAGCCTGGTACTTCAAATCTTGTTTATGCATACGTATGTACAAGATTTTTTTACAAGCAGTTTAAAATAACCAACCGGCTTGAGGAGGCCATTATTTAAAAATGTCTTTGCATTTCCGCGTTGAGAAAATAAAAAAGGTCATTCGCGCCTAAAATTACATTAAGTGAATACAAATTCGTCGTTGTTGACTTGAATATATTTACAATGATTAACGAAATAGAAATGCCGCGATGTGGTGTGTTGGTTTTTAATACAATTAGAGGCTAGAAATAGAAAAATACGCAACATAATGCCATGAGCATTTAGTAACGCTATATAGTTGCTTTAATTTTATAGATATATTATTTATCCAAATTTAACCTAACCGAGATCGAAAATTGCGTAATGACGATATTTGTAAGCAAAACATGAGATCAATTGAGTATTTAACGGTCGGTATCTTCAATAGCGTCTACTCATATCACAAATCAAGTAACGTTTGTCATTAATATTTAATCTATCCAATGTTTAATCAACCAAAGATCAACATTTGAGAATTTCAATTAATTATACTTCATTAGACATTGTTGAATTTAATCGAATGTTTTGCCTAGCGTAGCGAAAAAATTCTAAGTCTATGGTTTTGCCAAATAAAAATTTAAGATAAAAATTTGTCAATCCCTACTACTCTACTCTAATAGATATATTTCGATCGTTGGTTTGCAAGAATTGGATAGATTCAATATTAATAACAGATCTGAATGAAACGCAATATAATTTATATTTACAGCAACATAATTAATTTATATCAATGATCAATTAATTACCTATATAGACAAGGAAATAAATTTAATATGAAACCCTGCTACTTTGTTGTATGTTAATCATATGCTCTCTTTACGTGGATAACCAAGTTTCTTTACGGTTATTTTATTCAGATTTATATTACATCCTAGCTAAGCACCGATCTGATACATAACTGTTCAGGTAGATTAAAATATGTATGTACTCTATGCATTTTAGAAATACGAACTTTAATTAATAAGATTGTAATTGCATGCGATACAAATAAATTAAAAACGCGTACAATTCCTCTACAATATTAGTCTAAAATCATTAACATCTGTTTACTATCGCCTGAATGATAGTTGCATAGACAACCAATTAGTCCGTTGAGCTATTGAGCAGTTGCCTAAGCCACTATGCTCGGGCGCATTTGTTACTTGAGCAACTGACAAGCAGCATTATGCTATAAATTATAATTTACTAGTGGTGCCCGCGGCTTCGCCCGCATTTTAAAGAAATAATAGGACAAACATAAAACGGATTTTTTTTACCTTCATTGGAATGACAGTGGTGCCATCTGTCGAAAATTGGTCTTACCAACTCCTAAACCCTCGTGGGCTCTTGGACAACAACTTTGCTAAAGATCATAACTTGATCAAATGCATAGTTTCCGATTCTATAACTACTTACGAATTAAAAATTAATTAAACCTTTTCCCACGGACTAAATTGTGAATCTAAACCATTCTCAAGTCCACTTGAACACACACAACAAATTTCATCTAAATCAGTCCAATCGTTTAGGAGGAGTTCAGTGACATACACACGCACATAAGAAATATATATATAAAGATTTGGAAAATCTGTCAATAATCATTTGTCTACGCGACTGTATAGATGCATGAGCTACTTTACGTTAAGGCTGACATCTCATTGGTTGCTATCTCTTGAGCTTGATAGGTGTAGCCATTAAGTAGTAGCTAAGGCGACTATTTAGTAGCTTATGTATCTATACAGACGCGTAGACGATTGACTACTGACAGATTTTTCAAATTAAATCAAACGTATGCCTCTCGTCGATCGTTTAAACAAGTTGAACACTTGTGCGGTAGGCTACCATTTTGTCTCTTAAGCAACTAATCAGCAGCTTAAGCGACAAGATGGTGGTAGCTTAGAATAATTGGCACTCTCATACCTTAGTAGCCATTGGGCAATGAGATTGAATAGAGTTTATAAGTTTCAAAAAGGCGTATAAAAGGCGTTTATGGATTGACTCCGGAGGCACCACTGCGACACCTATTTCTAACCTCAGGTAGGAATATCTAATCCTATCTGGGGTTGATAACGGATGTCCATGGGCGGTAGAAGCCACTTACCATCAGGTGGACTGCATGCTCGTCTTCTCCTACATAATAAAAAACAATGGCAACATAATAATCAAGTTTGTTACCTTCAAACAACATGTACTACAGAGACACAAATGTAGAGTAGCAACAACTACTCTACAATGTGAGAAAAGTGCCAAAATTTTACCAAACTACGATCGTAGTGTACGCTACGTTGTCGTAGCGCTACGCACCGCCGCTCCGAGGTACGCGAAAGTTTTCGCACCTTATCTTATCTTTTGTAAATCTTTACAGATCGCGATGATTACTTTCTGTAGCAAATTTTGTATGACTACAAAGTTTATAATGTGTTTTCTAGTTAACGACATGTTTTTTTTTGGGTTTGTAAGAACCGACTGAGGTCTTAGATTATAACACATGTCTGTTTTTTACACATCTATTTCTAGCGTGTAGTTGTTTTAACATTTTGCTGGCTGACTTACGTATGAGATACCTCAACCCTTAGGAGTAAACGCATCTGGCCATCTCCGATAGGCTAGGTAGATCAGGTAGAGCCCTCATTCTATATGGATCTGATTGCAGATGTCCGAAGGTGGCAATGATCACTTACCATCAGGTGGTCTTCATGCACTTTTGGTACTTGAACTATAGTAATATTTATGAGAAAAATAGTATAATAGTAATAGCGCTGACTAAGAGGTGAATGACTGGCATTGTAAATACACGCTCGCCATAGCATCAATTAATTCACGGTTCGAATCTACGCGAAAATGTTACTGAATACCACGTGGTATAATATATACTGATTACTAAATATTTTTACTCTCCCACTGCTGTGCACTGATCTCCTTTCAAAATATGAGGGTTTTGAACTATAGTTCAACACCTTAAGTAAGTGCGGATTAGTAGACTTCACATAAATTTCAGAAGTATTTTAAAAACTTTTGGACCTATAGTTTTCCGCAAAACCTAAAAACTAATATACATAAAAAATAATAATATATAAAAAAAATATTGGTGCGCTATCTTAAAGAATCTACCATATTGGATTTATAATGATGTCAATAAGCCAATTGCACATGGTCATCCTTTAAAACAAAATCTTATCTTAATTGGCTGTGGTGGTAATATGTAAAATTCAGTTGCCAGTACCCTTACCAGGAGTTTTTACGTTTCGACAAATATGACTGTTTTGGTATTTTTTTACGTATTTGCCCATAGAAATTCCAATCAGCGCCCCTAGCGGTTTGTGTCAGAACTAGGAAATCGTATGGGCCAATACGTAAACAAATACCAAAACAGTCATATTTGTCGAAACGTAAAAACTCCTGGTAAGGGTACAGGTTGAACCGACACGTAGTCTGTAAAAGTCTGTAAAAATAATTTACAAGTTACTTAACCCGTCAATTGACATAGACAAAACAGTCTAGTCTGCGGCGAACATGCGCTCGGCCTATCGCCTGCCAATCCGAGCGGTATCTAATGGAGTTGCTATTACCCCCTCCGCGATTTATCTAGCAGCTGGCTGTGTTATCTACGCTGAGAGTTACTGCGTGCTACAGTGCTATGTTTAAGACCTAAGAGCTCTTGGGCTATCGTTTAGCTTATGGCGGAAGTCAGAATAGAGATCAATACAATTAAATAGAGTTTATTGTCTGTGTGTAATAGTGTATGGTCATTAAAAACACAATTTTAGCTTTATCGGCAGAGGTTAAGAGGTTTAAAATTTAGTTACCAGATTGAGTTGACATATACGACAATGAAAATTAAATAAAAGTTTGTAAAATAAGTTTACAAATTACTTAACCCGTCAATTGACATAGACAAAACAGTCTAGTCTGCGACGAACATGCGTTCAGCCTATCGCCTGCCAATCCGAGCGGTATCTAATGGAGTTGCCATTACCCCCTCCGCGATTTATCTAGCAGCTGGCTGTGTTATCTACGCTGAGAGTTACTGCGTGCTACAGTGCTATGTTTAAGACCTAAGAGCTCTTGGGCTATCGTTTAGCTCATGGAAGTATGGGTGTTAGAATGAGATCTATACAATTAAATAGTTATTTGTCTGTATAATTTTGAAATAACTGTAACTTTCTAAGTTTAATAAAGAGATGGTCAATTTTAACTGTCGTAAAAAATATCTATCAAAAATCTAAAGCCGATATTGTAACGAGATGAATTATTCCGAATAGTAGCTCACGCATATATGTGTAAACATAGCTAGCTTAGCTACTTCTAACTAGCTTAGTTCGCTTCCCAACGATGTCACAGAAGTCCTCTAAGTTTAATTAAGAAAATAGTTAGTAGTGGCTTTCCTACGATTACTATTCCTAGGTTATTCTACCTAGAATTACTATTTCATTTATTACAGACAATCTAGGAAAGGTCTTGCGAAGTCTTCTAAGAGCCCGAAAGATGAATCTATTTTTACGCGTCATTTAAACAAGCTTACGATTTACAATAATTCTGCTATTTAACTGGTTTAATTCTGCTGCAACTTGCTACAAAGTTGTAGCTTTGAAGTCTTCACAGTCGAACCACGTAGTTCTATCATTTCTATAATATAAATATCAAAGTACATTCGAAGGACGATAGCTCACTCATCACGGCGTTTTATGGCTTTGAGCGCCGGGAATGATGACTCACGCAGAGCCAGCTTTATGGAGTACATTACTATAGATCGATAGCCCAGCAGTGGGATTAGAAGTGATTGTCGATGGTTGCAGGGGAAAATCCTGGAATCCAATTCCTTAATTATGTGTTTTTATTGCAGAAATGAAAAATATAGCCAATGACAATATTTTTTTGATAATATTTTAATGAATAATAGGGTTTAATAAAATTTGCTATTTACTGCTTATTTATTTACTAAAAAATTTTATATTTTCTTTAAAAAAAACTAAATTGTAATGAAATAAATTGTCCGTTCTCTTCCAGTCTGAACTTAAATGTTCAACAGGAAAATAATATATTTTTTATTCATTATTTTATTATTAATTTTATAAACGGTTCCAAAGTATTTATTATTTTTAATTAATTTTCTTTTAACCAATCTGTTTAAAAAAATATCAAACGGGCTACCGAGCAAGCAAAATACAAATTTTAATTCTGTTCTTTTAATTATTTTTAATATAAGGACAATGCTTATGACCAGTAAATCCAATATACAGTCTGTGCATGTATCCATTTTATAGTCTGTCAAGCTCCGCCGATACATAGGATCGGTTGGCTAATCGATAAAAAGGTGATACGATAAATTGTAGCCCGGTATGTCCGTAACGTCAATCCGAGCGAGGGAGGTATCGCCGGTACCAGGAACACATAGGCGCGAACACGTTCCTCGCTTCCTCCTGCTGAGACGAGCTAGTCTGCGCGCACTGGGCTAAAAGTTCAACGACCAGCCGCGGTAGAGATGACATCGTTTTTGTATAACTCGGAATAACTTCTAGTTTCCTAGTCAGTTGTTTTCTTTTTTTATTTTTTATTGCGTTTTTTTCTATCCGCGTTCGTGTTGAAAGAAGCGAATGGACGACATTCTTGTTGCCAGAGTAAATGTGTGGAAGAGTCATATTTTTGGTAAATTGACTACACTGTTAAAGTTGTAGATAATAATAATATTCAGGGACTATAAACTAAATAAACAATATTTAGAACGTTTAGTCACACAGGTCGCACTTCAAAAACTATGATCAAACTTGTAATTAATTGTACTTTATTTGTTTTTTGCGTGATAATAAGTAAATAAAGCTACTTATTAAATATTAATGTATGCTGATTATAATTAAAGTGTGGAGCTTCAGAAAGTCCACCAAATAAGATCAAAACATTAAAATTTTATATCATAATCCTCAATACTTACGATGTGCGAGTTAAATAAACGCTTAATATTGATGAATCTTTGCCATAACTTGCAAAATGTTACGTTCCTTGAACCTTAACGGCTAAAGTAAAAATTATAAACGATTAAATTAAATACCTGTGGCACCTTTACACTGAAATCGCAAAAACCAACAATTATGCGGATGGCCACCGCAGCATCGCAAAACCTTGTGTGTAGCCGTCATAAATATACAACTTTCTTCACCAATACCCATCACCTCTACTACAGTCGTAATAAAGTTGAAAAGACCAGAATTTGTTAAGGAATCTTAAGTAACAAATCTCCATTTGTAATTTACAATATGGCGTTTAGCTTGAAGCTTTAAGAGCTAGTTTTGTTTGTTTTATTTATAGCATGGTTATTAAGGAAAGCAGAAGACACCACCAGTAGGCATCGAGGTACTAGGAATCTATGAGTCGGAGAGAGCTCACTTACGTATAGTATATTTGTATGAAATGGCTTCCTATTGCAATGTTTCAACGGAGGCTTTCAATCGACGCTTCCTACAATTATGTAGCAGCAACTGTGTTGCCTTTCTATGTATGATATTCTTATTTTTATGGGAATGTGTTTTGTTGGTACTATATATACGAATACACTAAATATGTGAATGCGAAAGTGGGATGTTCATAATAAATTGAGAACTGAAACCTACTAAAATGTTAGAATAGAAAAATTTGAGTAAATACGATTTGCCTTATTGATTTCGTAAATAAAATTGGATCAATCGTGAATTAGGTTCGGACAAATAGTTTTTAAAACTACAGAGACTGTTATATAATCCAAGCAATGTAGGTACACGTTAATTCAAAATGTAGACAATATAACTAGGTAATTGAATGATCATTGTAATTTACATTATTTTATGGAATTAACGCAACTGTGCTACCTGCTTTGAAGAGTTTTTCTAGACTGACGATAAGAATATTTGTTATAACTGTTAAGTTATAACTTATAACTGTTTTTACACCTACTTCACCAATGTAGAATTTTGGAAAAGCAATGATACGAATTTCGACGTCACACAAATCTACAATGGTACGCGCGTATCTGTGATGTTTCAAAGTTATGTCCTGAAAAATAAAAAAATAATTAGCAATAGACATGAGATCACTTTTTACTAGTAAAACGAAATCAAAATAACTACATATCAGGGTATGCTGTCTTTCTATTTTTAGTTTTAACATAGTTCTTAACAATATACAAAATCAATCAGTACTACAATGGATTTAGAAAATAGAAAATAATACCTATTAGTATATTTATTTAAAATAAAAAATCCTGTGTATGATCGTACATATAAAAACTTTATATTATAGGTGCATAACCCCAAAGACCGCAGTGACCATGATTAGAACAGCCCAATAGTAGGGCCACCATAAAAACCGGTGCACCCACATAATCAAAGACAATGAGGAATTTACAGAACCGGCTTAATAAGACCCCTCCTCTGTATACCATAATACATTTCCAATACTTATAAAACAGGAGATTAGGAAGTCAAGGCTTTTGTTATGTCGGTAGCTGAACACTTGGTAGGGATGTGGAAAATAATCGTTTTTTATAATAATCGATCATTTTTGTGTAATAATCGATTTTTAAACTAGTAATAATTGACTACTTTATAGAAATCGATTAATTTATCGATTTTTTATGTGAATGGTTGACCTGCGATTTAAAACCAAATTTTGCGATGGCTTTCTTTCTTTTGTATCGTCACATTTCATGGACTTTTGGTGACCTTTTCGTGGTCTTTTCGTAGTCCAATTTTGAATTCAGTTACAAAAATCGATTATTTATCCATTTTTTTTTAATAATCGATTTATTTTTAAGAGAGAAAAAACTATTACTAAAAATCGTTCTCACTCCCTAGCACTCGATTTCATGTAGGCGCCATTTATCGAACGTGTGAACGTTTTTCTAGTGAATATAAATTCGATTCTCGTCCGATGCGGTGGGATTTCGTAATTGTACGTGGGCACTCGAGATAATGGATAATGCAATGCTTTCGTTTTTTTCCAAACTCAAAACAAACATCTAATGTTATGGAACTCAAGAATATTCATGTGTGGAAACGCACGTTTTTTTCATATACGTAATTGTATCTTTACGAATTAATAAACTTATTTTTTATAACACTGGAGTAGCAGACGAGTATGCAGTTCACCTACGTAAGTGGCTACTGCCGCCCATGGACATCTGTAATCAACCCCAGATAAGATGAGATTCCTATCTGAGGTCAGCTACTGATGCGACGCTATCCTGAGAACAAAGCTGGAATGCCTCGGAAACATATGTCTCCCTTACCACACCCTTCAAACCAGATCACAGCAGCGCTTAACACTGGTAATATTAGGCAGAGATAGGTTTGGCGATGGTGCCGCCAGAGTCGAACTACAAAGGGAGCCCTTACTTACCAGGTTTCCTATGAATAAAAAAAATCAAAAGTCTAAATTCGTGATTGAGATATTATTTGGTCGAGAATCGAACCCGGAACCCACTGCATATACGACTGTATACCAGGCCGGTAATCCATTATCCATTTAATGGAAGAACTAAATATTTAATTATCCCTAATTAACTTTATTCACACATGCATTGTCCAAACTTACAAAGTAATGACTAAACCGAAGTCTTAGCGAGGTTTATTTTATAGAATTCCTTGGTTTATTGTTATTATTCAACCATAGATTAGTAAAGATTACTCACTCCTAACAAGAAAATGTACCCAGTTTTGAGAATTGAAATAGTTGCCTAATAGTACATTACAATACGAGGACGAAAAATTTTTTTCTGACAAGTGTGAGTTTGCAGGCCGAGCCGCAGGCGAGGACTGCAATCACACGAGTCAGAAAAACATTTTTCGTCCGCGTGTTGTATAAAATTTTATATTACGGGGTCGGAAATTGGGGTTTTGCGCACGCGAAGCGTGCGTAAAACGTCAATTTACGCACGCCGTGATATAAAAAAAGTTTTGCCACGTCTCCGTGCTAAAATGTCCCTATAATATTTGAAATAATTATTTAATTATTATGTAAATTACGCAGTATTACTTATTTATTCGTAAATTTTCTCTAAAAATGTTTTTATTTGTCAAGAATTCAAAAAAGAACTTACTAATAAGCCGTTTGTGGCTTCATTCAATTTCAAGGCGGCGAAGTATCTTTACTAATCTATGTATTCAACAATTATTATTGACAAATCCTAGGTGGCTTCAAATGTCAATCATACATAGGCTTTTCTTTAAAACATTAAATTAAATACTAATTAAAATAATAAGAACTAATAATTTATACAATATAGATATTAATAAAATAAAACTATTTCTTGATCCAATTTACAACTTTTATTATTACCGCATAAAATACAACTCAAACGTCCAAAGCGTTCTTTTTCTTTTTTTACCAATCGTACCAGCCAGTACTAATTTATGCCAGCCAGTGACTATATAAATTAGCACTTATTAAATAATAAAAATAACATCATGAAAATAACACAAAATAATTAATTAAAATAATACCTTAGTTATATAATATGAATATATTTCTAACAATATATACAAAAAGGAAAAACAAAAGTTATTCTTAACGCCGAGAGAAAACATCTTCCACGGCAAAATGAATCAAAAACATTAAGTCAATGCCTCTCGTGTCTTCCTGAATTCCTTAGCCAGTGATCTGCATACACGGAATTTCTGCGCTATTAATCTCCTGTGAGGTCCTAACCATTAAAATAAACTAGCTTTTTAATAAGTACTGTACGTTTATGTTTGCCTGGTAGAAGCTTGTTTCGAGATGTCGCAAATTAGTTATTGTTTGAGAGACATTCCGAATTTTTAAGTGTACATTTATACAAGCGATTTAAATGCTAAAGGCGAAGACGAAATCTTTGTGTCGAGCGAGGTAGCATAAATCTAAGCCATATTGTCATACAAACCAAAGTTTTGATAATACTTCTAAAGGTGGTAAAACCTATTTTGGTTCGACACCGGCGGCACCACCGCCACACCTATTTCTGCCTCATAACAGCAGTGTTAAGCGCTGCTGTGCGCTAGTTTGAAGGGTGTGGTAAGGGAGACATACTTTTCCGAAGCTTAGTCCTCAGAGGTAGCGGCGTATCTGTGGCCGACATCAGGTAGGAATATCTTATCCCATCTGGGGTGATTAGATGTCCAATATCCATAGGCGGCAGTAGCCATTTACCATCAGGTGGACTGCATGGTCGTCTGCTACGCCTATATTATATAAAACTTCCTTTGATAAATATAAATACAAGCTGCCAAAGCTTGTGGAACAAGATTTATATGTAATTTATATTAAGAAAGGCAAAAGATCATTCCAATTTCCTACAAGTCTTCGGTTAAAAGATTTATTTTGTCTTTATATTACTTAATTAGTTTTAACTATCGTTTAATAAACAGATTAGCGGCAATGTCAGCAATGAGAACTAGTTACGTAACATAGCTTTCGCGTTTAAACTTTATAGTAACTTTATAGTTCCGAGCTTTCTCGTACAGTCAGAACATAAATTGTACATTTACGAGAATGCTTGTAATTTGTGATTAAATCGTACTTTCCATTTTACTACAGCTTTAAGTAAAATGAAACAATAACTAATATTTCTTGTAAAACGGCGCATCTCTATAAATCGAAGATCGACACGCAAACATTGTAGTTACGTTATCTATCGATGTAGCCAACGTAAGCCGTCAATAGTACCAGGCGATCATAAACCGAACAAGAGTCAACTACATATTTCGACTGCCAAACGCTCAATAAAAACTTCTAAACTTGAACATAACGCGCAACAGAGACGCCGCTATCTGTTTTACCAGCCCTCTCCCTCACTTTACGTCAGTTGACAAGCAGTGGGTGAACGAACTTTGAGAGTTTACTGGGCTAAAAGTTGAATGTACCTCCGTTCGCGGACATTACGAACAAGATAGCAACTTTACCATACACCGCTCGTATAATAAAAGACATAAACACCTTTTTGCGATAACTAAATTATAAACTGCAAAACTGTATAATAAAGTTTAAATTGGCGTGTTATGATTACGTTTATGAGTCGTTTGGGTATACATCGGCAAGTTTCTCACGACTACTACTACATTAGCAATCGAGTAGTGAGACGTGTGTGCGGATACGGCTCGTGCTGTGGTGTGTGTTCGCTTGAGGTTGGTGTAGTCTTGAAAATAATTTCGCGGTCACACCGAGCCGGCGGGTTCACACAACCTGAACCACCTGTCTCTGTTGCACGCCTGGTTATTTATATCTATGCGCGAACCTATGTAACATACATATACATATCAAAAGGCTGCGTAGAAGTATGCGATAATAGCTATCTAACATAGTTAATTGACAAGCGCAAGGGAATACTTCCGACTACCATAAATTGATAAATGTTGGCTTATTTTAAACTCAGTTTGTTTATTTAGTATGCTCAGAAAACAATGGAATGCTTTGAATTGTCAGGAATTAACGTGGCTGTTTTAATTTGTCCGGCAATGATGAAAAATGCAGATATTGAGTTGCTTTTAAGGCGGCACATTGTATTCATTCCACATTCCATTAATGCTTGCATTTCAAGGAGTTTTATTCTTATAAGAGCTTTATTTTATCTTCCAAATTAAAAACAAGTACGATGTTCAACATTACTTGGCTGAGAGCTTTCCTGTTCTCTTGTTTCAGAGAACAAAGGGTTAAATTACTCAGAGTTCAGCGTACAGTAACAATTAACATTTATTCCTTTGAAATAGCAATACATGTATTTAAGAGTGTAAGATTATCTTATATTTTGAAAGAAAAGAAAGAAAAACATTATTAGTTGCATTTTAATTAGATTAAGTAGATATCCTTCGTGGGTTGACTCCGGAAGCACCACAGCAACACATACATATTTCTGTCTAATAATACTGTAAAGCTGCTGTGTTCTGGTTAGAAGGGTGTGGTAAGAGAGAAACACTTATCCGAGGCATTTCAGCTTAGTCCACAGGGGTAGCGCATCTGTGGCCGACCTTATGTAGGAAGCCAATTTTATCTGAGATTGATTGATTTTGTCTACGCGCGATAGAGCTTACTAACCATCAGGTGGCTTGTCTGCTCATGCTGCCTGCTACTATATTATAATAATAGATATCCAGGCGCGGTAGTGGCCTTGTTCCTGAAGTCTCGGGACTAGAATAGGGCTACGGTATCGCCTGCCTGTCGTAAGAGGCGACTAAAAGGGGACTTCCGGGGTTGCCGGCGGCAAGAATAGGAGCTCGAACCGTCCAGCAAGCAACCACAGGAAGGAAACACCAGGTGTACGGGAGGAGCGTAAACTGCTCCCCCCAGGGCAAAGCGCTCGAAAGACTCCGGTTGTGTTCCATCGAAGATTCCGGAATTCTCCATCAAGCGCTGAGGACGGCCACCGGGGGGGTTTTAGTGCGGTAAAAATCCCACATAACCCAGCGTCGCTCCCACGTCGTCGAGTACGTTTTGAAGGTTCCCTCCTCGAAAAGAAAAAAAAGGCACGGCAGTGGCCACTTACCATCAGATGAACTACATGCTCGATTGCTACTTCTACATATTACCCTTTCGGCTATCTTTATAAAACTCCCAAAGAATCTCAATTTCTATTTATAAAAAATCCGTTCCATCCATAAATTCCGTATTTTTTGATTCGATAGTTTCGCATCAGGTTAGTGACCTCGCTAACAATTAATATGGCTAATTCTCAAGCAATCAATCGATGTTTAATCGAAGCTGTTTCCTTGGCAACGCTATAAAATGATGCTTCGGTATAGTCTTCAGTTCCACTGCAAACGGGTAAGCGTGGAACGATTATTTTTTATATAATATAGGAGTAGCATACGAGCATGCAGTCCACCTGATGGTAAGTGGCTACTGCCGCACATGAACATCTGCAATCAACCAAGTAATTGGATTCCTACCTGAGGTCGGCCACATATACGCTGCTCCTCTGAGGACTAAGCTAGAAAACCTCGGAAAAGTATGTCTCCCTTACCACACCCTTCAAACCAGAACACAGCGGCGCTTAACACTACTGTTGTTAGGCGGAAATGGGTGTGGCGGTGGTACCTCCGTAGTCGAACACAGAGGGTTCTACCACCTTCAAACTGTTTACTTATTATAACGAATTGATTGCAGTTTATTTTATGAGTATGATTGTTCATTTGAAATAATCGTTCTACATCGATCAGTTAAATGAACTTTCAACGTCGATCGTCATATTGTCACTTTTCGGTCGATCTATCGAAGCTATCGATCGAACGAGTCAGTTGACGTAGAAAACATTTTAAAATCATACAGTTATAAATAGCGATATATGGTGAACTCAATCATGGATGAATCGTCGATCGTTCGAATCGATCGATGTTGATCGACGACGAGAATCGGTCGATTGGCTACGAAGATGGATATTGATCGGTTAATTAGCTAAACGTTACTTTCTACTTAAACTTGTTCATGAAAAGATCTTAAGCTAGGAATCTTAAAAAGACAGACCTTTGTCCAGTTTTGTACCTTTTTACCCAACTTCAGAGGGTAATGTTTTTCGAGCGTATATACATACTAGCTGACCCGGCAAAAGTTGTGTTGCCATATAAATAAAAAAATTTTAACGGTGAACAACCCTTAACTTAGGGGTATGAAAAATAGGTAGCCTATACTCAGACCTACTGAATATGCATATAAAATTTGGTGAAAATCGGTAAAGCCGTTTCGGAGGAGTACGGTAACTAACACTGTGTCACGAGAATTTTATATATAAGATTAGGTATGTTCTTTGGCGTGATTTCCAGCCCAAATAGCCAGACGGATTTAAACGTATGAAATCATATACAATCGTGGTAAAAAAATCCGCAACTTTGCAATATTCATTAAAATGAAATTTCGCCCACTATGGCATAAACTATGTCCTTATAATTCTCGCTCATAAAATAACATCGAAGTAAAACAACTACCTTACTAATTCTGATTAATAGCAGTTCTTCAACAACTTCAGTTTTATGTGACAATTTTGTTGAATACTTTGATTTCCGGTATCATTATCACAGAGGCAATAAAAGTTGTAAGACTCGAATTTAATGATCTGTTTTACTCGCATTTTTTAACATTTTAATTGAAGTAGCAGATGAGGATGCAGACCATCTGATAGTACGTGCTTACTGTCACGAATAGACACCTTAAATCAATCCGAGATAAGATTAAATACTTGGTGAATCACAGATTACTATCCTTCTTATACTACCCCTCAGGAGTAAGTTGGAATAAGTAAACCCTTCAAAACAGAACACAGCAACGCTTAACAACTTAATTGTAATAAATTATTCTAATTAGGTAACAGTTTTAGATGGATGCATCGCATCATATATCGCTGCTTTGCAAGAATATACAACTCAAAAAATTAACCAATGTTTTTGTTTCGAGATATTTTTAATAAATGATGTTAAAATAAGGGAAAATACAGGTATGAGTAGCTATAGGCATATGTAACCACTGTACAGTTAACCTTAAAATAGGAAATATTTTGGATTAAATTGTACCTTTAACAGAAAAATGAATTTTGAGTTGTGCTGTTATTCTTGCAAAGCAGTGATTTCCATACCACACCCTTTAACATAAAACAGCGCTGAAGTCTGTGATTATAATTCCGATAAATTATTTTATTATCACATCGATATCACATACTAGAGGAAAATGCGCTCCATGTAAAACTAACTTTGATGAGTAAAATAGAAAGATACTTCTACAAACACAAAACGCTGAATTGCCAGATATTTTTTGAATTCTTGAGAAATAAAAAATATTTTTAAAGAAAATGTACGTATAAATAACTATTACTACGCAATTTACATAATAAATAAGTATTTCAAACATTATGTGTTATGGAGTTTCTTTCGCCGCTTCTTCTCCATAACGAAACACCTTGTGAAGTGGTGGTAGTTGTATTGACATTCAAAAAGTGCTCTGTAAAGAACCTATTTTGAATAAAAAAAAATTGATTTGATTTATAGGGACACTTTTGACGTGGCAAATTTTAGACGTGGCAAAACTTTATTTACGCAATAATTTCAATTCTCAAAACTGATCAGACTTTCTTGTTAGGTGATTTATCTATGTTTTTTACTTATCTAAGATGTAATAGGTACTTCAAAGCAAGAAAAACCGGGTAGTTCTAAATTTCACCATCAAACGTCGTTTCACGTGGAACGATTCATTATTATTATCAAGTGAAGTGGATAATCTCCTCCGCTGTTAGTTGCCACCGTGTCCAATGAGATCAGATATACTGTCGCATAATTAGAAACAACTTGGTTGGCAATCAGCTAGACAGGTCCGTCTGGACGCACAGGGCGCGGATTAATGGTTAGTTTTCATGTGGTCCTGGTACTTTGAGTGACCTACATGAAAGTTTCTTATATACCTAATAACGTTAAATGGTCATTATAACGAATTTCGGCCTCTCGATCGAGGGGTCCGAAGTTCAAATCCCAAGCACGCACCTCTGATTTTCAAATTTATGTGCGTTTAGAAATTAATTATCACTTGCTTAAACGGCGAAGGAAAACATCTTGAGGAAACCTGCATACCTGAGATTTATAAAAAAAAATCTTAACGGTATGTGAAGTAGTCTAGACCAATACGCACTTGGCCAGCGCGGTGGACTATGGCCTAATCCTTCTTATTCTAAGAGGAGACCCGTGCCCAGCAGTGGGACAGTAATGGTTTGATGATGATGATAATGATGATGGTCATTATAACAGTGGTCATCGTAACAGTGGCCACCGGATATGTAGGTGACTCAGGGTTCGATTCTCGGTAACACACACTTACATTATGTATTTCCTACCGTCATTTGAAGTGGCAAAGGTCCTCCTGATAGTAAGTGGCTACTTCAGCCCATGTACATCATTAATGAACCCCAGAGGAAGTCAGAACGCCTCGCATAAGTATATCTCCCTTACTTACCACACCTTATTTTTTTATAACATATAAATAGCAGAAGTGCATGCAGTCCACCTGATGGTAAGTGGCTACTGCCGCCCATTGACATCTGTAATCAGCCCCAGGGTGGATTAGATGTTCCTGCCTGAGTTCGGCCACAGATGCACCGCTACCCCTGAGGACTAAGCTTGAACGCTTCGGACACGTAAGTAACCTTTTAAACCAGAGTACAGTAGCGTTTAACACTGCTGTTATGAGGCAGAAATAGGAGTGGCGGTGGTGCCGCCGGAGTCAAACCACAAAGGGTTCTACCATCTTCAAAAGTAGAAGTACTATGGATAGTTTTAGTTATGGATAAAGTCCATTCTATTATTCTATGAAGCCCATACAATCTACACGTGTATTACGACAAGAGTTAAAAAAGTCGAGAGCAATTAGGTACAGTTAAACATAAAGCTTATTTGAACTTGAACTTGGTTTTAATGACCTTCTAAGACAAATTTAATTATACATTAATTTAAACAGAAGATTAATCACTTAACATGTATAATTAGACATGCTGATTTACTTACAGGCAATTAACAATTAAATAAATTATTTTTTAAATGCATAATGAATATAATTTTCTGGTCACTTCCTAGTTTTGTGGTGTAGATGTGGTAGTGTGGTAGAATGTGGTTTGAAGGTGGTAGAACCCTTTGTGGTTCGACTCCGGCGGCACCACCGCCACACCTATTTCTGCCTCATAACAGCAGTGTTAGGCGGTGCTGTGTTCCGGTTTTGAAGGGTGTGGTAAGGGAGATAGACTTTTCCGAGACGTTCCAGCTTAGTCCTCAGGAATAGCGGCGCATCTGTGGCCGACCTCAGGTAGGAATATCTGATCCTATCTGGCGTTAATTACAGAGGTCCATGGGCGGCAGTAGCCACTTACCATCAGGTGGACTGTATGCTCGTCTGCTACTCCAGTATTATAAAAGGTTCAAAAAGAGTTCTTCTCCAAAGCGATACATTGGCGCCTCCTCTGATGTCAAATGTCCATAGGCGATGATAAATACTTTCCACCGTTTTATCGTTACCTATAAAAAATATCATGTCATGTGACCTCCATACTTATTTATCTTAACTCTCTGCTCACAATACCATAAAACCTAAAACTGCACGCAAGCCATAAAAGCAAACTTTCCATACGCTGCACCCACGACTCAATACTTTTGACGTTAACGTTATTCTTATATTTTAATGGCGTTATGATTCAGCTAACTTATAACTTTCTCAAGCATATCTTTCGCGTCGGTCACTGACCGCTATCAGTGTGCTATAAATAATTTCATAGATTTGTGGAAATCAAACCTGTTTGAAGTGAAATTTTATTAGAGTTGTTGTTTGTGAATGAATAGGTTTAGTTTATGTTTTGCTGTTATGAATGGGTGATAAGGTGGAGCCCTTCGCAGTGGCGTAAGTACACCATAGAAGATCCGTGGTAAATTCATTGCATGAGGCCCTAAGAAATTTTCGCTCACGAACTTATAGTCCGCGCCAAACTACTAGTCCGCTCTGAAATTGCGAGCAGGTGTAGTCATACAATTAGCTATGGCGACGCGATTTATTTCTATATTCAGAGCGGACTAGCAGTTTTACGCGGACTATACTTTGGTTATTGTTTGGTCCTAGAGACCTGTTTCTTGGTCATTTTTGAGCTCGCAGCCGCTTGGCCCGTCAGGCCAAGGTCCGTAGCATTTTGCCAGTCCTGCCACCCTATTGTTACGCCACTGGCCTTTAGTGATTCGTTGCAGCACTGTCATATTTCAGCGTATTAAGGAGTATTAAGTGCTGTTTTGATTTTTTTAAGGTATACTTATAAAAAGCATTCAAATTTATTTCTCAGAGGCAGCGAGGCATCCGTGGCCAGTCCCATACAGTTATACATAGAACTCTATAATCTTTAATTACTTTAAGAGATTGTAAGCGCAGTTGCTCGTATCAATTTCTGTAATTTCATTAACCTCAAATTAGTAAAACACGAACGCTTTTCCCGTCAATCGGTCGATATCTGATTACATTTAAAGCCTATTAAAATTCGGCCTCAGAATCTGGTATCACAGATTCAAATCCCAGACACCTCTGATTTCTTTTTATACTTATACCCAACGATAAGGCAGATGGGCTACCTGGTGGAAAGCAGTCACCGTCGTTTAGGGACCTTTGCAACACCAGAGGTATCGCCAATGCATCGCCGGCTTTGAAGGAGAGATCTTTTTGCACCTTTCTTGAAGAGCCCCATGTCATTTATCAGCTATTTTTTCAATTATTGTGAGAAAACCTGCAGAGAGTTCTAAAAAGATCTCAAAGAGGTGTGATCTCTACCAATCCTTACTCAACCAATATGAACTATGATATCTTTTTAAGCTCGTGCCCAGCAGTGGGATAGTAATGAGTCAGCGATCGATATTTGTAAACACCGGTTGACTCAGAGTTCCGATAAACAGCGTGTTAGTCGTTTTGTCTGTACGCTCGGAAGTGAAAGTGTATAGAAAGCGGAGAAACGCGCATTTACTCGCTAGAGATTGCGATTTTGCCGAAAAAGATCGATTTTTAAATCGATTCGAATGTAAGAATCGATTCACAAAAATAGCGAAGACTCAAATATCTAATGAGGAAAATCGATTCAATTTGTTTTATTGGACAGTCTTAAAGATAATTTACTGAATATCGATTTTATTTAAATGCCGGCTTTACGCGTCAAATATTTTTTTGTTTTGTGTTCCTGTAGGATATATAAAAAATTGATTATTAAATTTTCCGCCCGATCACTTGGTCAAGAATTGGTTGGTCATGCGAAAGAAGAAGGAAAAGTAATTTTAATCATTTTGTTTCAAATAAGACTACACCAGAAAATATGTGTCGCTTATTCGGCATTCGAGAACCGATCACAAAATTTAATGCCTAATATCGATTTTCATATCGTTTTGAGGTCCAAAAAATCGATTCTGCGGCTAATCGATTTCGAGCCGCCATAGACGCTTCTAGAATGCACCGCCTATGCAATTTACCCAAACACTGGCGGCCATTTTGCGCTCGTCACTTTCGGACGGGTCAAAGACCTAGATTAATGAGACGAATATCAGACGGTGTCTGAAGAGCTGTTCTTATTTCAAATAATCAAGTGTTTTTTTTTTTTTATTTTGTGGTAGCGGACGATAATTTTCTGAGTTTAGGATTCAACTATGCTAGCAAAATTAAATAAAATGTTATTCAGTGAATAAAAAATATTCAGGATGTATTTTTATATTGAATTGATATAGCAAACGAGTTTATCTCATGGTAAGTTGACTCTGCCGTCAATCTCGTTCGATCGCAGCATTAGATTTTGGGGAGGTCATAGAGGAAATTTGGTTAAATTATACCACTTTTTTCTAACTTGATAACTTTAGTATTTATTGTAAAAGTCCTATCCTCTCCGCTACCCGCCAGCAGAGAAACATGTATGTATGTCACGAAAAAAAACTGACCAAGTGCCAATTGGACTTGACAGTTTTTTTTCATGACCCCTGTGACCTGTTGCCAGTTGCCACCGATCAAAACTTAGTTGGAAGGCACCGTATATGTGTTTCTCCAGTACTAAACTTAAGTTTAATTTTACTTCATTTTACTGCAATGGAAAAAAGGATGACGGTGGTGCCTCTGGAATCCAATAACAAAGGGTTCTACCACTTCATCTCTTTCATCATACCTATTTTGCGTTATTAGAAGACAGGACAGCAGGCAGAACTGATCTGGAGCCTCGTTCTTTTTCGCATTTTTCTAATATACAGCTCTTTTTACCTTTTTTGTTGAAATCATTTTATTTCTTAGCTAAACATTTTTCAAAGATTTAACGGAAATAATCTTTTCTTCGCAAAATAATTAAGGGCCTTCGATCCTATGTAACCCCTTTACCTCCAGACCTCCAAATCAGTCTCTGGGTTCTACCATACTAAACTTGTCCAAAAACCTATTATACCTACGACTGGTTACAACAACTGTTTTAGGTACCTATATGTTTCAATTTTACTACAAATTTCCTTCCATTGTTAAACAAGTAAGTACCTATTGCTTTATATTGTGTTATTATTATCACGAATATAGACTAATAATTATATAGATTAATTATACAATACCATATAAATCAATTTTAACAATACAATTTTAATCATATAGCAACTAATTAAAATAATATTAATCCAAATTTATTAAATATTATGTATTAATATTTACCATATTTTTAATATTTAGGTATTTTTGAATTTCGAATTATATTCAGCTAATATTAGTAGTGTAACGTAATTAAGATAAATTGGATTTCATAAATTAATTAAATTTATCTATGATTGTGTGTATGTAAATTGTTCAAAATAAAATAAATCAATATTCTTTAAATATAAAAAAAACATGCTTATCTATTTGATATAACTTCAGAACAGGTTAAAAGCTCTGAAAAATCATTATTCAAAACTGATCCGAAAATTCGTAACAGCACTAGTTAGCACTTAATATTACTCTCGTACGCAATTCCACATAAGCTTATTGTTATAAAACGGATCAGTAGCGGGAACACATTATTTTGTTCCGCATTGAATATGGAAAAGTTGGTGATGTTATAAAATATTCTAAATTAAAATGCGCAAGCGTCGACGAGCGTGTGGAGAGCGCCAAATGTGGGAATTATAACGAAATACCATATCATCCTAAAGGAATGTTTACAGACATTCCTTATTAGTTTCTCAGGCGATCTAGAGCGTAGGGATGGCAATTGAAATCCGAAACGGATCTATTTAAATTGATCCGGATCGTACTGAAGCGCCATTCTATGAACTACTAAAAAATCAATCTTGGACTTAATTTAGTACCCACTGCTCAAGGAATATCATCGGAAAATAGATCGACACATGCGGGAATTATAACGAAACACCTTATCATCCTAAAGGAATGTTTACAGACATTCCTTATTAGTTTCTCAGGCGATTTAGAGCGTAGGGATGGCAATTTACGAAACAGATCAATTTTAAACTGATCCGAAACGAACTGAAGTGTCCTACGAATGACTGTTGGAAAAAACAATCCTGGCCTTAATTTATACGGCGCTCAAGGAATATCGTCGAAAATTAGATCGACAAAAGTAGCACGCTCTATTTTAAATTGATCCGAATCGAACTGAAGTGTTAAAAATGTCTCAACAACATTAAATTTAATTTATAACTGTTCAAGGAATATCAACTGAAAAAAAGATCAAAACGAACACGAACAAAGTGTAGTACTTCCCTATTTTTAATTAAAAATAATATTTTAGCAGAAAATCCGTACCACACATTAACCCTACTACTGTTAATAGGCAGAAATAAAGTAGTGTTGCCGAAGTCGAACCACAAAGGAACCTTTTATTAGTACTCGTATAATAATAATTATCAGTAATATAATATAATAATAATTATCAATAATTACCTATAGAATAAATTTAACGTTCCAATACCGATTCCTAGTAATCGAAAATGAGTATTTTCGGTTATTCGAAATACTCATTTGTATTTTTATTTGTATTTTGGATACTAAGAATCGTTACTGGATAATTAACGAGAAACTGAACTCGAAACCACATACATATTAATAAAATTAAACTATATTCTAATTGCCTTATTTTTCCAGTTTGATTTTAGCCATAAAGCCACAATAGGTAAAATAATTACACTCTCCGATATAAAATACTCATTACCTTCCGTGACAATTTTTTATAATATAGGAGTAGCAGACGAGCATGCAGTCCACTTGATGGTAAGTGGCTACTGCCGCCCATGTACATCTGTAATCAACCCCAGATAGGACCAGAAATTCCTACCTGAGGTCGGCCACAGATGAGCCGCTACCCTTCCGGACTAAGCTGGAACGCCTCGGAAAAGTATGTCTCCCTTACCACACCCTTCAAACCAGAACACAGCAGGGCCTAACACCGAATTTATCTGATAATAGGTTACTGTTAATTCAATCAAATCCGTCTGAAATATACTTCTATAAGTAATGTTAAGTTGAAATTGATTAAAACTTTAGACGTATTTGTCATATCAATCGAACTTTGTTTCTTCTTGTTTCTAAAGCAAGTCTAGGTCGACGACAGTATAAAAAATTCGCTTTCGTACCAACCAAATCAAAAAGGAAAAGATTAAAACGAAATCATCATTAAAACGCAATCATTACTTGCATCTCGGCAAGTAAATCTGACCTACATGCGAATCCCGCGACTATTTTCCTTATTCACAATGTTATAAAGTACAGAATCTCGTTTAGTTCATTCATAACAAACTCTATTGTAAATTGAGTATAAGAATGTGGAGAGTAGATCATGGCCAAATAGAAACTTTCACTACTTTCTCCAACCCACTTGTTGTGTCGTAGGTCGAGTGGACGGCCTTCAGGGTGGCTTTTGGTTTTATCTGTCACTTTCATTAATAGAAAGTTATGACGTTTGGGCAACGGTAAAAGTGGGAACCTCCTGGAATTAGGTCATGACTTTCTGGGTCAAACAGGTAACAACTTTCTTGTTTCGATCGTGGAGACGTGGTGTTATGATTATGTGATTTCTTAAATTGACAATTTGGAATTAGCTTTGTTTTTAAAAAGAAATTGTATGATCGTTTTATAATTCTGTGTTTCCAAATTATTAGGAAAATTGGCACCTAACGTTAAATGGGCATATGCATAGTAAGTTTATGATGTTATAGGGTCATTGCAAATCGTCATCATCTCATTGTTGTCCCTTTGCTGGACACAGTACCCTTACCATGAGTTTTTACGTTTTGACAAATATGACTGTTTTGGTATTTGTTTACGTATTTACCCATACAATTTCCAATCAGCGCCCCTAGCGGATTGTGTCAGAACTTGGAAATCATATGGGCCAATACGTAAACAAATACCAAAACAGTCATATTTGTCAAAACGTAAAAACTCATGGTAAGGGTACAGGTCCTCCCTCAAAATGAGAAGAATTCTAGTCATAGTCCACGCTGGCCAAGTGCGTATTGGTAAGCTTCACTGTATAACAATGTTTTCCTTCACCGTTTCAGCAAGTCATTACTAATTTCTACGCACATCATCACCATCATCATCATCATCGACCCATTATTGTCCCACTGCTGGGCACGGGTCTCCTCTCATAATGAGGATAAAGCTATAGTCCACCGCGCTGGCCAAGTGCGTATTGGTAGACTTACACGCACATAACTTATGAAAAACCAGACCTGCGTGTCTGGGATTTGAACTTCAAACCCACGATTAAGAGACTGAATTTCAACCACTGCGAAGGAGACCCGTGTCCAGCAGTGACACAGTAAGAGGTAGACACCACACGCATGAAAATCAATTTTAAACATAACTATGAAAAGAAACTAAAAATAAAGAAAAAAGAAAGTTAGAACTCTTTGTGGTTCGACTCCGGCGGTACCACAGCTACCCCTATTTCTACCTAATAACAGCAGTGTTTTAGCGCTGCTGTGTTCCGTTTTGAAGGGTGTGGTAAGGGAGACAGACTTTTCCGAGGCGTTCCAGCTTAGTCCTTAGGGGTAGCGGCGCATCTGTGGCCGACCTCAGGTAGGAATATCTAATCCTATCTGGGATTGATTCCAGATGTCCATGGGCGGCAGTAGCCACTTACTATCAGGTGGACTGCATGCTCGTCTGCTACTTCTAAATTATAAAAAAAACATCTTAATAAACACTCCATCTATGATACGTACTAGTACTAACCATATTAAGCATGAGAATTAATATGCATCTCTAATTACTCTATTTCCTCCTGATACTAAAATCAAGTTGTTCTTAAGTGCCGTGATATCTAATGCTTGATGGTGTAAGATTAAATTTCTTTTCCAGGTTTTAAATGCTTATCAACCATCGTTAAGTCAGGAATGGTTAAGTGATAAAATTTTATATACTTACGTTTATATTAAAGGTGTTAAACCTTTAAGGGTTGACTGTATTTTTTTATAATATATCAGTAGAAGACGAGCGTGCAGTCAACCTGATGGTAAGTGGCTACTGCCGCCCATGGACATCTGTAATCAACCCCAGATAGGATTAGATATTCCTACCTGAGGTCGGCCACTGATACGTCGCTACCCCTGAGGACTAAGTTGAAACGCTTCGGAAAAGTATGCGTCCCTTACCACACCCTTCAAACCAAAACACCGCAGTGCTTAACACTGCTGTAATTAGCAGAAATAGGTGTGGCGGTGGTGCCGCCGGAGTCGAACCACAAAGAGTTCTTCAAAATAATGGTCCCACTAACACTTTTTTTGCAATGAAAATATTCATCGTATCGAGCTTTTGTGTTTTATTTAAAGAAAGTAAGGTATTAATTGTAGGATTCATCACTTAATCTCCGGAAGCTATGAGAAATCGGTGCTCGAGCTCATGTAGGACATCTGAAGCCAGTTACACTTGTTCATGAACGTCAGCGGCTACCAGATGAATTGCACGGTCATTTGGCTTTTGCCCAACAAGCTTTTCTGTGTGTGCGGCAATCACGACTGGCCATCATAATGGTGTTACATCTTCGATCACTACTTATTAGTGATCGAAGTGTGTTGACATTGTCAAAATTACCTAAGAATTTATTTTTTTTATATTAATAACTTATAACTCTTTATCATTACTCAGTAATTTCTAATAATGTGAAAAATCATTCATTTTATTGTCAAATAACATAAGGCCAAATTTTTAAGATCGTAATTTACATTAATAACTTAGGGAAATTAAAAAAATGGCAATTAAGTACATTAAAATTTTGTTTGTACAAATCCCTGTTTGGTTTGCACTACAAAGCTATGTGGAGACGACCCTATTGTTTTGGTTACTAAAATGTCTTTAAGCTGTGACCAATTAGTTGAATTCTACTACCTCCTATTAGATATTAGATATATAAATAAACAGTCATTGGCCGCAAATTAGCAAAGAATCAATATTCAGTCTATAAATAGCTCTTACACGCATAATCTCTTGTTCAACGGAAGTAATATCGTGTACCTGGTTTAAGGCTGTATCTACTGTATCTACACTAATAAGTTAAATCTGTATGTAATTGAAATGGGATGGAAAATAGAATTAGAACTAGTAGCAAAGCTTACGTGCTCTGCGTAAAACTGCTAGTCTGCTCTGAATATAGAAATGAATCGCGTCGCTATAGCAAATTGTATGACTACACCTGCTCGCACTTCAGAGCGGACTAGCAGTTTGGCGCGAACATTACGATATCGTAAAAACTTATTCTAAAATTGTTCGTATTGTACTGTCTGTTATGGGCGTAACTATAGCTTTGTTTTGAGGGTTCAAAGGTTCAACAATACACGAAATATATTCGTTTTTCTGCGAACTTTATGCAAGAAATACAAAATTATTCAAAGGAGTAAAACCTCCTAACTCCTCCCTATGTTATCTGTGAGCGGGGTAATTTCGAAATTACTCTACACAAATGCTTGTTTTGAAGGTAGTAGAACCCTTTGTGGTTCGACTCCAGCGGCACCACCGCCACACCTATTTCTGCCAAATAACAGCAGTGTTAGGCGCTGCTGTGTTCCGTTTTGAAGGGAGACATACTTTTCCGAGGCGTTCCAGCTTAGTCCTCAGGGGTAGCGGCGCATCTGAGGCCGACCTCAGGTAGGAATATCTAATCCTATTTGGGATTGATTGCAGATGTCCATGGGCGGCAGTAGCTACTTACCATCAGGTGGACTGCATGCTCGTCTGCGACTCCTATATTATAAAAAAAAAGATTGAAAGAAAGAATAGATACTTATTCTCATCATACCTCATATGAGAGTGCCAACATCACACATATCTACGTCTATACGATTACATCAAATATTTTATTAAATTTGTCTATAAATAGGCCAGGCAACTGCAGCAGTGCGACTATGAAATCTGCAATAAATCTAAAAACGATTGTTTTATATCTGTATGTTGTTTTGTATCTGTATCGCTTTTGCATGCACGGGGACAGATTATATGAAGAACATAATGAAGGTCCATATAGACCTTAATTTGCCTACAATCTCAGATCTTTCGTTGTCAACGTTGAAAACTTCTTAAAAATCGTTTATTATTTTTCGCTAGCGTTTATTTTACCACGTGGAATGTATAATATATTTTGTTAACCACGCAATAACCTCTATCATTATATTATGTGCATTGTTTCAATGCTCAACAAAGCTCCGTAGTCTTCTGCAATATGCATAGATTAGTAAAGATTACTCACTCCTAACAAGAAAATGTACCCAGTTTTGAGAATTGAAATAGTTGCGTAAAAAAGTTTTGCCACGCCTCCGTCCTAAAATGTCCCTCAAATGTTTGAAATAATTACTTATTTATTATGTAAATTACGCAGTAAGTATTAGTTATTTATGCGTAAATTTTCTCTAAAAATGTTTTTATTTGTCAAGAATTCAAAAAAGAACTTACGAATAAGCCGTTTGTGGCTTCATTCAGTTTCAAGGCGGCGAAGTATCTTTACTAATCTTTTGCAATCTGTAGATTTTTCTAGAATTCTCCCAAGTTCGACACCCAAGCATAAGAAGCACGGATTCGGGTGGTAAAAGTTGCCAACTTAAATGTCATTGACCGGACATAAGTGCGGTTTTGACCTTACCGTCGGTCTATATTGTAGCCAACTGAAGTGAAAGTAGGTACATCCATCACCTGTTGGAGAAAGTGTGACACACCCTTTATTTTACGACGCATTGACCACGTGGTCCTCGGAGCCGGTATGTCTGTGCTATATGGGACTCTACCGTTATTTATGGTTGTGGGTAATCTTACATACAGATTTTAGATAACTGTAGAACGTAGATCCATGGTGTCGAATATCAAAAATGTGTCTTAATAATTTTGAGTTTGGAGTAATCATTTGCCTTCACAATTTCACGAAAAGTAACGAAAAATAATAATATTTATCTGGCGGTACCTACATACCTACTTATCATACCAAACACTGATCGAAATAAAAAATAGATATGGAATAAAAAAAGGAGATGGCATACAAAAAAAACATATTAGTATACGGTCGAATTGAAAAACCTCCTTTTTTAAATTCGGTTAAAAAAGTATTTTTCATAGCTTGCGTTTCGAAATGAAATAAAGAATAATACCCATGATTATGGTCAATAAAAAAGTCTAATTAAGTAAAATTTTACCTACTTATCTTCCTAGAGGTATATAAATGCTAGATTTACATAAATTAGTGTCTTATGGACGCAGGAAATATCTCTAGGTACATGCAATTTATTTAATGTCACGTAATGGTGTGTTTACCATCACTTATGGATAATTACATACCTACCATGACACGTGAGCAATGCTTTTGACGTGAATTTCTTTTTACGACTTTTACGCTCCATTCACAAATTTTGTAAAAGTAGCAATGGGCTGGCCACATAATTCGTAGGACCGATAACCGGGCGTAGGAAGGTCCTCGAATGGAGACCACGTCTCGGCAAAAGGAGTACAGGACGCCCCCCGACCAGGTGGACTGATGACCTGAAGCGGACGGCGGGTAACCGCTGGATGCAGACGGCTCAAGACGGGTCGGAGTGGCGCAAACTAGGGGAGGCCTATGTCCAGGAATGGACTTTAAAGGCTGGTAGATAGATAGATAGTGTGAGGAGAAACTAATAATTATTGGAAATGGCTACAAAATCCGCATATACCTACTCATTATCATTTTTACAGCCATCGTCCACCCCTGACAATCATACTTATGGGAAAGTTAGATAAATAAGCGTAGCGTACGTACGTAAAGTCGTAAGTCTATGAAAATGACATTTTGAAGCCTTCAAATAGTATTCGAAGTTGTGGGACCACGGGATTATGTGGGATTTTACCCACTAAAACTGCCCCGATTGCATCCAACGGAATACCTCTGAGAAGTTCCGTTGCCACACATAGGTACCGTTGTTTTTCCCGGGGTTGCTGGTTGAGCGGTTCACATTTTTAACAATGTACAGATAATATTTATTTCTGTTATATTTAAAACAACTTTGCACTAATTTTATATTGTTCGAGTTTAATCAGATGCTAAATAGGTGTGTCTATCTATTTATATATTTTTCATAGGTTGATCCAAATTGAATATTCGTAATATGTAGTTACTAGAAGCACCACCAGTAATTAAGCCCGACGCATGCAATAAATAATGTTGGCGACATTACGCACTTAAACTGCTGCCATTTATCATAATAAATTGCATCCATTCGTAATTTTTATTTACAAAATGTACATTTTCTTCTAAATAACATAGACATGAAAGTACGCCATCTAGTATGTAAGGTTAGAACTAAGAAAGTGTCATTGATTCTATCGTAGTTCAATGAAATATTCAATAGATGTCAGTAGATAGATTGAATCTTCTGTTTTACCTTCATATCCTACTCAATTTTGTGACAGTAACTTTTCTGTTGCCAGATTATGAAATTATCCATTCGTGTAGCTTTTATTACAAACATAAATTAGGACTAACATAGAGGTTTGAAACAATATTCAGTAAACATAAATGTTGATTAATTGAAGAAAAGAGTCTACCTAGAAGATTGTACTAATTTTCTTTTATAAAAGTGTTGTTTTATTGCAATAAAATATTAGATTCAACAATTTACATACTTATTTACAATGAATATGAACTATGTATGTTGATCCGAAATTGCTCTAATATAAAATTTTTTTGTCAAAGAAGATTGAATTGGTATTCCTTTAAAAATTATAATACTAATCTTTAAGTTTCAAGCAAATATTTATTTTATAAACCCGTTTTTTAGTTTTTTGATAATATGAAAATAAGTATGGGTATCATTTAATGAACTGTTATTCTGAGATTTATCATCGTACACTTTGTGAGTGGGCAATTTAAGCTTGTTACCTTTTTTCATATAGATTACAAAGTATAAATATAAATAAGTTTTTTTTTTAATTTGGGAACTAATTTAGCTACGTTGTTTGTGGTAAAATATAAATATGCAAGTGGCAACACTACACTCTGCTGCCAGTGACAGCGCTACATTTGCCATGCCAATGCCATGATTTGATTTGGCGTTTGTCTTGTCATTAGTTGAACCGGGGTTATTTTAAGAGTGCGGAAATGTTTATCATAAACTTTTCGTTATCTAAGCTGCTTCTCGTAAGCTTCGCTTTCGCTCCAATTTTCGCGGAATGGAACACACGGGACTACATCAGGCGGGAGCACTCCTTGACAAAACCGTACCAAGGTTAGTGACCTGTACAGGTGACTTTACATTATATTTGATTAGCCGACTCTGGCTATTATTACCCTCCATAAAATATCAAACTTCCAGTCTCTTCCATTGTTGTAATAATGGCTATATTGTATTGTGATTTCGCGCGAACACTTACAAAAACTGTTTTGAAACTTTGCAAAGATAGAACTTCTTTAGTCAATATTTAAGACGAAAAATAATCTTTTTTGGATAAGATTGAGTTGCAAACGTGCATATAGTCCAGCTCAAATTTAGTGGTAGTAGAAGTAGTTTTCTTTACAAATCTCTTTACATGTTTACAATGTTAATCCTTTGGTTTACCTAAATTCATATAGAAAAATAACTAGCTGAACATGGTCACAGATGGCTTGCCACTCCGGAGGACTATGATAGTAGCCTTCTATGTATGTCAGGTGGCTCCACACCCTTCTACCAAAATACAAGAACTGTCTCATGTTAGAAATAGTCTATATTTGTTCTTTTATATTTGGCTGTTCACCTTGTTTGGCTGTGTACCTTTCAACATAAATATTTGTAGATTTTTGCTATCACTGAACTTTGAGCTTTGATCATAATACCTATCTGATTATATCTTATAAAAGTTTGGTTTATCAGTTTACTAATTAGTCATAAGAATATCTGAAAGAAAAGTCTTATATCAACATAATGCAATACTATGCAAGTGACAAACTCCTGGTAGTTTCTGCTGTATAATATGGATTTTAAGCGCTGCTGTGTTCTGGTTTGAAGGGAGATATACTTATCCGAAGCATTCTGAGTTAGTCCTCAGTTTTTTTTATGTATGTATATCTAAGGATAAGGCAGACGGGCTACCTGATGGAAAGCAGTCACCATCGCCTATGGACATATGCAACACCAGAGGAGTCGCCAATACTACCAGCTTTCAAGGAGCTCCTTTTGCACTCCTAAGAAGAGCCCTATGTCATAGCACTCAGGGAATACCTCAGGAGGAAATTTATTCCACATTTTATCACACATACACATTTTAAGAAGTAGCAACTAATCTGTTACCGACCTCACGTACAACTAATCTTATCTTGGGTTGATTACAGATGGGCGGCAGTGACCCATTCTCATTCTCGTCTCCGATTTGAGTCATAAAATATATAATTATATATGATAAAACGATTACTGTCTGTTTTATTATCATTTAGTCACAACATTTTGCACAGGACTCAAGCCTGGTACTTCCCAATTAAAAGCCCGAGTTTCTAACTACAAGACAATCACTTTCTTTTTTAATAAAATAACAACATAAAACCTTATGACACTATGCATATAAAATATTGAAAACAAAAGTGTTATTCATTCTTATCATTTGAAAATATTCTCAATGTAGAACAATATAACAATAAATATTGTTGTTTATATTTGTTATCTCGTTCCAATATCATTGAGCAAAATTTTAATGACTCATTAATGTATTATTAATGACTTTATCATTATCATTGTGTTCTGAATAAGTCCAAATAATGGTAAAAGAGTTTATTATCATTTTAATACATATTGTAAAATAATTCAATTTGCATATTTAAGTATATGGTGTAATATACTGGTTGATATCTAAATATATTGAATAATAACCATATATATATATAATATATATAATATATATATGGTATGGTAATATAACCATATATATAATATTATTCAATATATTTAGATATCAAATTGTCTACCATTGTCTTCACAAGAATAGAGAAATTTGAAAAAATTGTGTTGCCATTCAGAGGCTAAGGCTACTAAGCTCGTTGGAGGCCCGGGGGAGAAATATTGAATGAGGCTCCCAGTCTAAAACATTTAACAAATTTTACCAGCTTTTACAAATCTATAAAGGAACCTACAGACATTTTAAGGCCCCTCAGTAGCCAGTCATTTGACTTTCTGTTACAGAAAAAGGCAAAATAATACAAGACCACTTTGATATTTCACTTTATTTCACAATTTTAGTTGTGTACCATAGTCCACAAGAGTAGGGAATTTTTAGAAAATAGTATTGCCACTCTTCTTTCATCACTTTATTTGACTTTTGTCATAGGAAAGGATACGTAATATATAACCAGCCCTTTATTTTCATAATGTTAATGCATCCATCCATTTATCAGCATTTAAGGTCACAGGTTTTTGGCTTTGTATTTATCTGCTGGACACAGACCATCCACTAACTACCTCCACTCTAAACGGTACCCTACCTGTTGGATCCAGCAGTTTCCTGCTTCTTCTACTTCATAATGTTGGGACACCTTGGTCAGGGGCGACCTGTGCTCCACCATAATGTAATACTAAGAGAATTCTTCAAATCTCTACCCACAGAAATTATAACATTT